>CM042331.1:9862912-10480412 GCA_023566125.1 Zingel zingel
CTGATCTCTCCTTATTAAAATGCAGCGTTTCATTACATTATTGCACTGCTGTCAGTGCGGAAAAACCTCCTTAGCTAAGCACATAACAGCAAGATTGTACTGCAAGTTTGTACAGACTGCAACCCCGAAGATGTCGAGTCAAATCACAGCTTCACTTCTGTTATTAACAGGATAACTACCGGCAACAATCACCCAACAAAACAATAAATTAGCAAACACTTGTGTCTAGTCTATGGCCAAACATTGTTCTGGTAGAAAAGTGATTCACCGATTATAGTCAGGTGGGAGCAATCAGTGAAATGACCTGCAGCAGCTTAGATCTCTCAGTGGCACATGGATAGACGTCACTAGGTTAGATGAAGGCATTTGTAGCGTAAATTACTTTTAGACTATTATCAGCCTCATCATTTTTGGAGTCATTTCTACTCTAGTCACTTTTTTGATAGAGCACTTGTACTTTTACTCAAGTATGGGTCTCTAGTACTATACATGTCTGACTATGACACATGCAAAAACCCCTGTCTCCTCTACTTCCTATCACTTTAGTGTTGAAAAGTATTTACACTAAGACTAAGGTAGACTTAAAAGAGCAGTTCTGATAAGTAAGTTATTCAGTCTACGTGTTTCTCCCACTCATGTTTTGAAATGAATGGGTGTTCCCACCAGCTGATATTAAGGATGATATGAGTCATATCCACACATAAACAGATGTGAGAGATAATAAGAACAGTATCACTATTTGGACAGTTTATTGTTGATACTCATCTAATAACAGAGAAGCTGTTTGAGTGGTCTATCCAACATTTTGCTGATTTTTCCCCACACTATGCCTGACTTAATCTTGACCTCAACATGAATGCCGATCCACACTAGATTTCAGTTACATATTTAAATAAATTCTTATTAGTGCCACATTTTCATCACTTTTGCTTGGTGGCTTGCTCCAGTAACATTGGTTTTGGGGGAGAAGCAGGTCACTTTTATCACACATAAACTGCTGCTGACCCAGTCAATTTGAGCTATTTCAGTCACACGTTTGTGCAGTACTTGTTCCTAAAATGTGGACATGGACGCACATGGATTCATGCACTGCGAATGCTCTGAAATTAGAGATTTGCTCAGGCAGAAGCATTACTTTGATCAGTCTTGTGATTGACAGTCCAGAAAGCAGGAAAATATAAGGAGCGTCCACATCCACCCACGCACAAAATACCACCATGTGTGTTTAACTGGTGAAACGTGCAGAAAGCAATCATTTGACCTGTCTAGTAGGGGTGCAAGATATATCGACTCAATATCGTTATCGCAATATATCGAAAGTGTCTCATTAAGTATGCAGTATTTAGTTTATTTTGTGGAGCGCTGTGTCCTGTCTGTTGGCTGTGTGGCTTAGTTGTGTTTGATTTAGAGCTTGAAACGCTATAATGATCATGTTACATTGGCCAGTTACCGTGCCACTTACCGTGCACATGTTAGTGCACGTCAGCGCACGGGTCCGCTACGTGATAAACCCTATGGAGCGTACCACGTGTGTGCATATTTCAACAGAGTGACAGTGTAAGTGAAGAAATACATAGAGACAACAAAACGGAACAAGTCAGAGAAGAGAAAGAAAAGTTGTGTCCTGTTCTCTTTAGTGACTTTGAGTTCCTGAAAAGCGCTATATAAATTCAATTTATTATTATTATTATTTATATATTTTATACTGTCCAACTAGTAAAACATGTCCTGTTCTGTAGACATGGTCCTTATTTATTTATTCATGTTGGACCAGTCCAATATGACTGTCTGTTGAAATAAACCTTGTGTTTAATTTGTTATGAATCTATTTTGATGCGTTTTCCCATAACTTTTGTAATTTTACATATGTTTAAAAATATAAAAATTCATATCGATATCGCAATATTCATAATCGATATCGCAATATCACATTTTGTCAATATCGTGCAACCCTACTGTCTAGCACCTAACATATAGCATCTTTTTCTAACCGCTACCAAACATATTTTAAGGCCTCAAACAAAGAAAGTAAATTGGTAAATTTGGAAAGCGCGGTCACAAGTTGTCGATAATACACCTGCATGGACTTAAGAACCATGGAATATTTTCTTTGATCATTTTTTTTACATATTCATTATCCAAAGTATAAAAAAAATCATTTAAGCTGAATGGTGCACTCACTAGCTTTTCAGAGCTGTAAGATGCCGTTAAAAGCTCCTAAAAGCTAGTGCATGGGCTGTTACTCTGTAAAGCTACATTGATCCTGAGTTTGCTTTACTTACAGATGAAATTTCGGTATCCGTTTTAAAAAAGCCTATTGAATTTACTTGCCCACAAGAACCCACTCCTAAAGTTGTTCTGGCATTCAGGAAACTTGAGATTTGACATTGCTGAGTAAACTGAGGAAAAAAACGTTTCAGAGAGACGTGGAGATAAAAACATAGTGGTCTGGGAATCATTCAGCCATAACTTTAGAACTTAAGATCAGCTGATATCATACCCACCAACACCAGTGTAAGTAAGTGTTGAATTTTTGCGACACTTTGAGTTGATAAGTGCTGACTGCACAGTCAGTAGGCCAAAAGGTGTTGAAACAACTGATAGGTGCAAACTTGTAAATACTGGCATAGTGTTTGTTAATTTGAAAGCTCTTAAGGACAAACTAACTGACAATATTCAGGATATAGCTGTTATGCTGACTTATACTTTACACTGCAATGATCCAAAGACAAAGAAACCTTCCGCAACAAAAACAAAACTACTTACAAATTGTAAATCTGCAAGTCCACAATCTCTTGCAATTGAAAACACTCCAAATGTGTTTTTTAATTCCTAGAATGGTGTCTAATAGGGAGTCAACCCACCATACATTCATTCTCTCTAGGGCTAGAGAGAACACTAACTAATAGTTGATAAATCAAAATTATTTTCTCAATTAATTGATTAGTTGTTTGGTCTATAAAATGCCAGAAAATGGTAAAAAATGTGGATCAGTGTTTCCCAAAAGCCCAAGATGACGTCCTCAAATGTCTCGTTTTGTCCCCAACTCAAAGATATTCAGTTTACTGTCACAGAGGAGAGAAGAAACTAGAACAATATTCACATTTAACAAGCTGGAATCAGAGAATTTCTAAATCAAAAATTAATTCAAACCTTGAGACCTAATCAATTATCAACAAGGTTGGTGATTAGTTTAATAGTTGACAACGAATTGATTAATTGATTAAATCTTTGCAGCTCTTATTCTCTCCTGAGGTAGTTTATTAATGCTAAAGATGGTGAAGAATTGATAGGTGTAGGGAAATTGGGATTATTACAAGAAAAAAAAAAAAACTTTCCTGACATCCTGTCAAGAGCAGTTGAATAATCATATCCTGACAGCATTGACTTGTTCTGTGGGAATGTGAAGTTTTTTTTTTTATCCCTGTAAAAGGCAACTGGGGCCAAATGATCAAGAATAATTTACATGACCTGTCCACTTTAAAACCTGCAGAGGAGCCCTTTAAGAAATTATTTGCCGATTTGCATTGATTGATATGAATATGTGCAGCAGGCTGTGAGATTGATCAGTGTGCTAAACTGGGAGAAAGTGAAGTCATTTGTCACATTTATACCTAGCGGCAGGTTATATATTTCCAACAGACTCTCAGCTTAGAGCTGTTACACACCAACTAGACGGCCGACCGTCGGCAGAAAAGGCACTCGGACTGATCAGTCGGGTCCCCGAGGTCCAAAAAATGCCTCAGAACACACTGAGGCGACGCCGACTTGAGTGTACGCTCTGCGCATGCGCGAAACATAATACGTCTCCATAGCAGCAGGCGCTGTATTGTTTCCCAGAAAATGAAAACCGGCAGCTGATAGGACGAACACGTCACATGGGTTTTTTTTCTCCGGAAATTTACAGCCAGACTGTCATGGCGGCTTGTTCAGAATACGATCTCATATTGTACTAAGATAGTTCACCAAAATGTGTTTCTGAAAACATTTTAAGCGAGAAATAGGCCGTGCAGTTGCTGAATCTGTTTTCATTTCAGATCGACAAAGGTCAGTTTAAAAGATTTTCGTCAGATTTTGAGAGGCTCATCCGCTCCCCATTTCCGGGTGAGTCCCGACTGCCCTGTCTCCGAGTGAACATGTCAGGTCGGCCCAAATGAATGTCGACGGCTCCTCCGACGGACAACGGCACGGAACACACTGAACAGACTCGAGTCACTGACCTCGCCAGACTGTCTGACGGCCGATAATCGGGTTGGTGTGTCAGGGCCCTTACACTGAAGGCACCATAAAATCAAGTGCAAAATATTCCTTTCCATCTACCGCTAAATTGCTCTACTAACTCTATTTGATTTTATGTTTCTGCAACAATATAGCCTAACTTAAAATAAATTAAATGTTTGTATTTGGCCATCTGGGAGCCCCTCTTGTTGAATGGACTAACAGGCCTATAGCCGACTGCTAAAACAAATGTAACGTACTATGTGCTTCCATTGTACAAAAGGCCGACTATCAGCGGGGATCACATACAGTAAGAGTGCATCCTGGAGAGTGTGTGTGTGCGTCCTTTAGACCTGTAAGTCCTATAATTCATTAAAGTATCAGAAGATGGAAGTCTCCATCCGTGTTTTGACAGACACACCTGGAGTAAAGTTTATACAGTCCTAGTCTAGCCCTCACAACATCCACACTGCCGACATGTTGGCGGTATTTATAATTGGTCATTTGGTCAAAAGCTTAAAAACAACCTATGCTTACATTTTCCTCAAAATGTACTTCTTGCAGTCGTGTGAATGACTTATGTCAATAGTGAATGCAAATAGCGTGATGTTGTCGTTGTTGTCTATTAGTCTAAATCTCTTTGGCTTACAAAGTGTGCAAATTTGGCAGCGCAGACAATAGTTTGCTTTTCATTTCCTACCAACAGTGAACGCCATGGTTAGAATAAATCAACAATCTTTCTCCATCTTTAATCAAGTCATTTAACGACCAGGGTACACTTGAAACAAACTAGTTTGCACAAAGTGTCACCTGACCTCGACTGAAAGCAAATGTGTTTATAGCTGTTCTGTTCAGAGTGGCCACAATTGAAAGCTGTTTGAAACCCCTGCCATCGCAGAGAGGGGGGAGTTATGATCAACCCTAAAAATGAGGATAACGCTGCATACTTTCAAACAGTTTCATTGTGTTGCACTCAAACAGAAAAATGAGACAAGTAAACAGGAGCATGAGAGAGAAGTTACATGCTGGTTGCAAACTCTAGAGTATTCTAAAAGTTGACAATATATGAAAATAGAATGAGATGGGGGGGAGGGGTGGAAGTGTTTAGTGATTTTAATACGCAAATAAAGCCTTTTGGAGCATTTTGAGATTAGAACGAGAAAACATCTTGTTTTGATAAATAAGTTCTATTGCATAAAATATATTGGATTATAATTATTGATGCATGTGTTTATCACTTTCATGTTGGAGCTGGTAAATTTGGAGCACTTTTTGATTCAAATATTTAATATTTTACTTTACATACTGCTTGGTAAATTGCCCTCTGGGTACCAAATAAAGCCTTATGGATATAATGTTGTAATTTATTTATTGATTATATGTTGTATTGTAAATCTGACACTGCAAAGTAACTAAAGTTGTCAGATAAAGGTAGGGGAGTAGAAGTACAATATTTGCCACTGAGATGTAGTAGAGTAGGAGAATAAAGTAGCAGAAATAGGAAATACAAGTACCTCAAATTTGTACTGAAGTACAGTGCTTGAGAAAATGTACTTAACATTTCAGCACTGGTACCAGAGTTGAGAAATGCCATGAAGTTTGCTAATGCTAGCTAGTTTAGCTAACATTACATATCAGGAAGGTGGCTTTAAACAGTCTGCAACGTTATTTATGTTGTGTTTTTATTCAAGGCAGCCAGGGCTGGACTGGGATAATAATTCATGTAGGGCTTCTAACTGCAGTCCAGACCAAGCCTCACACATTCACAACAGCCCACGTACAGAACTTGTTTCTGTTTACTCTTTATGCCAGTAATAGACACTCTGTGTTCACTGTATCAGGTACACCTGTACAATCTATTGCAATTCAATACAACCACTCTGCCATACATTCTACCTCAGTTTTTGCTGACATTGTCGGAAATGTGTTAATTCAATTACATGCATTATAATTATTGAAGTGACAATTATAGGTGGTGGTGTTGTACTACATTAAATTGAGGTGTTTCTATTGTTTGTCTAATCTTTAGGAGAATAACACTACAGACAAGTTGTGTGAAACAGAACTAACCAGAGTGACTGTTTCCCCGTTATTTCAAACTCGTAATCGAATGACTGCCAACAGGATCTTCAAAGGTCTCGTTGTCACGTTTTCTTCATGTGATGTCATGACCTTGAGACCTGAATGAGGCAGAGGTCTCACTACTCAAGTTGACTTCTCTATTGACCCACCAGAGGCAATTTCATTTCCCCTGCCAGAGTCTTAATAGGTGAAGAGAGGAGAACTTATACTTTGGAAATCCTGACATTTACTTGCCCTGAAGAGACACACATGGACAGCTGGTGTATTTGTTGGCAATGCAAAAAGAGGGTGAAAGCCTCTTTGGCTAACTGGATTGGTTATTTTGTGGCAAACAGGGGAAACATTTGCATGAATTTCAGTGGATTCAACTTTTGCCCCCCCACGTTTTCCTACACTGGGTGCTTGATTCACACTACAGGCTATCCCTATGTGCGATGAAGCAAATTTCTCACTCCTAGCATGAAAAGCATGCAGGAGAAATTGGACACACTGGGACTTCTCCATCAACCACAGTGGATAACAATGTAAGATAAATGTGTAAAATGTCTGTCTGCCTTCAACAGCTTTGGGAGGTGTTGAGTGAGAAGAGAGAGATTTCCTCAGGCATGGGCCCTCTAGCCTCTTCCTTAAGAGAAGGGACTCTATCTTTGTACCAGCAAACCCTTAGTGGTTCTTACTGAAGAGCAAACGCACCCAACCGTGAATATCCTTATGTCTGCAAGCAAGGGAAAGAGGAGGGGGCTGCAGGAGCGGAGGGCTCCTCTGGGTCCGCAGGAGCCTGAATCCAGTAGAGAATTACTAATAGCATTGGTTCTGCCAGGTCAGTATCAGTGAACCATAGAAGAAGACTTAGACAGACAAAAACATTGCTGCGCTGCACTGCGGGGTTGGGGTCAGCACGCTTTCACTTCAGTCGGTCCACCATGCCAATTCAACAGAACAAGAAATTAATAGTTTTTCTCCAAACCATTTAGAAATGTGAATATGAATGCTGGCATTGAAGCAAAAGGCTTCACCTGTATTCATATTAAAGTCATCTTTAGACAAATCAAACTTTTAGTTGAAATAACCATGAAGAGCTTTTAAACTGGCTGCAGTTTGTTTTCAAAACGGTTGTCTGCCATTAAAACATGCAACATTAGTATAAACCAAAGGCAGAGTTGTACTGCGGCACTTACACCACAGCTTGGTTTCCCAAGACTCGTATGGGAGAGAGAACCATGTCACGCGTGTATTAAAAATAAATCTGAATTATATTTTTTATTTAATATGTTCAGCACACACTGTCCTTGTCTGCAGGCCTTGATCCTTCTTTACTGATGTACTTAAACTTACTTCTTATATGAGAACTTTAGGCCAGAATGAGATATCCACCATTTGAAAAACTGTGACACGCACTTGGCTGCATTATTTTAAAAAATATATATATATTTTTTTTTTAAATAATGCAGCCAAAATACACTTTCTAGATTGAGACATGTTAGGGTTGATATATATATATATATATATATATACATATTATTTCATTAGCTACAAAGTTGCGACTAAGGAGAACAAATTTCCTCAAGTCAGAGTTGATTGACTTGTTAATTGACTGAATGACTGATCAATTGATTGATTGTATTTGCCCATTATAACCTTATAGCAATTGTGTTAGTAAAGAATGTGCCTATTTACACATCCAGTAGTCACAGAGTAACATTAACATTCATTTAAAGTTGTGTCTCTGGCCACACAACAAATGTAAATCCAATATCACAGCTCTGTTTTGGTCTCCACCAACTGTCTTTAGCTGCTAAATGCACCACTATGTTCACCAGATAGTGTCTAACTGTGTCTGTCTGCTGTTCGCTGCCAAGCAGGTAGAGTACAGTGTGAGAGTGCTGAGACTTAATCAAAACCTTCAAAAATGGTATGTGGCCCACAACTTTTTGACCTGAAAGATGTTAAAATAAGGAACTGCAAAGATGGTGACAATACATCAAAGTCATCCGTCACTAAAAATAACCCCTATCCCATTACACAGTCATTTGACCCTTTGTAAAAAGAAAATACAAATTCATGAACGCATGAACTTTAAAAATGTTTAAAAAAGCCACAAGGCATATTTCCACTGGAGCCCAAGCAGGCAGTTGTCATTCACATGAATAACACAAACAATGCTTAAAAATAGATTTGTTAAAACATGCGTATTAATGACTGCATTCCAAAAGAATCTCCATTTATTTTAATGGAAAAGTTCAATGATTTTAAGTGCGGAGAAGACATTTTAAATGTAACTGCCAGGCCATTTTTGCATGTTTATTTAGTGCCCACAAAATTGTTTTGCATGAATAAAGTAAGTCTTTATGAAACTACAGTAGGTTGTCACAGCTGTAAAGCATTTCCCCAGTACAAACCAATAAAACCATTTCAACATGAAGACCTATTCAAAAAGTGACAACAAAGTGGATAATTTGCACGATCTGAGTATTTCATTTGGTGCAATGTTGTTTAAAGTGAATACAGTAGAATATAGAAAATAAACTCCCATTACAGTATACTGTATACCACAACCGACTGCACGTCATTGTGTGATGGGAGTTTGAAGGGAGTGGAGGACTGTTCAGCAGAGCATGAAGTCTACCCAACAATGTTTTCGCTTCAAATCAAACAAGCTGCAAGTCCCACTGGAAGAAGTTCAGTCTGTTAAAAGTTCATCAGCAAAGGCAAGTGAAAGTCTCCTCACCACTGGGATTACACTGGGATACAGACATTTAAGTCTTAGCTCGTTATTTGCACTTTTGCAATGCAGTGTATTTTAATCAAATCCTCTCTTATCTTTAATACTATTGCCTCGTACAAATTTGCCTGAGGGTGGAGGCAGTGCACTGACCCTTTGTTCAATTAAGAGACAACGTCCTGGGATGTTTATGGCATCAGGTTAGGTCATATCTCCCGACAGTGATAGAAAATGCTCCCGAGCAAATTATATAATTTCTACTAACAACTAAGTTAGTAACTTGACAACTAAGCAGCATGCGCACAGAGCAGCCACCACGCTCCCGCGAGTGTCTGCATTGCCAGCGCTGGAGGGCATACAGTACAGGCTCGCACAGGTAAACTCTGCTCACAAAGTTGATTTCTCCTCGCCTGAATGAAACTGACTTTTGACACTTAGGGGGCGGAAACCAATAAGACACTGACCCTCCTATGATTGGTCACTTTCAAGGCGATCCCACACACAGACCTTCTTAGTTTGGCTTGATTGACCGCTATCGTTCAGGAAGCCCGGAGTTGGTGTCCGAAGAAGTGTTTTTTGCGAAGAAGCGCAAGATAACACTGTAAATAAAGGAATGTATAAGTGTCTCTCATCCGTTCTGTTGTTGGGATATGTGCTATGCTTTTGAAATCTCTGTAAATCCTTGCCAATACCCCCCCCCCCCCCTCCCCCCTCTCTCTCTCTCTCTCTCTCTCTCTCTTACATCAGAGCTAGCCTGAGCTAACATGGCTATTGCTTATTAAGCCAGAACAGAAATTTAGAGCCAACTAAGCAAATTCTGTTATAATACTATTACTATATATTCTTTTTGCCATGTTTAACTTATTAGTAGAACACGATCACAGTGAAGTTAACGTTACATCGTACAACACATCATAAAATATTTCTGTTTCTGGATTAATCGGACTGGCTGGCCAGGCTTACAACAGCCATATTAGCTAAGGCTCACGGTAGCTGTAATGTTAGAGGGATGGGTTCATACATCGGCAAGGATTTACGGACATTACGGAGTTTACCTGCGAGAGAGTGTATGCCCTACAGCGCTCGCAATGCAGACACTCGCGAGCGTGTGTTGGCTGCTTTGTGCATGTGATGCCATTCTTTACCTCTGCCTGTACAACTCTAGATTGTTGAATTGATGCGCGAAGAGTAATATCTACGTGGGTGATAATTATATAATTTGCTCGTGAGCATGTTTTTTTAATCGCGCTCCAGATATGACATAATCCTGACGTCAGACATTTCAGTTATGGACTGCAGTCTATATCAGGCTGGTAGAGCCTGCATTACTATATGTCATCATCATCATCATCAGCCAGAGATACCCCTGACAGTTCTAAAATAGGTTATATTCACAATAATATTACAATAATAACAGTTCTATAAAAAGAGGCGGTAGTGGTTGAGCCTGGTCTTCAAGGTACCTTGGCAAACTTTGAATGTTGTATCTCATTTCTCTCTGAGCCACATTATCCTTGACATACAGCAGATGGCATTAGTCAATGATGAAAACATATTTGAGTAAGAACAAATAATTGCAGAGAAGACATTACGTCTTACTGGAGGATTTGATAGAGATCTTGGTATTGACAGAGTTGGACAAATTCTACAAATTCCACATACAGAGGTAAATGCATTTCATTGTTGATACATGTAATGGCACTGTTGTCAAGTTATGTCAAAAGACATAGATAGTGTTGTCGTGGAGTTGCTAACTTTACTGGTAATTTCAAACGAGCCCAGTGACATGATACAGTAAGTCCCTGGGTGCTTTTGTTTTCCAGACCGCAAACTGCTACCACTGCAACCAATCCACAGTTATGTTCTAAAGTATATTGTATTTTCATTAGGCAGCAGGAGGGCTCCGCGACTGCATCTAACGGCTACACCGAGTTCTACCCAAGACCTGTAACATACGTTACAAGTTGCCGCGCCTACTCTAATTTCATCATGAAGCATAATACAGCAGGTTGTAGCTTACAGGATAGGGCTAGCGATATCAGCGAGCAAATCTTTTTCAAACAGGAGGAAATAGTGCATTTGTCAGGGACCTTTTTCAGCAGCAGATTAATCCACATTTGGTGCTGTAGTGAGTATTTCTGGCAGCAGGATGGTGTGTGGGATTGAGTCAAAAACTACAGTGTGTGTGTTCATGGTGATGAAGGAACATGTCAGCCAGTGCAACAGTGTGGCTCATTGATGCGTTTTTAATAGTTTATGGACAACAGTGATGCTCTATGGCACAGAGGAAGAAGATGGACACACACACACACACCATGGGATTTCTTGACAAGAAAAATGTAAAACATCACCAGACTTACAGTATCCTTTTAAAATCGCTGAAACGGTTAGCAGTATGACATCATTAATATGAAAGTTCAGCAAATATCAAAAATATCCAAATCCAAACAGAACATTTACGGAGTTTGGCTCAGATTAGTAAAGAACCAAAAATGTAACTTGTAGCTTACATACTAATGTAAGTACTCTTTTACACCTTATGTTTTATGCTTTTATCTTAGATGACCACATTTGTTTGCATGTAAAACTACTTGCACTTTTTGAGGTTATGAAGCATTTTTAGTGCCAAATACAGTTCACATTGCAGCCATGACACTCCCTCCCTCTGTCTGTCGCTCGCTCTGTCCACCTCTCTTTCTTGGTGTGTTGATTTGGCAGCACATCCTCTAATTGAGCCCTGCTTGCTCAGATGTGGCTGCATTAAACAGTGGATCCTCTTTAAAGCTTCGGTCTTTGAACCAGAGTAAATGATCAGTGGGCAGTGAGCTGAAAGCCAGGGGTTGATCCAGCAGGGTACCCAGGCGCGCAATTAGCATCACACAAAGATGGCAGAAGGAGAAAACAGTAGCATCCAGTTCATTACTATGCCTCGCTTTGTAGGCACAGACAAACTGACACATTTTACAGCTTCAATCCCAACCAAAGCTGTCAAAAGGTCAGCCGGCAACTAGTCACCATTATTAAGAGATGACAACTCTTTTTGTGAGTATCAAGGTCCTGTCGTCGCCTTGCTGGTGTGACATTTTCAGTTTGCAGTCCCACCCTCATCTAGGAGTGCAGTTGAAGGCTGGGCTGAGTGTTGTCACCCAAGAGTCTACCATGCTATAAATGTGACCGCTGGCAGATAAATAAGATGGCGTTGAGGATACACTAAACACCTCTCTAAAAATGTGGCCTGACCTTTGCCTGTGAAGTCTGCAAGGCTCTGTGGGTGCATTCCTACCAAATGTGAGTTATCTTAGCAATGGGATAGAGTTCCTCAATACTTACTCTGCGGCTTAAAGGGAGAAAAAAATGTTTGAAGGCTGTGCAGCTTATTAGATTGCATCAGCCTTCAGTTGCTAAGTGACGGGATTTCAAACCCTAGACAGAGGAGGTAGACGGACAAGAATGTTTTTTTAATCTAATCACATATCACTGAAAACTTCAGCATCTACAAAATGCTCACTGTTGGCTTCAACTCGATGATAAAGCATTTTTGTTTCATTTAACCAATTATTTTTAATTAGCTTAATGGAAATGGATTTCATTATGTTTTCTGAAACTGGAGTTACATTTTCAAACAGTGAAATACTTGTTAATATTACCTAATCTTTGCAGCCTTAATGATGCTAAAAAAAAACCTTAGAACCAGTTAAATCCAGTAAGCATTGATTTTGTGAGTCAAAACCAGGTTGAATTAGGTTGAAAGTGACATCTAGGTCATATAATAATACATATATTTCAGTGTGACTGAGGTATTAACTATAAGTTGACAAAGAATTGAAACAACAGCTTTATGTATGGCTGAGTACATTTTTCTATTCTAGTGTCGGTACCACACCAATGTTTTGGTCCGTGACCCTAACATACTAAACATGAATTCTAAACGCTACCCAGACTGCAAGTCAACATTTGTCAACGCATAGGCACAGATAAGTAAGAGCAGAATCAGATTAGAGCGGGCAATACCAGTCATGCGTACGCTCGTTTCTAAGTCCACTGTTTTGGCTTTTCAGCACTTAAAGCGTAACTCTCGCCAAAATGCAACCTAGGGTCTTTTTGTGAATGTACCCGAGTCAAACTTTCGTTTAAAAGCATATTTAGGACGGAATTGCCACTTTTAAGATGTACCGTATTTTCGGTCAAATGGCCTTTAGAATTGGAGTGCTAGGAACATTTTTATGCTAGCCTCAAAATAGCTATTTTTAAAACACTAAGAAGGCTCGACACAACATGAGACTTTGCTCCAAGTATCACCAGGGGCTCTACATCTTAATGAAAGCATTGAGAACATTGTTTGTGTACCCAGAGTTTACTAAAAAGAAAGGTTTTGAACAACTCAGCAAATGTTAAATTTGTATTCTTTATAGTTTAACTTACACAATCTTAAAATCTGTAGTTATGGCAACAGCTACAGTGTAAAACATGATAACAAATTCATTTTCATCCTGATGTCTTGAGGTCAGAGAGACGCCTTTGAAAATGGCCTAACTCTAGAACGTTATTTTTTTGAGCCCACTTATCGACACGCATGACATGGCTGGTATAAATGCATTCCTTAGATCATCTAGTTTCATATGATACCAAATATATTCACTAGCTTTACAATGGGGCCCACTAGAAGACAGTAATATCGTCCGAGATTGCCGACAGCTTTAAGCAGTGCTAAATAACATTTCAGGCTGCCAATTCTATACAAAGACTAGGCAAAACCTATGTTACAGAGCTGACTTTAACGAGCTAAGTTAGCCCTGCTGTTCAAGCTGTACAAGAACGTTAACGTTAAAATGCTCCAAAGAGTAGCAAACTGTGACTGCCTCCATAAGAACACAAAGTTACAAATTAGAGGCACGGACACAGATAACCTACAGATACGAATCACTCTGCATTCATTTGTCTATTGTCTTTACAGATACACATTGCTCTGCATTAATTTGTGCATTGTGTTTCAAAAGTTAAAATTAGAGACTGGATACGACACAGATATACAAATCACTGCATTTATTTGTGCCCTGTGTTTCACGAGTTGCAAATACTTGACTGTTTAAGCACCATATGTTTTTTTCATTATGAGCGTGAGAAACCTTAATCCCTGTTGCTAGCTCAAATGTAGTCAATACTCAATTCCTCTTGCATGTTCCAATCATCTGTTACGCTCATGATTCCATCTAATCCTCCCCCGCACACAAATCTAATATTGCTCTCACAGGTTGACTTGCAGACTCAAGATTCAAGGTTCATTTATTGTCATTCCACAACACAGGGTTGCACAATGAAATGCCAAAAAAAAAAAAAAAACTTCTTTGAGAAGCGCTCAAACTTGTTTTGCGCTCCCTTAAATCTTGTCATAAATATACCTTCCATTAACAAATAAGCTTAAACACAAGAACTTTGTAGCAGCTATTATTGAATTCTGAAACACACTGAGCCATGTAACTTTGAAGCCATTTAAGAGATTTAAGGAAAATAAAAGGAAACATGGGGGTTCAAATGGCCAAACCCAAACATCTCATTGAATTGACATTGTGCTCTAAGACAGCGACTCAGCCTCAGTCAGCTAACTGGGGCACAGAGTCAAGAAACTCTAGCCTGAAAGTCTGATTTATTAATTACATTTAATGCATGAGGGTGGGGGTTGTGCAAATGGTGCCAGAGAAAAGTACTTTAAGTAAATCCATTATCCTCGGGAAGAGCTCAATCTTTCAGAGTAAATTGATAAACATTAATTATTCAGAATTAAGCCCAAACAAAAAGGCATGTCTGTTATAGCTCACAGAGCTCGGGGCACCATCGGGGCCCTTGCTGGTGGAGCACACCTTTAGCATGCATGCCATCACGTTCATAAATGCATGATACTTAACGCTCATCTAACCCATTCCTAAGTGCACTTCTGACTCTGAAGCATGTCTGTCTTCTATATAATCCAGTATCTGGCAGGGTGTTCTCCTGCTGAGATGGACATCAAAGAACAGGACCTCTCTCCTTCTCTTTGATCCGTTCCAGTTTATACAGCACTCCTCGCAGTTTTCAGTCAGGGTGACATCAATTTCTGTTTGCAAATTGGGCAATAAAGCTCATCCAATTTGGCTAACATTGAGTCATATGCATTTTGTGAAAACCACCCACCATGTCTTCCATTTTGAGTTGACTGTTACACCGAGAACTCTCATCGCACACATTTTCACACATTTTAACACTTAACATGATCCGATGGCTAAGCCTTGTGCTGTTTTTTTTTTCCTCCAGGCGTGCACCTGTAGAAAGTCTGCCTGGATATTGTAGGAAGAAGGTGGGTGGGAGCAAGTTACCAAATGCACGACTCATGTCAGATGCTCTGTGGAATTAACACCTGTAGAAACCTTAAAAGAGACAAAGAGGCGCACTGCCGTCATGGAAAGTCATACATGCACTCATGCTTCAAAATGCTTCATTCATAATCAAATGCATATCATGCCGACTGGTCGTGTCACTAATTTGCAAAACTGACCTTTGTAAGAGCAGAGACAAGCTTTTTTTCTGCCTTTCGCTAGCTCTTCTATCAAGGACAAGAATATCTCCATAGCAATGGTTACCCACAATCCATTACTCTTTTATCCTTAAAAGGTGTCTGTACGTCATCTCTCCTGCCTCTTTCATTTTTATATGCTTAAACCAAAGACAAAAACAGTGATTTGTATGTATAAATACAGTATATATAGCCAAAAGACGTCAGATAGACGTCAAAGACAAAGATTTTGAGATCGAACAATTCAAAGCAACCTATGAATATTCTACAACTATTATAAAGATGAAAAAAGGCCACACAAAGGTAAGTAATCATACAGACTCAGTTTAAGGCCTCTGAGAAACAAAGTCGTCATATATGCCAAATCTGGCACTTTAATCTACTGCGTAATAATTTAAAAGTCTATTTAGGAGAGAGAGTGAGTGAGCATGTTCTTCATTCCGCTGGAGTGTGTGTGTGTGTGTGTGTGTGTGTGTGTGTGTGTGTGTGTGTGTGTGTGTGTGAGTGAGTGAGTGAGAGAGGGGGGGTGAGACCGACAGACAGAGAGCAAGGCCTGATGGGATGACGTATATAGTGAAAAACTGTGAAGCAAGGGGTCCAATCATGCATACAGAACGAGTATCCTAACAGGCCTCTCGCTTATTCTTTTGTACGCAAATCAAGTCCCATTCCTGCACATCATCATTTGTTGGTGGTGGCTGCTCACTACATCATCATATGAATAAATATCTGCTCTATTTTCAGGAAATTAAAAAAGTACAATCTTGATGACACTACATTATATTCCGTTCACAAAAGGAAGCATGAACGGGGCAACATCCAGCTCACCCAGTAGAGCGTCCTTCGTTCTCTCTCCCCTTTCCTGTCTTCAAGCTTTCCCATCAATTAAAGACCATAAAAAAATGGCTCAACCAGGCAGCAACTGCGACAGCCAAGTGTTCAACATGTGACTCGAGGATAATTCGGGTTTATTACAACTTATTTTTGGAGTTCGCTGCAATCCCAGAATGGTGACATCAAAGTCTGACGGGGAGAGACGATCAGACTTTGGAGGTTGGAAACAAGCTAACAGCTAACCGTCTTTGGAGATGTAATTGATGATGTAATAGACAATATTAATTTAAGTTTTTGTTTACAATCTGCAATTAAAAGTTGCAGTAATCAATGCTGCGCAAAGATTCCATTCTTTCAAAATTCCATTTACACAGCGAGGGCTAGGTGATTGTGAGGAGATATTCGCTGAATTTGACAAAAAGTATATTGGATTAACATCACTTACTATACCTTTAATCTGCGAAGGCATCGTCAGAATTCTGTGGGCACAAATTCTGTGGGGGCCTTATTAACCAAATCACCGTGACAAATCACAAGACAATAGTTGATTTGAATTGCGGAGATGTGTGAAATCGGCAAACTTGTTTTTTATGTTGTCATTTTCACGTTTAAAGATATATAGGTAAACATCCGTCGTCTCTGCAGTGCTTATTTTCTGTACTTTGTTGCTTGGCTAGCGTTTTTGATAAACCAAATCTAACGCTACAAACAGCGACATCTCACCGCCGGCTGGACTGACTGCTAGTTTACATGGTGTCATTTTATTTAGTCTGTGGCCCAACAGGTAAGTTACCTCTCAAACCTAATTGTTAACATATGAAAGCATCAAATATGCATTTCAGGTGAATGAGAAGAGTATATCCAGTTGTTCCTGGTCCCCGTTAGCTCAGCGCCGTTCAATTGTATGTAGGGTACGCAGGAGTTTTCTACCCGGATGTTATTGTAAACAAACATTGTTACAGTGTCTATGTCGCATGTGTCTAATGTGTTGGTATTTTGGATAATCATTGTTCTATTAAGGAAATATGATGCAGAGTTTGTTGTTGGTGACTGTTTGCTTGGTTAACAGCTGTGTCAGCCATGGTGGTTGCTGCTTGCTTGTACCACTTCAGTTCCTCACAAGGTTCCTCCCCTCTGACTCACATTTGGACTTTGTAGCTACAGTAATTTCAAAGAGCCCCCATATAGAAAATTAAAAACTTCCCCCTTCCCCATACATGTGCGGGTGATATCACAGATGTTACATAAACATTTTTCTACAGTCAGTATGCCTGAGAAACTAACCAACAAGACCAAGGCGCGCTGCCAGGGCAGAAGACATCACAGACACCACATTGCATTGCGTTTATCACCACATTGGTGATAAACGCAAACGGCAGTGCATTATCACCATAGGGATGGGGTGCTTAGCAACAAATACACCACCAAATGTTAAAAAAAAAGACATCTCACATTACACCTTTAACAGAACCAAAAGGTGTTCATGTGAAAGTCTTTATCTTACTAACCTCCTAATCACCATAGCTGCAGCCCTCCACACTACTCCTGCACACTGAGCTATTATAGTCAACCAAAGCAGCACAGGACGATGATTGGCGGGGCAGATTAACGTGACTGGCAGCGGCTACAAACATGCCCAGCGGCGAGCCGTCACCGCCCACGCTCGGGCAGCCATTTGCCCTTCTCTCCTACCCAGCGTCAGGTCTGCTGCTGTTTACACGTCAGACTCTATTTACTCAGCAAGGCCTTGCCGTCTGTTTGCGGTGGATCAGCTGCATTTCCTGGCCTCCTACAACATCAGACTCTGCATAATATGATTCAACAGGGCTTTCTGATGAGGCAGGTCGGCCCTTGTACACCTCTAGCTCTAGTTAGAAAAAAACTTAAAGTGAAGATGCTAAAGCACATTACCATGTATCACCTCTGACAGCAATAAGAAAGCAGTTAAAGAGGCATGCACACATGGATCGGTTGTGTTAGTGATGCTCCAACATTTTTTTTTTTGCATCGCTGTCTCAAAACTAACAAGCTAGTACGCAAGGGGTTACTGAGCAATAAGGGCTCATGGTCGAGCAGGTTTCTGAAATCAATCTGTTTAACAGACCGGACAGATCTGAATGAAAACAGGCCGTGGTGATGAGCGATGATGTTGCTATGACAACCGGCAGGCAGAGCGTGCAGCCTGGCTTTGCTATCTTCTGGCGTGCGGCAGGCGGCACCCAGACAGCTTGGGTTTCTAACCTCTTAAGTGGAGAAAGCAAGCTGCAGTCTCATATGGGTTCATGGGAGGATGGGGGGGAGGTGGGGAGGGTTGCGTGGGTGGGTGAGGGTGATTTGTGGGGGGATAACTACAAAGTCAGGCATCAGTTAAACCTCTTCCTCAGAGTGCAGACATGGGAAATGAAAAAGGTGGTGTTATTTTTGTTTTTTTGTTACCATCCCGATCCAGAAATGGCCAACTACAGAGATATGAGAGGGACAAACAAACAGATTAACGCAAGTCAGAAAAACACAATCATAAACATACAGGAAAATCAACCAGAAGCTCTCACTGTTCCTATCTCACACAGACAAGTGAACACACCGACAGACAGCCGCTGTTAAAAACACACTGCGTGCAGATTAAAAAAGCAGCATCGAAAGTGAAGAGAGAACAGGATGGCTACAACAATAGAAACAGCGTGGGGAGCTCAGAGAAACACGCCTGCTCCTGCTGACTGCTGGCACATGAACACTGGTGAACGAGTTGGTTAAAGGGACAGATCAGACTTTTGGGCTTTTTCAGCTTACCTGGAGAAACAAATGAAAGGCTGTCTGACTGCCACAGACAGCTGATCTGACAGAGTTATGGTCTGACGTCAGTTATTATGCTGTTATGCTGATGAATGGTCATATTAGTTGGGATATATTGTAATTACTGTAAACAAATGAGACCACAATGGACAGACTGGTGCTCTGCCATGACGTTAGTGCTACTGCCTCCCAAAATTAGTAACCACATTTCCCATAAACCCCTGTCGCCCCTGTTGCAAAGAGCACATTTTTGCTTGCCCTCTTTCCCTTACAGTGTACTGTGTGTTTAATGTTTAATTAAAGAGCAGGTTAGGAGCTGTACATTTAGCTAGTATTAGAAACTCTGGGAGAACAACACCCTTTTCCATTTCCATCCATCAATAATTACCGTGGGAAAACACACCACAAAACACTTCCAGTCCGTTGTGTTGACTGGTAGAGAGACAAGCGTGTTTGTTTTTGAAGCAGAAAAGAAACGTAAAGGGCTGTCCACACCTATAACTAACTATACTAGTTTTAAAAAGTACTGACTGACACTTTGGCATGTTTGTTAGATCTCAAGCAGACACACAATGTGTTTTGGTGAGTAACATTGAATGTAAACATTAGCGTCGTTTGTTTACAATGAAACTCTACAGGGAACCTGTATTTACATATAATAAACTTAGATAAAAAAAATGTCATTAATGTGTTGCTTTTGCTCTACTTCTTTTTTTTTTTTAACATCAAACCTACATTTTGACATTTTAATTGGAACAAATTACGTGTCAGCACGTGTCAAAATAAATATGATATAATGATTCCGGGCCTTTCTGCAAATGGTGGGGACCGTCTGCTGTTAAAGAGCACCTTCTGCTTAATACTGTCACCTTTGTGGTGACAGGTGAACTGTGTAAGAGCACTGAGCTATCCACTGGCACGGGTTGCCAGACTGAAATCACACCTTTCATTTCCACTGAGGATAATTCCACATTACTCCCTACAAATGCCTTGTCAGCGGGCGGACTAGTGCCCTGGAGGACCTTCTTTTAGACACACGCTCGCTTTCACACTACGCATCAGCTCTCTTTCTCTCACTCACAAACACAGAGCCTTTCTCTGTGTATTGGAGTTGTATTAAAAAGGTTCACTAAAAGCCAGCAGGCCTTTAATAACAGAGAAAACAATGCATCAGGGAGGAGCAGCACCTCTCTGCATGCTGCCTCCGTGACACCAAACAGAGGCCTTACATGGCTGCAGGTGGAGCATCATCGCCATCAGGGAACGTGGTTCACATGCAGGCAACAGAGGTTTGAAGGCACTTATAGAAACAGATGCTTCTGTGTGGTCTTGGTGGCAGGGAAATGTGGCGTGACTTGATTTCTGTGTGTGCCTACTGGGTGATTGTTGGTACAGGGAGACAGATGTACGCGTGTTGTAAACACAAGCATTCGGCTCCATCAACTCCCTTTCTGCCAGTGAAGCATCACTGACTGACTGACAGACTAACTCAATATTTACCTCTGATACATCGCTGCTACTTCCTCTGTCGGCAGCGTAATAGCCAAAAAACATTTCCAATAAATTACCAATGCAATTTGGTGGACGAGTACAAGGAACTACAGATCGACAGAATGTTGTGGTCATCTCCAGTTTCCCTTTAAAAATTAACTATTTCAAGCTCAATAATGTAATATTAAAGTAACCCCACATTTAGCTTTGGAAATTATATCTAGTTGAAATATTACACTCTATAATTAGAACATACTTTCAATGAACACATCCTGTATCAATATTCTTTACACATAAAGACAAATCTTTTCGCTCATTCTTACTGAAAGTTTACTGATGGATTGCGAGAGGAAGACAAGTGACACGGGGTAAAGTAAATGCACACAATGGAGGAAACGATTAAATATCGATTGAATCAACAGGCCAAACTGATCACTGATCGCAAGAATTCTGGGAATGCTGTAACTTTAGGATAAATTTCCATTCAGTGTATTTGAGATTCAAAAAAATTATTTGGGCAAAAACACACAATCTGGATTGTATCTTTAACAAAGGGGATAGTTCAAAGGTCAGTCACTTGTTGCTGAAATATATAGTATATCAAAGATGTACATACGTGTCTTATATCCCACTACCCCTACAAATAAAGCACTGTATAATGGAGCTCCATCTTCTCTCTAAGACTGATTCCCTTTCTCAAACATCCACATCTCATATAAAAGTCCATGTTGTCCTGTTCAAACAGCTACCTGTAGACAATTATACTATGCTCGTTTTTTTAGCTGTTGGCGATATGAAGAAAGGTCTACTGGAGTTTGATTTGACAATAAGTGTGATTCTACTTAATCAAATAATTATAGGGTATTATAGGTATTATTGGGCAATATATTCGTATGATACAAGATCATTTCAACAATGAGGAACTTCTACTTGTATTAAGCACTAATGCAGGAAAAATGCTAAATAAATGCATGAAGGCAGCCTTTATTATTGTGTACAGCTGTATACAACACTTTAACAGGATAGATGTACAGAATGATGACTGCATGAAATAGTATTTCATGGATGCAGCTAATAGGGAGACAAAGCTAATAAAAAATATCTGAAATTTGTATTGATATTCTTTGAACAAATATGACCATTTGATGGTTAAACAAAAAAAAAAAACTTTAACACAGTTCTTTCCCCGAGTTGTTTTTGCCAGGTTAAGTCTCTGAAATAACATTCAAATCACGGCTACATAGTTTAATACCCCATTTCACAAAGTAGTAGGAAATGAACTCAAAGTTAGACCTGGCTAATATCAGCTTCCGGGAGGAATTCAGAAATCAGCTCATAAGATCATTTTACTCTCAAGCTCAATTGGTTTCTATCTGATTTAGGATACTTTCAGACTGTCAGGCATTTAGGCCAAACAAGCCAAAGGGCTGCATTGGTGTAAGTTGTTACAGGGTACAGGTGGTCAAACATTAGAACTGTACAATGTTGGAAAAGCTCATCACATCAGTAAAAATGTTCTCCTAAACAATATATTAGCACAACGCTAAGGGACACACACACTACACAGTATCCTAACACGTATATTTAACACACAATCACATTACATTATGCTGTAGCTAAAATTAAGCTTTTTTTGCCACATTGTTGCTCTGACATGGCCCTTAAGCCGAATATACATGATCTGTGGCAAATCCGCGAGGTAGGTCGCAGAGCAAAGAGGCAAAGCGAGGCGCAGGAACGTTCTGGAATTGGTTGCACCAATGGTTGCGCCTTAAAAGATCAGTGGCCACTAGGTCAAAGTTGAAATAATTTGAACTTTGAGTGCATGGTGGCAATTCCAAGCAGTGCGCGACGCCAAGGGTAGCGCTGCACCTAGTTGGGCGGAAGCCCTTCTCTGATAGGAAAACAATGGAATGGCCAGCGCAGAGCAGTTTTACCGAGGTTGAGGCGGCTTTAAAGTGTGCTACTTGCAGAAGAATTTTATCAATCTTGTTTTAGTCGAGAGTTTTAGTGTCATAAGATGGTTTAAAGCTCGACATTTTGGGAAATACTTTTATTTGCTTTTTTTGCTGAGTTCCATGAGAAGATCGACACTACTCCCACGTCTGTACGGTAAATATAAGGCTACAGCCAGCAGCTGGTTAGCTTAGCTTAGCACAAAGAGTGGAAGCAGGGGCAAACAGCTAGCCTTGCTCTGTCCAAAGGTAATAAAGTCACGCTACCAGCACCTCTAAAGCTCACTAATTAACACATTTGTTGAATCCTTACAAACGCCAAATGTAATAATGACATGTTGTGTTGTGCTGTGTTGAATTCCTGAGGTTGCCAGGCAACCAGTGGAGACTCCTTGTTTCCTCTGGTTTCCAGCCCTTGTGCTAGGCTAAGCTAACCGTCTCCTTGTTGTAGCTTCATATATAATAGACAGAAATGAGAGTGGTGTTGATTTTTCAACTCTCAGCAAGAAAGTGAATACAGTAAGCCTATTTCTTGAAATGTAGTATTATTCCTTTAAATGCTGTTTTGGAGGCTTTAGATTTTGCAGCTGGGAAAGGAAGACATGCTTTGCTTAAAAAAAAATTCCGAATTCCAAACACTGCTTTTAGTGTATTGGCTCTCAAAGGGTCAAACTACATACACACATATATAATGTACAGCAGAAAGCTGCTGCAGCACTGCCCTTTAGGGATTGAAACTTCCAAACAATGTCACCTCTGACCACACCCCAATCAGCGATATATATATATATATATATATATATATATATATATATATATATATATATATATATATATATATATATATATATATATATATATATATAAAATTAAAAATAAAAATCCCCTTTTTTTTAGTTACTTTGTGATTATTATTTTTTTTAAACTAATCAGTCAAACCTGAACTAATTAAACACGTTAGCTTCAACAGTTGTGTTTTTGCATACGATGGCATGCTGCCTGTGACATCATCAAGACATGTGTGTGGCTGTTTGCATTCATTTCTATTCACACAAGATGACATCACAGCCGAACATCATCATCATTCACTCCTGTAACACATCAGCCTTCCAATTAGTGATCGATTTGCGGTCCATTACCCAGAATTCACCAGCGAGCTTAGCAGAGCCCCTGTCCTTACATATGGTGTGGGTCTCAAATGACGGGGATTGGTCTTTAAAGACAACTTTTGCGGACGTTCTTCGATAGGCTGACATGAAATCTATCCAACACACTGGATTTTAAGTATTCAAAAAACATCTGACTTCTAACAGCTGGTGTATTGATTTATAATATCTGAGAGTAAGTCAAGTAAAACCTCAAAATTCAAACTTGTTATTGATAACACACTTTACCACTGCGCCCGAGTGTAAAAAAACACCTTATGATGATCAAAAAGGAATGAGAAAAGATGCCATGTGTGGCCTATAAGTTAACATCTCTCCTATTCCCAGCATGAGGCACTGCACTAATTTTGGAATAGATAAACGTCCCACACATTTCTTGTTCTGTTTATCAGAAATCGAGCATTTCTGAATGAGATCTAAACGGGTAACTAACACACTGTGGGTGTTGAACTCACAAAAAAAAAAAAAAAAACCTTGCAACAGGAACAACAGAGTGACACAGATATAGGATGCATGGCTAAAATAAACAGCATCAGAGTGCAACAAATGTAGGCTATAGCCTCTGTTTGGTACAGGCCTCCACACCTAAAATACACTGCTGCTATGAATATCCTTTCTGACAGTGTTAACACCTTGTTTGCTTGGGAAAATCTCTTTTAAAAAAAAAAAGTGATTATAGCACCTGTTCCCAAATCAGGTTCTAAAACAGTGTTTATATCTTGAAACAAATCTAAATAAGGTAGGTTATTCAGTAAAGTCATACAACATGAAAGGTTGAAAAAAAATAACCTCACACTACTGCAAGACATCTCACTTTTTTAGATGAAAGCAAGTTACTGAGACTTTATGCCAACTTATAAATTAGTTTTTTTTACCCTTCCTGGGAGATTTGGGGTTAAAACAACTCGTCTATATGGACATGTTATAGAGTGATTAACTGTGAATGAAAATGAGGTGGGGAAAGAGGTGTAAAGTGGGGGTTATTGTGTATGTTTGGAGAGCCCCATACGCAGCGGTGCGCCCTTACCCTCGCTGCCCTGGAGGAGTAGGGATCCTCGAATAGATTCCAGATCACTGGCTGCCACTTCCTCCACAGGCTGACATTACCGTCGGCAGCCACATCCTCAATGCCGAGCCTCTTCCCTATCTCGTCGTCATCCTCCCCGTTGTCCACGTTGAGCTCGAACACGTCCAGAGCCTCCTCGGCGTCCCGGTGCTGCCGGTAAGTCATCCAGCAGCAGGGCTCCACGTCCGTCTCATCGATTCCCCAGAAGGAGAGCTCCTCCTCGAACAGCGGTCCGCACACATCCGCCGGGCAGTGGAGTTTCCCGGTGCGGTAGTAGTTGAGCACGTAGGCGAAGACACCCGGGTGGCGGTCGAAGAAGTACTCGTTCGTCCGCGCGTTGTACTCGATGAAGCCGGGGACTTGTTGCAGCTGATCCAGCACGGAGTCTATGTCCGAGTCGGAGGCGAGCAGGGCCAGTCGCGTCCCCGGCAGGGTCTTCAGGGTGGTTTTGTAGGTTTCGTGCCTGGTGCCTCCGACGTTGAGGATTATCCTCTCGTTGTCGTCAAACTTGCCCATCGCTCTGTATCAGACATGACTTGATGGAAAGCGGGGTTAAGTTGGCGAGTGCAGTCCGGAGGTAACGGCGAGCCCGACGCGCACACACCCACAGTCCTGTTCAAAAAAACTCCAGGATTTTGGCCGTGGTGCGCAGCATCTCCGATTTCACTCATCCGACGCTTTTGTGGCTATTCAGGGGGTCGGGGAGGATGGCCATCGTTTGTTTAGTAAGATTTCGGGTAAATGGAGGTCGTCGATATGTATCCCACAATTCGTTCGGACAGTCAGTGCTCAGAGTTGTGTTGAGTTGAATGATCTCAACCGGTGGCTCCAACCAGACTGCTCTGCTGCCGTTGCGCGTCTCCGGCGTCCCTGCCCTCTCCAAGACGCACAACAGCTCGTCAGCGTCGGGCTCGTTATTCAAAAATATGTAACGTAAAAGCACAGATTCATTCAAAAAAAAAGAGTAACGTCGTCTTCTTAATCATCACTCCATGGGAGAAGTCACTTATCACACGTATTTCCAGTTGCTCCGATGCTGTTGTTTCTTTGCCTTAGAAAGGAGCAGTTGGCTTCAGAGAAATGAATCAGCGCTCATCTCCAGCCACTGCTGTCACTGACTTGGCTCGATAAAACTAACTAGAGGGAACATTTGCATACTTTTTCTCGTTATAAGCTGCTTTAGTTACCTACAACAACCCAGCAGGAAACCAACTTTGGGTGCTGAGAAATTATGAAAACGGAAAACAATGTTCATTTTAATCTGAACAGATACTTATTATGAAATAATTATAAACAAACTGATCTATTTTAGAAATTAAAAACAGGGATTCCAAGAATAACCTTTGTGATTTAAGCCTTTCATCAACAGGTCATGTTAAGACATGCTTACAGCATTTTTCTGCTTTTATTCTTAAATTGTTCCAGTGTTGTGTGGTTACTGACTGCCATAACATCTTTAATTGGATTAATGTAGGCTATTCTTATCTAGGCCCATGGGATTTCACTAGCCTATATGTGTTTAAGAGGAGACAACGTTTTTCCCCTGAGCATCACAGAGTGAGGAAACATCACTGCCTTGTGTTTTGAGCATTCAACATGTGTGTGAAATTGTGCATATATGCTAAGACTGCAGTTTAATCAGTTTTACTGCAGTAAATTAATATGATCATGAGTTGCAGTCCTAGTATAAAGCTGTTAGCATTAGTTGTACAAGAGGAGTAAGTTAAGAAAAACGTAAAAAATAGTATTTTTAATATTTAATGGTCTCTCAACAAACAAAGTATACATAGAGATAGAGATAGGGGTGGTGGAGGGAGCTGGTGTGCCTCGAGTCAAATGGTGTTGCCATGTAGGTACCAGCAGAGTAACAGTGAAAAGTGTCAAGTTATAAAGGCCATGCTGTACATCTGAATGAATACCATCTAATGATACAAGTCAGCTGGCCGAATGAGTCACTGGTGGTGAAGCAGGAATAAAGCAGCTGATGCAAGTGAGATTTCACTAACGCAATGCCCCCATTAATAACAATACATGTAGAAGTAATAGCATCGCTAATAATATAGAGGCACACAGTACTGTAGTAGTAGCAGTAGTACTAGCACTAGTAACAGTAGAGGTTGTAGTACAAGCAGCCGCATCAGTAGAGGTATGCAGGGCCGGATTAACCTGCTAAGGGGCCCCAGGGCAAAACTTTCCTTTATTGATCCCCCCCCAATTCTTCCCACTGAAGTGTGCATGTGTCCTGTTGCCTTTTATATGTCACAGTGCCCACGGTGTGACATCTTCACTATATACAGCAGCGATCGTCAACTTGCGGTCCACAGGCCACAAACAGCCTGCCAAATCTCTTAGTCCGGCCCGCAGAATAATAATGAATTCAGGAAAAGAGAGGAAAAGGAAAAAGTGCGGTCTGGTATTTAGCATTTCGAGCATTCACAGCATGCAACATTCCACAGGGAGAGTGGAAACCCACCCCCCTGTATTTGCATCACTATTTACATTCTGATTAGTTTCGGTATTGCGGATCTGAGTCACACTGGACAACACCCAGGTAAACCAGACAAAATGCCATGCAGCTTCAAACACAATTCATTTGGATACAAGTGTTGCATTTTGGAAGATAGTATGGATTCTGAACAGCAATGCCCGTGCGTTGCGTCACTCACACACACACACACACACACACACACACACACACACACACACACACACACACACACACACACACACACACACACACACAAGCACCCTGCTGGCTAAACAAACCATCATCTCCGCTGGAGCGGTAAATCCATCAGTGTATTATAAGACCAAAACAAATCCATGTGTACATACTTCACATGCACGTGAATGACGTCATCGTCATGTTAGCGTTCTTCATTCTTGATGATGAGGATGCCGGTTGTATTCTTTTCCAACAGCGATCGTTTCATTGCAGATGAGGCATACAGGTTTAGCGTTACTGAAAGTTGGCAAAATGAACGCGTGGCCTACTTATCAGTCCATTCTTCATTAAAGCTGCGGTTTCCCACGTCGTTTCAGGCTCTTTGACAGTGACATTTACACCTGACAACAGGCCTTTCTTCCTGCAAGCTTTTTCCACCAATCAGGACACTGCATACTACAGCAACGTTTCTGTTTTTAGGAGTCTGTTCACACTAATACATGTTATATAAAATATAGCATTCATTCAGCAAGAAAGTGAAAATTTCAAACAAGAATAGGCGTATTAGATATAAATACATTTTGTTTTATTTATTTGAAAGTCTGGCCCCCGGAGTGTCTGCTTAGAAAAATTCTGGACCTTGGAAAAATGTAGTTGATGAGCCCTGCTATACAGGGTTTCTCCAGGTTTCAACAAGTTCAATGTTTGGACTTTTTTAAAGAACCTGTAGAAACCCTGTATATAACGACTTCATTATGTTTTGCTTTTGGCCCCAGAAACCAGCCAGTATCTCTATGCTGGAATACTATCCTACTCCTGGTCTGCATGCGTTAGATTGTTGTAATTTGAGTAATCTTTGTCTTTCACAATATGCATACTGATAATATAAACTGAAATAATAGCATTAAAACCAGATTTTGTTTTTATATTGACCATTTTGTTGCGAACCGGCTACATGGGAAGATAAAGTCCACAGTTAGTCTGTTTGCAGGTTCACATGGCTTTTGACAAATCATGAAAGTGTTGGTTCAGACATCATCTAGCTCTATTTATCCTCCCAACACATAAATAAGCCTTGATACGAGTTAGAAAATGTGACTGAGAGAGAGAGGGATGCTACAAGATCTCTGCACAGTCTACCATAAGGCCCGTCATGTGACAGCCTCCACTCTCCACCGTGTACAAGGAGGAAAGAGTGACATCTTTAGGGAATCTAAGCACAGCTCAATCAACGAGGAGACACGGCAGACAGCTCGCCTATAATTACATGCATCATTATTCTCTGATGTAAGGCTGATTTGTAAAACTGCAACCTCTGAGTAACCTAATTACTCATCTTGATCAAATATGTTTAGAAAAACAAATCTCTTCCTGGTTTTAGATTCTGGGATTAAGGATTCATTTGAATAAATCAAAAACAATTATGGTTAGTATGAGCTGAGCTATGCTGACATATTTTGGTCCAAATAGTAATGGCTCTTCAGGATTGTACATTTTAGGTTTGGACCTAAACTGGCAGATTGAACCGGTCAACAATGCCCGTTGAAATAAAGTTTGTCCATTTGTCCATTTAATAATTGCCTGACGCATTGCTAAAGCAGACCTACATGCTGAAAATGCACCAACATCATTTTTGTAGTTGTGAAGGTTTTATAACCTTGCAAAATAGAATGCACCGCTGAGCAAGGCCAATACAGATAAAATACCAGGTGAGGTGGATGGCCTGGGCCATATTTGCAGAATACTCACAAACAATGTATAAAAGAACATGTATAAAAGAAACTAAAAACTTATTTGTGTTTTTCTGTGACTAAAACTGCAGTTACTTGAAGTGGATTTGACTGTAGCCTATCAGGGAGTAGAGTAGTGCGATGGGAAATGCACCTGACAGACCTGCTGAAGAGTCCCTTAAGAAAATAAACCATTCTACAGTAAATGTTCAGTGAAGTTTAAGGACAGGGTCAACCTTACTGGAATTATTACTGATCCCCAACAGAGGTCCATTTAGGTCATACACTACTCTTTGAAAAACATCTACTGTAGTAACATTACTAACTTTCCACAAGCTGATGCTTCCCATTTCATTTCAAAATGAACCAGCTGGTGAATTTTGAAATAAGGGTGTTGAGGCCTTTTAATGTTGTACTTATGAGGCCTTTCATCACAGAAGATGAAGTAGGGACTATAGTGGGTCAAGACGGTCCTTGTCTATAAACAGCCATCCTTGCACTGACCGTCATAGGAAGCAAAATTCAGAGTCTCTTTTCCCCTGTAATATCTTTACTAAAAATAGAGCAGCCAGATTGCTGATCTTTATCGGGAACTGGAGAGTAAAAAAAAAGTCTGTAGGAAAGCCAAGGTCCTTGGCCAGTCTATTTGCCCAAGTGGAGCCACAGGATCAGTCCCAGAGGGGGCTGAAGGCTAGACAAGCAGCCTGGTTTTCAATTCAGATTCACGATAACATCAGAAATGCAAGAACAGGGCATGATGGGATTATGTTCAATTTTGTCCAAGTAGAGGATTTTGAGAAAAGAAAGCCAGTTCCAGTGTTTTATTTTATTAAATAGGAAAAAAGAAAACCATAATCTAGGGAAGAGGACAGAGCCTCTATATTCATTACAAGAAGCTGGAATTGATTAAAAAAAATTATATAAGAAAGGCAATGGGATAGAATACATCTTAGTCAATAGAATAAAGGCAATGAGTAAATGATTGTATCCTAGTTTGAGTTTCAGAGAAATTAAGTGAATGATGATTTGTATTATCGAAATATTCCTTTCACTGAACTACAGAGCAGTGGCCGTGTCAGAGAGAGGCAGGGAGAGCTTTCTGCCCTTTCCAGTCTGAACTTTCTGTACCGTCCTGCACAGACTGTCTGCTGGGGTTATATCTGATGAAGCACAATACCTCTGCCTCTCTCCCAGAGGTCTGACAACACAATCCTCCTGACATGGAAGACATCCAGGGACCAAAAAGGACAGTTCGCTGGCTGAATCCCTAAATAAAAAACACTGTTACTTCAAATGCCCCTTCAAATAATGACAAAAAACAAAATGCTTAAAATGTTGAGATGCTATTTCTGTTCATGCGGTGGCACCACATAAAGGCGCAGTGAGCCGTGTGTCGTCTTTAATTCCTTTTAGGGAATCCTGACAAATAAGTAAAGAAAAAAAGAATGATCATTTCCAGTTAGGGTCGCTTTTACATAACTACAACTGTGTTTAAAAGGGGTAACTCCAGTGTTTTTAGTGTTGCACTTGCATAAAGTTGAGAGACTCAAAAGACACAATACACAAAGAATTGTCAAAGCAGCAGAGGGTCAAGACATCCTGACTTTTAGTCCCCAGTATGGGGCGAGCTCCAAAAACGCCAATGTTACCCATACAATGGTGTATGTGTGGTTGCCCACCACAATCTCAATATTGACCACCATATATTGATTATTTTTTTTAACCATTTAAAATGAGTAAAATCTTATTTCATTTAGGGCTGTCCCAAACAATTATTTTTTAAACGATTAATCAAGCGATTCATTTTTCAATTAGCGATTATTTTCCCATTGCTCAATTATTAACAATTTACACAAAACAAATTTCAATAAGGTTCAAATCTCTATTTATTAAAATTGTTTAACACTGCATTGTTCCAAGTAAAATGAATTTGTTGTGCAACCTGAAGCCAGATGTAGGCGATCAATCCAACCACAAAATAAAGTCACTATCAGGAGGAATACAAAAATAAAATCTTAAAGTAAACAGAGCAGGTGCAAGAAGAGTAGCCTGTATTTGCTTTTTTTAACAGTAGGTAAAATAATGAATAAGCTCTTGTTTAACATCCAAGCTCTGCTCCCTTTAATTTAACTTTAATTATTTGTATCTAAAGGCTGGTTAGGCACCGTAGGGAGGAGAAGATGGACAGTTGTTTTTGTCTCTTTCCAGTGATTGGCCCATCGGGTGATGGCGTCGGATATGCGTTAGCATGTTAGATGTATTTCCACTCACATACCCAACAACTGCTGAACAACGCCGACACACAGTCCTCGTCTTATCCACCACTCTCTCGCCTGTAGCCTGCTACTGGAACTGACCCGAAGACTGAAGAATTTGAGGCAGGGACGGCACCAGGCGGGAGGGCATGAGACGAGAGGGCATGAGACGAGATGGCATGAGACGGGAGGCCCCAGGCTGCAGCCATACAGTCTAGAAGTTTCCCCAAACTTGTGATCTTAAAGAGGCCGGCGGGTCCTCTAACTCTTGTGGGTCGCCACTACTCGCCATACTCGTCCTTTCGTGCTGCTATCTCTGGCTCACTCACTGGACCGTCGACCTGACAAAAAACTGCATGTAGGCGGAGAGCTCGGTTAGCCTCAGAGATAAGGCAGGGCTGCAGATTAGGTGTCCCTAGAACCCGCGTATCTAACAGTAGTTTCACATTACATTAATTAATTTGCACTCAAGTTTTATTTATTTTATTTAGTGACGCGTCGACGCAAATTATTTGTGTCGACACATTTACGTAATCGATGACGTCGACGAATCGTCCCAGCCCTAATTTCATTGTAGAGCTGCATGCAGTACATTCACTCAGCCGCCCTGCTCTTTGCCTCCCTCCCTCTCTCTCTCTCTCTCTCTCTCTCTCTCTCTCTCTCTCTCTCTCTCTCTCTCTCTCTCTCTCTCAATCACGAATGACACAGACCAGCATAATGTCAGTTAAAATAACTTTAACCAGCCCGGTTCTATGTGAAAATAAACAACCAAGTGGGTCCAAGACTGACCTTTTCTCCAGATTACATGTAAATCATGCTCTTTTTGCCCCCTACCCTCAAACCCCTCGACGCCAAAACAATGACAGAAAGTTGAAAATCCAATAGCATAAAATAAAAAAAATAAACTTTGAACGGTGTGCATTTACAAACATTAAGCAACATGCACTATTGTCTTCTTCCCTGCCTTTTGCTCGTGCTTTTACTACTATAACCGCCAGTAAGTGTCAGTCTGTGGAAAGTCATCATTTACAGGAGTACTTGTGTGCATACTCAAGATACAATGCAAACAGCAACACACTTGCAAAAACATTGGCCCATAGCGCAAACAGTGGTCCAAAACTAGATGAGAGTACGCCAGAAGAACCACCGTGGTTGGGTCCATATCTTCCGACACATTTCTTATACAAGTCTTGTAATAAATTGACAAAAAGAGAACATTTTCTATGAAATCAGGCCAAACAAGTCAGACAATTCTTCTCCAATTTACCCTGCTTCATTCCTCCAAATGTTTAAATTTGCATTGCCCTGACTGAGGCAAGATAACCAAGAACGGTTGGGGAATAAAGCAGTACGTACAAGTCCGTCACATAAGCAATTACTGCAGTTAACAATTACACCCAAGTCATCAGATTAATCAAAGAGCATGGAAACCGTGTCAATAAGCATATCAAGCACTGCTGAGCACTATTTAAACATTTCAGTCCTTACACATGAGACACTTTGAGAATGTTTTGGTGTGATTAAGTCCGGTGTAGCCCTGAGCGGAAGGGGTGGAGGGAATAACATTCTTTTTTTTGCAGCCCATGCAGGCTCTGCTGCAAACACTTTTGGCTCCAGTCGCAACCATGCAGTAGTATAAAAAATAAAAAAAATAAAACAATTCACATTATGCTGCTAAGCACAGGCCCTTGAATGGAATTAGGCAGAAGTCCCAGTGGAAGAAGTTGAGCTGATTAAATGTTGCTTTCATAATTGAGAGAGAGCCAAGCTAATTTGCGATGAATCCCAGATCTTTTTTCCTCCGCTGCATGAGGGAAAGTCATTAATAAACTCTGTATGTCTAATTATAAGTTATGATGAGAGAAGGGGTGATTTATTTCACCAAGTTCTCAAAAATATTTATATTTTGTTGGAACTGATGAGGGAGCCTGTACTTCAGTTTGAGGTGTATTGCACACCATTTTAATGGTTATCTAGCCATTCCTAAATCAAATTATTTATTTTTTTTAAATCTATTTCATATCTAAATAATAAATGAAAACAGAGTATGCATAACTTAAGTTATATGTTAGATAGATACAGATCTATTGATTTATCATATAAACCAGAGATCTTCAACAGGGGGTCCTCAGAGTTACTGCAGGGGGGCCTCCAAATTATTCACTTTTTATTTAGTTATTACGTTTTTTTCTAAATTAAAATGTCTTAACATGAATCCTACATTTTATTAGCAAATACAAATCAGCCTATTTGTGCAAAAAACATTGATAAGTGTACTGGCCTGCAGGTAAGAAGGTAGTCACTAAGGCCTTCCACAGATACAGTTCATCCTGAGGATTCACTGTGCTACATGTATGTTTAACATTAAAACACAATTTATAAAATCATGCCAACAATTATTATTTGAATAGCTTAGTATTTTATGCACTAAAAAGGTATGAATAATGGCTTTAGGCTGCCCTACACGTTATTGTAGGCCCAGTTTAATATGCAACTTCATTGTATACGATATATGTAGTAGGGGGTCCCTGATCTGTCTCTCTTTCAGTTAAGGGGTCCTTTGCTTAAAGACCCCTAATATAAACGATATGCCTTAGCCAGCCAGTGCAGTGTTAGACTTTTTACCTTATTTCCTTTGCTGTAACTGTGGACCTGTGGCACCATCTGCAGGATACAAAGGGAGCAGCACCCTTCCTTCAGCTTGAATACAGTGCGGAGATCACACGTACTGCAATAGAATCAGAGAACATACACCGAGGCCAGATACTTGCCATTACGGATGTCAACAGAAAGCAGCATGACAAACATGCAACTTCATTTTAAAAAGGCCCAACACAGCCATGTTATGTTTTCACCCCTTTAGACCTCTTCTCAGGACTGTGCTTAAATTTGCATGTCCCCCACTATCTCTGTTAAGTGAAGGCGGGACAACTTTATCATAGGCCTTTTCTTTTCACAGCAGACATCCTGACTTACCATAGCAGGAACATTACAGTTAAATAACAATATCAAAAGTCCAAGTCAACTATATGGTGAGCCAGCAAGCACAATAGACCTCCTCTTAGTGGAATTAGGGCTGGGCCATATGGAGAAAATCAAATATCACGATATTTTTTACCAAATACTTTAATATCGATATTGCGGCGAAATTGTAGGGTTGACAATTGCTGCTTTCCCAAAATATTTACACAATGAGATTTTTGATAATTAATCAAAAGTAATGTGGATATAATGATTAAATGGGTAAAGACAAATAATAGAACAGCTGGAACAGTCTGGTGGATTCAGAAAATGACATCACTTTACCGAAATATAGCCTTTAAAACCAGGAAAAACAACACTTAAGCTATTTACGATATTACAATATCCAAAATCTAAGACGATATCTAGTCACATATCACGATATCAATATAATATCGATATATTGCCCAGCCCTAAGTGAAATACAGCCACTAGTCATGTTATTCAATTAAATACAACTGTGCTTTCCCTGCTAAGTCAAACATATTTGCCGTGAAAAAGGTTTATACCCTCAAATGGAATTCAGCTATCAATACTTTTATTATTTATAAACTGTGATTTTCCTGTTGTGGAACAGACTATTCTTATTGGCAGTGAGAGTGTAACTATGTAGAAGTTTGTGGAGAGCGAAATAGAGCAAAAAGGAAAGACTTACATTTGTCAGGTGGCCAGAAACACGACTCCAAATTAATGATAATGTTGCTCAGTGGCTGCTGAATGTGTTAATAAGCAACAGTTGCTACCATGTAACGTTACCATGCCATATCACGTACAAAGGTGATAATGGCTTGTTATGTTTAAGGTGCGAGCTTGTTTTCCCTGGGCGCACGCCCCCACCTCCCCAACTTCTTCTATCTAAACATTTGGTCTATGTTGAGTTTAGTGACCTCACATGCTTTCCGGCTCTGCTCTGCTTAATGCTGCATTGCATTCAAACTAGGAAACATCAGTCGCAGGGCTTACGTGCAGTTTTGTGCCAAAAACTGAGTGTCCCAAATGATGAGGGTCTTATTTGAGACAGGTTAAGGTTAGGGTTAAGGATAGGGGTAGGGGTAGGGTTAGGGTAGCACAGGTGGTTTAGCAGGTTCATAAGTAATTAAGGACATTGTATGGGGAATTTGTGACACTAAACTGCACATATACCCACTTCCATATTATTGAGCGCCAACTTTTTTTCAGTTTTAATTACAACGTGGATGTTGCTGTTGGAAGCTGGTAATTGTGGAAACTCCCATATGGCGTGAACGCAGCATTACCGTCAACCTGAGAATAATTGAAATCTTGAAATGTCTTAATTGTACTAATTCTTGCGTAATGTTTATGAAAGTATTGTTTTCCATATAAAGTAATACTGTCTTTCCCACTCAATAGATTTGGGGGCTTCGGAGGCTTCTCCAGCCTGATAAAAAATAGCTACAGGACGAAGAAACTCAGATTTACTGGCATACGTAAAGTATCTGGTATAAGTAGCCTATCAGGCCCGTTCTCTTAATACATCCATGATCAGGCCTTAGTTTCATAAATCCATATTGGTTGGAGCTTAAAGGGGGAAAAAACAGCGGCTCTCACAGACCATTACCCGATATGTGAAATACCTACATGAAAATAAGATGCACACGTGGCCGGACCGGCTATCAAAACAAAGAACAGAGAATCTCGGATTACAGCACACACAGAGGGAGTGGGACTTCATTCTCTGCTCAGGACACCATTACATTACTCCACTATATCTTTACATAGCAAATATGTGTTTGTTGCTACATAAATGTTCTGAATGTTGAGTTTAAATAACCGTCATCTGTTCAAAAGTCCAGACAGCATCATCTTCTTTAGTTTTATTTTCTTCTAAGGCAAGCTAAGTTCCCTCACTGAACCCCCACGTGAATCACACACAATTCAACACAGAACTGTGACAATGCATAGAGTGGAAGGACTGATACAAAACATTTACAAAATAAATTAAGGCAAATATTTGTGGGTTACAAGACGTGGCAATAAATTCCATGTGTCAGAATTCAGGAAAACAGTGAAAATATGAAGCCGACCAAAACACCCTGCATTTGTGGGCTTCACAGTAAGATTTCATACTTTCATCTTATATCATGATACAATTGCTATACTACAGCGGCATTGCATTGTGGCAGATATGATAATTACTATTTTAGTGGGATTTTTAACCAAACATTTAGCACATTTTATTACATCAATATTTGGGCAACTATTATGTACTGCAAAGTTAAATGAACATGACAGTATATCCCCACATGTGCAGTCCTATTCTGTAACAGACAGAGACATATGATGCAAAAATGATCATACATACTGAGATGAATGACTAATCTGGTGCTTTGTGGCCATCATTTATGTAACTCAGTCATGAATGTACTGCTGGGACATCAGCACAAATTTCTTTTCAATTTAGAAAATTACGACCTTCATTTTTTTCATTATAGTTGGATATTTAGAGAAGCACCCTAATAGAAGCTGGACGTATGTTACCCAACAACAGACAACATGGGAACAACCTCACAGTGACCACTCACATGCATTTCAAATCAAATTTTCAAAAAATGATTGAAATATAAGGCTAAGTGATAACCGATTCCTTTCTACGATAGTGGTATCCAACAAATATCCAACAAACAAACACATCCAAAATAACGTTGATTTTAAAAAGTAATAAAACAGTGGATAACATTGAATGTGAGTGTGTTTTCTGGGTGATCAAATGATTGTCATTTTCTTCTTGAATAAATAAATTAAAACATCATGCAGTCACAATGTACTAGTCTCGCTTTGCCAGACCCTCCTTCACCGCGGCGCTGCGGAGGAGGGTCTGGCTAGTCCACACAGCATTCTGGGATGGGAGAAAAACGTGCTCTGGTTTATTGGCATTTCTTTAAACCAATCACCATCGTCTTGGGCGGTGCTAAGCGCCGGAAGAAGCCACAGTGCCTCTGCAAAATAGCCTCGGGAAGGAACTTGTTTTGGTGGAACGTGTACGTTCAAAAGTTGTTTTAGTCGTGCAACAGAAAACTCAGATTGGACAGATAGTCTAGCTAGCTGTCTGGATTTACCCTGCAGAGATCTGAGGAGCAGTTAACCATAGTCCTCAGAAATCCACCAGAGGTTAGAACAACAACACAAAGGAAGCCCAAGGAAACGGATATCTGGCCTAAATGAGTGAAATCCGGCATAATTTCAGTCGGCAACAGAGCAATCCCAGAAGTGGAACGTCGAGGACATGGACTACAATGTACAGACAAAAAATTATTTAAAAAAAACATGCAGTTATGTTTTGATGCATAGACAGCATTCCACAAGCCCAAGTTCACACTTCTACAATGTATATTATAATATTCTGCTGTTTAAGTAGGCTCATTGCATCCAGCATTAGCGTCATCCCTTCATGATAACCCCACCCCCCAAAAAAAAAGTATTAAAATAGGAAAGTAACATTGTTTATGGTAAGACTTCTATTGATTTTGTCATGAAATCAATTGTCTTTGCAATTTCCTAATACCCGATAGTGGGAGAGGGTTTCAGCACAGGGTGGTGCAAGGTTAAGATGCAACAATGAAAGCACATTTTCTCTAGACTAACAGACAGAGAAGCTGGGTCTTTAAAGACTTCCAGGTTCATGTCCTGTGGCATTTATCATGTTGGAATAATCACATCAAAAGACCTTTTTTTTTTTTTTTTCTAATGCAGACATTTCTACTTGTCATAGCAGGAAACACACGTGGAACTAATATTAACAATGGTTTTGTTCTATTGTAGTGTCCCAGTAAGACATGTCAGTCCTTGTTATTAGTTACATCTGTTTGAAAAGTTATGCACCATGCAAAATGTAAAGGTAAAGGCAAATAAGCAACAGGTGACATTGGCCACAACCTTTCATGTAGATTATACACTTCAATGTTTGGCGATCCAACAGGTGCAAACCTAAACCAAGGACAGAGATAACAAAACAAAATATGCATAGACATTTCAATCCAAAATCAGGCAAGTTTAAAAAGGTGATAATTGGTGTTGGAAAAAATGACTGACAACAGGAAAGTAAAGGACATATGGGCTCTATTTTCCAGCACAAAGACTAAAACAAGTAGCAGTGATGGAATTTTCCCAACTCCGACTATCTTGTAGTTTGCCCATCTCTTTTGTATTCTCGTGCCCAGTGCAGTGCACATGGTGCAAAAGTGAGCGGAGCAGCGTGATTGGAGTCCCAGGGAGATGAGGCATGGCAAGGAAAGGTGTTGCTTTTTTGGGGGGAAGAAAATGTTTTTTTGATAAAATGCGGGGAATGGATGACTGAGGACCTGAGGCCAGATGCATAAACAATATGTATGTACAAAAAACATTTCCCACACATAAACCGCTAGTTATAAAAACACTGTGTGGTGAGAATGTGTGAACAATCATTCATACTAGACCATGTGCACATGTTTTTGTGTACCGATCTGAGGGTCATATGATAAGGTGGTGGAAATGAAAAACAAGAGACTTTAATTTTGTCTAGGTTGTTACACGGTTTTTGGCTCTGTCCATCCGCTGTCAGCATGATTACGGAAAAACTTCTGGCTCGATTTCAAAACCTTTGTTGAAGGGCGTAGCAGGGCCCATTAAGGAAAAACCATAACATTTTGGAGCGGCTCTGAATCACATGGCAGACAAATTATTTTCAATAGCACTGCGAGATACGGCATCTGTGCTGCAGTCATGTAGTGTCGAAATAATCGGAAAAATTAGTTCCCAGCTGGGAAAATCAACGTGAACGCCCCCACAAGTCTCAACACACATTTTAACACATTTTATGCACCTGGCATCCATCACGGCTACAAATCAAGTTATATATGGACTGCACCACCTTATTATAAAAGGTGGCTGACAAATTAAAAAGGAAAAATATGAATGAGTGCAGTGACAAACATAATAAATACAGATGCTTCCATACAGGGAACAAAAGCTCACCGAATGGTTTGAGGAGTATTGGTGATGTGTTAGCTATTGAGATGGGGAAGATCTTGTTTTCCCCAGTACGTAAATGTTTGAAATGTTCACGGCTGAGCTATAGAGGAGCCTAGGGAGACATTTGTACGTAGTGAGTTTATGGTGAGAACTTTCAACCGCGGTTGGCTTAAAAGCCTCAGTGCTTCAACGCCCCATCACTAATGGCCTTCTATGGGAGGTTTTGGAGTGACTGTTAGACAGCGTTCTCCTGCGCCATCATCAAAACACCAAATGAGAATATCCTTTTAAAGAATGCTGTTGATCCCTCCAGTAGAGTTCTACACACTCGGAGAATCTACCACAGAGCATTGGAACTGCTCTGTGTGGACCCTACCCACCACAAATGTACATTAAGCTTTAGAAGGCAGATCAGCTTACTTCCGATGCAGATTTGTAACGCGCCATATTTGCTGCTTAGTGCTTAGCACAGCTGTGAAAAAAGAAAAGTTATAAGACAAGTAATGTGACTGACAGAGGACGAATAATCACCCAATCCACTTCACCCAACCCTTTTGCACACAGCACACTGCACCTATATGAGCAATAATAGCAGAAGCACATGAATACGCCGTCCTTGTGAGTGCAACAGGAAAACAGAGCCCTAGAGAGCTTTCCTTAGGAGGTTATAGATTCTTATGAGTACAATATATGTTTTTGGTGAATATGTAGACAGCCTTTTCGGGTAATAAATATTAATAATAATTTGTCACATTTCTGTACAGTGCAGAAGTCCTGCGGTCAGTTTAGTCCGGCCTGTTGCGTCGCCTTAGGCCGGGCGCGCGCTGTTCAGCTCCGACCTCCTCAATGTTGGTCTCATATGAGTCCTCTAGTGAAGGCATGAGCTCAGAGCCCTCCAACCCTTCTTCTTCTTCTTCTTCTTCTTCTTCTTCTTCTTCTTCTTCTTCTTCTTCTTCTTCTTCTTTGCCGTCCTCCTCCTCCGCTTCCTCCGTGTTCCCTTCTTCCTCTGTTCCCCCGTCTGATTCCTCTGGTATGAGCTGCTTCATCTCTTCACCTTCCGTTGCGGCTTCATCTTTAGCTTCCAAATGCTTCTGGTAGACTTTTTCTGACGCCTCTGCTGCGCCTGGAGAGGCCCGCTTGTCTACCAGGGAAGCGTCCGCTGCCGAGGTGTCGTTGGCTTCGAGTTTCTCTATGAGGTCCTCGAGGTTACGCTCGCAGGATGCTTCTGGAAGACAAGTGATAGAGTACAGGTCATTCTAACCATCCTCAAGAGTTTTTGATGCCTGGCTTTTGCAGCGTCGGGCCTTAATTTTTTTTGTTTCCGAAAACATACGACTTGCAACATGAAAGATGACGATGACACAGTAACCACAATATTTAAGACCATTCAACTAAATAGTAACAAAATAGACAATGAGCCATAAACATGTGTATAAATGACAACACCATGACGCCTCTCACGTCAAGGGGAGACTAATGTCCTATGAACTGCTAGACAGCTCCTAATGTGAAACATCATGCAGGCTGGGTTACGTTTAATTGAGGTAGCTTAATGGCAGTGGGAAATGGCAACATGGAAGAAACAGGAAATAATCAGGAAATGGAAAGACACCGCATTTCTGTTCAAATTAACTCAAAGCAGCAGACTGGGAGTGGGAGGACTCGGTTACTGTAATGATTAAATCAGTGCAGTGGAACATTGTGTACATAATACTAAATGTATCAACAGGAAAACATGGAGGAAATGTGGAGCTTGTATTAAACCAAATTGACAGCCAATTAAAACAGGAGAGGCTTCTTACTAAAACATGGTAAGATGTGTCTTATAGATCCGGGGAGTAGAGGCCTGTTTCTAATGGTTGGTTTTGAAACCAGTTGGCTGTGAGGCTGAAGGTGTGATAGTAAAATCAGCAGCCGGTGTGTTCGTTGCAGCGAAAAGCTGCAGATTCTGATAGGAAACCGCAAAAAAAGCACCGCAGCACACGTCATACGAACAAACTAAAGCTTGTTCGTATAATAGAAGTTGTTGCATCTACAATAGTAGCGCCCGTCTGATTTTTATCAGCTGATATAAGCGTATCACAAACAGATTGGTATGCCTGTCTTATTAGTAACAAGAAATAGTTGCACAGAAATGCCAACAATGTGGCGGCAGTCATTTAGAAACTGTGTTACCATCACATACTGTGGTTTGTCCACCAGAGAGCACTGACATGTTCATACTGCAAGTGTAAAATGTGCAGCATAGACGGTTCTTTAAAAAAAACAACTATGTTAAATGTTTTTCAAATATAAGCTATAAGATACAGTATATCTTTGTCTTATGTTTTTTATTGTATCTGCTTCAAAAATCCCTTTTGAATTACTGTCTTTTGCAAGTCCCTCCCTGCTGTATAATATTGTCACATTATTATGTTCAATATTGAGGTAAAAAGTGTAGAAATATTTTTTATTTATCACCCAGAATGTCAGAAAATGTCAGAAAAAGAAAGTGAATGAGAACTTGCATGCAACCAGTCATCAGACACTGCTACAAGGTTTTTTTTTCTGATCTTTGTGCAAATTAGACTTCGACCACATTTGTAAATGTAAAATCAGATGCAAAGCACTTACTATTATTATTATTTTTTTTTTTTTTAAGAGATGTGTCTCAATGTGGCTGCTCAATTTGAATTTGAATTTTGGTTTATCACCACAAAACACACACAGCTGATGGCACACCAACACAGTTTGCATGCACGGCTGTATTTTCAAAAGTCTATCTAGCCTGCAGTTTGCTGCTTTGGGTCTTTTGGAAAAAGAGGGGGCAACTTTTCAGAATCACTGTCTAATAAATTGGGGGCATTTACAAAATTTGGTTGACACTTTTAAAAAGTAGTAATGAGTGTATAAAGTTGCTTTATTTTAATGTGAAATGAGCCCCGTTTAAAATGCCTACAGTAATCCCAACCTTGTGTCAATATCAGTAAATAAAATGTTTATTTTTTATATATTTGTTTTTCAAAATCATGGGGGCAATTTCTGCTCCTCAGTCACCTTTTTGGGGGTATTTTGACTAAAGGTTTGTGATGCCTGAGCTCACTAGTCCCACCAGATTACTGGCAAGTAACAGAGTCCTAATTCCTAAAGTCCTGCGAGACAGAGTCAAAGAGAGTTGATCAGCCCACCGTTGATGTTGAGGGGTGGACAGTCCATTCCTCTCTTCTTCATCAGGTGCCGGATGGTCTGGAGTTGAGACATGATCTCGTTCTTTTGATCCTGGGCCACCGACTTCACGCTGAAGAGAAACCAGGAGTGAAAACAAAATGTATCTCAGAGGAGCTGCTCTGAGCATGTAGTAAAACATTGCATCATTGCAAACATTTCCATCTGATGCCAAGTAATAATGTTATCAAATTAACAAGCTCATTTAATGAATAGCATTCTTGAGACACAGGAGTCTTTGTTACGCGCTGTTCGGACATACACCGAGGTTATCTTGCCGTTGTTTTGCTTTTTCTTTTCTTTTTTTTAAATATAGGGGGTTACAAGTTGATTTATATATAGCCCATTTCAGCGATAGGCAATTGGAAGTGCTTTACAAAAAAAAAAAAAAAAAAAAAAAAGGTAGGTAGACTGAGCTGCAGTCACACATTCTGATGGGTCACAGATTATGGCGTAACAACGGAACAGCCTGTGTTATTGTTTCCAGCCAGGTAAAAAGGTATATAGGCCTAATTGTATTTTAATGTTATTTTAGAAGTTATCTGCTGTGGTTATGGCTGATACTGGGGCAGGGCCATCACAGCGTAGAAGGAAATTAAACAAAGAACTAAAAAGCTAAAAGGGAAAGTGAAAGACAACGGGCGATAACCCGAGTCACACTTGGTCCGGGCTTTCAACAGATGGAGACAATTACGGGATTGTAAATGATTCAAAAACGTCCCCGAACTGGCACTCAGGTACAGTGCATACGGAAAGTATTCACAGCGCTTCACTTTTTCCACATTTCGTTATGTTACAGCCTTATTCCAAAATGGATTAAATTTATTTTTTCCCCCAAAATTCTACACATAATACCCCATAATGACAACTTAAAAAAAGTTTGTTTGAGATTTTTGCAAATTTATTAAAAATACGAAAACAAAGAAATCACTTGTACATAAGTATTCACAGCCTTAACGATCAAGCTCAAAATTGAGCTCAGGTGCATTCTGTTTCCACTGATCATCCTTGAGATATTTCTACGGCTTAATTGGAGTCCACATGTGGTAAATTCAGTTGATTGGACATGATTTGGAAAGGCACACACCTGTCTATATAAGGGCCTACAGTTAACAGTGCATGTCAGACAACAAAACAAGCATGAAGTTGAAGGAATTGTCTGTAGGTCTCAGAGACAGGATTGTCTCTAGGCACAGATCTGGGGAAGGGTACAGAAAGATTTCTGCAGCTTTAGAGGTCCCAATGAGCACCGTGGCCTCCATCATCCGTAAATGGAAGAAGTTTGGAACCACCAGGACTCTTCCTAGAGCTGGCCGTCCCTCTAAACTGAGTGATCGGGGGAGAAGGGCTTTAGTTAGGGAGGTGACCAATAACCCGATGGTCACTCTGACAGAGCTCCAGGGTTCCTCTGAGGAGAGAGGAGAATCTTCCAGAAGAACAACCATCGCTGCAGCACTCCACCAATCAGGCCTGTATGGTAGAGTGGCCAGACAGAAGCCACTCCTTAGTAAAAAGGCACATGGCAGCCCGCCTGGAGTTTGCCATAAGGCACCTGAAAGACTCTCAGACCATGAGAAACAAAATTCTCTGGTCTGATGAGACAAAGATTGAACTTTTTGGCGTGAATGCCAAGCGTTATGTTTGGAGGACACCAGGCACCGCTCATCACCTGGCCAATACCATCCCTACAGTGAAGCATGGTGGTGGCAGCATCATGCTGTGGGGATGTTTTTCAGCGGCAGGAACTGGGAGACTAGTCAGGATTGAGGGAAAGATGAATGCAGCAATGTACAGAGACATCCTGGAAGAAAACCTGCTCCAGAGCGCTCTTGACCTCAGACTGGGGCGACTGTTCATCTTTCAACAGGACAACGACCCTAAGCACACAGCCAAGATATCAAAGGAGTGGCTTCAGGACAACTCTGTGAATGTCCTAGAGTGGCCCAGCCAGAGCCCAGACTTGAATCCCATTGAACATCTCTGGAGGGATCTGAAAATGGCTGTGCACCGACGCTCCCCGTCCAACCTGATGGAGCTCGAGACGTTCTGTAAAGAGGAATGGGCAAAACTGGCCAAAGATAGGTGTGCCAAGCTTGTGGGTTTATATTCCAAAAGACTTGAGACTGTAATTGCTGCCAAAGGTGCCACAACAAAGTATTGAGCAAAGGCTGTGAATACTTATGTACATATTATATTTTCGTGTTTTTTTTTTTTTTTCTAATTTGCAAACATTTAAAAAAGTGTGTGTGTGTGTGTGTGTGTGTGTGTGTGTGTGTGTGTGTGTGTGTGTGTGTGTGTGTGTGTGTGTGTGTATAAATTTTTCGAAAAAAATAAATTTAATCCATTTTGGAATAAAGCTGTAACATAACGAAATGTGGAAAAAGTGAAGCGCTGTGAATACTTTCCGTATGTAATATGTCTATATCATTCATCAAATAACTTTACAATGCGCGATGTGGTTGTACGCCAGTAGCCGAAATTAAATTACGTCCCCCTTTTATTTAGCGCGGACGTTTTTATTCCTTTTAGTCCGTGTTTGTGTTGGCCTACTATTTTCTTTTTTTTTTTTCTTATATCTGTCTATTCTGTGCAATGCTCCATTTCTTCTACACTCTCAGACTTTTAAAGAGTGACGACGTTTCTACTGTCTCAAACACTGAAAACAGTATAAAATAGCATTTCTGAAGCGTGCCAGTGGCCTCCTTTACAATGCAGGCCTGCTAAAAGGAAATGGACGGGGACGTAAAGTGGGGATCACGTTTCAGAACCACAAGGGAGCACGAGGCGTGGTGGAGACCAACGCGCACGGAAACCAACACTGATCATCCCTTTACCAGTTAGTGAGCGGGTCCAGCTGTGTGAGGATGGAGTTGAGCATCCTCTCTGTCTGCGCTAGCCTTTGCTCCAGCTCATTCAACTGGTTCTCTGCACAAAAACAAACGCATACACACAAGAGAATAGAAACCTTATCTCGGAGTTATTCACCACTCACGGTAACTAAATATGTTTGACCAAAGAAAACACAGGTATGCAAACAGAAACCCCAGTGCAGCCAATACACACCTGCTTCCACTGATTTTTTGGCTCCTTTTGCAAATTTGTCCTTCTGTGCCTGGTCATCTGTAGACTTGATCTGCGAGTTGAAAAGAATGATGCGATACAGATTTTGTTTTTGATTTGAAATAATCTCAGTGGCATTTGGTGTTGCAGGTAGGGCTGGGAATAGGGTACCGATACCAATACCGTGACTTCAATACCACTTCTTGAAAATACTTTCTTTTTTTTTTCCTTTTTTTTTTTACTACTAATTTTATAAAATTCATTTTAACAAAAGGAAATTACACTACGGCAAAAATATTTTTATTTTTTATCTCCTACTATGCGTGAGCCCGTCTCTGTGTGTAACAGTTTTTTCCTGCGTGTCTCTACAACGTGTAACGTTAGACAGCCAATCACAGACATTATTAGATCTTGGTAGAAGCATGCTATGTGCTTATTGGCTCACTGACTGTGATGGGATTTATCCTTAGGTATTGGAATTTGGTATTGAATGACGAGGCATTTTCAGATACATGAATCTAAGGAGGTAATTGGGTCAGTGCCTAAAAATGATCAAACTTAACACCCAGCCCTAGTTGCAGGTGTCTTTACTTACCTTCAGAAACTTGTAGGCTGCAAACACTCCAACTCCGATGGCGTAGAAAGGCATCAGTGTGAACACATAGCCCTTGTTGCTGTTGGTTTTGAACTTGTCACTCTTCAGCTCCTGCTCCATCAGCTTCTTCATCTGCAGCATGTTCTCGGGGGTCTGAGGTGTACCGGGGGCGTTGGCGATGGGCTGACCTCTCGCTGCGCCCGGGCCCAGACCTGCTGCTACAAACACAACCGGAGGACAAAAAGGGGGAAGAAATTAGGTCTGACAGAGTGTGTGTGTGTGTGTGTGTGTGTGTGTGTGTGTGTGTGTGTGTGTGTGTTGTTTCATTAAACAGCATCCACATTTAAACCAGGCTTACTTCAGTAAGTCAGGCTTGTTTTCAGGAGATTTCTTTTCTAAATGGGGTTTAAAGGAACACGCCGACTTATCGGGACTTTGTCTTATTCATCGTATCCCCCAGAGTTAGATAAGTCCATACATACCCTTCTCATCTCCGTGCGTGTCGTAACTCTGTCTGACTCACCCATCACTAGCCTAGCTTAGCACAGATCCTGGTGGTAACCGGCTCCATCTAGCCTACTGCTCCCAATAAGTGACAAAATAACGCCAACACATTCCTATTTACATGTTGTGGTTTGTATAGTCACAGCGTGTACAAATAAGGTCACATGAGACACAGCCATCTTCTAACCGTATACATACTGGGAACTATATTCTCAGAAAGGCAAAGCACTGCTACTTCTGCTACTTGGGCGGAGTGATTTGCTCGCAGAACTCCAGGCGAAATCTCTGCTCCTCACCACGGGGCTTCTCAGGTGCTGCGAGCAAATCACTCCGCCCAAGTAGCAGAAGTACGTCACTATATCCTGCTGGTTGTAAATGTGTTTGATTGAGATTTAAGGTGAGCTCAAAGAAACAGCAGATTCATGTGGAAACAGACTTCTAGTATCAAACGCTGCACATACATCACTCTGCAAAGTGAAGCTCCAGGTGACGGGAACAATGGACTAAACACATTTTCGAGTGGAGGAGGGTTTTAAACTCTGAGCTCAATGTCAGCTTTACAAAACATTTCTAAAAGTGGTGACAGCAGGTGTTCCTTAAGTTAATAATTCAGAGTAGATATTAGTTACTGGAATGCCTTTCTTATTCGTTACCAATTTAAGAGACTCAAAGTACATATCCATTTCAATTAAGAACATTTAAAACATGGGATTGACTTAGAACATTTAGCTTTGTGAATATGGAACTTGCCTAATAAAATAAAAAAAAAGATTTACAATAGTACACAAGTTCCTATCTTCACATTCAAAGTAGGTGATGGCAACTTCAACTGTGATTGCGTGTGTAGTTTTAGAAATTATGAAATTCTCAAAATCCTCACAGAATGTAATACAGAATGAACAACCATTAAAAAAGATGAGTTAAAGATTCTTGTTTTGTCTTACAAAAAGGTGCATTGTTATCAACAAGCATGAGTATCGAGTATGAGTAACCAAGATAAAAATCATCTCATCTTGATACTGATTTACACCTTATGGACAGTCTAGGGCTGGGCGATATGGAGAAAATCAAATATGATATTTTTACCAAATACTTTGATATCGATATTGCGGCGATATGATAGGGTTGACAATTGCTGCTATCCCAAAATATTCACACAATGAGACTTTTGATAAATAACCATCAGTAATGTGAATATAATGATTAAATGGGTAAAGGCAAATAATAGAACAGCTGGAACAGTCTGGTGGGCTCAGAAAATGACATCCCTTTACTGAAATACAGCCTTTAAAACCAGGAAAAGACAACACTTGAGCCATTTATGATATTACGATATCCAAAATCTAAGACGATATTTAGTCATATATCACGATATCGATATAATGTCGATTATGGACACAGATGGGAATGTGTGTGGACACAGACTTCACTTTACAAAAACACTGTGCCGTTAAATTACTTTATTGGACTCTACAAAATCCCTTTAGTTTTGACCAATACAATCTGCACGTAGTCTTCTGGCATGACCTTTATTTTGGGAAACCTTGTCAGTGCACGCAATAGCTAATGCTATAAAGTGGAGAGCCTAGTGCGCTCTAGGCTAAATTACTATAGCAATAACAGTATAAGTATACAGGAGCCTTGCGGTGTCCTCTCCTTCTGCGACAACAGGGAGCTGTCCTACCTTTTCTGGTGTACCGAGGGTCAAATCTAGTTTCTTTCGCCCCGGTCCCGCCGCCGACGCCAAACATCCTGGGCAGGACGACGAACGTGAAAAGCACAGCCGTGAAAGCCATGGCGACTTGTTGTGATGTTGACAAAACCATCCTCTCGTGAGCACACAAACGGCACGAGACACCCGCCGAAGAGAAGCAACGCCAGCCGCAGAGAGATGACGCTAGAGAGACGAGAGACAGGGAGGAAACGTTGAGCTGTCAGGCTAACATACAGTATTTGAGACTGTCAGTACCCGATCCGTGCCGCCTGCACGATCCGTTATGCGCATGCGCAAGGTGTTCACGCATGCGCTGTTGTACGAGGATTTACGCCATGCCTGATCTGTTCCACGCTAGCCTCCACCGGGAAGCTAACGTTAGTTTAGCTAACAGCTAATTCGGCTGACCGCTAGGTGATTATAGCGGTCTGCCGTTAGCCTCCATAGGCAAGCTAACGTTAGTTTAGCTAACGGCTAATTCGGCTAACCGCTAGCTGATTGTAGCAGTCTGCCGTTAGCCTCCACAGGTAAGCTAAAGTTAGTTTAGCTAACAGCTAATTCGGCTAACCGCTAGCTGAGACAGCATGTAAACATATATAACAGCTGTTACGTCAGTTCTACTTTACTTGTGCTCATTTAAAATACAATCACTCAATACTTGTCTGTATTGTTATTACTGTAAAGTCTTAATTTAGCTGTAGCCTGCTTTTCCCATTATGTTTGACTTAACGTTATTTTAAACTGAATCTAGCTGTTAGCCGAATTAGCTGTTAGCTAAACTAACGTTAGCTTCCTGGTGGAGGCTAGCGTGGAACAGATCGGGAAGTGGCGTAAATCCTCGTACAACAGCGCATGCGCAGAATGGATCGTGCAGGCGGCACGGATCGGGTACTGACAGAGACCTAAGACCAGGCTGTTCTGCCCAAAGCAGCTGCGCTCTGATCCGCTGCAATAACATGACCAGGACTTCCGGGAAGGGCGTTTACAGAATAAAAGCGTCTGAAAAACATACTTTTTACTTGAAATGGATTGAGTTTAAACAACTTGTGACTGGATTTTTTTTAGAAGCCTTTTAACCAAGCTATTGATAATTGTGATTTTTTATATACAATAAGAAAATAAGTCTAGTCAAGTGAAGTGTATTTCTAGCACATTTAAAACAATGTTAGCTGACCGAAGTGCTTTGCAACTATAGGCAGACTAAAAGATCAACAAAATACAACAAAATCATGTATCACCTTTACATATAATACCCTGCAGTACTGGGGGCCAAGGAGGAAGAGGCATTCCCCACGCAGCCAGAGAAGCTTATATTTTATAGACTAATTAAAGTGAAATAACAATTGCAAACAATAGATGTGCAAGGACTGTGAGAGCTTGTTTCAAATATTGTGTATTGCTGCAGAGGGCCGAGGAACAAACATGCAAATGCATGTGGTTGAGTGGTTTTGATCACACTGGTGCAATATGAGTACCATGTTGTTTTGAACCATTCAGTTTTCAGGGGCACACTAGTGAAAGTTAACAAGGAGCTGTCGAGGGAGCCTGCATTCGTTCTTCTGAGGAAGTGAAGTCTTTGCTGCCAGGCAGCTGTGTTAAAATACCACATAGAAGTCCATGAATCCGCCCATGTGAAATCTAATGAGAGCACTGAGGAACGTTAAACTACATGTACATTTTCCACCTCGTCTCCATTAACAAGGGCATGATGGTTCTGTGGTTCAGTGTTTTCTAAAATCTAAAAAGAGTTCGTTTGTTGGTGATTTTTGTGTTTGGGGCTATCATATGCTTTTAGTATCAAGCAGGGAGCAGTGACTTATTGGAGTCTTGGCCTCACTGTCAGGTTGCCAGGCAACCAGAGGAAACTCCAGCAAGTCTGCACCTATATGTCAATGGTCTGCACCCAGCCAAGAAATTGTTGATCTGTTTTTGGTGCAACTTTAGTGATAGGCTTTCCTGGTGTGTGGGAAAAAAAGTTCCACATTTTGTTTGGAAGTATTGATGCAGATCTTTATACCCTCTTCTGTGATGGTCTTAATACCTTGCTACATGTGGCTGGTATGCATCTCAGACTTTATACCGTTATACCAAAAAAAGATAAATACAAACCTGTTTTGTGTGCCTGGGACTATACATTGTGGAATTCAGTTCAATATGGTTGAACAAAAGTGACATTTACTTGGGTCCAAATGTTAATGCGCTGAGAGAGCATGTACTGGTTGATTTGACACACACCTGCAGGAGTAGCAATAACAAATCACACAGTACCTAAATTGCCTGTAAACCACTAATATGCTGCTGTTGTTACGCAACCTATACCCTACAGTATAAAACATAGACATATAATGGAACGCTCAGCTTTATTATATCACCAATTAATCTGATCTTTTAGCAGGTGTGATGATTAGATACAAAACACATTTTAAACCAATTTAAGCAAATACAAATTTGGGGGCTTTTATTTTGAATGCTACGTACACATACTTCCGGGACTATTGGATTGACGTGTTCTCTGGTAGTAACACAGTAAGGAACAAGCGCGACTGCCACCTGCCGGCTTCAGAGATACTCTACATTTCTGTTTATTACATCTCAGAGGCAAATATTGTACTCCACTCCACTTTATTTGACAGCTCTAGTTACTTTTCAGATTTAGATTCATACAACATATAATCACATAATTAATGATGTATTTATATAGATTAAGCTACCCAGGAGCAGTACATAATATAATTATTAAGTCCCATCTTTACCAGCTACAACACATGAATGCATCACTAATTATAATTCAGTAATGTAATGTATATTATTCTGCATAACGAGTACTTATACTTTTAGTACTTTAAGTACATTTTGATGCTGACACTTCAATTGTTTGACTATACGATTTGGAATGCAAGACTTTTACTCTTTTATGATGAAGTATTGTTACTTTTTCTGGAGTAAAAGATCTGAATACTTCTTCTAATACTGATTCTGACCATACATACCCGCCTGGCCCCGCACAACAGAGTTCATTAGTAGTCTTCATGATGATATGATATTTTTATACTGTTTTCAATTTTGAAAATATGGAGCGAGGACGCCTACCTCTACTAAGTCTTTTACAAACCTAGGGAAAACACTGCTAGCTCACTATCCCACCTATCATAGACACAACTTGACACACTATTTTCTATAGCGGACACTTCATCTCAGATGGTTCATAATGGATGAGGAACTAGAACACAACATGTTTTAAATTAACTTTTTACATTGACTTACAAGAAGATGATGAAGTCACACTGTCAGTTGCCACAACGGAAGATACAGAGGCCTACTGAGGTTAACACCTTTAAAAATAACTGGTGTACCACCTTATTTCTTTAACAGAGCAATGCTGGTGATTAGGAGTAAGAGAAAGAGAGGCCATCTACTTCTACAGCCCAACTTGGCTCTGTAAGATGTTCATCTGCATTTGCCCATGACTTACAGTCAAATTAAGAAGGCCTGGCACTGTGAAAATGTTAGGTAAATATGTGTTCCTATAACTCCCTGTGAAACAACTGTACAAGGTGTACTTAGTACAAATACTTATGTACATAAAGCTGCAGATAAAAAGACAAGCTAAATTTATAACAGATCAGTTAAAGGGTGAGGTTGATGAGTTTACTTGTTTCAACAACATGGTTTGTAGGTACAGTACTGCATTTGCACTTGTAGGATATAAAGAAGACATCATTAAAAGGAAGGCAACGAGCGAATTGCCTCTAAAGTACTGAGTATCCAAAATCATCGTCATTTAATACCCAATTTCAATACCTTAGGAGTAAATCTCATCAGCGTCAGTGAGCCAATAGGCATGCAGCATGCTTCTACCAAGATCTAATAATGTTTATGATTGGCTGTCTACCGTTACATGTTGTAGCGTCACGCAGGAAAATCTCTACGTTACGCACAGAGACGGGGGTTCACGTAGTATGGAGGATATATTTATTCATAATCCAAATTGAAAGTCCAAAGAGAAAATGAAGCAAGATCAAATTAAAAATATTATTATTTGACTACGCTACTAGGTAAAATCATGCTATAATTGAATTTAAAAAAGAAACTGAAAAAGCAAAGTTGAAATGTAAAAAGATTTATCTTTTCGATTTAACATTTGGCTTTTTGATTTAACATTTGGCTTTTCCCATTTTGATTTAACATTTGGCTTTTCCACTGACAGATGTCAAAAGTGGAGGCGTGGCCCAAAGGCTGATGGGAGAGTCTGAAACGAAAGGGGTGCAGAGGCATGGACAGCAGGGAGCATCTGGCTGCAGCTTCACTACCAGGCTGGCTTGGCCTCTTGTTTTACATTAGATGATAGAAACTGATGCTGTAGGCTAAACTCAAACGACATTTCATGCAACAGTTAAGTTTTCATGTAGTTACTGTAATTGGGCCTGGGTTAGTGAGGACTAGATTAGGACTGTATTTAAAGCTGATTCTGGTTTCCAACTTCGCCCACACGGACAGAGACAACTTCTCTCTTTTGATGTTTTATTTAATTAAGCAACAGTACAAACATGGGCGTGGGTAGCTCTGCTGTGGCTGTGTGTTTGTGTGTGGTTAGATCTCGAGGATGCACACACACCATCTCAACCGGGTAGTCATCCTCCGAACTGCGACTGTCTCCTTTTTCTTTCTCTTACTTTTTTCTCCGGGTGGCACGCGCGGTGTGAGGCGCGTGTCCGCGCTATTCTCCGACATACACTCACAATCACGCCTGATAGACGGCCTTTTGTACAGCCCGTGTACTTTTTCGTTCATTTGAGTTCCGATTTTGAAACGATATCCAAATTTGAAAAATGGTTCATTTTAAACCTTGTTAATATTGATGACAATGTGTTCAAGCAGAAAACGAGCCATATATTTCAGGAAATAAACGTGTCCATGATTCTATTAAGAGACTTCCAGCTGACAGCGGGGTGTGTGCACTGGCCGGCCGGCAGGGAGGTGATCCCGGCCGCCGCCAGCTGGCTGTCTATCAGTGTGAGTGTATGTCGGAGAATAGCGCGGACACGCGCCTCACACCGCGCGTGCCACCCGGAGAAAAAAGTAAGAGAAAGAAAAAGGAGACAGTCGCAGTTCGGAGGATGACTACCCGGTCGAGATGGTGTGTGTGCGTCCTCGAGATCTAACCACACACAAACACACAGCCATAGCAGAGCTACCCACACCCATGTTTGTACTGTTGCTTAATTAAATAAAACATCAAAAGAGAGAAGTTGTCTCTGTCCGTGTTTTAAACACACACACCTGGGGCGAAGTTGGAAACCAGAATCAGCTTTAAATACAGTCCTAATCCAGTCCTCACTAACCCAGGCCCAATTACAGTAACTACATGAAAACTTAACTGTTGCATGAAATGTCGTTTGAGTTTAGCCTACAGCATCAAACACCGGAACGCTCAGCAGCACGGATCACTCTTTGGAGGGCCATCCTGCCCTTCTCACAGCTGTCGCCATACCACGCTGCCATACTCTGCGTCAGGATACTCTCCATAGTGGCAGAGTAAAGAGATCTTAAAATTGCTGGGGAGGCTCCAAACTTCCTGAGCTGCCTTAGATGGTGCAAGCTGATCTCCCAACAGGCAGAACGGGACACACCCTGGGCAGCAAACACGGATGTGCTGTACTGGAAATGGCAGAGTCGGCTTAGGTCATTCAATGTGTGCAGTAAACTCCTCTGGATGTTTTACCAGTCAGTCATTGCCAGTGTCCTATTTAATACTGTGATGTGCTGCGGAGGCAGCATTAAGAAGAGAGACGCTGGGTGACTGAACAGGCTGGTAAGAAAAGTTGGCTCTGTTGTTGGCATTGAGCTGGAGTCACTCACAGCAACTGCAGAGAAACGGACCATGAGTAGGATGCTGGCGATCATGGACAATGACCACCACCCACTACACAGCACGTTCATCAAACAGAGGAGCAAGTTCAGTGGCAGACTTCTGTCACTGTCATGCTCAACAGACAGGTTGAGCAGGTCCTTTGTCCCCAGGGCCATCCAAGTCTTCAATAACACACAAAGTGGGAGGGGAGAAATTGACTTTTCAGCATGAGCCTGTCTCTCTCAGCCCCTACCATTATATCACTTTGTCTTCTGTACACCTGACCTGACTGTCCATATAGGCTATATTAACCCTCTTACACAATCTGGACTGTTCACTTTTGCACTACCACCATTGCACACACTCTACCATAGCACCTTATCATGGTCATTGCTTAATTTAATAGCAGATCTTCCCACTGCTGCGCGCTCGGGAGAAAGAGACCCGCTGGCAGCTTTTTCTGCTCCAGCTGCAGTATCTGCACCTTTGACAGCGCTACGCGACAGTTTTGCTATCATTGTGTTGCTTAAGTGTTTAAAATTGTTTATTTATGGGATGATTTTGGTGCAGTAGTAACGTTAGTTGAATAACATTCGCGCATGGTGACTGCGGGACTTAAAAAAACTCTGAAAAGACTCGCCATGCTTTGTTTCGCACAGAAAAGCAAAACTATACCGACTATGGATAGCTACCTCACAGCTCAATCCAAACTATCCATTTAAAGTTAATCAATCACATTTATTTTATTATTATTATTATTCATTTAGGCCTAGTTTTCCCAACTGCTACTTGGCAGTTTTAATATATTTAATAAAAGTAACTTCATCATTATTAAGTTGACTGTGCATCTCCCTATTTTGTTGTGGCCTGTGAGTCGGTCATAACCATGTCCCACCAATGTAAAAATCTGGGATCGCAAGTGATGATTCAACAATCTTAAAATGCACTTAATTAAACAGAAGGATGTAATATGAATAATACGCACCACTACCATGGAGACTTTGAAAGCAAAGCAGAAGTCAACCAATGCTCTTGGCTGGAACAACGCCACATATCTGTGTTATTCATAGCCTAAGAAAAGGCTGTATAATTTAATTTAGCGGGTATAAATTAGCAGCGGTTACCCCCGATTCAGTTTCTTCAATAAAACTCCACTACATTACGAGTGTAGTATGTTGAGGACAGTTTAGGACACTGTATAAAAAAAAATGACAATGGTATTTCTCGTTGCTACCGATTTACGAGAGAAAACAGCACTTTTATCTACATTCCGGCTGTTGGCGGAGTTAGGGACCGACTACAAATTACAGTGCTCAGGCTGGTGACATAGACTTATGGGATTCTTTCAGAAAAGAAATCACCAAAAATCAATACAAAGACCTTTTGTAATTCTGATTACTGTAGTAGTAGCCAATGATGGTCTGCTAGTTACTACATGTCATATTCTTGTCATATGTCACATTATAGTGAAACAGGATGGAATTAAAAGTTTAAAATATTCACCAAAAATCAACAAAAGTACATTTCCTCATTCTGATTGCTGTAGTAGTAGCCAATGGTGGTCTGCTAGTTACTACAGGTCATGTTTTTCTCATATGTCACAATATAGTGAAACAGGATGGAATTAAAAGTTTAAAATTCAATGAAAAAACATTTTCACATTCTGTTTGATGTAGTGGGCTTGTTGCTAGGCTGCTACTTAATGTAGGTGGAATTTTTAGTGTAACAGGACGGGAATAATTATAAAAAACACACCAAAGGCATTGTTAACAAGTCATTTTTTTTATTACAGAGTAGTAAAGAAGGATGGATGTAGGCATGCTTCTTAAACAAAAACAAAGCCCAGTAATGAATAAAAATACCTTTTCTTATTCTCTTGGATGTAGTTGCCAGAGTATTTCTTATTACAGGTCAGATGACATTATCAGATTTTCCTGTTTTGGTTACCTCATTTCCTTGTTTGTTGAATAAGATCCCCTTAATTAGTATTTTTTTCCTCTTTCATTTTGTGGAGCTTAATTTTCTTATTCACTATACTTTTGTTGTTCAACCCCTAGAAGGAAATATGACCCCAAAATGTAGAATAAACAACATAGAACAAAATCTGTCATGAATAGCCTATAGCTAAGAGACTTGTATTTCTTAGCAAAACATAAATAAAAAATATAAATAATAACATATTTATAATAATATGCGACACTTAAATAAAGATATAAATAAAGTAATAAATAATAGGCAGCAACACTTAAATAAAAATAAAAATACTGTAATAATAAATAAGGCAGAAAAGATAAATAAAAATAAACATAATAAATAATATAATAATTAATCTTTCACGTTGACTTTCCTTCTAACCTTGCCCCACAAAACTTTTACATCTTCACAGATTTTCTCTTTCCCAGTCTCTATCTTCTACTACAGAACGTAATTTGTTAGTAGACAAGAAATGCCTTAGGCTAGTGACTGACTTAGGCTATTGCTAGCCAAAATGTAACAAACATGTAGCTATAGACTTTGTTACTACAGGAGACATTTTTTCTGACCTCATGAATCTTCAAACATTCATAGTGTTATTAACTATTTACAATATTTGCATTCCTTTTGTATTTCTTAAATGCAAATTGCACAATACCATGCAATGTCTTTGTCTGGAACACTGGCATCTGTCATTCCAAGGCAAGATGCATGGAACCATCTGTTGCATTTACCACATTCAATCTGTAGAAACCATAAACCAAGTCACATTAACTCCAGTGCTTTTTCATACATTGATATTTTATCACTGAAGTTATGATACTTACCCAAAGAATATCTTTAGTTTGTATTTGTAAAGCCAATGGAACTTTCAGTCCACATTCAGAGCAGAAATCGATTTTGGACTCTGAAAATTATTTCACAATGAAAAAGAGCAGAAACCAACTTTTGAGAACAGATATCATGTGTAATTATCCATTTAAAGGTATCATCAATTGGACATTGTATAGTAACAAAGTCTTTACATTACCTGATGCAAGAAGCATCTCCTCTGCCATTTGTTGTCTTAGACGTGCAATGTTTTTGCGTTGCGAATCGATATTGAGTCGCTTTGGAATTGCTGGAAAGCTTTGGATGATTTGTCTTGCCATCTTAACAGAAATGAACGGTAAGTTAGTGAATATATTAACAGCCTTTAAAGAATATGACACATTAAGGATCAGGGGGATAAAACAAAATTTGAGTTGGTTTGAGATGGTTTACTTCACCTCCATGACAAAGACTCCACAGCTAGTTCCATCTGTCTGTGATGTGTGACAAATGGCGGCAGGTTTCCATGCCAAGGTCAACCAATCCTTTCGTCCAAGTCGATTAAACCTTGTCTTAAAGTATTTGCTGTTGAAAAACGGAAATGTGACCACTGTGTGGGCCATTGTGACTAATCTCTGTGAACTGACAAAGCAGACAGGAGTATGTAGGCTAAATGAAATTACTTTACCGTTTTGCTGCTTCCCTGGACTCTTCCAGATCACTCTCAGGGTCAGCAGGATCAACGATGAATATGTTCATCAATATGTTCTTGTTGGAGCATGAAGGTACTGTCCAGGGATGTACAGAAAAATCATTCAAAATACGTACAAGATTAAAGAATGACCAGCCCATTAGATTTAACGTTGTTGGTGTGTCAACTTCTTTTACTCACAACAAACTTCCAGTGGTTGTTGTTTTCATTTACAAATCCAATCACACCGTCGTACTGATCAAAGTCCACCTATGACATTATTTAAATAACAAATTAGTTGCAAACTTTTTAAGAACAATGTTATTATTTCTATGGCAGAGTAGACATGTTCATAGTGATTCTGTACTTACATTCTTTAAACTTTGCCTTGAGACTTGTGAGGTTTCTCCGAATAAAATTACACCCATGACGAAGTGATGTAACACATACAGTCGGGGCACACCCCCCATCCTTGATAGAGTGGCTTGAATGAAAAACTCTATTGTCTAGAAATACATTTTGAGAAATACATTCCCTGTTATGGACAGGAGGATACATTTTCAGCATATTAATGTGTGTGAAAAAGGCATGTTCACCTACCTCACAATTGAGCAGATTGTGTGGTCTTAGTGAGATGAAGTCAATATGCCTAAGGCAAATGGTTGAATTACCATTGTTTGACTTAACTGCTGCAATGACAACCTCAGTCCCCTTCCTTTTTCAAAGAGTCTGTGTCTAGGTCAGGTAATAGGACAATATCAACAAAGCACTTATTTATTAGATATTATCAAACTATTTTGCAAGCTATATATATATATATATATATATATATATATAAATATAAAACATACCTCTGACCGTTGTGACCCATGACTACCATCAGCATCTTCACTGGCCTCTTCTGTTGTGTCATCAGCATTGCCAGAGACTTCCTTTTTTTTCTCAGTTCCTGGAACTGTACCTCTTCTGTGACCTCTTTGTTTTGTTGTGACCCTTCTTGGTGCAGGCATTGAGGCAGGGGCAGCATAATATTTTGACCTGGATTTGGAGCTGGACCTTGCCTCCATCTGATCTTTTTTGGCCCATGTCTCTTCTGAAAGGCTGATGTCTTTTTTTTTGCCCTTTGTGGAAATCAGCTGATCTGGCAGGTCATTTCCTAGCCTGTGCTCCACATACCTGCCATGAAGGGATGTGTACATTTTTCTCAGGAATGCTCCAGGACGCATTCGTTTCTTTTTGAGAAGGATGTGGTTCTTCACGATTCCAAACCATGCCTCCACATGGCAATTTGTGTCCCTCGTCTCCTTCTCCTTTGTCCCTTGATTATTGGGGCGTGAAGCATGGCGTGACAGATCCCCCAACATCAGTCCACTCCAGAGTGGCTATATGGACATGTATTTGTCCAGGAGTGTTCGGACTATGGCAGGGCAGTAGTACAGATTGTCCTCCTCTTCATTTGGCTCTGAATCCACTGCTTCTGCAGCATCATCAGAGACACGCCGGAAGACAGATGAAAATGGAGACGTGCCGACAACCGTCCTGGAATCAAGGTCTTCAAGGTCTTCAAAGGTCATCAAGGTCTTTGTATTGACTTGGTCCTCTGAAATTGCATCACAGTCAACCGACAGACGTATCATCTCTGTTAGCTTCTCCACACTGTTTTTTACAACAGGTGGATTTTTTTTGGCAAACAAAATGATGCACAGGGCCCTGAACACCTCGATGGCCTCATTCAGACTTTGTGTGTTCTGCAGCCTGGTGAACATAAAAGTCAAAAATTCCCTGTGACCTTTGTCGGTCACATGCTTAGTGATGATTCCAGTATTGGCTTTCAGCACATGCGCTGTGCAAAGATGGAGTACGATATATTTTTTGATGGTCTTCATCTTCCGTCTGCCCTGGCTGATAGCGAAGCATCTCCTCAGATAGGAAAAAATATTTTCCTTGTTAAAGGATAGGAGAACAGCCTGCATCAGTGCCCAGCTGAAGTCTGTTTCCACGTGGCTAACTGTTAGCACAGTGAATTGACGAACGGTGTGGAGAAACTGCAAGAGCCAGTAGGCAATCGAGGGTACAGTGTGGTTGTTGGTGAGCATCTCTGCCACAGGTAAGGAGGGTGCACCACGACCATGTCCAGCCAAGACAAATGCATAATACAAAACACGCTTCTTCTGGTCTGGGATCTTGGAAACCACACTCCCCGTGGCGTCCAGGTACAGTTTTACTGGTTCCTTCCTCCTCAGATGTGCAACCAAAATTCCTACACCTGTCTCACAGTACATATGAGTGGCAAATGGGTCTGCTTGAAAATGCTGGATGTATCCAGGGAAATTAACAAAGTTTGTGTCACATTCTCTCATAATCTTCTGAGTCAGAAGCACCTCCAACACAACATTGTCATGAAGGGTTAGACTCTTCCTGACTTCACAAGAAATTGCATTTAAGATGCCTCTATTAAGACATCTAGTGAGATTCCCAGCCCTTATCTCCTCTTGAGGGGTTTGGCTAAGGAGGTTGTAGTATGTGTTACTCAGCCCCCCTTTTATGTTTCGGGCAATTCTCCCTCTCCTTACATTTGACGCCTGTCTTTTCCTCGTGTGTTGTTTTAAGTGACATACGTTTCCACGGCGGCACACAGTCAGAAACACTTTCTTTTGTTTTAGAGAGGGCTTCTTTGTCATCCAGAAAGTATAAACTGTTTTGCATGAAGGAAATGTGCACACCGCTTTTGCATGGAAAAATGGAGAATTCCTTTTCCTGCTGTTTGCCGGTCTTACATGTTGGTACTTAAAAGCAAGGACACAGCAATGGTTTTGTTTGTTGAATTCCTCATAAAAAACATGTGTCCATGACTTTTTTAATTTCTTGGACCCTTTCTTTGGTCTAATTTTCTTCCAAGATTTCTGCTCCAAACAGATTAGAAATCTTCTTGGGACAGTGCCGACCCTTCTGATTTCCCTCTGTCTTTCCAGATGGACACTTTTTGAAATAAACTCAGAAGAGGACGGAGAGGCAAGCTTGGAGGATGGTGAGGCAGACACAGAGGTAATATTGTGTTTTGGCTCAGGCAGATCTAATGGCTCATCCAGATTGTCTGTTTCTGACAATGCCCTGGATGTTTGAACCACTGACTCAAAAGAATCCTCTACACTGTGTTCACTGACTTCAACCAGGTCCTGGTCTCCTAAGTGGCCTTGTATTTCTATTTCTGACTGACCAGACAAAGTCTTGGGCACAAACTCTTCAGAACTACTGTCATTATGTTGTCCTCCATGTGTCCATACCTCTGTATTTTCTGTATTTGCATCTATGACAGTTGAATCTGGTCCTTTCATCTTTTTATAATCACAGACTCTATTTCTGAGTCCTCGCCTATTGTTGTTCCATATCACCCACAACCAGTGTTTTTGTGATTTATTTTCATTTCCAAAAAGTGTTACGCTTAACTCTGACCAAACATCTGAACTGTAGGCGGCCCCTTGCAAGTTAACTAGGGAAAATTGACTCACCACAGCCTCAAAGCCTCCTGCTTCCTCCCATAAATCTTTCCGGGATGCAATCTTTTTCTTTTTGTGTTTCTTCATTTTCTACACAACAAACTGAAAGAATATTAATAATGATTATTAATTTGAAATAATGCCTTTACCCAAAGCAAAGCATTTATCAATTATTTCAAAAGGCATCCTTAAGCAATACATTGTAGAGCTGCACATGTGAATAGGTCATGAAAATCTCCATAAAATTTGATTTGGTTGACAACTTTATAGCTATGATTTGGTTGATTGATTGGTAAACAACTAATGTTCTATGATGGGAGGCTAGATTGGTGAAATATAGTGACGACTAGCAACCACAAGAACCACAAGAGCGGGTGGCCTAGATCCAGGCAATTCCCTTAGACCACAGAGCTTCTACACAAGTTCCAATATTAGATACATTACAATAGTCACATACAAAGATTAAAGCAACACTATGTAATTTTTCCCACTTTGGCCCCCCCCTACAGGTTGGAAGCGGAATTGTCAATCACATTACATTGTCCAATTCATTCAAACTACAGATCTGGCGACCCAATCCGGTAAACTTGCCTAATGTAATGTAATGGACTATTCCACTTCCAACCTGTATGGGGACCAAAGCAGGGAAAATTTCACAATGTTGCTTTAACCTCAAAGACACTGCTATGATGGTATTCAATAGAATTTCTTACCTTTAGTATGACCTTCTTTCTCCTAAAAATTGAGTTGCTGTGTAAGATGAAGTCTTGATACAGCTCCAATTGCAGGTTCATGGTGTATGTTTGCAAAGTTTGTAATGAACCTATCCCTAGTTTTCTTCTAAGGTCCAAATTAAAGAGGAGGCCAGGAGCTTTCAGATGCAAAAAACTGCATGTTTCTATCATTATCCGTTCAAAAGATCGATTTATTTGAATCTTTGTATTAAAATTCCCATGATTACTTGTTTTGAATTCTTTTATTTGATTGGTCCTTAAAAAGGAATACCAGCTTAAGAGATCTAGCGACACCAACAGGCCAAAGATGGACATGCATTCATGATTTTAACTTTTGACCCGTTCATTCAATTTTCACAAATGAGGTATCATTGGAATCCTTGGGCCAAGTCGAGTTCAACACACCATATGACGTCATTTCCCACCATGTTGGATTTTATCTAAAACTTTCAAAAGGCATCTCCTCTCTCAAATGTTGTCCAATCATCTCAATACTTGGCACAGATGATCTTCAGACCAGGCTGCACAGAAGTTATCACTCTTTGTCTTAAAATTCTAAACAGTTTGTCCATGACAGCCAATCAAACTTGACGTTGAAGCTGCGAAACAGGAAGTAATCCTCATTTCTCAGAAACCCATTGACCTATCATAACCAAACTGGGTAGATATACTCATGATATCATCCTGAGGGGACCCAAAACAATTGGGGATCTTTGACCTTTGGGGAGGGCAGCAATTAAGGAACATGTTTTTTAACTCTTATCCTTTCAAGAGTGGATTTCAAAAATATGTTCAATGTCTAGTGATACTGTAAGACCTCCCCATTTAGCTCCTAAACTATTTCTCATGAGAATATAAGTGATTATATGTTGTAGGTCAATGGTCAAGTCTAGGAATGCCTTGAGTGTGATATCTCAAGGATGGCTACATGCACATGCTTCAAATTTAGTATGAATGTTTGTATGGAATCAAAGATCAAGTCATTTGATGTGGGAGGTCAAAGGTCAAATTTCAAGGTCAAAACCATTTGAGTGTGATATCTCAAGAATACATTGACACACATGCTTTAAATTTGGTATGAGTAAAAGTATGGATTGAAAGATGAAGTGATTCAATGCTTTTTCATGAATCTCCCCAACATCCAGCCAGGAACCTTCCATCCACTATTTCAATTCCTTGGCATTGTATTTCTAGTATTTTATTGATTTTTGGTGAATATTTTAATCTTTTAATTGCATACTCTTTCACTATAATGTGACATATGACAAACATATGACCTGTAGTATGTAGCACCCTGCCTTTGGCTACTACTACAGCAATCAGAATGAGGAAATGTACTTTTGTTGATTTTTGGTGAAAATTTTAAACTTTTAATTCCATCCTGTTTCACTATATTGTGACATATGAGAAAAATATGACCTGTAGTAACTAGCAGACCACCATTGGCTACTACTACAGCAATCAGAATGAGGAAATGTACTTTTGTTGATTTTTGGTGAATATTTTAAACTTTTAATTCCATCCTGTTTCACTATAATGTGACATATGACAAGAATATGACATGTAGTAACTAGCAGACCATCATTGGCTACTACTACAGTAATCAGAATTACAAAAGGTCTTTGTATTGATTTTTGGTGATTTCTTTTCTGAAAGAATCCCATAAGTCTATGTCACCAGCCTGAGCACTGTAATTTGTAGTCGGTCCCTAACTCCACCAACAGCCGGAATGTGGATAAAAGTGCTGTTTTCTCTCGTAAATCGGTAGCAACGAGAAATACCATTGTCATTTTTTTTTATACAGTGTCCTAAACTGTCCTCAACATACTACACTCGTAATGTAGTGGAGTTTTATTGAAGAAACTGAATCGGGGGTAAGTCGAAAACGAATATCCGGCGAATATCAAACCTGCCGCTAACTTATACCCGCTGTATAATTTCAACTGCTGCTCTGCTGTTGTCTAATACTGTATTATGACTGTATTATATTATCACCATTATGTCAATATACATTCAGATCAATTTGACTAATCTTCAGTCTTTACTTTATGCTTTTATTATATTGATAAGGTACCTGAAAAAAGGTGTTTAGTTTCCCAAGGGTGGTGGCATTATATTAAGAGGGGGCGTGTGCGTGTGCGCGCGTAACGGCGAGGACAAGTTACAGACTACAAAAGTGGCATTTGACGACTCTGCAAAGCAACGGCGACTCTTTACCGTTTCTCTAGGGATGAAACAGCATCTTTTGGGGTGAGTCAGGTGTTGTATTCTGTTGAAATGCTTTTAAAGTAGTCCACAGCTAGGTGGGAGAGGGAATGGATGAATCGCAAAGAAGCCAGCCGCTATACATCACACAGGCATATGTGTTTCGCAGTGTTGAGGATAAAAAAAGTTAAAACCATGCTTAATGTTGTGGAGGCGATGTACTTGTGGTTTTATGTAGTCTGCAGCTAGATCTAATCAAATAACTACACTAATCAGCATTCGATTGGCTCACACCTTCTCAAGCTTCTAAAAGAATCATCAGGTCTTGTCTGACATTTAGCATACTGGAGAGAGACTCATTGTCCCCACAGGAAATTTAACTGTTGCGTCTGCCTTTTGGGGAGCCACTACCTGCTGGGCCAGACTGATTAGAACAGAGGAAATGCATATCTCTGTAAATAGAATAGAATTGGCACTACCTTGATAAATGACCTTTGTCTTGACTTGGAGAAACCTGACAATTCAGAGGTAGGACCCTATCTTGAGAAAACATCTGGCCAATAGGGAGAGATGTCATTTGAGGAACCACCCTCAAACTCTTTAGGATAAATTTGGGCTACTGGGAAGGAATCAGGACTGTTTGAATGTGTCTCCCGAAGGGGAGGCATGTTTTTGCAGTCCACTGCTGGCAGTGTTTTAGTGATGTATTGTTTTGTCATGTTATGGCTGCAAAACCGTGACCCCACAAGGAAGCATGTTTTGTATGTCCGCTGCTTGCAGTCTATTGTTTTGTCATGTCACAAGACTGTTTTTATGTGACTCCATCAGGGAGAAATGTAAATCAGTCCGCTGTCAGCTGCAGTGTAACATTTGCTTTCTGTCTTGTCATTTTCATCATGTTGTTCATTAACCTTTTGCTTAACTTTCAATTGGAACCCAAGTCTCTCCTTCGTCCTCAGGAATCAAACGAACACGTCTATTTTAGAATTTCTTAACAATAGTCTACGTGATACGCAGGTATACACAGTATACCCACTAAGAAAGCTCCAGGATTTCCATATACCCACTCATAGGCGCCGATTTATGTTTTCCTCCGTAGGTGCTCACGGGCGCACGTCCTTTAAAAAAAAAAAGTAGTCAAAAAATGTTTGTATTTCAGAACCTTAGGAAATGGACAGTGACCGACACGAACACACAAGCCTATTGACTCGATAATAAAGCCGTGAAGTAGGCTATCTTTCACCTCAGGACAACGCCACTTCTCACAAATACAAATAGGATTGGAGATGATAACCGCGATCAGCTTCGTGGGAAATTAAGAATCAATTCCACCTGTCTAGTAGCCTAGGCACACTATGAAGGTCGCTCCACTTAGCACCAGCTGCAATGTTTAATTTTAAATGAATGTATCCTACTGGCAGTCTGGCACTGGGTGCTCAGTATTTTCACTATCGGCGCCTATGTACCCACTTAATATACAATTACATGTAACAACATACTTTCCATTATATATTCAAGTAGTACAGAAGTGTTTTCAAAAACATGTACTTACAGTATCAACAGTAAAAGTATACTCACAGTGGTATATTTATTCAAGTACAGTTCTTAAGGACACAGGCGTACTCTTAATAGTCTTTTCTTTTCATGCCACTTTCTACTTATACTTCACTACATCTCAGAGAGAAGTATTGTACTTTTTACTCCACTACATTCATCTGACAGCTTTAGTTACTGGTTACTTTACAGATTAAGATTTTTGCACACAAAACACATGTAGTTTATAAAATACAATGTTTTATTATTGGGAATGCTGTTCAGCAGCATTCCCACTATTGTTATTCTGTTCTTTATTTTTTCTTCTTCTTCTTATTAGTGGGAATGCTGTTCAGCAGCATTCCAAATATTGTTATTCCTGTCGGCCATTTTATTTATTTATTATTATTCCGTACGTTTTTTGGCTCTCCGTAAGTTTTGCATACGTTCAGCTATTAAAACCATTCAACTTTTAAAATATTTAACTCTTTCAGCTAATGATGGGACTCCTTCAACTTTTTTTCTACTATTTATACTTTTTAAAATATTAAGCTTTTTAAGACTTTTTTTTTAACATTGAAGTCAATGAGAGCATGCTTCAAATCCTTCAAATCTTCTTCCGCTCCCAAAATTTTCAGCCCCTCCATACTTTCACCTACAGACGCCAAACAAACTTTAAAATGTTCACAAAAACTTCAGGTATTAGGCTATTGCTTTTCAGTTTGATATCTTTTACAGTTTTTGTGAAAAAGCTGTTTAAGTCCAGTGATCATTTCAGTATTTTTCTGTTTCTAGTGAGTGTGTATGGCGCAAGCTAGAGTGGATGATGTCATCGCCAGAGCACAGCTCCTTAAAAAAAATGATCTTTGTCCCTTCTCTATAAATTGCTCTCACGCCCACAATTTTTACTTGTCATACACAATTTATACATGAAAACGTAGGTATTTTTGTCTGACAACAATTCCAAATCTTCCTCCATTCGCTGCCATATTAAAAGTCCTCCACATTTCCCAGCGAAACGCAGAGCGAACCAGTTTTTTTAAATCGCTGATATGCCCACATTTCTAAGTTTATCAACATAAATTTTATATGGATGTGTTCATAAAGGCCTTGTCGTGGTCATGATTACATCATTTCAGTGATACGCCTTATCGTTTTAGCAGTCTGAGCCTTTATTTGAGAGCTTGTTCTCAGTGTGTTTGAATAGCTCCAGTGGGGCACAGCTGACAGTGTCAGTCTATTAATTTGGCCGTGATATGCTAACGTTCGTGTTTTGTGGCTAGCTACGAAAATTAGTTTGCTTGTAAATTGCGAATGGCGTAACGTAGCAAAATTCTTTTGATAACTTTAGGTCAGGTCCGTATGGAGATGCTACGTACCAAGTTTTGTGCCAATAGTTTGCACGGCCTAGGAGGAGATAGAAAAAGTTTGTTTTGCGCATTGCGCGATATTGCGAAATAACTTCTTAGCACAAATGGGCGTGGCCTATATCATCAGACTCAGATGGATTCAAGGAACACGTGGATATAAGGGTTTCTAATCTGCGATGTAGACTGTAAGAGTTATAGGCAAAAACCCGTTTTACGTCATTATAGCGCCACCTAGTGGTCCATGTGTGCAATTTTTGGTAGGTAATGTCCATGAAGCATTGTACATCTACACTGTAAATTTTAAGTTGCTCACATTAGTGTAAGTGGTGAATCAAAACCTGGGTCCCATAGGCCACACCCACTTTGACGAATCAGTACCCCACTGTAGGCGTGGCCTCAGGAGAAAAATGGGATGAGCCGTTCATGAGATATAAACTTTTTGTACTTGTAGCGCCCCCTAGTGGCCAATTTTTGTAAAATTGGTTGGGGAGCATTAGAGGGTCATGACAAACAAGAATCTAAAGATTCGCGATGATACCATTTATTTTGGCCTAGATATGGTAACGTTTGTGTCTTCGTAGCTAGCTACACAAATGTGTTTGTGCGTAATTTAAGCAATTTTCATCCGACAAAAATTCTTTTGATAATTTTTTGTCAGGTCGGTCTGGAGATGCTACTTACCAAGTTTCATGCAGATCGGTCGCACGGTCTAGGAGGACTAAGAAAAAGCAGGTTTACGATAAATCACGATTTTTCACGCATAAAAGTCTAGGAATGGGTGTGGCCTATATCACGTGATTCAGCTGGATCCAGTGAACGCGTAGATATATGGTTTTTGAATGTCGGGTGTACGGTGTGAGAGTTATAAGGCCAAATGCGTTTTTTCTGCTATAGCGCCACATAGTGGTGTAAGTGGCTGAATTTTCTTGTCCGAGGTCCCTGCAGGGATCTGGACCAGGCCAGAAAACAGCACCCATTCCCCCCCCCCCCCCCCCCCCCCCCCCCACCATGTACGGTTTAGGCTGTAGCATCTGTTTTATAGGCGGAAGAATAATAAGAAACCTTAGAAAAGCAATAGGGTTCCACAGCCCTGCTGTGCTGCGACGTCTTCGGAGCACCTGGATAACATAAGATAACATAATCCTTTATTGACCCTTGGAGGGGAAAAACTGTTGTTTATTTATATACAAAAATCTTAGTCGCACTCTTACAAATTTTGGTCGTATATGCGACCAAATTGGTCGCACTCTAGAGCCCTGCAAGGTCATCCAGGGAAAGCGATGCTTGCATAAGGCGCGCAGCATCATCAAAAACTGTTCTCACCCCACTCCCTTCTGGGAGGCGTTTCAGGTCTCTCCGCACCCGTACCAGCAGGTTCAGCGGAAGCTTCTTTCCTGTGGCTGTCACCCTACTGAACTCTTGCTCTGCATCCCGGTGACAATTAACCTACTAAGCCCCCCCTGCACATAGCTGTACATATCTGTCTATATGGTTCATTCAGAATATCCATATTTATTCTGTTTTTCTGAATGCACATATCTGTACATGTTGTTCATACATTGTTCATATTACATAGCCATATTTATTCTGCTCTTATAACACTGCAATATATTTCTTGTCCTGTATATGCACCACCTGTCTATACTTTGTATATCACATTGCACTTTTCTGCTTTTTTGCACTTCTGGTTAGACGCAAACTGCATTTCGTTGTCTCTGTACTTGTACTCTGCACAATGAAAATAAAGTTGAATCTAAATCTAATGGCGTGTGGGATGAAGCTGTCTTTGAGCCTGGTAGAGCGGGACCAGATGCTGCGGTACCGTCTGCCGGACAGCACGGCACAACAGTTTGTGGCTGGGGTGGTTTGGGTCTCTGATAATCCTGTTGGCCTTCTTCCTGCACCGCTGGGTGTACAGGCCCCCCATAAATGGCATCTCCGTCCTGGAGGCGTGCTGGGCAGTTCTCACCACCCTTTGTACAGCTTTACGGTTGAAGGCAGTGCAACTGCCAATCAGGATATTCTCGATGGTGCACCAGTAGAAGTTCCAGAGGATCCTGGGATGCATCTCATGTCGCTTAAATTGCCTCCACTTGCCTCCCTTCCTTGTGTCTTAGTCCCTCCCCCAGAGGAGGCACAGGGGAGATGCGAGCAAATTATTCCGTCACTCCCCAACACTGGCTGCTAGTGTCCCTTCAATCCTAGCTATGTGTACAGATCGCGGCTAGTTAGCTTGCTACACGTTCGGCATAACTAGAGTATATTTACAGTTTGAATTTCGTCACGCCACTTATATTACAGCTACCCCAAGGTCTTATAAAGCTAACAATTGTGTCCGATTTCAATTTAATGCATTTTTGTGAATTATAGGGGTTTTGTTAGCTGCTAGTGTTCCTTCAATCCTAGCTATGTGTACAGATCGCGGCTAGTTAGCTAGCTACAATTTCGGCATAACTAGAGTATATTTACAGTTTGAATTTCATCACGCCACTTATATTACAGCTACCCCAAGGTCTTATAAAGCTAACAATTGTATCCGATTTCAATTTAATGCATTTTTGAGAATATGAGGGCTTTCCTTAGCTGCTAGTGTCCTCTTCAATCCTATGTGTACAGATTGCGGCGAGTTAGCTACACTTTCGGCATAACTAGAGTATATTTACAGTTAGAATTTCATCACGGCATGTATATCACAGCTACCCTAAGGCCTTACAAAACTTAGCTAACACTTTTGTCCGATTTAAATTTAATGCATTTTTGTGAATTTCAGAGGAGAGGAGGCTAGCTAGCTCCATCCAGCCGCGGGCTCTATCAATGAGACTCGCGGACAAGAAGCGTTTATTCGTTACCCGATCGTTTGTTTAAATAACTCAACACACATATCCAATATAAGATTAACTGGAACCTGTGGTAAGAGATTGCGGGCCTAACAAGCTCACTGACTGCGCTCTCACTCACACACACACACACACACCGGCCATTTAGCAGGAAGATTTCCCTGGATTGACTAATTCTAAGAAGAGCATACTTTCCAAATTTGAAAAACGTCGATTGTGTCCATTGTGGGGGGAAAAGAGAATCATTGCAAACCGCTGTAAAATAGTACTACTTTTTCGTATTTCATTCCGTTTTGTGATATCCATTGTATTTGATGTTGTTGGGTAACAGTTTTAATTGTTTAATTAAAAATTTGTTAGAAAATAAACCCTGCAAGATGGGCTTTAAGGATTTAATCGACAACTTTGCACAGAGGAAAGCCTGGAAAATGCCGCTATAATGTAAGTGAGCATCTTTTTTATGTATTTAGACCTAGGCCTATGTGTGTGTAGTCATAGCAGTGAGTAACAATGTGTTATGGTGCGCCGTCACCAGCAGTATTTTTTCATGTGTTATGGTATGCATTCACTAGTGTTTTTTGTTGTTGTTGTGGTGCGCGTAGGCTACTCCTGATTTTGTCAGTCATCTCATTTCTTATATGCTGTGTCTCTATGACCCTATCCTGTCCTATTCATGGTAGCTTACTCATGACATTGCGTCATCACGTGCTGTAGTAGGGGGGGCCCGCCTTGATAATCCTGCACAAATTACGCCACTGCGCTGACTCATTGCTCTTTTCATATGCCCTGTCAAAGTTAGACAGATCTCAAAACCCCACCTTTGACCAAACCACATCCGTGAGATGGTTTCATCAAGAGGCATGGCCAGCAGTACATTTTCTTTGTCACAGCACTTCCAGTCAGCCAGCTAACTTTGTCATACCAACAGAGCTGAAAAGACTGGTTACGTTTCCTTATCTTTTGCACTAAATCAATCTTAGGTGTTGATCTGCCCTGCTGTTTAATTCTAAATTTCTCCTCGTAAGGAAGACTTTCAAATGGCTTTGCCAAAATCAGGTCGACAATATTAGCATTGTCTCCCATTTTGTGCAGTTTGCTAGCTTGCTAGTTCACCTCTACAACACTAGCCTAGCCTAGTAAGCCTACTGTATGAATGAATGAACGAACAAACGATCTAACAAAAAGATATTAAACTCGACGGAGGAAATGTGGGAATAAGGTTACACAAGGAATGTGGTGTATAATTGTGTGAAATGTTTGATGAAAAATTGTCTAGCAATTTCGCCAAGCAAATACCAAGACTTTTTTTTTTTTAAATAGGAGTCGCTAAAATATACCAACAAACTTTGTTGTTAAGTTGGCAACACTGCATAGCTTCAGCGACTTTTTATAGTACAAAATCGCTGTCAATCAAAAGGAGATGCAGGCTTTCAACAGACCCTCCAATCATCACGCAGAAGCCCGGAGTCCAGGCCAGCCTACTCCTCCATTGACCCCCAGAGATGCCGAGCATCCATGGGCGAGTCAGCTGATTCTGAATGAACTCATCTTCGAGATGAACGTTTTCTAACGCATTTTTAGTGAATAAAATGTTAACACAATAGTACATATTTGACCATTAATTTTTTGACATTTTAGGGGAAGCTGAGCTCCTTTGCAGTCTTAAAGAAATTGCCTCTGGTACAATGTCTTCCTCTGATCTAGACGTAGCCTACACTGTAAGTCAGTAGTAGGCTATACAGTGGCGTTGCATATTAAGTGGTTTGGGGTCCTTCTAATTTTGGGGTACGATTTGGTTTTAGAGAATTCTACAACCAGCAATCGGCCCGTTCCAAACAGGCACATTTTCAACGGGCACTGTACTAGTATACAGTGAGGAAAATAAGTATTTGAACACCCTGCTATTTTGCAGGTTCTCCCACTTGGAAATCATGGAGGGGTCTGAAATTGTCATCGTAGGTGCATGTCCACTGTGAGAGACATAATCTAAAAAAAAAAAATCCAGAAATCACAATGTATGATTTTTTAACTATTTATTTGTATGATACAGCTGCAAATAAGTATTTGAACACCTGAGAAAATCAATGTTAATATTTGGTACAGTAGCCTCTGTTTGCAATTACAGAGGTCAAATGTTTCCTGTAGTTTTTCACCAGGTTTGCACACACTGCAGGAGGGAGTTTGGCCCACTCCTCCACACAGATCTTCTCTAGATCAGTCAGGTTTCTGGGCTGTCGCTGAGAAACACGGAGTTTGAGCTCCCTCCAAAATTCTCTATTGGGTTTAGGTCTGGAGACTGGCTAGGCCACGCCAGAACCTTGATATGCTTCTTACAGAGCCACTCCTTGGTTATCCTGGCTGTGTGCTTCGGGTCATTGTCATGCTGGAAGACCCAGCCTCGACCCATCTTCAATGCTCTAACTGAGGGAAGGAGGTTGTTCCCCAAAATCTCGCAATACATGACCCCGGTCATCCTCTCCTTAATACAGTGCAGTCGCCCTGTCCCATGTGCAGAAAACACCCCCAAAGCATGATGCTACCACCCCCATGCTTCACAGTAGGGATGGTGTTCTTGGGATGGTACTCATCATTCTTCTTCCTCCAAACACGGTTAGTGGAATTATGACCAAAAAGTTCTATTTTGGTCTCGTCTGACCACATGACTTTCTCCCATGACTCCTCTGGATCATCCAAATTGTCATTGGCAAACTTAAGACGGGCCTTGACATGTGCTGGTTTAAGCAGGGGAACCTTCCGTGCCATGCGTGATTTCAAACCATGACGTCTTAGTGTATTACCAACAGTAACCTTGGAAACGGTGGTCCCAGCTCTTTTCAGGTCATTCACCAGCTCCTCCCGTGTAGTCCTGGGCTGATTTCTCACCTTTCTTAGGATCATTGAGACCCCACGAGGTGAGATCTTGCATGGAGCCCCAGTCCGAGGGAGATTGACAGTCATGTTTAGCTTCTTCCATTTTCTAATGATTGCTCCAACAATGGACCTTTTTTCACCAAGCTGCTTGGCAATTTCCCCGTAGCCCTTTCCAGCCTTGTAGAGGTGTATAATTTTGTCTCTAGTGTCTTTGGACAGCTCTTTGGTCTTGGCCATGTTAGTAGTTGGATTCTTACTGATTGTATGGGGTGGACATGTGTCTTTATGCAGCTAACGACCTCAAACAAGTGCATCTAATTAAGGATAATAAATGGAGTGGAGGTGGACATTTTAAAGGCAGACTAACAGGTCTTTGAGGGTCAGAATTCTAGCTGATAGACAGGTGTTCAAATACTTATTTGCAGCTCTATCATACAAATAAATAGTTAAAAAATCATACATTGTGATTTCTGGATTTTTGTTTTTAGATTATGTCTCTCACAGTGGACATGCACCTACGATGACAATTTCAGACCCCTCCATGATTTCCAAGTGGGAGAACCTGCAAAATAGCAGGGTGTTCAAATACTTATTTTCCTCACTGTATATAAAGAATGAATGTTTCTTTACATAGGAAATTCCATTAGTATCGCTTTCATACACCTCCCAGACTGAATATAAACATAAAACTCAGATTATACATTACATAACCATAACTTCAATAACAAATCAACTTGTGCTGTAAGTGTTAATGAGGAAGTGTATACTAGAGCTCAGTTCAAGGAGTTATTGTTTAAGTCTATCCATGGCTTTTAGTTCCACTCAGACTGTGTTGTATTCATTGACCGTAAAAGTGCAGTATAATAGTGTCTTCTCGTTTAGTCAAAACTCTTTGTGTGGGACAGGTGAATGTGATTGTCCTACCACCTTTTGCTGAACATCAGTAACTCAAGTATCTCTCCCTTCCTTTTGATCCGACTCAGGTTGGTCTGGCCACTCCAGAAACAACTGCATCTCTCTCCAAAAGAAGAAAGCTAATTCACTCTAGATTAAACTAGCAAGAGGTAATTCTAATCACAGTATGGTTAATAAAACATTTGAACACTCACTTTATACTTAAATCCTGTAAACACATGACCTCCACTCAAAAGCTGCATCACCACAGGTGTGCTATCCACACAATAGTCAACTTAACAGTAGTAGGCCACAAGCAAGATAACAAATAAATAACACAATAAAGTGTGTACATAATTCAACTGTGCTAAGGGAGGAGTTTCTGTGCTAACTTTCCTCTGCTAAAATTTCAAATTCTCTTTAAACTGAAGTATTTGGTGTATTCTAATATTTAGGTAAAATGACCTCTCAAAGAGCGATGGTGTTGCTTTCACTGGATGCTGAAGCAGTCGGCTCACTCAAAGACGGAGTCAATTTCCAGAAAAACCCAGAAGACAGAAAATGTTACATCATTTACAAGACCAGCAATGGCCTTAAAGCATGCAAGAACCAATGCAAACACCAGGGAGGCTTGTTCATCAAGGACATTGAAGACCTGAATGGCAGGTAAAAACCAGTCTGGCAGAAGCACACAGCAGAGATAATTATACATCAAAAACACCTTTAATTATAACTGACAGTTTGCTCTGCTCCCACAGGACTGTTAAATGCACTAAACACAACTGGAAGTTAAATGTGTCAACAATGAAATATGTGAATCCACCTGACAGCTTTTTGCAGGATGAGCTGGGTGAGTTCCATTTGTGTTAAACTTCCTTTGAGTCTGTAACAAATAAATATTTGTATGTGTGTTACTAATTTCATTACTGCTTACAACACAGACTTTGGATTTGATGTAGTGGCAAAGAGGTTATAATAAGTTAGTTTAAAAACTAACTGTAATGTGAACTCAGTATAAAAGTATTTTTAATGAAACAATGCAGTCAGAAATTAGCTTTAAGAAGTGCCAGATTTAGCCTGTCTGGCCTGTCGGTGCAGTAACAAATGGCAGTTACCCTTTAGTTTTGTGTTGCACATTAATGCTTTTAACCATCTTCTCTTTATCCACTGTACTGTCTTCTGGGATGACAGGTTTATTAAGCGGGGACATACAGTTAACACAAGTTGGAAAATGGACAAATACTGGCCACAGTACCACTTTGGAATGCCATTTAAGTCAATATTAAAAGTCAATTAAAATAAATAAATACATAAATGAATGTGCCTTGCGAAAGTATTCGGCCCCCTTGAACTTTTCGACCTTTTGCAGGAATTGTGAAGCAGTCACGAAGGTGTTCTTGTAAACTGAGGTTTAAACTTGTAAACTTACTTTATTGACACATTTTACAGTACAGGGTATAAACTTTCTCTTTCAGTAGCTACAGGTGAAAGCAAATAGATACACTAAACTATCACATTTACAGTGCCTTGCGAAAGTATTCGGCCCCCTTGAACTTTTCGATCTTTTGCCACATTTCAGGCTTCAAACATAAAGATATAAAACTGTAATTTTTTGTGAAGAATCAACAACAAGTGAGACACAATAATAAAGTGGAACGAAATTTATTGGATATTTCAAACTATTTTAACAGATAAAAAACTGAAAAATTGGGCGTGCAAAATTATTCAGCCCCTTTACTTTCAGTGCAGCAAACTCTCTCCAGAAGTTCAGTGAGGATCTCTGAATGATCCAATGTTGACCTAAATGACTAATGATGAAAAATAGAATCCACCTGTGTGTAATCAAGTCTCCGTATAAATGCACCTGCTCTGTGATAGTCTCAGAGGTCCGTTTAAAGAGCAGAGAGCATCATGAAGAACAAGGAACACACCAGGCAGGTCCCAGATACTGTTGTGGAGAAGTTTAAAGCCGGATTTGGATACAAAAAGATTTCCCAAGCTTTAAACATCCCAAGGAGCACTGTGCAAGCGATAATATTGAAATGGAAGGAGTATCAGACCACTGCAAATCTACGAAGACCCGGCCGTCCCTCTAAACTTTCAGCTCATACAAGGAGAATACTGATCAGAGATGCAGCCAAGAGGCCCATGATCACTCTGGATGAACTGCAGAGATCTACAGCTGAGGTGGGAGACTCTGTCCATAGGACAACAATCAGTCGTATACTGCACAAATCTGGCCTTTATGGAAGAGTGGCAAGAAGAAAGCCATTTCTTAAAGATATCCATAAAAAGTGTCGTTTAAAGTTTGCCACAAGCCACCTGGGAGACACACCAAACATGTGGAAGAAGGTGCTCTGGTCAGATGAACCAAAATCAAACTTTTTGGCAACAATGCAAAACGTTATGTTTGGCGTAAAAGCAACACAGCTTTTACACCCTGAACACACCATCCCCACTGTCAAACATGGTGGTGGCAGCATCATGGTTTGGGCCTGCTTTTCTTCAGCAGGGACAGGGAAGATGGTTCAAATTGATGGGAAGATGGATGGAGCCAAATACAGGACCATTCTGGAAGAAAACCTGATGGAGTCTGCCAAAGACCTGAGACTGGGACGGAGATTTGTCTTCCAACAAGACAATGATCCAAAACATAAAGCAAAATCTACAATGGAATGGTTCACAAATAAACATATCCAGGTGTTAGAATGGCCAAGTCAAAGTCCAGACCTGAATCCAATCGAGAATCTGTGGAAAGAACTGAAAACTGCTGTTCACAAACGCTCTCCATCCAACCTCACTGAGCTCCAGCTGTTTTGCGAGGAGGAATGGGCAAAACTGATAGAGACATACCCCAAGCGACTTACAGCTGTAATCGCAGCAAAAGGTGGCGCTACAAAGTATTAACTTAAGGGGGCTGAATAATTTTGCACGCCCAATTTTTCAGTTTTTTATCTGTTAAAACAGTTTGAAATATCCAATAAATTTCGTTCCACTTCATGATTGTGTCCCACTTGTTGTTGATTCTTCACAAAAAATTACAGTTTTATATCTTTATGTTTGAAGCCTGAAATGTGGCAAAAGGTCGAAAAGTTCAAGGGGGCCGAATACTTTCGCAAGGCACTGTATATGGCATATATGAAATTCTCAAATTAATAAGGAAATATATATATATATATATATATATATATATATATATATATATATATATATATATATATATATATATATATATATAAAGTAGTAGCCACTCCAAATCAGCCAGTGCAAACCCCAGCAGCAGGGCCCGGGTAGCAACCGGCTCATGGCAGAAGTGCTAGCATTAGCAGCTAACTAGATGCTAGCTAGCTAGTTGCTACTTGAAGAAAATGGCAGCAGCTAGACCCAGCGCGGCGGTTAGCGCTGGCTCTGGTCCATCTGCAGGGCTGGCGTCCGCCCTCTTCCTGGCAAAGCAATCTCAGCAGCGGGGAGTGACCGCGGCTGTGCACCAGTCGACATGGTAACGTCTGCTGAGCTCATGTTTTATTTGCTCTGGCAGACAGTGATGTGCTGGCGATGCCAGGCTACTAGCTAGTTGCTTTGGTCTGAATCTGTGATATAACCACGCCCCCTTCATAAGGAATGGAAATAAGAGTGACATCCCATCCTTGGGAAATAAAAGTCCCCTGAAATAAGTCCTTAAAACTAGGGGTGTCACGATTCGACTCAATTCTGGATTTTTACATTTATTCTTTTTAAAGCCGAGGTTGCTATGCCATTTTTAGATGGCATAGCATTTTGAGAATGCAGTGTGCTGAATGAAAAAACACAAGGAACAATAAACAATAAAGGCTTAAATGTGATGCCTCGTCTTTGCTAACCTGTCCCTCCCTCCCCTCTAACGTGATTTCTGTTTTAATTTGATTTAGTTTAATATGGTTTTTGTTGAAGTTAAAAAAGTTAAAACATTGGTGATGTTTTAGAGCAATATACTGTTACGGACACACAGACGCACGCACACCAACACCACACAAGCATACACAGGCAGTGATTTGTCTGGAAACCAAAGAATAAGCATGGAAATGAGTTGAGCCGATGGTGTTGGCTGCAAATATGACTTGGACTTTCATTGATCAGGAAGGTAGAAAGTGCGTCTTCCAGGCAGCGCTGCCTGGAAGACACTAGGATTAGGTTATGGTTAGGTGCCTTGAAGACGACGGTTGCAGCGCTGCCTTGAAGGCTTGGTTGGGGGCTTAAAACACCTTCGAGCCAGCAAAGCGACCTTAGCAGACAGAGAGGGCGACTCGGCAGTCCGCTAACTTGTTGCTCTCTCTAATATAACCAATATAAGCTGCTCTGTATAGGCTACAAAACGTGCATGCAGGCACGTTTCGATTATTTAAAAATCGAAATCGTGACACCCTTACTTAAAACGCAGCTAAATTTGCGTTGTAGTCCCAGTAGTATTGACCAATCATGTGTGAGTGGGCTTTAGTTGCTTGCAGGTAAATAGTCCAGGTGGAGAGCCAAAAAACAATGAAGAAAACTAACTTATATTTTTTTGAATATTGTGAAAATACTGAGTATGTAAAGCTCAACCAGAGTGGAGCTATGACTGACCTCTGTAAATCCAGCTAACCATTTATGTTATATCACTTACAGAAGTAGAGATTTTGGATGATGGGGGGCTTCAGCTGATTGAGTTGAGCCCCATCGACCCCTGGCTGGATGACCCTCGAGAGCCTCTGGAGCTCCAGGAAGGAGAAGTCAAAGTATGTATCCTGCTGCTCACTTTGTTACCTTGAAAAATGGGAAATGCACAATAAGAAGACCCATTAATACAAAATAATTCTTACAGAATAAGAATGCACACCAACACAATATAATTCTTACAGGAAAAACGAATTAAAGTACATTATTTGGAAAAAGTTAAGTTTGAATTTTGACTTTACTTTATTTAGTCTTGTGAATATGGATTGCAGCAGAAAAGCTCAACTCTGTGGGTCTGTAGCCATGTCTACTCAGTTTATTAGCGTTCAGTCAGGAACACTATCGTCATAGGTTGAACCATTTATTGCAACAAATGGAAATACAGTTATGCTTGGCACTGATGGCTCCGCCTTGATAATGCTCCCTGGACCGGCCAAGCAGCATGTTAAGCTGAAACAGGGAGCACCATGCAGAAACCCCCCAAGGTAGAAAAAGACGTTGAAAACCATTTTAAACTTTGAGTCATGTTAGGACTCTGAACTAGGAAGGTGGAGGCTGGGGTGATTGAAGCAAAACGTTGCCAGCAGCAGTGAGTGAAGCAGCGTCAGTGTAGCAGGGATCAGTGAGGAGGGAGTCACGTTTAAAAGGACCGCCTTGATGTGAGAATGGCTGTGATTGGTGTGTGTCTGATAGGAATGATAATTCAATCAGCGGCTGTATGACTTCCGTGTCCTGCATGAACTAACACTAAGCTTAATTTGTCAGATCTGTCCATTGTGACACAACAGCATTGTGAACTTCCCACCCAGGTGACGTACTTGACCCACGCCTGCATGGAGCTGCAGCTGGGGCAGAGGCGCTTCATGTTCGACCCGTGGTTGAAGGGTCCTGCATTTGCCAGAGGCTGGTGGCTTCTCCATGAGCCTCCAGCAGACTCACTGGACAGACTGTGTGCAGCAGACCTGATCTACATCAGCCATATGCACTCAGACCACCTCAGGTAAACTCTGCACTGTTGTTATACTGTTGTCACCTTTAATAATATCTTGTCGTCCACATCACAGCACCGCAGCAACATCGTGTATTAGCAACACTTCCCTGCAAAGCACGCACGACTAAAATGTCTGTAGAGTCTGCAGCCTAATATCTTACTGACATCTGCCAAAACTCCACTGACAATATAATGTTAACACAAGCAGCATCTATCGAATTCTAAAAACAAAAATAAAGCAGCGAGCTTCCTGCCATTTTAGCAGAGAATAAAGGTTTCGACATGCACCTTGTTATGTGAATCTGATGGCACTCTAACGTTGATCTCATGGCAGAATAAATGCTCGAGTCATTGAAACGTAAAAGTCACGACAGAAATCGTAAACATTTAAAAAAAAAAAAAAAAAAAAAAACATTTTACAGTTTAACTTTCCATATTTTCAGCAGTGCCACTCCCTGTCACACAGCAGGTGGAATATCACTCACTTACCCTACAAACGTTAGACCCTACTATTAAAAGTGTCCTGTCTAACAAAGCTGTAATCAAAGCAACAAAAAGCACCAACACATGCATGCACTGCCTTTATTGCTGATAAACCCACTCCAATGCTTGTTTTGTGTTAACTTTAGTTTCATGAAATAGTTATTTTTACGTAAATCTCTCTCACACAGCCAGTTTGTGACAGCAGAAAGACGAAGGAAGCGATGTAACGTATTCCATGTCTGAAAAGGGTTTTAGCTTTAGGACCAAACTGCTGACACTTATTTACATACATGCACAAACGGGACCTATACACATGCAGTAATGTATGCAGAGATGTCAGAGCGAGGGGGCTGCCTCATGGGATGGCGCCCAGAGCAGTTGGGGGTTTGTGCCCTGCTCAAGGGCACCTCGGTAGTGGTTAGGGAATTTCGGTTATTCAGAGTTTTAACTTAGTGAACTTAAAAGGGTGTGGAGGGTAAAAGAATGTATACTGGCCCGGATCTGATCCTTCCGGTGTCTTTTCTAGTTACCCCACACTGAAAGTCTTGTCAGAGAGGAGGCCAGATGTCCCCATTTATGTGGGTGACACATCGAGAGCTGTCTTTTGGTGAGTAAAGTGATGGAGCTCTGTGTAATTCATTACATTGATTACTTTAAAACTGAATCTCTAAATGTGTTTTAAGTAACCATTATTCCATGATGCCCCTCTCTCTCTCTGTCTTGATGCAACAGGTATTTGGAGCAAAGTCAAGTCAAGCTGACCAACATCAACGTTGTTCCTTTCGGAGTCTGGCAAAATGTAACTCACATCAAAGGGCAATGACAAAACCACCTTTATAAAATGTGGATCTTAAATATAAACTGTTATAATGAAATAGAAATGAGAAAACTTTTTAATCAGTCACTAACCTTGGTCTCCGCCAGATTGACGAAGACCTGAGATTCATGATCCTGATGGATGGTGTGCATCCAGAAATGGACACCTGCATCATTGTTGAATATAAAGGTGCATGCTGTCATGATAGGTTATGCAGGGCGGGGATTGGACCAATGAGGAAACTGCACGATGAATTTATTTTCAAAAAACTTACAGAGATCAAGAGACCAAAATGCAGTGAGACAGACAGGTAACATATGGACAGACAGGTAACAGGCAGACAGGTAACAGATGGACAGACAGGTAACAGGCAGACAGGTAACAGATGGACAGACTGGTAACAGACGGACAGACCGGTAACATGCAGACAAACAGACAGACAGGTAGCAGGCAGACTGACATACATACAGACAGGTAACAGGCAGACAGACAGGTAACACATGGACAGACAGATAACAGGCAGACAGATAACAGGTCCTCATGACACACAGTTGCAGACTAAAAATCCATTCTGTACGATGGGATTGTTCAAATGCGTTTGGATTGCAGGTCACATGATCCTGAACACTGTGGACTGCACCAGGCCAAACGGGGGCCAGCTACCACAGAATGTGGACTTAATGATGAGTGACTTCGCTGGGGGTGCATCTGGATTCCCCATGACGTTCAGCGGGGGGAAATACAGTGGTGAGGCTGCCCCATTATTATTTATAATTGAGATTATTTTTTGGGGCATTTTGGCATTTAATGGATAGGACAGATGTAGACAGGAAAGGGTCACAGGTCGGGTTCAAACCCTGGGCCACTGTGGTAAGGACTGAGCCTTGGTACATGGGGAGCACGCTCTACCAGGTGAGCTACCAGGGAGCCCCAAAGCACTAATATTACAGTGCCTTGCGAAAGTATTCGGCCCCCTTGAACTTTTCGACCTTTTGCCACATTTCAGGCTTCAAACATAAAGATATAAAACTGTAATTTTTTGTGAAGAATCAACAACAAGTGGGACACAATCATGAAGTGGAACGAAATTTATTGGATATTTCAAACTGTTTTAACAGATAAAAAACTGAAAAATTGGGCGTGCAAAATTATTCAGCCCCCTTAAGTTAATACTTTGTAGCGCCACCTTTTGCTGCGATTACAGCTGTAAGTCGCTTGGGGTATGTCTCTATCAGTTTTGCACATCGAGAGACTGAAATTTTTGCCCATTCCTCCTTGCAAAACAGCTGGAGCTCAGTGAGGTTGGATGGAGAGAGTTTGTGAACAGCAGTTTTCAGTTCTTTCCACAGATTCTCGATTGGATTCAGGTCTGGACTTTGACTTGGCCATTCTAACACCTGGATATGTTTATTTGTGAACCATTCCATTGTAGATTTTGCTTTATGTTTTGGATCATTGTCTTGTTGGAAGACAAATCTCCGTCCCAGTCTCAGGTCTTTTGCAGACTCCATCAGGTTTTCTTCCAGAATGGTCCTGTATTTGGCTCCATCCATCTTCCCATCAATTTTAACCATCTTCCCTGTCCCTGCTGAAGAAAAGCAGGCCCAAACCATGATGCTGCCACCACCATGTTTGACAGTGGGGATGGTGTGTTCAGGGTGATGAGCTGTGTTGCTTTTACGCCAAACATAACGTTTTGCATTGTTGCCAAAAAGTTTGATTTTGGTTTCATCTGACCAGAGCACCTTCTTCCACATGTTTGGTGTGTCTCCCAGGTGGCTTGTGGCAAACTTTAAACAACACTTTTTATGGATATCTTTAAGAAATGGCTTTCTTCTTGCCACTCTTCCATAAAGGCCAGATTTGTGCAGTATACGACTGATTGTTGTCCTATGGACAGAGTCTCCGACCTCAGCTGTAGATCTCTGCAGTTCATCCAGAGTGATCATGGGCCTCTTGGCTGCATCTCTGATCAGTCTTCTCCTTGTATGAGCTGAAAGTTTAGAGGGACGGCCGGGTCTTCGTAGATTTGCAGTGGTCTGATACTCCTTCCATTTCAATATTATCGCTTGCACAGTGCTCCTTGGGATGTTTAAAGCTTGGGAAATCTTTTTGTATCCAAATCCGGCTTTAAACTTCTCCACAACAGTATCTGGGACCTGCCTGGTGTGTTCCTTGTTCTTCATGATGCTCTCTGCTCTTTAAACGGACCTCTGAGACTATCACAGAGCAGGTGCATTTATACGGAGACTTGATTACACACAGGTGGATTCTATTTTTCATCATTAGTCATTTAGGTCAACATTGGATCATGCAGAGATCCTCACTGAACTTCTGGAGAGAGTTTGCTGCACTGAAAGTAAAGGGGCTGAATAATTTTGCACGGCCAATTTTTCAGTTTTTTATCTGTTAAAAAAGTTTGAAATATCCAATAAATTTCGTATATATATATATATATATATATATATATATATATATATATATATATATATATATATATATACACATATATATATATATGTAATGAAACCATTTTTAAAATAGAACTGTGAGGCCAAAATGCGTGTATGAGGCTTTCCATGTTTACTGTGCAACAAACTGGACGAACAACAACTACTGTTGAGGAAGAAGATATCTCTACATCTGCTGTTTTGTGCTTGAGAGACACGTGGCTCGGTGAACTGATACCATACAGCTGGCTGGTTTCCAGCTGTTCAGAGTGGGCAGATGTAGAGATATCTTCTTCCTCAACAGTAGTTGTTATTCGTCCAGTTTGTTGCACAGTAAACATGGAAAGCCTCATACACGCATTTTGGCCTCACAGTTCTATTATAAAAACGTTTCCATTTGGGTATACCAAATAGGCAAACATTACCTAAAAGAGCTGGATTTATTAACATATGTAATGTCTGGGAGTTCTAGGTGAACTCATTAAAGCCATTACATTACAGGACACTAGCTGTGTGGTCGTGCCAGGCTTTGGAGCAGCAAGCTGTGGGTCCAGAATACTGAAGTTTTCTCCAGATTACATGGAAATCACACTCTCCTTTACTAAAAAAAGAAAGAAAAGTCCATAGTCCATATGTTTTCAAAGATGTACATTATGTTGCACAGGGAAAATGAGAGGATCACCTGGTTATGAATCATAATGTTCAACGGTTAGGATACAATACAAATTTCCTGGGTGACTAGATTTAGCTTAGTCATAATTCTTATAACGGCTGACACACTATTTGTTTAGCGATTTCCCATTTGAATTTTTGTAGCAATATAAGTAATATCCTTTAGTCTAACATGGTGTCAGTTACCCCATCTGACCAGAGCACCTTCTTCCACATGTTTCCAATAAATTTCGTTCCACTTCATGATTGTGTCCCACTTGTTGTTGATTCTTCACAAAAAATTACAGTTTTATATCTTTATGTTTGAAGCCTGAAATGTGGCAAAAGGTCGAAAAGTTCAAGGGGGCCGAATACTTTCGCAAGGCACTGTAAATGTGATAGTTTAGTGTATCTATTTGCCTTCACCTGTAGCTACTGAAAGAGAAAGTTATACCCTGTACTGTAAAATGTGTCACTAAAGTAAGTTTACAAGTTTAAACCTCAGTTTACAAGAACACCTTCGTGACTGCTTCACAATTCCATTATTTAGAGCCAGGGAGCAATATAGATAACAAACACCTTTTAATATTCTTTTATATTTAATATTCTGTTCTTTTGATTTCTGAAATGTAGTCATGCTATTACAATTCTGAATGCATCATAGACTATACGTTGCTTACTATAACGGTTACTCCATAATGTTCTCAAATGAGCTCCAAATGAAAGAATCTTGCACATTAGCTGGAGATGAATGTCCTCTTTTTAATGCTGCTATGTAAGAGATAATGTAGAGCGAGGCGGTTGTTATAGTGAATACAACCCCGACAGGGTGATAAGGAGCTGATCAATTATCCGGACTTCTTTCAGCGGATTGATTAATAGCTGTCCTCCAGAGTGAACAGAACTGCGTCTGGGAAGTTCACAATGCTGTTGTGTCACAATGGACAGATCTGCGTCCAATGCTCTCTGCTATGCATGTCAACGGTGTGTTATACTTAGCAACAGTCTGTTGTCAAGAAAATAACAGACCACATTCTACATTAGAATTCAACCAAGCCATGTAATAAAGAAAAGTAAACTCTCAACTAATCTAACCGGAAACGCAAAGATATAAATATGAGTTCAGTTCACCCACGGTTCGGTGTGTCTAGTATGTCCCACACTGCTGTCCTAAGGATAATGGTATGTGTTTGTGCCCAGATTCCTGGAAGAAAGAGTTTATCAAGAACGAAAGGAAGAAGCTGCTGAATTACAAAGCTGTGCTGGTGAAGTCCCAGCAGCCGACGATCTACTGCCCGTTCGCTGGCTATTTTACGGAGGCTCATCCATCAGACAGGTAGAGTTTGTGCAGAGGGGTTGCCCAGGATCTTTACAATATCAGTAGCCTGGGAAAACCCTGACGAACTTCCGGCAAATTTGAGATTTGCTCTGCAAGTCTGTCTGGTCAAGAGCCCATTCAAGCCCATTTCCAATGTTTCCAAATCGAGGCACCAATCATAACCGTTGATTTACGATGACGATAGCGCAGCGACGGTGAGCAGCTTTTTGTTTACATTTAACATGACGGCCACTGAAGCGCAGCAACCCGTTGATGCCGCTGTCGCTGCTACGTCACCCGGATCGTTGGTCTGATTGGTTAAAGGACTATCCAATTGTGCCCAGAGGCATTTGAGCGCCGTCCGTTGGTGACGCCCCTTTGGAAATGCGCTGCGAATGAACCTTGCCCAGACCCACTCTCAGTTACAACTGAGAGTGGGTCTGGTGTCAACCAGGCTACAATATCAGTGCATGATAAATAATTTACAGCCAAGATTTCACTCTATATCAGCATTGATATGCAGTTTATCTTGGAAAATAATCTATTATATGGATGAACTATAACTGCGCCATCGGTATGTAAATGTGTCTCAATGTTCATCTGATGAGTAGGAATGCAGCGATTAGTCGATTATAAAACTTTGTTGACGCATAATTTCGTTGTCGACGTGTCGTTAGCTACGATGTTTTACAAGTTGTCATAGAAATGACCATGTTAAGGCAGAGACAGGACAACAAGGTGACATTCACAGGTGTACAGACTTGAGCAGGTGAGGTAAAACATGCACTGGAGCCCGGTACAGCAGCCCCGCCCAAAGGAAACATAGCGGGGCTTGTATGGCAGCCTCGGCCACAGTGTATGAATGTGTGTGAATGGTGCCTGTAACATGTAAAAGCGCTTTGAGTAGTCGTTAAGAATAGAAAAGCGATAAATACAGTCCATTCACATGCACAAAGTATTTCTGTCTCTACTGTGTGTGTGTGTGTGTGTGTGTGTGTGTGTGTGTGTGTGTGTGTAGATACATTAGGGATACAAATGTTAAGAACAGTGCAGAGGACCTCAATGCGCTCATCAATAAGCTTGCACCAAACATCAAGACATGGACGCCCAAACCAGGAAGTGTTCTGGACCTTGGCCTTGCTCTGAGAGACCCCACCAACAGGTTGGCAACACCTCAAGCTAGGCCTGTAACAATTCCAAATTTTGCTGCACAATTGTCTCAGAGATAATTGCGATTAACAATATAATTGTCTTTTAGTGAAATGACACATTTTTCATTTATTTATTACTTTTTCAGACAAATTAAACATTTAAATAAATCCCAGGATACATCTTTTGTTATATATATCACTGTTATGTGACCCAGATACGCAAGTTCACAGCCTTCAAAGTAAATCACGCCTCTTTATTATCATAAAACATTGTATTTTTTGCTTAAATGAACAAAAAAGTGAAAATGGAACATTTATTCCGGTCAATAAAAAACAAAGCATTAATCATACACAAAAAACAGAGCGTGTTTAATTTCTCTGGCTTTAGACAGCTACAGCCCAGGATGTTTGGAGCTGGCAACAAGTGACAGCTGCCGCTAGCATAGCTTGGCTAAACAGTCTGACCAATATCACTTATACAGTGGGGAGAACAAGTATTTGATACACTGCCTGTAATTCTGTAATTTTTATCATAGGTACTCTTCAGCTGTGAGAGACGGAATCTAAAACAAAAATCCAGAAAATCCCATTGTATGATTTTTAAGTAATTAATTTGCATTTTATTGCATGACATAAGTATTTGATACATCAGAAAAGCAGAACTTAATATTTGGTACAGAAACCTTTGTTTGCAATTACAGAGATCATACGTTTCCTGTAGTCCTTGTCCACTCCAGGTTTGCACACACTGCAGCAGATTTTGGCCCACTCCTCCATACAGACCTTCTCCAGATGCTTCAGGTTTCAGGGCTGTCGCTGAGCAATACGGACTTTCAGCTTCCTCCAAAGATTTTCTATTAGGTTCAGGTCTGGAGACTGGCTAGGCCACTCCAGGACCTTGAGATGCTTCTTACGGAGCCACTCCTTAGTTGCCCTGGCTGTGTGTTTCGGGTCGTTGTCATGCTGGAAGACCCAGCCACGACCCATCTTCAATGCTCTTACGAGGGAAGGAGGTTGTTGGCCAAGATGTCGCGATACATGGCCCCATCCATCCTCCCCTCAATACGGTGCAGTCGTCCTGTCACCTTTGCAGAAAAGCATCCCCAAAGAATGATGTTTCCATCTCTATGCTTCACGGTTGGAATGGTGTTCTTGGGGTTGTACTCATCCTTCTTCTTCCTCCAAACACGGCGAGTGGAGTTCAGACCAAAAAGCTCTATTTTTGTCTCATCAGACCACATGACCTCCCATTCCTCCTCTGGATCATCCAGATGGTTATTGGCAAACTTCAGACGGGCCTGGACATGCGCTGGCTTGAGCAGGGGGACCTTGCGTGCGCTGCAGGATTTTAATCCATGACGGTGTAGTGTGTTACTAATGGTTATTTTTGAGACTGTGGTCCCAGCTCTCTTCAGGTCATTGATCAGGTCCTGTCATGTAGTTCTGGGCTAATCCCTCACCTTCCTCATTATCATTGATGCCCCACGAGGTGAGATCTTGCATAGAGCCCCAGACCGAGGGAGATTGACCGTCATCTTGAACTTCTTCCATTTTCTAATAATTGCGCCAACAGTTGTTGCCTTCTCACCAAGCTGCTTGCCTATTGTCCTGTAGCCCAACCCAGCCTTGTGCAGGTCTAAAAGTTTATCCCTGATGCCCTTACACAGCTCTCTGGTCTTGGCCATTGTGGAGAGGTTGGAGTCTGTTTGAGTGTGTGGACAGGTGTCTTTTATACAGGTAACAAGTTCAAACAGGTGCAGTTATTACAGGTAATGAGTGGAGAACAGCAGGGCTTCTTAAAAAAAAACTAACAGGTCTGTGAGAGCCGGAAGAAGCTTACTGGTTGCTAGGTGATCAAATACTTATGCCATGCAATAAAATGCAAATTAATTATTTAAAAATCATACAATATGATTTTCTGGATTTTTGATTTTTAGATTCCGTCTCTCACAGTTGAAGTGTACCTATGATAAAAAATTACAGACCTCTACCTGCTTTGTAAGTAGGAAAACCTGCAAAATCGGCAGTGTATCAAATACTTGTTCTCCCCACTGTATAATTACAATTTGGCACATCTCAACAAAATCAACAATTACCATCAACAGTCATACCCCCTTAGGACCTTAACAAAAGTTAGCAAACAAGTTGTTATCTACAGATGCGAAAAAAACAAAAGGACAAATCCCCGTGGACCTACGTTAGCATAATGTTAATAAATGACGGCCCTCTCCGCTGGAGCGTTGTCATTTACGGTAACTTTACTAATTAAACAAAGCACCATAGTAGATTAAACACCACAGACAGACTAACTACATTACTTAAACACATGTAAAGGTGCTTTGGTGGATTTTGAACGTTCCAAAGCAGAGTGGACTTGCAACTGTGGGTGGTGCATCCTCTGGTAGGAATCCATAGTATCATAGGCTAGCTAATATGCGTAATATGCAAAATTTTTATCCTATAAAAATTCTTTTAATAACTTTCTGTCAGGTCGGTCTGGAGATGCTACCTGCCAAGTTTCGTACAGATCGGTCGCACCGTCTAGAAGGAGATCGAAAAAGTAGGTTTTTGCGAAATCACGATTTTTCACGCATAAAAGTCAGGCGGAATTGGGCGTGGCCTATATCAGCCAATTCAGTTAGGCTGTAGCGGGAGTTTTACGCGGAGAATAAAAATAATGGAAGAAAATAATCCTTAGAAAAAGAACAGGGTTCCACAGCCCTGCTGTGTGAACTGCGTAGCTTTTTAGTAACATTTTTTTTTTTAAATGTTGAGTACGAACTGCAAGTACGACGACCTATAAGTTCTAAGTTTGTATGTAAATGTTTCCTTAACTACACTAGTGAGGCCATCACCAATCCTCCAGCTGGTGCAAAAATCTACAAGGACAGTTGGGATTTCGACTTTTATGTGGATGAACTTAACAGCGCCATCAGCTGTGAGATATTTAAACATCAAAGCTGGATCCAGTTTTATTACACCTGGGCAGGCTTTAAAAACTACAACCTTGTTGTGCGGGTAAATATGCTGGACAAGCAAGATCCTCTCTTTTCTTTTAAAACATCTGTCGCTGACTGGGGCTGGGCTCTTCCTTTGCATAAATGCTGCTGAGCACTGTATAGCATACTAATGTGGTCTGAACTTTGGTGGAACACTCTGGTGCTTGGTTCTACACTACTTACGTGGTCCTGGCCTGCTGTAACTTTAACATCCCCAGTTCAATCTCAGCCAGTGAGCATTGCATGTCTTTCCTTCCCTCATTTCCTGTCCCCTCTACTTTCTGCTATTAAAAAAAAAAAAAAAATCAGTGTTCAGTTTGTTTAAACCTACCAATCTTATTTTAACCTGTTCATATCCACTGGGTTGCAGGCGGTTAAGTAATTGGATGTTTCACATTAAGCATTTTACCACAAAAGTTCAAAACTACACATCCTTAGATCAGTTACATTCTCCTCAATTCAATCGTATAGTTCATTTTACTGAAATCATAAGCAACAAAGCATTGTTCATAATCTTAGTGCTCATGGAATGAAAGAGAAATCATGAAGATTCCCTACCTGTGAGCTGGTCCTAAACACTGAATCTGGGTCCATTGCTGGCTTGTTTAAATTCCTCTAGTCCATTAGTGTCCATCGAACAAAAGAATCTAAAGGGTTTTTAATAAAAAATAATCCAAGTTCTGAATATCGTCCTGTAGAGAGCATTGCTAACTATCTGCTAACTTGGTCCTGTAGAGGCCATTGCTAACTTCGTTTGCCGAAATCGTTTTGTCTAAAAAAATATTTTCTCTTCTTCTTGCACCGTGTTGCTGGGTATGTTTATTTTCGTTAGGTTGCTGCCTACACAATTAAACTATCCCCACCTTTTTCTGTTTAGTTTTCTTCCTAGAGCAGCCCCTAACATCCAGCAAACACCAGGTGTGGAACGTCAATAAGCTGCTTCATGTCCATAGATAATGGCGCGTTCATGCCACCTCGGAATGACATATCCTAACATAAATGCTTTTACTTGGAGTAAGAGAAGTGCCACCAGACGTTCACGATTGGACTATTGGTTAGTTTCTGTTCATTTGAATATTGGCAAAATATCAGTTAATATCATCACAACCCCATTAACACATCATAATGCAGTCTCCATTTGTATCCCCTTGCACTCTGCCCCCTCTACAAGATGTAGAAATGCTTACTGGAAACTTAACAGTTCGCTTTTACAACACAATGTGGTAAAATCAGACATAAAAAAACTAATATTGGAATTTTGGAATAAAGCAAAGTCCGAGGATGCTTTTGGTAGCAATTGGGAACTTCTGAAATTTAAAACTGGCCAATATTTGAGGAATTATGGTAGTATATTGTCCAAAAATCGTAAATTGGAGGAAGAAAGAGTGGTCTCTAAAATTATTTCTTCATACCAGAAGGACCCTGCAGATATATCAGAAGAGGAAAGACTAACTTTAATTTCGGAACAACTTAAACTAAATGAGATTTACTCCAACAAAGCAAAAGGTGCCTTTATAAGGTCAAGAAAAAGGTGGATTGAACAAGGGGAACAGAACTCTGCCTATTTCTTCGGCTTAGAAAGATATCATGGGAAATTCAGTTTAATCCAGCAACTTAATATTAACGACACTGTAACTGATAATCCGAAGAGCATAGCTGATTTCTGTTCGGACTTCTATAGAAATTTATACAAATCGAAATATTGCCATCAATCAACCACTACATTCTTGAACCCTCTTATCGTCACACCAATCTCTCAAGATGATAGGAAACTTTGCGATGACCCTATAACCTTGCAGGAAATCACATTTGCAATTGAACATTGTAAAACGAACAAATCTCCTGGAGTTGATGGCCTCTCTGCAGAGTTTTATCAGGCTTTTACATAAGATTTAGCTCCCTTTCTACTTGAAGTAATATTAGAAAGTGTTGAAAAAGGTTCTCTACCTCCTTCACTGACCCAAGGTTTAATTACGTTAATCCCCAAACCCAAAAAGGACCCACTGTTTATTGATAATTGGCGACCTATTTCATTACTTAACACTGACTACCAAATTTTTGCTTCAATTATTGCAAAACGATTAAAAAGTGTTTTAGACCCTATTATTGATGAAGTCCAATCAGGATTCATGAGAATAAGACATATCTCAAACAATATTCGGCTTGTCTTAGATATAATTGATTATTCATTTTTATGTCCTGATGATAGTTTTATCTTTTTCTTGGACTTCTATAAAGCCTTTGACACAGTAGAACATAACTTTATATTTAAAACTATTGAGAAATGTGGTTTCTGTAAAGCTGTTAGGACAATGTACTGCAAAGGCAATAGCTCTATCAGAGTAAAAAATGGGACTTAGCCAAGATTTGAGCTGCAAAGAGGCATCCAACAGGGCTGCCCTGCCTCTCCCTACCTATTCATTTTATGTACACAACTTCTTTCTACCCATATTAAAAATAGTGCTTTAAAAGGAATTACAATTGCAGAAAGAGAAGTTATCCTCACTCAACTAGCAGATGATACTACATTATTTAAAAAAAAATGTCAGCCAAGTGCCAATTGCTATCAAAACAATAGAATTATTTTCCGCAGCTTCTGGACTCTTAAATCTTAAGAAGTGTGAACTTTTTTCCCTTAAAGAATGCGACACCTCCCAGATTTGTAACATACCAATCAAAGATAAGATTACTTATCTAGGGATTTCTATAATGAAAAATGTGGAGGAGAGATGCTCTGTAAATTTTAATTAGCGATAAGACAAAGAAAAAGCTTAATCAGTGGCTGCAGAGAAATTTATCCTTGAAAGGACGAGTATTGTTGACAAAGGCAGAAGGTTTATCCCGTCTTACATATGCAGCTATCCCCTTGTTTGTCAACAAAAAGCTCTAACTCCATTGATAAATTACTTTTCAATTTTATTTGGAAAAACAAGACTCATTATGTGAAAAAAATCTGTTATTATGAACACCTTTGAATGTGGTGGTCTAAATTTTCTTGATTTTACAACCCTTAATATTACTTTTAAAATAAATTGGATAAAGCATTTTCTAAAAAATCTAACATCTACATGGAATTTTATACCTAACTATGTTTTCTCTAAGGTCGGTGGTCTAGAATTTTTTCTTTTATGTGATTATAAAATAGAAAAAATTCCCTTAATTTTATCTAAATTCCACAAACAAATGCTCTTAGCATGGTCGTTAATCTACAAACAATTTCTCCCCACATAGGTGCTTCATCTGGAATAATCAGCTTATTAAATTAAAGAATAATTCTTTATTTTATAAAACTTGGTTCAATAATAACATAATTCTAGTATCCCAACTACTAAACGATAATGGATCATTGCTGAATTATTCTGAATTCCTGAACACCTTTGGCATTCCAATCAACCCAAGAGAGTTTGCAATTGTTATGGATGCCATCCCATGAACGCACGGTAAGTCTCTGAGCAGCCATGTTGGAATGAGCTGTCATTGGCTATCAACACGTCAGTCATGATAATTTTAGCCAATCAAATTCCTTTTCCAACGCTGTATAGCTTAACGGGATAGTAACGGCCAATGGGAGCCAGTCTCTCCTCCCACAGCCATGCATGTGTTTTGTGAGAAAAAAAAGAGGATTAACAACGTTTAAATGAACGAATATGTGTGGTGTTCCGCATAGTGTGGCATAAAGCATGTATTTTTTCCAATAGGCTTATGACTTACTTAAGACGAGAACAAAAAAAACAAACTATTTTGAACTGAGGTAGTGTTTTAATCACAACAAGCTAACCAAACACGATTCTTAGAACGGCCTTGGCTCGGAGAGAAGCGCCACACTGCCTCCTGCGTGCAACACTCAAATGCTGTATGCATCCATGGCTTATTATAAAGAAGCCTTGTAGTCTTATCAGGAGGCAATAATTCACCATTATTGCTCATATTAGAATATTTCTCTTATAGCAATAACACTCCTGAAATAAAAACAAAATTACATTAAATGTGACCATACATTTTGTGTGCGTCACATTAGCACGCTAACATTTGCTAATCATAAGTAAACATCAAGTACAGCTGAAGCTGATGGGAATGCCATTAGTTCTGCAGGTACTGTATGTGGAAGTAAAATAGAGGAAATGTGTGGGGATCACTACAGTTATATAGAGTCATCCTTTGGGGACTATGAATGTGTTAACACCATTCTGCATCTTTTCATTCCGGCACTAGCAGGGCCATGGAGGGATGTGGAGGTTGTATCATTTAACGTGGAGATTTTAAAATTCACCTTTTCTTTCCTTCCACTTTTGAGTGCTCCTCCCTCTCCGCCTGCTTTCTTTCAAAAGTATGTGGGTGGTGAGCTTATTATGAACTGAAAACTGCTCCTATTGGCTTTCTTTCTGTTGCTTCTTCAAAGTGGATGTCTGTTTGATGAAATGCAAACGTCCTAATATGTATATTCCAGGTGATCGAGACAGATGATGAATTTGAAACCCTAACTGATGGCTATGACTATCTGGTGGACTTTTTGGATCTATCGTTCCCCACCAAGAGGCCTGACAGAGAGCACTCCTACATAGAGGTGAGTTACTGGAGAACACCAGGCAAACAACAGACAACAGCATAGTAGAGCTTTTTGAACTCTACTACCTAAAATCATGTCTTAGAAGACACTAAAGGAACAAGAGAGCTAACAGATCATACAATCAATCTGTTATGTTAGATCTTACAGTTGTTAAAAATGGTTGATGGATCCTATTAGAAACACACAACACAGTTTACATGCATACAAAAAACTGATTGCTACGGCTGACAATGTCAAAGCAGACAAGACATCTTAAGGCCCGCACAAAAAAAATTCAGATGTCATATCCTAAAGCATACGTGCAGAACTAAGTATGTCTATCAGTATCACCATTATGTGACATTGAGATAGTCGTCTAAGATAATTCAGAAAGATGTTCAAGCAGATCTGCTTTTAGCAATCTTTGACTCTTCTGACATGACAAGGAGTTTTTCATAAAACCACCAGTACGCATTAATGAGGATAGTTACAAAACATTTTGCTTTTAGATTATATATCCTCAGATTCTCCATGTTTTTAAAAGATGATTAAGAGTCAGATGAGAAGCGTCTTGCTTTGCCGTAGCAGTAATGTGATGTTTCTTGGTTTCCTCCTTAAAGGTTAAAAACAGGATTGGGGTGATGAGATACGTGGTGCTGCATGGTCGTCTCTGGGATGATCTGTACATCGGCTTCCAGAACCGCATAAGCAGAGACCCAGATATTTACCACCACAAGTACACACACTTTATCCCATATACCAAAAACATCACGATTCAGTCAAAAGAAACAGGAAACCACAGCACTATTTCTGGTCACAGCAGAAGTGGCCTTCATTGTTTTTGTGAAGGGTGGGGTTGTGATTAAACGTAAGCATTCACAATACAGAAATGAAGTATCTGTGTTCAGTCCATGCATCAGTATTTTAGTATTTTCAACATCATGTTTACTGGTGCTTTGATTCATTGTAAATGTTCTAAACTTGAATCTGTCCTGTCGGTTTCCAGGTTCTGGAACCACTTCCAGACAGAGTTACCAGTTGACAGGCCAGACTGGGACCAGTTCCTGCAGCAGTATACTTCCATCCAGGAGCCTGACACACCAGGAGAGGAGCCAAAGAAATGGAGATATTGTGTAGTGTTATGATTATGTATTATTGGCATATGAAGATCAAGTAACTGAAGTAACTTTTTTTAATGTTAGATTTATACCTTCCATGCCAGCTGGGTAATACATTACATCATTAACATTAGGTGGCTGCAGTAGTTGTGTTACCATGGTAATCTTAGAACTTTGATGTTTGCATTCATCATTGTTAGTATGTGTATTTGCCAATCATATTTTTATGTTAGTAAAGTGAAGTTTTTGTTGTTGTAAAGCCCAGTTTCACATTAAATGTCCCAACAGGCTGTTCAGGCCCAAAACATGAAGCCTTGTTGACACAGCAGAAGTTCAATAAGAAGACGAAATTCATCTATTTCACCGGGCAGTTAATGTATTTTATCTGTTATGTTTGATTTGTAACCCTGTAGGCTGTGTTGGTTATGGAGTATGTATTAGGTATGATTAGGTAATGGGTATGTATGGGCCACTAGTCCATATTTTAGAAGTACCGTATTTGGAGTCTTGGTGTTTTATCTGAGCATAGCCTGAGTGTACAGCAATAGAGGAGGACACTGGGTTGACATCACAAATTTTACCTGGAAATGAAAAAAAGAAATATGTATGCTAAAAAAAAGACAAAAAAGAAATACATATCTACGATAACACTTGTTAGAAGTCCGGGTGCAAACCTTCATCAATCAAGTGAAAGATCTTTGCTGTGTGCTGCTGATAGAAAGTTCCACATCTATATATGTATTTAATGTCATCCATTAAGTGTACTTATACAGTCAACCAAGTGCAATAATACAGTATGAGGGTGTCAGAGTTCAGGGAAGTGTATTAATCATGTCATTTATCATTAATCAATGGATGCACTGTCAAATAGAAAACATAGTGATTAAAGTGTTTGTGCTGTTCCTTGTTGAGCATTTATTAACACTATGACCTATACTTACACTATACACTTCTCCTGTTATATGCACTTATTTATTTCAGGTTGAGTGAGACTGGTATTACATTTTAGCACACGATCAAAAAAGGACTCCTACTTTTTTAATGACAATCTGTTTTTTTAGTTTAAGAATCTGGTCAAACTGTTGGATGGATTAATCTTCATTTGATTTAGCTGCACATTCTGTGGACGTCTGGTCTGTGCCGGTGTTCTACGAGGTCATCGTTGAGGTCATCATTGAGGTACTTAGCAAAAACATTCAAAATAAGATTAATGGATGCTAATAATTGGATTTACAGGAATCCTTCAAATCCGTGCATTTTTTTAAATTGGGGTGTTCAAATGCCACTTATTGGTGTAGCGCAGTTGCTCCCCCACCTGTTTAAAGTTGGACAATATGCTGGTAATAATAGGCCATAGGCTAGCATACACTTTTTTAAACACACCTGCAAAGGCAAGGTCTTGCAGTCTTACCCCCAATTTCCACCAGCTGCCGAACGTCTGCGGATCCGCTCTGGAACGGCGGAAGCGTCATTAGGTTTCCATTCAGCAATTCAGCACAGGGCAGATGGTGCGGGACAGAAAGTCGAGCACAGAAGCAAAATAAAACATCCAGTTAATTTTCAAAATAAAATACACCATGCTCACGGCGGATCATATTTCCCTGCACGACACCTTGAAAACACAGCACACAGTTGTTTCCCCTCTACTCCTCTGGATGGAAACAAACTGTTGATGGGTTTGTGGTTCTATTCTACGTGAATTCGCGAGATCTCGTGGTTCCTCGTGACTACAGCTGTCAGTCATGGCTGCAGCCGTACCGCCACAAATCCGGACCTGGTGGGTATTGAAGAACGGCGGAGCACGGAGCCGACACGCAGCGGAGCCGGTCCGCAGACGTTCTGCAGTTGGTGGAATTTCAGGGTTAGACTTCCAGTGAGGTTTTGCTCTCTTTCTCTCCATGGAACCATAGATGAGGGGTCCATCCACACTCTGAGGGTCCAGTAGCTGAAAGGCTCTGTGATACACTTTAGTTGGGGAGGAACAAACCTCCCGTGTTTGTTCCTCCCCAACTAAAGTTGGACCCCGCGGTTAATTTGGAGAGAACACAGTGACTGAATCTTTGTGTGATCCTGCACTTTTTCCTGCTGCTTTACAGGAAGCTTTGTTCTGTTTTCCCACAGCTGAATAGACTATGGATGCCTTGTCTTCTGAAACACTCCCATGTGCTAAAAGAGCTGCACTTAAATGTGCTAAGTTTATTTAAAGGCATAGCTGTTATTAAAAAAAAAACTAAAAACAAATTAAAACTCAATTTAATTGAAAAATTCAAATACCTGGGGGTAGAGTAGGTTGGTAAGCAGGGAAACTGGCAGGCAGACAGACAGGCCAACAGGAATCCTGGAGCCCAGGAAACAAACAAGCATTAATTCAGGTTACCAGAACACGAGGAAAACCACACTATGTATGTTACAATCTTCACCAAGATTCCTAAGCTAGAGGCCCGAGCATACCTACTACAGAGGTTGACACAGCAAACTGGCAGTGTGTTGGAGGATTGCTGGCAGGTGTGCTGGTAGGCAGGGTCCAGGTGAGCAGCAAGACGGGAATAAAACACACCAAGAGCAATAGAGAGGCAAACCGGGACGGGGAAGACACAGGAGGAGTGGGAAACACTAACCCTATGTAAACCCTGACCATGTGCTAATGCTAAGTATGGCTTAGGACTTTTCAATTATTTATTTTTTTGGGATATTTTTATGTGGGCCTTTAAAATTGGCTTAAAGATGTTTAGCAGGACATTGCTTAGCTTCCGTGTCGATACTCCTGTCTGCTTCTCCAAACTGGGGGCGTGCCGACCGCCATCTACTGTAGCAAATACACCAACTATAGAGAAGTACCTCATACCATCCCACTTCAAAAAAGAGGAACTCTCCCATGTGTATTGTGGCTGCTTTACAATTGCATCTGCTCAGAGTAGTAGACCAGTAGTAGAAGAAGAGCATGGAAGCTTTCCCACAATGGTTAATGTGTGTATTTTGGCTAATCACAAATTATAACAGAGCAAGAACAGTTGAATGTTTTTTTTTTTCCTACTTTAAAGTCATTGTAAGTCAACTTGTTTCTGAAAATTAAATGGATCATATTTGGCAAACTTGGCTGAACTGTGTGATGATCCAAATACTGAATAAAAAGAAAAATAGTCTAAATAAAAAGTTGAAGGTAACAGGAGAAAGGGCCATTGTGTAGATCAGTTTAAAATGTGACTGAGGACATCTTCTGGTCACTTTTAAAAAGACACTTCTTCACCATTTGCTTTGGATTTCGAATTAAAATAAAATCTTGTTCAAGCTGAGGATTTAAAAGAAAACAGTAATAAATGGATGTTGTGTTGTGTGGCTAGACTGAAGAAACTGTATTACAACGACCGTGTAAGACTCACATTTAGTTAATTACGGAATGCGACAAAACTACGCAATGTGTCAATTCAACACTACACACCAATTCCAAGCATGTGTAAGTATGTACAGTAGTATGTTCACACTGGAAAAGTGGCAATGCTAAGCATGCTCAAAACAGTCAGTATTTTGCTTACAAAAATGCTTGAGTCTGAGTGTGCTGTTGCCTACTGTCCCACAATGCAATGCAACAAGGAAATAAAAAAAGCAACTTACAGCTGCAAAAAAATGTAAATGAATTGCAAATGATGTTAAGACAGCTGCCAAATTGTCTTGTAAAACAACAACTCCAAGAAATTGCTGGATTCCATTCAGTGGAAACTGTAGTTTGACAAAAAAATCTAAATCTATGGTCCACAATACTTTCAATACAAGTGTGGCGCAATTTCCAAAAACACCATGTTGGGGTATGATGAGACAAAGGAAACGCTTAGACAACACCAGGTCATTCATAGGTCCCAGGTCAGGGGACGAGAATATTCAGTCTCTAATAACCAAAACTGTTCATGTATAATTATGTACGTCTCTCTACAGATTCAGGGAACTTAGGCAGCTGTATGATAAGGGAATGTTTTGTCAGGACTGTCTCCTTTCGGAGGTCGGTGGGACAGCCACACTTTAGCATACTTCCCAGAGAGAGAGATAGGCTGAACTAGGCTTTAGAATCTGTGTTTTAGGTGCCTGCAATATCTATATATTGTTTCTATAATATAACTATAATATAGTTTCCCTTAAAGGTTCAGCTAAACTTAACGCCTCCAGCATGAGTTTACATATTCCTTCAGGAAGACAGGAACTTCAGAGAGTTGAGATGGCACTGCACAATAACACACTGTGGTTAAACTGTACTGCCTGCTTAATTGTCTCCTTAATTAAGTGTTCATTAAATGCGCCTGTGTAATTCATCAAGGTCTCCCGAACTTTCTTGTGGGTGGTAGTAGCTCAGTCTGTAGGGAGTTGGGTTGGGAACCAAAAGTATGGTGGTGGACTGGTAGCTGGAGAGATGCCAGTTCACCTCCTGGGCACTGCCAAGGTGCTCTTGAGCAAGGAACCGAACCCCCAACCGCCTGTCCATCGACAGCTGCAGCCCCCTCACTCTGACATCTCTCCATTAGTGCATGTATAGGTACTGAGCAACTGTGTGTAATTCAGGCCTGTGTGTAATGTGTATAATATCAACAGAGTGAAAAACATTGTAATTTCCCTAGCGGGATTAATAAAGTATAAATTATTATTAATTATTATTAATGTATGTAGAATGAGTTTTTCCTTAACAGACTGACATCGCCATCTCTAAAAACATACACAGGGAAATAAAATGGTGGCAAAAAAGCATACTTGATATATAGAATTAAACTGAGCACAAAAAAAGTTAGAACTGCACCTTTGTTGGGCATACTAGATGAAAGAACGTTTGCATGCAATGCATATTCTGCCCTGTTTCTCACCTATTTTTCTACTTCACTGCATCACAGTCCACTGACATAAGCAACTTCATTGTGACATATGTAGTGTGCAAAAGGCTAAACACAGCACATACATCCTGTTCCTCATAGTTGACATTTCCTGTTTCAGATGCGAATATATTTCATAAACGACAGCTTCTGTGCCTTGGCCTGCAGCGTTATATTCTTTGAAGCATGGGGATTGTGGTTAAGATGTTGCTATGGACCTGGATTACCCTGGACCCTGGAGTGTGTTCAGTCTCACTGCCAGAAATCACTGATAGGAAGTTCATTGATGAATGTGTGAGGGAACACAACAGGGCACGGTCGTCTGTCAGTCCGTCTGCAAGTGACATGCTGTATATGGTAGGCATGATGCACACTTTTTTCTCTCTCTCTCTCTCTCTCTCACTATCACTAACAAATGACAGAAGTGCAGTGGTAAAGTGACTTCAAAAACACAACAGGTCGACAAAAAAAACCCATCAGAGTATCTAATGGACACGGGTTTAAAACTGAAGTTACATTGTTGTAATGCTCGGAGTAAAAGAAAAATAGTTTATCATGATGTGGTTATTTTTGTCAGCCCTCTGTTGGTTTAAAAATGGTACAGTAGTGCTCGAGACTGCAGGTTGAAGGAAATACATGCTAATGTATACTTTAGGGGTTGAAGTAAATCCCAAATTGTTAGGGTAAGGTTCAATTTATGAACATTGCCACGTTGACTAATAGGAAACATCTTACAAATGCAGAGGGAATGTAGAGCTGAGACTCTAAAGGGGGGAAGCTATCTTAGCTTAGTTTTATTGCAACATTACGTTTAATTCAACCCTCCTCTGTTGGGTATAAACTACTCCACAAAAGAAGCTGGATTTTTAGACAGTTGTGGGACTGGGCTCAATGGTACATGTCTTTTGACTGAACTGTATGAATTTATTGTCCCGTTAGTGTCTGAGCTAATAGGCTGACCGTTAGCAAACTAGCTTAATTTATTCTTTATTGAATGAAATGTTGGACAATCCTGACAACAAAATACCAGATGGCCTTAATGGCACAATACAGAGAAAATATAAAATGGCTCTGAGAGCAACTGTGACAGACAAGGCCATAATGCAGGTGAATAAATTTTTGTTTCGAATGTTTAATGCAGTGAAAAATGACATTAAAAACATTCATCACCAACTCGTGAGGCCCATGGATTATACAGAGTAGCCAGGACATAGTTTGGGGAAATACACACTGCTGTTCAACTTTGTTAACCTATGAATTCCATTTACTGCCATTATATTGGAGAATTTTTTTTTTTTTTTATCAACTTGTATTTATTGTTCTACTGCATCAGATATATACAATGAAAACTCAAAACATAACAATACAACACTGTATTGAAAAAAAAAAACTGGACAAATACCATAAGGAAGAAGAGAGATTTCATAATTGTTTTTGGATAAACCAACTCTTTAAAACATAATCTAAGAAGAAAAAGTAATTGTAATGAACAGCTGCTTGATCTTCTTTACCTCTGTTCATTCAGACATGGGATGAGGGCTTGGCAATTACTGCAAGAGCATGGGCAAGGCACTGTGTGTTTGAACACAACACCTACCTCAAAGATGTCCACCGTGTACACCCTAACTTCTCCTCTGTTGGAGAAAACATATGGGCAGGCTACCCACCATCATATTTTGATGTGCAGGGGGCCATAACAAGTTGGGTGAATGAAAATCAAGTCTATAACTACAACAGCAATGTCTGCACAGCAGTCTGTGGCCACTACACACAGGTATGTGCACTTTTCTTTGGAAATGTACTGATAACACACTTTTTTTCTGTTTGTGGTAAATATTTCAAATAGATCAAGGGAAATAAAGAGGAACTGCTTGTTTTTTTTTAAGTCGGTCTGCATTGCGCAATTTAACCCTTTTATTGTCCCCAGGTTGTGTGGGCAAGCACCCACAAGGTTGGTTGTGCCGCCCAGCTGTGCCCGAATGGCGTCAAAAACACAAAGTTTGCTTCTAAAGAGGGTGTCCTTTTTGTATGCAACTATGCTACAGCGTAAGTTGAACACATCTAGCAATACAGACTTGAGTTTATGACTTGAAAACTGTTTTGAAGTGAGAGTCACAGACAGGGTAGGGAAATCAGAAAGCTGAATAACACGTTGTTTTGGGTCTTTTCATGGGGATTTGTCGACAACAAAAAAAATAATGCCAGCCTTATCACTTTAGATCTCCATATCATAAAGCAAACAATGTGACAGATATAAGTGCGATTTCGATTTGAACATTTTAAGAAAAACAATATAAGAGGGTGCTAGATTCAGTACAAAAATGACCTCAGAATGAACAGTTGCTACCTACAATATGGTAATGACACTTTGATGGTGGTTCCTTATGCAGGGGGAATGTGAACAGAAGGCGACCGTATGAACATCAAGGGGCAAGCTGCTCTGGATGTAAAGGGAACTGTGTGGAGAATCTCTGCCGTGAGTATTCAATCCACTTTTTAGGGGTGCAAAACAATTCTTCATGTCCTGATTTTGAATTGTGTTTTACAGATCACCAACACTTTTGGCTACCTTTGCCTATTTTCACACATGCACATTTTATTTCTTAGCTTTTTGTGACGTCTGAGATTGTCACAGTTCATTTTAAAACCCGTTTATAAACTACAAAACTTAAGGAAGCCAGGACAAAAAGCAAGCGCTTCGCCATGTTTTAAGCTTTGCTACTGACAGAATTTAACAGGCCACTTTACAAAAACCTATGAAATGAATGAAAATGCTTGAGCAAAATGTATGTGCTTAAGCGTAGTAGGCATTTCAACCATTTCTGTCTTAATGTCTTTGCAGGTAGCCAAGAACGAGATTCACAGAAAAGTAAGTGACAATACAGTATATAAGGCAAAAAACTACAGTTTTAAGCACAGTTAAAATCCAACTTTACTTAAAAAGTAGTTCTAGTTCGAACATGGTGTTAGTGAAGAAGTGCGTAACACATTCCACTTGATAAATCAGTTTAAGATGTGCTAGGTATAAATACTGAAACCACTCTGTTCGACTTCACGTTTTCAGGTTACAACTGGACCCCAGACTGGGACCCTGCTCTGGCCACTACGGGCTCCAACTATGTGACAATTCTGATTGTCCGGCCCACTGCCCTCATCTTCACCTTTATCACAGCGTATGCAGTCCACCACTTTTATCCCAATGTCTTCTGCTATGAATAGACCACCTGTGGTGCCCTTAAGAACACAGACTTACTCAGGAAGTGCTACAATGAAGATGCAAGTTTTGTTTAACCTTTCATTTTTTTTTGTCTATAGGCAGCTTTTAAGTACGGAAAGATCTGTACATAAAGGTCTGAGGTCTAATCGAGTTAGCAATTAGGTGAGCAAAAAGAGACAGATATTTCCAGGTAACAGAAGACTTGGTGTATACAAACAAGAAGAGTAAATAGGCAGATGTTAGCTACCATATTCACCATAGCAACTTTATGAGGCAATAATATGTCCTGGATAAACTGCAAGTAGTTAAAAAAATAAACCAATTTATTTTCCGAGAACGACACTCAGAAAGCACAGACCTCCGCCAAGGCATGCCCCATCTCACAATGCACTGTGAATTACCCCCAGTCGGGAACTCATTATGCCGACACCACATGAATGCAGCATCTATTTCGTGATGTTAATGAAAGTGAAAAATATTTTGTGTTCCCACTCCGCGATTTGGATCCGCTCCAAAATATAATTGTGTCATACTTGCCTATGATACACCCTTCCACGGAGTTTGGTGAAAATAGGGTCAGTAGTGCTTTCACAATCATGTTGACAGACAAACCCAACCAAAAACATAACCTCTTTGGCAGAGGTAAAAATAGAATGATATCCAACACTGACCTTTATTTCTACTTCCAAAGAAGTGCTTTAGATAAACTGGACTTTAAATCTGACCACCAAGAAAAGTGGACTTTGCTATAAACCTGTATCTAGAGATATTGTTAAGTCAAGCCACCCATACTTTACTCTATATTAAGTTTGTTTTCATGATGAAAAAGAATTAAAGCAAACCTACAGATATAAGATCCAGGTTGTTAAAAATCTTCCTTTAATTTGACATTTCCATCAGATTGGGTCGGCCTCCTCCTGGACACGCCTTAAGGACAGAACAATTTCTTTTGAAATGTATAAATACTGACCATACTGAATGAGAATTGGTCTCTAGATAGAAGATTATACTAGGTATTATGAACAGGAAATCCTCACAACAAAGAAAGTTCAATAAAAACATCCATGAGTTTGTGATGGAACTCATTTTTGATCCAAGCACACACTGTATGTCTGACGTCCCATCTTCCTGACAGAGTCCTTAATCTGTCCAACAGGACTGTCCAACAAATACCATATCATGGAGTACACATGACAACTATGATGGTCAAAGTCTGTGGTTAGCCTTTGTTTTTTGTTTTGCTCTTCTTCTTTTTGCCAGTGGTGCTGCTGGTGGGGGGAGTTGGGTTCACTGGTGGAGCCCCCAGTTTCTTGGTTTTGGCTTTTTTCACTTTCTCCTTGATGGCTTCGATGTCCAGCTTGCCTTCTGTAGGAGCTGTGACAGAAATAAGGTCAACAAGGGCGGGATAGAGGTTAGCTGGACTTGTACAGTGAACAGGTTTAGACATATTTGCTTTGTTCTCAGGTAAATATTGTTTGCCCTATTTCTACCTTTTGTGGTTTTCTTCATTAAAGGCTTTTCTTTAGGAGGAATGAACGCTTTGTTCCGCTCTTCCTGCTTCTTGGTCAGTGCCTCCGCTTGTTTCACCTGAGAAAGAGGAACAATGACAGACAGTCACATAATTGGCAGTTCTTAGAATATGATGCAACTCTTAACTATTTTAGGGTGAGTTTCTGCAGAATTTTACAGAGACTCTCATGCTAATCTAGCTGCCTTTCAATGAAACTGTAACTACAACAGAAGGACAGATGCTTTAACAGCTGGACTTTATTACAGTAATATCACTCATGTGAACAGGCACAGCAGCCCAGCAGGAGATGAATCCACTCAGTACTCACTTTGATCTCTTCCATCTTCTTTCTCTTTTTAACACTTTCACGCAGGAAGAATTCTCCTGTGGCCAGCTCCTTGTCAACCTACAAAGATAATCCACAGAGAATAAAAATAAAATAAATCTCAGTCTAAAGAAGTCTCAATGTGCATATTAGTCTCAATAACAGGGTTCAAACAAAAGAGAAACATTCCTGTTTCTGTTGTTAGTTTACGTTAACATTATTTATCAGAAAGACCTTTAAAATAGCTGCCTTTAGCTTAGTTTTATTATAATTAGGGTTGGGTACCGAAACCCGGTGCTAATAAGGCACCGGTGCCTAAACGACTGGTATCTATTAGAGCGCGGATCGGGCCGCATTTTTCTGTCTGAGCCCGGCCCGCGTCCGACAGAGCAGTAACCGAAAAACAAGCCCGCTTTTATTAAGCAAATGTAGGAAGGCATTCTTATCGCGCTGATGTGACCAAGCCTGACCTGAACATGAACATCATTTCTAAATATCTGTCCGAACCCGGCCCATCGGGTCCCGACAGGCTCGGTTCGGGTATCCATCCTCTAGTATCTATGGGACCAAATAGTAGGGCTGTGCAATTAATTGATTTTTAATCGTGATTATGATTTCTGCTCCCAACGATCCCAAAAACAGAGAAATCGAGAAAAACGATTATTTTGCAAGTCAACTTTTATTTTGTCCTGTGTTCTGAATGGAGAAAAAAAAGCTCAAATGGGAAAAATATTAAAAGGGAAATTTCACAGTTTAAGGTGTTTTCACTGTTGATTTGTTTAACCGTTTCACTGATAAACAAATCAACAGTGAAAATAATTAGGTCTTTCCAAAAGTCAATGAGAAAATCTGATAGCAGAAAAATAATCGGGATTTCAATATTGACCAAAATAATCGTGATTATGATTCTTTCCATAATCGAGTAGCCCTACCAAATAGGAAGAAGAATTACCGCTAGTAACTGGCTTAAACATGGTTAAGATGCCGAGAGCTTAACAGTGTAAAAGTGTGAGTGTATTTCACTGTAGAGGATTCCAACAGCAGGAAGTGTGCCGCTGCAGTTGTTGGAAAAACAACACAGACTGTGTTTACTTGAAACTAGTAAGCCTCGTGGTGCATTCAAAGTTATTGGAAAATACCCTATTCCTGTCCAGTGGATGTTTTCGTTGTTTTAGTTGTTCTAAGTTATTGTTATTACATTTTTCTTTTTAAAGAATATTTTTTTTTGCCATTTTAGGCCTTTATTTCCACAGGACAGATGAAGACATGAAAGGGGGGTGAGAGGGGGAATGACATGCAGGAAAGGTGGGAGTTGAACCCGCGGCCGCTGCGTCAAGGAGTAAACCTCTATATGTGTGCGCCTGCTCTACCAACTGAACTGAGCTAACCCGGCCACACGATTGTTATTACATTTTTAATAAATCATTTGGACCTCATGGCCGTAGCGATAAACAAGCCGTTCTTAAATGTCGCCGATAGTCATTTTGTGATCTTAATTTACATCTTCTTTTTTTTTTTTTTTTTTTTTTTTTAAGTATCGGTTCAGGCACCGGCACCCTTTTAAAAGTATCGTTTTAGCACCGTTATCAGTTTATAATATAAAACAATGCTGTATGAGCAAGTGTGCCTACATGCGAAATGCTACATGTTATCTTCAGCAAAGTTACGGTGTTCTCCATAAACAAGATAGAGGCAGTTATTCAACCATGAATGTTAAAAATAAATGGGTTTTCAAGCAAATGTCTGACCGTGCTCTCTGGCTGTGCTGGAGGGAACGGCGTGTACTCCTTCTTCACACTCTTCTTCTTGGGCTCCCTGCGCTTGGCCAGGTTCTTGTGGCGGAACTTGGGCAGGAAGCGTTCCCAGCTCTGCATCCTCAGGTCGGGGTCTTTGGACAGCTCACGTTTGATCATCAGTGTCTGATGGTTCCAGTTGCCAGAAAATATGGAATGTGGGTGGTGTAAAAGTAACAAAAATGTGATATTTTGGTGATGTACGGTCACTTCATACATCCTGTCTGCACTAAAATATTTTTATTACCAGCGTATATATGTATATAGATTCCACACATTCATTCAGGTGTGGTACCATGTAAATGCATATTATGCCTCATTTATCAGTATTGACACAGCAAGAGCCCTAATTCTTTGATTTCTGCACTAATCATTTGCTGCAATAAGCTACAGACAAAGCTACAGTTGATACTAACATCACTTCCTGCATGCGTTTCATAAAAAACACTATCTCTTTATCTCTTTATTCATAAAGATGAATAAAGAGATAAAGATGAATCCACACATGTGAAGTGGTTAGATGTAGGCCAGAAGTGTATAGGAAAACCTTGAGCTTGTGATGTCATCTAATAAAGACGAGCAACGTCTTAGTACAGAGCCAAACAGCGTGCCTGCTTTAAGGCTCTTATCCCAGCAGCTCAGCTGTTTGAAGGGTACATTCACTCTGTTTCCAAGAATAGTAATCCCACATGAAAAACTCTGGCTGTTACTTGTATTATCAAGTTATTAGATTAGGATACATTCAAAAATTGTTACTATTACAATTAGGTAGTCTACAGTATGAACCAAATGAGTGCTGCAGAGCATCTGTGTCTCTTTCATGCCCTCAGCTCCAGGTTGTGCCAGCCTTGGCGTACAAACCCAGAGAGAATCATTTCAGTCAGGAGATCAAGAACAAGGATGGAAAGCATCTTCATTGGGCATGATTGCAGTCTGTCCAAACATTTCAATCTATCCAGTACTATTGTTTTTGAGCTGTGGCAGGGCAGAAGGCTGCCTAAACAGCCACGTTTCTGTCAGCAGTTTGAACGTACCTTGATGTTGTAGATGGGATGAATGTTCTTCATTGTGTCCATCACCACTTTGCGTACCTGAACAATAGAAGAAAAAAGAAAGAAAAAAAAGACATTGAAAAAAAAACAAAAAAAAACAAATGCTTCTACATTTTCTTTCTTTGTGTAAAATTATATTCTAATTTGATAATTACAGAGAAAAATGTAATACTTTTGAAACAGATACTTAAAACTCAAATTAATTTTATGAAATGTTATTCCATCCCCCTAACCCTAACATTCACGTACCCGCCCGCCTCTCTTAAGCTAGAAAGATTAACTACTACCACACTTAGCTAGAGCAAGAACGTTAAAGTTAGGCTCTTGCTTTACGGGAGCTAACTGGCTAAGTCTGGTAGCAGTTGTTGAGCTTTCTTGCTTAAGAGACAGGGGGCGTGTAATTGGCTGAAAGGTGAGAGGACAGTGATAACATCATTGTAATGACAAGGGTTTTTCCAACACATGCTGGCTTGGCCCAGCTTGGTTTTAGTTAGAAGCAGCAAAAATATTGAGAGCTATTTACAGAGGCAATTAAAAACATCTTGTTCTCTGGTCTCCAGCACAGACACGAGTTAGGTTGAGTCTCTCAACATTTGAAGCTTTGGACATACTTTGCTGGTGGCCCAGCGCAGTCGCAGCTCGGCACGCTACAACTGGTAAAGGAAATGCAAATCAGCAAGACATGTTTCGGCTCAGCACGGCCAAAGGTGCCAAGACATTTTCTATTAGCCGTTTTGTCACAGTTGTCAGTTTCTCCATCTTTCATATTTAACAGTAGGCTCCTGTGAACAGACAGAGGCTTTGTGAAGTTCTCACCTCCTTCAGACCGTTGAAGGGCCCCAGGGCCGACACCGTGTTGCCCTGCACCATCACGTAGCAGTTGGTCAACAACTCCAATGCCTGGAGAAAAGGGACAGGAAAGCAGAACAAATCTGTTAACAGCAACAAGGACACAAACACACGTGGCTTATTAGAATCAAAGCTGCCACCTAGTGACGTTTATCTCCAAGTGCAACCATAGCAACCATAGATACAGACCAAGTCCAGTGAGCATACTCGGTAAGCAACACAACACTCAGACTTTACCCTTTTAGTTTTAGAGTACAATGTTCGGGGGGGGGGGGCTAGCCATGAGCCTTGTTATGAGAGTAAGTTACTTGAGGTAGCAGTCAAACATTTTAACAATCACCATCAATGAAAAAAAAAAAGTAGTATCTCTGAGATAAGTGCTGCTTCCCAGCAGGTATGAGATGTGTTGGATGAAATGTGGACATTGGTGTGGGACTCACTTTTAGAGTAGAGCCCTTGGGGCCAATCAGCCGCTGTCTTCGCTTCACAAACCGCTCCCTGTTCCTCACCAAGGCCCCGATTTTGATGATGTCACACGCCATGTCATCCTGTAATATCCGCACCGCCTGGAAGCGAAAAACAGTATAAACAGGGAAACAACCCAATAATCAAAAACTCTGCATCAGCTCAGCTGCTGTGTTGGTACTGCTTTTACCAAGCGTCACAAGTTTCTAAAAGCAAAAAAAAAAAACAATAAAAAAAACAACACCTTCAGAAACTAAATCTCCATATGTCATGTAGGGATGGAGATCTAGGGTTGGGTACCGTTCACATTTGTATCGGTACAGATACCTGAAATTCGGTTCCGGTACCCAACGGTACCTTTTTTCTTTCCCTCTGTAATTACAAAAAATTATTTCAGTTGTAAAAATAATTCCAAACCTATTTGTCCTATTTACTTAGAACATTATGTTATTTATTTAGAATATTTTACACTCTAAAGAAATTAAACAAAAACTAAAATAAAACCCCTCCCTCTCTCCTCCCAAAGCCAACTCTGCAACCTATTAAATTGAATAATTATTCATTTTTTACTCACTGTAACTGTAACTTTCATTCTCGATTTGTATATTATTCTATTTTAGCCCGTTTTATTTTCATCATGACCGTTTTTAACTGCTCTTTAATGTTTCATGTAGAGCACTTTGAATGGTCTTGTTGATAAATTGCCTTGTTGCTGAAAGGTGCTGCAGAAATAAAGTTGCCTTGCCTTACAAGCTCAGCCTGTCAGTCAGTCCCCACGGCTTAGAAACCACTGTTGTGCCTGCTTGTCTCAGAGGAAGTGTAACGTCAACAGCACCGCAACCGCTTTTGTCTCGCCATTAATATATCGCAGCAAACGCTGTCTGCGTGAGGGTTTGAAAAACTAACCACACTTGAAACCATTTTATCGGCATTGCCGTGACTTCAACAAAACTGCAGAGCCGACGTAGTTTGCTCGAGTTTTTCCCCCATCCGCACCTCTGCGTGTGTGTGTGTGAAGGAGCTCCGCTCTCTGTCAATATGCAGAGAGGATAGATAAGCTTGCGCTTACTCGCTGTCAGGTACCGAAATTTGGTACCGTTTGATGATTTAAAGTGAATCGATCCTCGGTAGTACCGACGTAATTCGGTCGGTACCCAAAAAAGTACCGAGTTCGGTACCCAACTCTATGGGGATTGTTAATTTTTATTAATACCGATACCATTTTTGAGACTGCCTAATGATCCGAGTCTTTATCGATACCTTTCTATTATTTGGTGAAAGGACTAGATGACAAACTCTTAATCTTAACAGAACTATTATTGCTTTTATTGCAAAAACTGTGAGTGTGTGACTGTTTGATTTCTTCTGTCTCCCGTCGCCGTTTTTGTTTTAATGAGCTGATGAAGCGGCCCACAGAGCGGTGCTCTCGGTAGCCAGTCCAAATATGTTTAGAATGATTTGGAGTGGGGAGGCTAGTCTTTACCTATGGTTTTTACACACACACTGTGCTCGTCAATCTTTCCAGTTCGCGAACGTATCTATTTTTAGACATAACGTTCTATGATCCACTAGTCTCGATATCGGTATCGATAAGCTCGACCCTTATTGATTTTCGGGTTTTGAGAAATTTGGAACCGGGTCTGGAGACCCATGCCTAATGTGCTGCAAAAACATTCTTTTTGGGGTGGGCGAGACAGACAGTGCAGACCCCAACCCTACATGACAGCGGTGCCCCGTGATCATTACCTGTTCGAATGGGACACTCCTGGCCAGCAGCTTAATGAGATCTCTGGCTCTCACGATGGCGTAAGGGTCATACGTTTTCTTAGTGGTGCTAACTGTGATGCTTCCCTCTATCAGGTCCAGAGTGGCTTTGATGTTCTGAAAAGAACAAAAGATCCTTGTTACACAACGGGACAACCACCAGGTGCCTAAACCAAAACTAAACCACATAACACAGGGCTGCAATTCAGCCTGACTAGGCCTGAAGGTAGTTAAGTAATCCAGCCAGCTTCAAGCTTACCATCATGTGCATACTGGGTACAGGCTTTTAAATCCATATTACTTTTAATTACATGTTTTTAACACTAAGGTATAAGTAATTTTTCCCCATCTTTGGTTCGCCTGGTCTCCCTGTGTAATAATGCTTGTATAACCTCAACCCTGTTATACACAATCAAGTTATAGACATTTCTTTCAGGAGAACCTGGGCTATCAGGATATGCATGCTGCAGGGATGCCACATAAATGTATAAATTGTTATATGACTATAAAGACAAAAGAAAAGACTAAACGGAAATGAAATGTCACAGAAATGTATTGAAATCACACTGAGAACAATAACGAATATTCCTTTGGGCTTTTGAAGTGTTCTTCTAGGTGTTGGCAAACAGAGGGAAACAGAAATAAACTCTGTAACTAACAAAAATATTTAGGTTTTTTCCCAGAAAAGCCCACACGCTTTTAAAATGTTAGTTGTGTCCTCTCCAATTCATTTTCTGCCTGCTATCAGACATCAGTATGCCAAATCCCACTCATTTCATCCTCCAGGCCTCCTGCTGGCCTGTGTCTATCTCCCTAATACACATACACTGAAGTCCCTCCTGCTAGGGGTTTCTATTGGCTGACTTAACACCACATTCAGAGATGGAGATTTGTGATTTGATTTTTGGATTCATATTTATTTATGTTACAAATACACTAATTCCATTATGGATTAAAAAAAAGCTTCTGGATGGCCTACATTTGTCAGAAGACCTCGTTGAAATGGCGGATTTCTCTGCTTATATATATATATATATATATATATATATATATATATATATATATAAATAAAGGTATGTCTGGACATCTGGAGATATTAAATATGACACATGAAGTACGTGTTTCTGTCGCAGGTGACAGCGCCGACCTTGTAGGGCTAATATCAATTAGTTTCAATATGTAACCTACAATGATACTTTGATTACAATGAATATCTTCCTTTTTTTCTCAGATGCACCATCCTACAGCCACAATAGTATTATTGTTATTGCTAACAACTAAAAGTTGCAGCTCTATTCAGCACCACGATGTTTTCGTGTGTATAAATTCTATGTTCCAAAATGAGCAAAAATGACCATACACATTATTTTTAGCACCTTGGGCTGCATAGTCCAACTCTTCAAAGCTTAATGACTGCATCGAGAGTCCAAAAGTAAAAGATCTGTCGTTATCTCCAAGTGTATCCACTTTTGTAAACTGTCACAACTCTAGCAAGAATCTGTTGCTTTCAAATATAGACATGTAGAATTTAAGAGCATTCTTAACAATCAAGCTTAACATAGTGGCTAATACAAATGGAAACATTAAGAGGAAATCATAAAATAGTCTGATTTCCCTTTTAGTCTTTTTTTTTTTACAGTTTTATTGGCGTGCATGTGGATCTATGTAAGGGACCAACGAAATCGATTTCCTTGTGCAAACAAACGTATCTGGTCCAATACAACGGATTCTGATTAAGATATGTTGTAGTCTGTTTTCAAAGCTTGAGCTGACTAGGTGAACTTACCGACTCTCCTAAAGCCTTCTCCACAAGCGGCCAGCACTCTTTCAGGTAGGCTTCTCTGTATTTGGGGAAGAGGGTTGCAAAGCTGCTCTCCTCCAGAAGACCACGGGGGTTGTCATCTTTGGTGAAAGACGGCTCTTTCCATCCATCAGGAACAGCCAGTAGTTCAGATTCATCCACTGCATGACACAGACAGGAGAACCATGGAGAGTTTGACAACAGTTTTCTCGCCCATACGACTCAACCCTGTCCATCTTCTCCATAATCCCACGTGTCCAACACACCAATGCACAAATCCAGCACCCTGGTGTACTGTACTTTGGTTGTTTAAAGAGTTAATCTGTCTTAGCTGTAGCACATGGTGTTTATATGGCAGTTACTCCAGAGCCCACAGTATGTTTGGTACAATGCAGTTACAGCTTTCTGACAAAAATGTACAGAAAAAAAGATTAAACGACGAAGGGTTCCACGTTACAGTGGTTGATGGTAGCTAACGGGAGCTTCTATCCAAAAGGGATGTTTCATTAAACAAAATCAAAATGTATGAATTATTTTACTTAGCGACATTGCAAAGGGAAAGGAAACACGAATTACTAGTAATACGCAACAACCTGCGTTGCAAGAGTATTTGACACTTTATCCATGTACAAGCAAAGAACACCGGGATAACGTTAACGTCTGTGCGGAGTTTTAAACGTTAGCGTTACTGCAGTGATTCGGGGCATGCTGTACGTTACAGTTCTGGAAAACTTTACACAAAAAATAATACTAATAACATTACATAACGTTAATCTAAAATGTTACGTTATTGTTGTTTCCCTTAGGGTGAACTCAAAACGAAGCCAAAGAGGGTAAAGTTTAAAATTAAAATAAAAGAAGCAACAAATGTTTGCGACACACGACAGCTCACTAGTTAGCTTAAAGCTAACGTTATTTCATGCGTGCATTGCAACTGACTGATGTAAACAGGGCAATTAGACGGGCAAATTCAGATCAGCTTTACAGTGAATGGGTCGCCGATATTAAAATAGTGGTGTCTAGCTCGGCAGCATCCATTACATACCTAGGCTTTTAGTCTTTTTGGATTTTTTCCCTGTTTGTGCATCACTCACGCCGTCTCCCGTCGTGGAGGACGCCATTGTTGTTGGAGGAAACCGGCTTCTTCTTCTTGTTTGGAGTTTACCGGCAGCTTGCCTCCTCAGTGTTGCATTACTGCCATCCTCTGGAATTAGTTAGCTCCTACACCGCCGGTATGTCAGATTTTCCTCATCAGTCCTTTTCTCTGAAGCCAAATCAACAACTTCTGCCTTGTTCACTTCCACCTCACTCCAGTATGTTTTTTACTCCTGCTCCTGTTGGCTCTAATCTTTTTATTTTTTCCCCATCATGCTCTTTCTCTCTGCTACAAATGTCCTACAACTAGCAAGCACAATGCTCTACAGATGCACACTCGCACCTCTTTACATTCAAACTATTCCCATTGTCATTTCCCCCTCCTCTTTTCTATCTTTTCTAGTGTCTCCCTCTTATGTCCTAATCCCATTGCTCCTGCCACTCTTTGATTCCCCTTCTGATTTGTAGAGACCAATATGTGCATCTGTTTTCTTTTGGCTAGTGTGTCCACTCTCTCATTAGAATCGCCATATGAGCAGGAACCTAAATGAATGTGGCCTCAGTTCCTTGTTTTATTATTCTATTGTATTGACACTGTAAAGTAAATCAATCAATTGTATTTGTCACATGAAATCGTACAATGTAGGCCTACAGTTACAGTGAAATGTAATCCCATCAGTTCCTTAAACTTGAATTATAAATCATTGAACTTTCAATGAATTATCATGAAGCAGAATGTGCCTGTCACCTGGTTAAATGGCAACGGTAGTCCAGGATCCAGCCAAGTCTCTGCTAAAGTGCACCACAACTCCTGACATCCAGCTGAAAAACAGACGCAGGCACAAGGCCATGACAATCCTAACACAACTTTACAGAGCATAGACGGAATCTCAGCTGCAGTCACTTTCAGCCTGAGTGCTTTTTCTATTTTTCAGGTGACCCTTAAAGTCTGACATTGCTGCGCACCTGTCCAGCATGGCATGTTCTGAAGAAACAAGATGTCACTACTGGAAAAAGGAAGAAGTGTGTCAGCGGTGATGGACATGGTGCTATAGCTGCTAATGCAGAGGTTTCCAAACTTTTTCACACTAAGGACCCTAAACTGACACAAATTAGGCATGGACCCCCCAACTGGGGTCCCACAGGTGATGGATTTTTTTTACTACAGAAAGTGTATAAAACCCATGACCAAAATAGTCACACATTCTGTAATTATGTTACTTATCAATGGAATTATAGTAAAAATAACTATTTTCCTTTTTGCTGGAAACCCCCTGGAATCCCCTCAAGGACCCCTGGGGGTCCCCGGACCCCACTTTGGGAACCACTGTGCTAATGTACAAGCACTGGATGGAAATTAAAATAACAACCTCAATATTAAATCATATCTTTACCTTAACAGCCTCATATTGATCTCCCTCGTGAGATATGTGTTTAATGGCTCCAGAGAACAGAACCAGACTGTATGAAGACAGTTTATCAGAGTATACATATTATTTAAACAAGATACTCTTGTTTACATAATTGAGAGTATTTTGTAAGATATATATTTTTTTTTATGTAAACAAAACCTACAAAATATATGTAAAATTCAACGGGAATAACATGAAATGAGTATTTTTTTAAGTACGTATTTAATAGTTTGAAGTTTAACTTAATGTGAAGTGTAGGCTACTCACTGTTAGTCACGTGTGGTGGGGTTGAAATGTAAGCAGAGAACCACCTCCCTTAGCGCAGTTGAATTATTTACACACAAAAATAATAATAATAATAATAAATAACAATAAAGAACCCGTTGCCTGCTTTCTCCACAGCCTATTGTTATAAGTTCCATCTGTAATATTTTTGGCAAGCAACCATAAATGTCAACAGCCCAGCCCTCTGATAACGACTTAAACATTTCTCAATCAAACAGATGGTACATATTCTAATTACATGTACAAACAATTGTTTTTTTGTCTTTGATAAATTGATTTGATATTTTATTAGCAGCTGCGCCTGTAAAAGAAACTCACTATATTGGGTTTTGACGCATTAGTGTTTAAGAAGACGAGGCATCAACCAGATGAAAGATCTTGTCTATTTCAGCTATGACGAGGATTCATGCTGTCAGTCGTCACCGCCCTAAAATGAATTACCTGTAAGTCAAACAAAGAGAACAAACTGGAAGATTGAGTGCAGCATCACGCGAAGATTTAATCACAATAACTCTCTGCTGAGGTAAGACGCATGATAAATAAAGCTTAAAGTATAATTAAAGTTTCATTTTATAGACATCGTGAAAACTAAATGTTGCCACTAACCTTTCTAATGTACATGTGTATACTTTTGAGGTACTTGTAATTGACTTTTACTACTTCCATTTGATGCTACTTTATACAACTACATTTTACAAGGAAATAGTGTACATTGTACTCCAGTACATTTACTATGACTATTGTTACTGATACGTTGTTGATTAAGATTTACATCAGTTCATAAAACCATGCATTCAATTTGCATACATTCTTTATGAAAGTAAACGTGGGGCTGATTTTCTACTTTACATACTTCTACTACTTATCTATAGTAATAAATCATATTTTATTTTATTATATTTTGTATTACTCTGAATCTGTAATGTAACTAGTAACAATAATTCTGGAATAAATGTAACAAGGTCAAAATCTAGTAGTTCATGGCTGGATGGTAAAATTGTGGATAAGTTGTTGTATATATATATAAATATACATATACACACAAATATACAGTGCCTTGCGAAAGTATTCGGCTCCCTTGAACTTTTCGACCTTTTGCCACATTTCAGGCTTCAAACATAAAGATATAAAACTGTAATTTTTTGTGAAGAATCAACAACAAGTGGGACACAATCATGATGTGGAATGAAATTTATTGGATATTTCAAACTGTTTTAACAGATAAAAAACTGAAAAATTGGGCGTGCAAAATTATTCAGCCCCCTTAAGTTAATACTTTGTAGCTCCACCTTTTACTGCGATTACAGCTGTAAGTCTCTTGGGGTATGTCTCTATCAGTTTTGCCCATTCCTCCTCGCAAAACAGCTCAAGCTCAGTGAGGTTGGATGGAGAGCGTTTGTGAACAGCAGTTTTCAGTTCTTTCCACAGATTCTCGATTGGATTCAGGTCTGGACTTTGACTTGGCCATTCTAACACCTGGATATGTTTATTTGTGAACCATTCCATTGTAGATTTTGCTTTATGTTTTGGATCATTGTCTTGTTGGAAGACAAATCTCCGTCCCAGTCTCAGGTCTTTTGCAGACTCCATCAGGTTTTCTTCCAGAATGGTCCTGTATTTGGCTCCATCCATCTTCCCATCAATTTGAACCATCTTCCCTGTCCCTGCTGAAGAAAAGCAGGCCCAAACCATGATGCTGCCACCACCATGTTTGACAGTGGGGATGGTGTGTTCAGGGTGATGAGCTGTGTTGCTTTTACGCCAAACATAACGTTTTGCATTGTTGCCAAAAAGTTTGATTTTGGTTTCATCTGACCAGAGCACCTTCTTCCACATGTTTGGTGTGTCTCCCAGGTGGCTTGTGGCAAACTTTAAACGACACTTTTTATGGATATCTTTAAGAAATGGCTTTCTTCTTGCCACTCTTCCATAAAGGCCAGATTTGTGCAGTATACGACTGATTGTTGTCCTATGGACAGAGTCTCCCACCTCAGCTGTAGATCACTGCAGTTCATCCAGAGTGATCATGGGCCTCTTGGCTGCATCTCTGATCAGTCTTCTCCTTGTATGAGCTGAAAGTTTAGAGGGACGGCCGGGTCTTCGTAGATTTGCAGTGGTCTGATACTCCTTCCATTTCAATATTATCGCTTGCACAGTGCTCCTTTGGATGTTTAAAGCTTGGGAAATCTTTTTGTATCCAAATCCGGCTTTAAACTTCTCCACAACAGTATCTGGGACCTGCCTGGTGTGTTCCTTGTTCTTCATGATGCTCTCTGCTCTTTAAACGGACCTCTGAGACTATCACAGAGCAGGTGCATTTATACGGAGACTTGATTACACACAGGTGGATTCTATTTTTCATCATTAGTCATTTAGGTCAACATTGGATCATTCAGAGATCCTCACTGAACTTCTGGAGAGAGTTTGCTGCACTGAAAGTAAAGGGGCTGAATAATTTTGCACGCCCAATTTTTCAGTTTTTTATCTGTTAAAAAAGTTTGAAATATCCAATAAATTTTGTATATATATATATATATATATATATATATATATATATATATATATATATATATATATATATATATATACATATATATATATATATGTAATGAAACCATTTTTAAAATAGAACTGTGAGGCCAAAATGCGTGTATGAGGCTTTCCATGTTTACTGTGCAACAAACTGGACGAACAACAACTACTGTTGAGGAAGAAGATATCTCTACATCTGCTGTTTTGTGCTTGAGAGACACGTGGCTCGGTGAACTGATACCATACAGCTGGCTGGTTTCCAGCTGTTCAGAGTGGGCAGATGTAGAGATATCTTCTTCCTCAACAGTAGTTGTTGTTCGTCCAGTTTGTTGCACAGTAAACATGGAAAGCCTCATACACGCATTTTGGCCTCACAGTTCTATTATAAAAACGTTTCCATTTGGGTATACCAAATAGGCAAACATTACCTAAAAGAGCTGGATTTATTAACATATGTAATGTCTGGGAGTTCTAGGTGAACTCATTAAAGCCATTACATTACAGGACACTAGATGTGTGGTCGTGCCAGGCTTTGGAGCAGCAAGCTGTGGGTCCAGAATACTGAAGTTTTCTCCAGATTACATGGAAATCACACTCTCCTTTACTAAAAAAAGAAAGAAAAGTCCATAGTCCATAGGTTTTCAAAGATGTACATTATGTTGCACAGGGAAAATGAGAGGATCACCTGGTTATGAATCATAATGTTCAACGGTTAGGATACAATACAAATTTCCTGGGTGACTAGATTTAGCTTAGTCATAATTCTTATAACGGCTGACACACTATTTGTTTAGCGATTTCCCATTTGAATTTTTGTAGCAATATAAGTAATATCCTTTAGTCTAACATGGTGTCAGTTACCCCATTGTTTTTGTATTAATTTTTTTATCCAGTACTGGAGGAAGTGCTCACGGTGCTAAGCTGCAGCCATAGATAAAGACTATCATGAAGGCCAGAGATTGTATAAGAAAGGAGTACAGCGTCATCTTCCTCTGTCTGGCTGTGGCTGTTTTAATCCATGTGCTACGTAACATGGAGGTCCTGGAGGTGAGAACTTGGTTTTAGTAGAATCACTTGAAGGGTTGATCCTATTTGAAATTTTTAATTTTAGTCAATTTTCACTGTATTGTTTTCAAATGTGTGTTTAATGTGCATTTATTTTTGCTTTATTTAGTTAATTAGCTTTTAGTGCATTTGTCACCATCTCTCTGTAGACCCTTAGCCAGTTTCAGCATGAGGTGAACTCCACCATCATCGCCCCGAGAGTCTCCACTGACCCTCCTGACGGGCATCGGGGCTTCTGCACCTTCCAGCCACTGTCCCCTAAGGACGCTGTGGAGGAACGCCTCCTACTAGACTCCATTGCTTGGCCTGAAACTCCACTATTGCCAGCTCCTCTTATCCTGGAGAAGACCAGTGACCCAGCTCACATCACCTTCACCATTCTCCCAAGGAGGGGGGGAGGACAGTGGCACGTAGGGGATCAGCTGGAGGTTATGATCAATATGTCTGATTTCCAGGGCCGTCCCAAGAAGTCTGGGGGAGACTTGTTACTCGCCCGGCTGCACAACAAGAAGCTTGGTGCAGGTGTGGCTGGACAGGTGGTGGATCATCTGAATGGCAGCTACTCTGCTGTATTCCCTTTACTCTGGGAAGGAGACGCGCAGGTTGAGGTGATGCTATACACTAACATGTTAAATATGGTTGTACTGTAGTTTTTTTTTATCTATCTGCTAACTGATTGTTCACATAGCCCCCTTAGTTACTGTTGCTATGTCTATTACACTATTTCTCACACAGGACGTGCAATTTATAATGATACTGGTTGCAGATTTACAATTACAATTTCAGAAACAATGGGACCTTTTCATTTCAGGCTTAAGAGTCGCCTGTTAGCTTTGTTGCACCTGTTAGGGCAGGACTAATGACAGCTTTATCATTCTTATTGCTAGAAAAGATTTGTGACCTAATACATTTCCATCTGAGCTGTGGCCCACCTTCAAAGTGAGCCAAGGACTAATCAACCAGATTAACTGAAGTCACCTGTGTAGGTGTTCAGAGTGGGTGTGGTCATGCTGTATTACTCCAATAGCTCCCATATGGTGCTAAAACAGTCTCATATCAATTAGAAACTCACAAATAAATGCAAAGTGATTTGTATCTGTAAATCTGTGTTGTATCCTCGCCTCTAATTTGTGACTTGAATTCGTTAAATAATTCACAAGTAAATGCAGAGCTATGGAAGTAAATCCTTTTCACTGGATTTTGATATTAAAAAGCCATTTAATTTCTAGCACTGAATATTTAAGCAATGAAATTATGTATCTGAATTTTACTCTTCAAATTTTCAACAACACATTTTCACCTTTATTTTTCTAAGTTCATAAATTCAGAATCAAAAATTCAACAGGCCACATTCAGCTGCAAAATGTAATGTTTAAAATTCAGTGGTAACGTCCGGGAACCCAAGGAAAAGCAATTGATTCTAGAATCTAGATCGGTAGTTTGCCATAGTAGCAGCAGCCAACAACTGGAAACTTTTTACAATTTCCGTCTGTCTATTTCACCACTAAATTCATTTCTGTGACTTTTTTATTCGAGAAATCAACCTTGCACAATATGGGCATTTTTACAAAAATTGATGGCGAATTGCACATTTGCTCCGATGTTGTCGGACTTGAGAAGCTCCAGTCTGACGTGACAGCCAGCTGGTGGCAGTCAGGATCGTTCGCTCGTTTGCCAGCCAACCAGTGATGCTCTTAAACCCCGCTGTCAGCTGGAAGTCTCTCAATAGACTCATGGACAAGTTTGTTTCCTCAATCGTTTTTTTTAAATAACAAAACTGAATTATCCATTATAAGATAAACAGCAACCTGCGGTTATCTGCCTTTCGGAATTAATAAGCTCCACAAGCGATTGTGGGCATAACATTTACGAGCTCGCTGGGCAGCCAAGCAGGAGTCAGAGGAGTAGGAGAGCAGTGTCTGAAAGGGCAGAGAGATAAGTCTCTCTTAAACATAGTGTGGTGACTTTTAATATTAATGCTGTGATGCTGTATGAAGAGGAATCAAAAGTAGGGTAAGGGTCAAAGGAATCCCTTACAAAAATCTTAAGTACAAATGTATATAAAGTTATGAACTGTTCAGATACAACAATAGCCTACAGGTATTTGTCAATGATAAATAATGCCTATGTTATTTAGACTGAAGGGGAGACACCAAAGCTTATACTTTTCATTCATTGGCTTAAAACAGGGACAATAAATGTATTGCACCAGATATAGGCTATGACAATGATAATTCCCATCTGTTGTCTCTGGGCATGTAGGTTATAAGTGCACATTTAGGCTATATAAAAAATATATTTCAACACAACTGTAGGACTGACCAGGGTTCAGAAAGTCATTAACAGACCTGAATGACAACAGGACTCAAAACTAACCGTTTTGTTGATGTAAATAAAAAAGTTTGAGAAGATTTTGGTAAGCAATGTTTTGTATAACCCTCGTTAAATAAACATATGTTAAAGAGCCCTGTCAGACACTGCTCTCCCTCACCTCTGGCTGTGGCTGTGTGTGTGTGTGTGTGTGTGTGTGTGTGTGTGTGTGTGTGTGAGGCAACAAGCTCGTTAACATTACGCCCGCAATCGCTTTTTGGAGCTTTTGCAAAAGGCAGATAACCGCAGTGTGTTTTGTTATTTAAACGATTGAGGAAATAAACTTGTCCATGAGTCTTTTGACAGACTTCCAGCTGACAGCTGGCTGTCACGTCAGACTGGAGCTTCTCAAGTCCGACAACATCGGAGCAAATGTGCAATTCGCCATACGTTTTTTTACGTGTAAAACTGCCCATATTCAAACTCTACACAGTTGATTTCTCGCGTAAAGTCTCAAAAGTGAATTTAGTGATGAAATAGCAGGCAAAATATTTGTTGGCTTTTCAATGCATAAATATTGAGTGCTAGAAATTCAATGGCTTTTTAATTTCAAAATCCGATGAAACGGATTTACATCCATACAGAGCGATTCGTATCTGTAAATGTGTATCTGTGTCCATTCCTCTAATTTGTAACTCTTATTTCATCATTTGTAAATTAACTCAGTATTTTTCAATAGAAATATATTTGAAAATCTCCTATTTGTGTGGATCCTTTGGAGACTTTTTCCGAGCCCTGTGTTCCAAACAACTTGTGTCTCAAGTGACAATCCAGCGCTCTCCAGTAGATGGCGGTAATGCCAAAAAATAAAAATTAGAGGCACATATACAGCAATGATTTACAAATATAAATCACTCCGCATTCATTTGTGCATTGCGTTAACAGTCAAAAATCACTTTGCATTTACTGTTTTAGCACCATGCATTCTAAAGAAACCTTTATTTCGTCAAAAAACCTGCAACCTGTAAGTGCCGATCGACAAAACTGTTTTTGTATATAGACAAATAACAATATGCAAACATTAGGCCAGTTCGAGATGATCCAGGAAAGCGCAGAATCGATCACCGGGAATCGCCGCCCAATGCATGCCGGTTAGATGTGTGTGTTTTTTAGTTGTTGTTTTTTAAAAACAACTTTATTTGCATATTTTAATGCGATACAAACAATTGTAGAACAGTTCGGCATCTTGCTTAAAAAATACATAAATATTTGGTCATTTCCATTCCATGAGCATTACAACCATACATAATGATGACATAACCCAAGTAAATTTAAGAAAGGCTCTTAAATACACAGTAAGAAAGTTAAAAATTAAATAAAACATACAGTAAAAGAAATTGAATTGAAAGGTGGGATATTCAGTCAAATTTCCTTGAGAAAATATTATAGTACATCAGCTGTAAAAACACTTTTCTTATTATTAATAGTTTGGATAGTCAAAATAATTCTGAAATTCAATTCTAAAGTGACTAAAAGCTGGCAGAGATTTTGAAAATTTAGCTTTATCGATGTAAAATGTTCTTGTAGATTAATAGGTTGACAATCTGATGTATTGTTTTGTTTGTTATAATATAGAATTACATCTTTTGCTTCTAATTTAAAAAAAAATAGTACATTTTTTAGTATACCGACACACCCAGAATAAAATAGTTTCTTCAATTTAAAAAAAAAGTTCACATTTATTATCCACAGCTACAAATCTTGAAAAACAAATTTGTTATTGGGATAAATATTGTGCAACATTTATTGGGGAGGTTATATTTGTGTCTAACTTGATCCCGACTTGCTCTGACGTCATGCACACATGGGCAACGATTACCTCATTAGATCAAGGCGGGCGCATGTTGTAGAGCCAGGCGCTGCAATTGCTTTCCATTGACTGCAAGACCCAGGGCGTTATGGGAAATGCCTGGCTCTCGGTTCCCTGGAACGGTAAGAAACGGCTTTGAGATATGTTTTCTCTTGGTGGGTGTGTCTCTGTGTGGTAACTTAAAGATTACACCTCACGACAGTATTTTAAATCTGAGGGTTCACAAGGTTCAAAGAGGTCCTCACACATCTCTCAATCTTCTATCGCCTCTGCAAAGCTCAAGTTGGGAAGTAAAAGGTCTAAATTGTTGAGATGTGCTATTTACATGCACTTTTAACACTCTTCTCTATCTAGGTGACGCTGGCTCACCCTAGTGAGGCTATCACAGTGCTGAAGAGGTTGAAGAGTGAAGAACCTGACAGGATTGGCTTCAAGAGCCTCTTCCGCTCAGGCTCAATCTCTGAAACTACCATCTGTAACGTCTGCCTACGTCCAACCCAGCCGCTGTGCAACCACACTGACCTCCGTACAGGCGAGCCTTGGTTCTGCTACAAGCCGAAGAACCTGAGCTGTGATGCCAGGATCAACCACGCTAAGGGAACATATGACCAAACCTTTAAGGCCGGAGAGGAGAAGCTCTTTCAAAGGTGAGGGAGCAGAGAGACAGGAGTGGCCTTTTGAGTCACTTCTAATAAATACATACATCTCCTTGGTGGGAAGTTTAAAAAGTTTGTAACTACAGGCAGTTAAGATTGAATCTAAAGACGTTAAAGTTTTAAAGAAAAAACAAATCAAACTAATCAGTCTGAATTATACAAGTTGACCTTCATTAAGAACATTGTATTTGCTATGATTCATTTATGTTTTATTGTGAATTCATACATTTTATTTTGGATGTGGTTTTATCAATAACATTACTGCCCCCTTTTTTAAGATTATTTTTTGGGCATTTTTAGGCCTTTATTGACAGGACAGCTGAAGAAATGAAAGGGGAGAGAGAGGGAATGAGATGCAGCAAAGGGCCGCAGGTCAGAGTTGAACCCGGGCCCGCTGCGTCGAGGAGTAAACCTCTATATATGGGCGCCCTCTCTACCAACTGAGCTATCTTGGCGCCTGACAAAATCTAATTTGAGTAATTGGCTCAAAAGTGGACAGCTCTAAGTACAAGATAAGGTGTAATACCCATAGAATGCATTGACAACGCCTTCAGACCTACTAGGGCAAGGCAAGGCAACTTTATTTATATAGCACATTTCAGCACAGGGCAACTCAAAGTGCTTACATAAAACATTAAACATTAAAAAGCAAAGAGCAAGATAGGAAATACAAAATAAAGTGAAATATTGATGAATACAAATATAATACAAGATAAAATACAAGAAGAAAATTCACAGTTCAGTATAAAAATTAAGAATAGGCAACATCAAAAAGAAAGGTCTTTAGCCTTAATTTAAAAGAGCTGAGAGTCGTGGCTGACCTGCAGCTTTCTGGAAGTTTGTTCCAAATATATGGAGCATAAAAACTAAACGCTGCTTCCCCCTGTTTAGTTCTGACTCTGGGGACAGAAAGCAGTCCCAGACCACCTGAGAGGTCTGGGTGGTTCATAGTGCAATAATCGATCAGAAATATATTTTGGCCCCAAGCCATTTAGGGATTTATATACCAGCAGAAGTATTTTGAAGTCTAATCTTTGAGGCACAGGAAGCCAATGTAAATACTTGAGAACTGGAGTGATGTGATCCACTTTCTTGGTCTTAGTTAGAACTCAGGCAGCAGCATTTTGAATCAGCTGCAGCTGTCTAATTGATTTTTTAGGGAGACCTGTAAGGACACTATTACAATAGTCAAGTCTACTAAAAATAAAAGCATGGACAAGTTTTTCTAAGTCTTGTTGAGACATAAGTCCTCTAATCCTTGATATATTCTTAAGATGTTAATAGGCTGATTTTGTTATTGTCTGTCATGTGGCTGTTGAAATTCAGGTCTGAGTCCATGACTACACCTAGATTTTTTGCTTTGTCTGTTGTCTTCAACATTGCCGTTGGAAGCTGAGTGCTGACCTTTAATCGTTCGTCCTTTGCTCCAACACCTCAGTTTTTCCTTCATTTAATTTAAGAACATTTTGGCACATCCAGTTGTTGATTTGTTCAATGCACCTCGTTAATTCCGGTATTGGGCTCTAGTCTCCTGGTGTTAAAGTTATATAAAGTTGTGTATCGTCGGCATAGCTATTGTGACTTATTTTATTGTTTACCATAATACGAGCTAGAGAAAGCATGTAGATGTTGAACAGAAGAGGTCCCAGAACCGACCCTTGGGGTCCACATGTCACGTTTGTATATTCAGATACATAATTGCCTATAGACACAAACTAGTCTCTATTCTTTAGGAAGGATTCAAACCAGTTTAGAACTGAGCCAGAAAGGTCAACCCAGTTTTTCAATCGTTCTAGTAATATGTCATGGTCAACCGTGTCAAATGCAGCACTGAGATCAAGCGACACCAAGACACCAAGACTTTTGCCACTATCTGTGTTTAAGTGGATGTCATTAAAGACTTTAACAAGAGCCGTCTCAGTGCTGTGGTGTGGTCGAAAACCCGACTGGAAGGCATCAAAACTGTTGTTTACTGACAAGAAAAAGGTGAGTTGTTGAAAGACCGCTTTTTCAATGATTTTACTTAAAAATGGAAGGTTTGATATTGGCCTATAGTTTCTCATTAGTCATGTGTCTAGATTGTTCTTTTTTAAGAGTGGCTTGATGACTGCAGTTTTTAGGGCCAAAGAAAGAAGAGACGCGGTTACAATCTGTAGAACATCTGAAGTCAAACAACTGAAAACACCTTTGAAAACGTCTGTTGGTAGAACATCAAGACAACAGGAGGAGGTTGTTAGTTGTTTCATAATGTCTTCCAGGTTGTTGTGGCTAATCTTATGAAATTGTGTCATATTGGGACATGTTTTTCCTGGACACTGTGACAACACAGGTCGCATGCCTGATATAGAGGCACTAGCTGTTTGTTTAATTTTCTGAATTTTATCTGTGAAGAAGATGGCAAATTCATTACAGGCCTTGGTGGATAAAAATTCAGATGCTACTGGCACCGGAGGGTTTGTTAATCTATCAACAGTAGCAAACAAAGTACGTGAATTATTATTGTTTCTGGCAATAATCTCAGCGAAGAAGGACCGCCTTACATTCCTCAGTTCCAAATTATAAATGCGAAGTCTCTCTTTATAGATTTCATAATGGACCTGGACAGTAGTTTTTTTCCCACCTGCGTTCAGCTTTTCGACACTCTTTTTTCGGATCTTACCAGTGTGGCATTTCTCCATGGAGATCTTTTGTTATCAGAGACAGTTTTTACCTTAATGGGAGCAATGGCATCAATAACATTTGTAATTTTATTAAAATTGTCTACAAGTTCAGTGACTGAGACCCAAGAAAGGGCAGATGTGGAGGAGAAGAGCTCAATGAATGTTTTGCTGGTGTTCTCAGTGATGTACCGTTTTTTTGATTACAACACAGTTCTTTAGTCCCTCTGTCTTGGGGGTTGTCAACATTAATGTTAAAATCACCAGCAATAACCACACAGCCAAAATCAATACAGATCACAGACAGCAGTTCAGCAAAGTCTTCGAAAAAGGCTGCACAGTATTTAGGTGGCCTGTAGATATTAACAAATATAGCTTGAGGGGAGGCCCTCAACTGAAGAGCCACATATTCAAAACAAGCAAAATTTCCATAAGATAATTTCATACATTGAAATGAGTCATTAAACAAAATGGCGACTCCACCTCCTTTCTTATTAACTCTCTTCTCACTCATAAAGTTGAAGTTAGGAGGAGCTGACTCAATGAGTACAGTAGCACTGTTATTGTCCAACCAGGTTTCAGTTAAAAACATAAAATCAAGGTTGTGCTTAATAATAAGATCATCGATTAAAAATGATTTGCCTGCCAGGGACCTAGTGTTTACTAGTGCAAATGTCAGCGTGTTAAAGTTGTCTCATTTTTTTGTGACACTGTGGCTGACAAGAAATGGATACTAAATTCACTGTCGTTGCAGTTAAGTTGTAGTTGTTACATGGTGACTTCACCGATTTGTTTTGTCTGTTACTGATTCTAACTGGAATGATGGAGCTGGTCTGTGGAAGTGTGCATGTGCACATGTCCACAGTATGTAAACAGTCAATCAGGAGTCTGTGTTTGCAGGGCATGCCGCATGTTCCCACAGAGCATTTGGTTGCCTCGTGTATTGGGATGAATACCATCCCTGCCAAAAAGCATTAAAATTAAAATTGTCAATAAAACCTATATTGTCAATGCTGCATGTAGACTGGAGCCAGGTGTTAAGTTGGAATAGTCTGCTAAAAAGGCATGATCCACAACCTAGAGATGGCAGTGGGCCCGAAATAAAAACCATTTTCCCAGTGCTTTTTAAAGTGTCAATGAGAAGGTTGAAGTTCCGCTTTGTGCGTTCACTTTCCTCACAGGACACGTCATGCGTTTTATGGAGATCGGGAGTGATGGTATCAGGGCCTTAACTTTGGCGAGGATGTCTACAACTTTGGCTCCTGGAAAGCAATGTGTTACGGCATTAAAAAACCGCATACCTTCTTTTTCGTGTAGCCAGCACACATCCAGGTACATATGTGGCCTGGGCAGAAGGCTCAGCCTGCTAGGGAAGCTGCTTTAGTGCGCAAAACAGAAAGATAAATGTGCGTGATTGCCGGCAACACAACATGCTGGAGAGCCCAAGTTCATCTACTGGGTGTTGCATTATGATACATTTCTTTGGAGTTCGAACAATAAACTGCTGGTTCAGCACGCAGCAGGTTCTTGACAGCAGTGGGGGTGGCTAGGTTTACTGGCTTGGGCTGCGGTTAACTTTTTGCAGCTTCTAATGTAACATTAACATAACTAATCTTGGAGCTTATTACAGCGCTGTGCAATACAGTTATGTTACAATAATTTTTAGCACTAGTTTGGTCTCAACCAACTCCAGGGGAGAATGCCTGTCTACTGTAGCTTTTAAGTGTTATGCTGTTTACTAGCTAGTTGCTAACTTTGTCTGTCTGCTGATTAGTAATAGGTAGTGCACAAATGGAGCTGATGAAGAAAACAGATGCCTGCTGCATCTTATAAAATATGTTGATGAAAGCGGTAACACTAACCAAAATAGTAAAGTTGCTGGGGGTCACAAAATGCAGTGCAAGATTTTTGTCCTCCTTTCTTGTAGTTCTGTTGATAATGTTGTGGTTTGTGTAAGATATATTATATAATGCAGTGGTTCCCAACCTGGGGTCCGGGGACCCCTCAGGGGGGCGCAAGTCTTTATCTGGTTTGAGGTTGAGGTAAAAAAAAAAAAATATTTGCACGTTAAACAAATTATAATACACTAGAATATATAATGTATACAAAAGTCTGTATAAAAACTATATATTTTTGTTCTCGCTTAAAATTGTAGGCAGGCTACTTAGTAGGCCAACCCTCCGAGACCTCTTAACCTGTGACCTTGCTGTCATCAGGTCAGCTGCTAGCTGCTATCATCCTCGTCTTTCCTGCCGCCACGGCATCACTATTTTATGAATGATGAATGAAACATGGCGGAGAAACGTACAAGTGCTGATAACTCCTCTGTATCAAAAAAGAAAGTTAAGCCTTATCTCGAGTTACCTCAACTTCGGTTTCGGAGGGGGGGGGGGGGGGGGGGGGGTCTCAGCTTTTCTTAGACAAAAGTAGGGGGGGCGCCAAGGAAAAAAGGTTGGGAACCACTGATATAATGCATGCTTTTCTTCAGTGGTGTCAACATGAAAATGTACATACGGGCTTCAGGACCTGCCAGTGTCACCGTGTTGACAAAAAAGGAAGGTAAAGCATGAATTTTACTACTTTAACTGCCAATTATAATAATTCATTACTGAATGTGCTACAGACAATTAAAGTAAAACGGACAGAGAAAAAACTTTTGTACAGAACTTAACACTATAAAAATAAAAGTATGGACAAGTTTTTCCAAATCTTCCTGAGACATAAGGCCTTTAACCCTTGATATAAGGTGATAGTAGGCTGAATAAGTAACTTAAGTCTTAATGTGTTTTTGAAATCCTCGTCCAAGGTTTTTAACATTGCAGATTGAAGCTGAGCACTGACTTTTCCTTGTTTCTCTTTGGTCCACCAGCCTAAATAACCCCATCCCTATCCTTTGTCTACCTCTCAGGTCAGCCAGAGGTGGAGAGCAGCATTATCAAGGTTGGACCCTCTGGCTATTACTACCAGGGTGTTTGGCAAGCACTGGGTGGCACCACAGTTAGTCAATTCAAAGCATCTGCTATCAGTCAGTGTCTGAAAGGCAAGGTGGTCCACATGTATGGGGACTCCACCATCAGGCAGTTTTTTGAATTCCTCAACGCAGCACTACCAGGTAGCTGATCCACAGGGATTTATGGCAACAGTTTGATTTTGTTCACACTGCAGCTGAATCTGTTCTCTCTGTAATACTTTGAGGTCTTAAGGAGTTTGACCTGCAGAGCCCGAGGCAAACTGGGCCTTTCATGGCCTTGGACTATGCAAACAACATCTTGGTGACATTCCGCTTTCACGCACCCCCTATCCAGAGTGTTCCTGTCCTAACCAGCGAGCTCCGTTACATTGCCAATGAAATAGATGGTTTAATCGGAGGCACCAACACTGTTGTAGTTTTTGGCATCTGGGCTCACTTTGCCACTTACCCGATGCAGATCTACATCCGGCGGCTGCAGAGCATCCGCAGGGCGTTGGTGAGGCTGGTGGACAGGGCTCCAGGCACGCTGGTCGTCATCCGGACCGGGAACCCCAGAGACTTGTCGCTAATTAACAGCGACTGGCACTCGCTGCAGTGTTATAAGGTGCTCAGAACCATGTTCAAAGGACTAAACGTTCATCTGATCGATGCCTGGGAGATGGTCCTTGCCCACCACCTGCCGCACAACGTCCATCCACCACGTCCCATTATTGAGAATATGATTAACGTTCTCTTGTCCTACACGTGTCCACAAAAGGGCGGCTAGACGTGTGTGTTGGGGAGACAAGTGGGGATAGACATCTCTATATATATGGAACGTGTCAACATTGAGTACATCCGATTTAGTGGGGGGGGGGGGAATGCAAACCAATCTCCTAAGGGAACTTCTGTGATGCCACTTTGCTTTTTAGCCCAGCTTTAATGGATCTTTATCCCAGTGAAGCTTTTAATAAAATAATCTTTTATAGGTCTGACCTCAGAGAAGTCTCCCTTTTCTGCAGCCTTAATTGGATTCTGGGCGATGTAGTTCTGACACAGGGGTTGCTGCTGTTCATCACACCGATCCTCCATTTGATGAGACAAGTCACATCACACTCAACACCTGACTCCCTGGCTAAACACTTTTGGTATTTCAACGCAAAAGAAGAAAGAAAATGTGGATTTCTCCATCAAAATCTAATGTGCATTTCTGAAAATATAAATTATGTACATATGTTGGAAACATGACATTGGAATTTTATATTTGTCCATATTCAAAATTGGTAGATACAAAAATATACCAACATATTATCAAATTTATATTTAGCATATATCTCAATTAACTTTTATATTGTTTCCATGCATAGGTGTGACATTAGTTGCAAATACAGTATATGTGGAATAAAAATGGATCCAGTTGGTCTTATATACACCTCTGAGAGTTGAATCAAGAACAAATGCACTTTTAAAAAAACTATTTAATAAACAAGGATTTACGAAGTGTTAACAAATTACCAGCAGACATGTGGTTTTTCAGCCTATATGGGGCAGTGCAACAAGCTGTAAACACAAGATTGACCTTATAAAGTTCATTTTTGTGTTGCCTAGGAAGGTGAAGGCATGTCCCACCCTACTCTACCTCGGATTGGATTACCCTGGTATTCATACCCTAACAAATCTCACTCCTCATGGCTAAACCTAGCCAATCCAACCAACCAAGGCAACGAGTACTAACCAATCAGAGGCAGAGTAGGGCTGGTCATGCATTCGCCATCCCAGGAAATGCACATTTGCTTACCTGGCTACATGGCAATTCAGGTGACCAGGCTACAGCAGCAGGTCGGTTTAGGCTGACTGAAGACCAAGTGTAGGTGTGCTACAATGGCCTATAATCCATTCATAGTCCGGCTATACTGAGCCTGAGAAGTCCTCCTGCTACATCCACTTTGAAAGTGATTTTATATGAAACGTTTTCATAAGAAGCTAAGGTGTCATTTCTGTCACGCCTGTCTTGTTAATTACAGTTAACTGTATCCATGATCATCAATACACACACAGATGGTGTTCCAAACACTTTATTGCAGCCGTAGTCGCTCATAGTAAGTCATGATTGCTTTGGTTGCACTCACTAAGAGTACGGTTAATCCCAAAAAGCCTATTAATCCGGCCACAACGGAGATCATGGTCATATGCTCTGGCCCTGCAAAGAAACAGACACAGGTCATTTCACAAACTCTGTATTCTGAGTGCACATATACACCTCACACTGAGTTACGATAACCAAGAAACACAAAACACAACTGTACGTTGTTATGTGATTTGTATAGTCACAGCGTGTACAAATAAGGTCACATGAGACACAGCCATCTAACGTATATGAACTGGGAACTATATTCTCAGAAGGGCAAAGCACTGCTACTTGGGCGGAGTGATATGCTTTGCAGCACCTGAGAAGCCCCGAGCAGATCAGCAATGCTTCGCCTTTCTGAGAATATAGTTCCCAGTTTATATACGGTTAGAACCGTCGGACAGAGTCACAACACGCACGGAGATGAGAAGGGTACGTATGGACTTAACTCTGGGGGTTACGGTGAATAAGCTAAAGTCCCAATAAGTCGGCGTGTTCCTTTAAGAAATATATAGCTAAAGATGCAGTGAAGGCTAGTGATGCAGTCCATTTGTATTCTGAGACAAGAGACAAACTCACAGTAAGACTGTGGGACTGCTGACGTCCCCCTCCTGTTGACCACCAGAGGTCCAGCAGACACTACAGCAGCTTGGGCCCCCTCTCCGTCCATCTGGCTCCCTGACCTCTTGGTGCGCTGCTGGCTGCTGCAATTCTATTACAACATCAGGAAGTGTAACGTCAACAGTACCGCGACCGCCTTCGCCTTGCCATTAATATCATATGGCAGCAAACGCTGTATGCATGAAGTTTTGAAAAACTGTAACTGTATTGTGTTAACAGTTAACTTCACTAAATATTGTTTGTGGGCGTTTTCTTTTACAGCTAAGCGCCGAACGAGACAATTGGATTGGCGATTGTTTTTTTCTAATATTCCAGATTGTATGTGTGGTGTAGCCAGACCTTACTCCACAGCGCTGTGGCGATAAGTCTGGCAAAGCGAGACTAATCAACTTGAAAACACATACGTTTTTATTCATTGCACTTTGAAAACTTGATGGTTTGCTATTACTCGTTGAGAGTGTCTTTGTTTCTGCTGTATGTAGGCCTACAGAATGTTTCTGGTTACCTGTTAATATTGTTTTGGTTGTTTTATGTACAGTACGTTTCTCAGATGTTTTCTGTTTTTTTTGCTGCACCTGAATCGCCCTCCATGGACAGAGATTTATAGATTTGGCCTTAGTTTACCTTTGTACAGTCTTCATCGTGTCCACATATGTTGGTCAGGCAATGAATGTAGATGGGCAACCCTTTGGGCATGGTGAACATCTGAATGGAAAATCTGATGTTCTGTGCCAGGCCGTTTACAGAGAGCCACTGGAACGTGTTGTCAACAGCACAGCTGGAACAAGAGAGGCCAACATTCAGTATCCTTATCATCCAAGACAACTCAAGCAGTTCAAATAGATTACACACTTTTGAGTGATAGGAAATGTCTTTAAAATATTCTTTTCTCCATTTTCTCTGGTCACGTAGAACCCATTTTAAAACATGTTTGTGCCATTCTACTGTATAAACAGACCAGTTTAATGTAAAGACCCTCTTTCCAGCGGTAAAATACTTCTTTAACTGATAGTCACATTTTCACTAGTCTCACATTGCCAAACCTATCTCCACAGCGCTGTGTCAGTGTGGATTATGGTCTGCACAGCCCATCTATTCTGGGATTGGGGGGGAAAGACGCTCTGGCTTGTTTGTATTTCTTTTAAACTAATCACAACCGTCCTTGGTGCCCCTATACCGGCGACAGCAGAAGGGCAGGGACACCCGGCGCGGGAAAGACTCACCGATGTCAGGCTTTATCCCAGCAACGTACATTGGTTGAGTCAGCCTACATTTCCACCTACCCATCCTGAAGGAGAACACCCTGGACTGTGTCCTGGTGGTCGGGGCTCTCAGTTGTCCAGCAGGACTCCACTTGCAGGAGCACGTCTGAAGCAAACGAGTTGTTGGTCAGCAGTGCCACCTGGGAGAACAGAGTGTCCTCAGGCCCCATGGTTATGGCATCCCTGTAGCTGTCGGTGTATGACTCATCAGCGTGCAGGGTCATGGTCAGGCCTAGCTGCAGGGAGGCGTTGAACACCACCAGGGAGACGGAGGAGTGCCTACAACCAAAGAAAGTACAGGTTTAGACATTTTGGCCCTTCATTCGTTAACAATGCTTTCTTTTTTAATTCAGGCAAAGAGAAAATATGAAGGCGTTCATCTCACCACTCCACATCCACACCGACTTGAGCGTTGCGTACATAATGTCGTGGGTAGACGCACTTCCAGATGACTTTTAGATCCCGTCGGGTGATGATTTGATCTCTGATGGTCACAGTCAGAGTGTTTTGTAACTGGATGTGGGTTTTGTTCACCTGGAAAATACACACAGTTATGTTAATACATCACACTTCAAAAGGGTAGAATAGACCGAGAAACTGAATACACTTTGGCATCTGCTTTTACAGTTTTAGGACTTCATTATTCATATATCTTGTTATGGGATGACAAACTACACACGACTGACCGAAATGTCAGCAGGATTAGAGAAAAGCTACTGGCCCGATTACCACGAAACTTAGCGGAGGGTGTGGCATGGGCCAAAGATTCACTGCGCGGATTTTCTTTCCCAATTTCGTTAATATTGGGAGATAGGGCATTTGTGCTGCATTCATGTGGTGTTGGAATAATCAGGGAAATTCTTGGCAGAGGTCTGTGCTCTCTGAGTGCCCTTCTAGTTTGTGTACATATTAAGAATGCCAATGATTGCATCACTTAACCAGATATAACAATTTCTTTTCCAGTAAGAATGAGAATAATAAGTCACAAATTGATGACATTCTCCTCCATTCTGACTGTGTAGTGGCTTCTGGGGTTAGTGGTCGTGAAGAAAATAAAAGGGTGCAAAACATTTCACAGCAGGTTTTAAAAACGGATGCCACGTCCAATTTTTTTCTCTGGATGTCTCACTCGCTTGCTGCTGTGTATGGAACATGTAGTTTAAGTTTCATATGATCACTTGGAATTTCATCAGTAACTTTACCTGGTATGTAAAAATAACCTTGTTGGGTAAATAGGGCAAATCTACGGTATGGCTTCTTAATTAGTGATGATTCAAGTCTTCTGAATTCTCTGCAGTTTAGAGCAATACACATTTTGCTTTGGCAGACATTGCATCTGTATTTAGGTTCCCATTATTTCATGTGGTCAGTGGTGCCCTACATATCTCTGCACAAAATCTGTCACTTAGTAATTAAAGGTCTTTTCATTAGCTCAATCAGCCACTCACCTGCCTCTCAGTTCCACATTCAGAGGCTTTTCGTGAGATGCGGAAGTAGTAGAACATCTCAGTCTCATCCACAGGGCACCAGCCATCGTTCAGCCTTACGTCTAACTTTCCCCCGATCAGAGAAGTCAGGTAGGGTTTTGCTATACTACCAGTCATCAGTTTACCCAGACAGTGGCTGAAAAGTCCTTTCTCTGTTTCAAAACAAGGGTCAGAATCAAGGAATCACACTTGCAGACTGATAATACAGTAGTAGAGATCTTCATCGTTTTTGAAAAAGTAACAGCCATCGTAACGGCATGCTAAAGCCAAAGTGGAATCTCCTTAACATGGGGGGGGGGGGGGGGGGCGGGCACCCCCATAGCACCCTTGTTAAATCAACAGTTGGTAGAGGAGAGGAAAATTAAATAAATAAAAAAAATACCTACTGCAGCTTTAATGGACAAAGCTATATTTTTAAAATGACCACTGAAAAAGATTTTAAGGCATTCAAAAAGGGAAATTTATAGATATTTGATTGACAGTAGTCCCAACCAATTATAGTCACCCTGATTTTTTTTTTAACCCAACAACGTATTGTTAGCAGCAGGCTATAAACCCATACAAAAAGTAATTTTGGTTAACTTGTTGGTACCCTCTAGGGCCTATAAATGAGGCACCTTTTCTGCAGTGTTCATAATAAAGAAGCTTTAGTATTATATTGCTGATTGCTCCAATTATACTGGACGTAAAATATTCTTAGTTTCACACCACTGGTTAGGATCAGCCACTTCACATGAGACAGTTAAAACTGAATTTTCAGCAACACACATTTAATAGGACAAGACCTACATCTCCAAAAAGTTTACCATTGCAGATTGGATGTGAAGCCACAGGGGGCTCGATGACAGAGCTCACATCGTAGTAGCCACGTTGGCACAAACAGGCGTAGGAGCCCAGGGTGTTGATGCATAGAGAGTTGAGGGGACACAAAATGTGCTTGGAGGAAGCACACAGATCAGGACCTGACAGTCAAGGGAATTAAAACACAAGATAATTAGTTTGAATTATCTGGCAGACTTAACACTTGAACAAGTTGAGCCGTTTTTTCACTATGACCTACCTTTCCAATAAATGAGCCCATCTGTAACCATCATGTGGTCTGTATTGAGGGAGTGAATGTAGTCCAGCTGATCTTCAACAGGCAGGGGGACGTCTTCCTCAGTTTTGGATGCATCAAAAGACATAAACAGAATGTCCGTTTTGTCTGGCTCGCCTGCAGGTTCAATTGCAACCAGCTCAACACGGGCTGGCGGATGAAAGTCATTCAACATCTGCTGTAGCTGTGAGACACACACGTTTGCTTCACTATGTTTGTGGGGACCCGTCATTGACAGAATGCATTCCCTAGCCCCTTACGCTAACCATCACAACTAAATGCCTAACCGTAACCTAATTCTAACCCTAAAACCAAGACTTAACCCCCCCCCAAATTGGACAACCATTTGACCTGATAATGGGGCCAACAATCAAGTTATTACAATTCATCTTCCAGCTGACTGTACATTTTTGTACAAAATTTCATTGCAATCCATACAATTGTTGAGCTATTTCAGCCTGGACCAAAGTGGTGGATCGACGAACACGGCCATCCATAGAGCCATGCTAGAAAACCTTTGAGATTTCATTGAGCTCTGTCAGTATTTTTTTGCGTAAAAGAAATAATTCTGCATAGTATTTAGCATTCAAAAATGTTTTCCATTTATAAATTTCATTACCTTATTAAAAAAACCAAATTGTAGACGGTAAATTGTAACGCTGTCTTGACATAGTGTTACCATGCTTGTTGTAAATCGAGATTTGTGAATTGTTCTCAGACAGGTTGTTTCCAGGACGGTCTTCTCAGTTACCTCAATTTTCTGGTTAATAAAAGCAGAATTTCTTTGTATGACTTCCACTCAATGTGTCACCAAAAAGAAACTTTGTATTGCCTAGATCTCAGTTGAAATCATGCAGACACAACACTGTATAAAGTTAGGATGAAAACCAGATATGCAGTCTGTGATCACTGATGTAAACCGTGAATTATCTTCCACCTTATCTTGAAAAATCTTCTCGATTTCAGCTCTCGGTTCCGACATGTCCTCCAGTAGAGCCTCAGGCAGTGACCAGGGCACAACCATTGTGAGACCCATGCTGGAACGATCTAACTGCAGCTCTAGATAGGCCACAAAAACAGTGGGTTAGATTCATCTTGAAAAGATTATCAACAAGTATACCATAAATAGATTCAGGCATACACTGGGGAAAAGTTATTGTCTGGTCATTTTTGTACTTAACAAGTTTCCCATTTTTCTTTTTATTCTAGCTTTCTTGGATAGTTATGTCGGAATGTTCAGTGGATTGGCAGATTAAACTAGTGACACTCAAACCAAAATCCCACAGCTACAGCAGTCGTGTTGGACTAAAGTGGGATTTATGGTTCTGCGGGGGGGGGGGGGGGGGTTTACAACGTAGCCGGCCTGATGTTTATACTTGTGCGCTGGTGTCTGCGTTGTTCTAGCGTATCTCTTTAAGAGAATAGGGGAGTTTGTTGTAGAGCGAGTGAGAGTGACGGGGATTAGCTCTGGAGCGAGTACCAACTCCGGAGGCGTAGACTGAAATACAGTGTCTTCCCTGTGCTTTCTGACCACAGGTGGGAAAGCTGTAGCAGGAGAATTTAACCCTCTCCTTGATTTCATGTTCACGGAGAACCAGGAAGTTAGTACGGCGAAATACAACACTACCACATCACGGCCAAGCGGACCAATCACAGTTGTGGTCTGCGTCGCCGCAACATGTAACATTTTTGAGAGGTGCACGTCAGGCTACGTTGATTTAACACAGGACCATAAATTGAGCTTAATGGTACCTCAGACTGACCTTGGTCCAGAGAAGATCCAGTAGCTCTCACAAAGAGCTTTAAGGATGAATCAGCTCCATCAAAACCAACATGAGAATGTTTGAACTCCCTCTGTTCACATTCCTCCCACACGTTAAGGACATAGGTCTTCCCTTCCTCCAGCCCTGGCAGAGGCAGCTCTGTGTCAGTCACCCGGCTGCGCTGGATGGTGGTGCCGTTGTCCAGAGACAGTTCATATACAAAGGCCATAGCGGGTTGGTGCGTGGTGCGGGGTTTCCACTGGGCGGTGGAGTCTTTGGAGTCATACCTGAGCTCAGAAACACCCAGAGGTCCTGATACACAGTGTCAGACCATATGTTAACAAAGATAGAAACTGTGTATACATATGACAAATATCACCATCATGTTCCTAATAAAGAGCCGGTCAAATGAAAATGGGAGGAGTAACTCACTTTTTGTGCCAATATCCAAGATGCTCATTAAAAAGGTCACATGTTCTTACTTACGAGTCACAGATGCTCTTAAGTCTTTGAGCTAGAGTCCAAGTCAAGTCTCAAGTCTTAGAGCTAGAGTCCACGTTTTGCATTCAGCGCTTCTTTTGTCTGGGCCGACACGTTTGTTGTCCTCTCTCACGTGTGGCTGCGTGCAGTAGATACGTTACGTATTAAGTGCTACGAAGGTAGCGTATAGGTAAAGGTCAGCTCATGTTTCCTAAACATGAAAGATTGTTCACGAGTCCTACACCTCGAGGTCGAGTCAGAAGTCTTTTGAGGACGAGTCTCACGTCATGTCTGACGTCATTGTGTGCGATTTAAGTGCGACTCAAACTCGAGTTCCCATCTCTGACTCAATCCAATGTGAATATCTGCCTCAGTACGCATCACTTGACTTTCAAGTTTCTAGTTTGAATACATGTGCAGTAGAAAACACCCTCTTTAGCACTACCTAATGGTAGGTAACTATCACTTTGTCCCCAGCTAAATGGATTTCATTGTCACAGTTGTGACAATGAAAGTGCGGATGTTTTGGGACATCAACAGGAAAGCAGTATGGAACAAGTGAGGAACCTATCCTGCCTCCCACAGTTCACACCTTAAAAAAGGGAGACACTGCAGGTGAATAGGGTCAAAATGTTAACTGAGATATCACCATAGACTTCACCAGTTGATTGCTTACATTAAGACAACTAACATGACACAAGCTTTCACCCCACCCCTCCTCCACAGTCTATAGTGTTTAACCCCTCAAATCAACGAGGGCACGGAGAATTGACTCTTCAGAAGAGGTAATTATCTTTTCATTTTAATGTCCTGTTCGTCGCCAAAGCCGAACGCTGCCGTTGTCCTTTCTCAGTGGTGAAACGCATCACTCGAGCTGCTGCGCGCCAATGTCGGCACCATTTTGTAAACATAGAGAAGCCATATTGAGAGAAACAGAGTTTTGTGGAGCTGATAGGCTTAATTAGCTTTGTATCAACTTATTTGGAAATGGCTTGATGTCACATACTTTCATTAATATAGAATTGTTGTACACTATAGCTTTAAGTTTTCTGAAGTGTTATTTTTAAAGTGGCTATATGTAACTTTCAGTTTGTGTTGATTCTAGCAGCCTCTTTGGACAAAAGCGGTAGGGTTTTACAACACCTGCTGTGGTAACTGTGCTGTATTACCCACTGTAGATTATTGAGTTAGCGTTACCGGGAGGTCATAATGTTTGCTATTGATGCACACCGCGCATTGTAAAGTTATTTTATGAATGATATAGACATATTACATACCTGAGTGCCAGTTCGGGGACGTTTTTGAATCATTTACAATCCCGTAATTGTCTCCATCTGTTGAAAGCCCGACCGAGTGTGACTCGGGTTATCGCCCGTTGTCTTGGTTTCCCCTTTTAGCTTTTTAGTTGTTCTTTGTTTAATTTACTTCTACGCTGTGATGGCCCTGCCCCAGTATCAGCCATAACCACAGCAGATAACTTCTAAAATAACATTAAAATACAATTAGGTCTATATAAAGAAATCTCCTGCTACCTTTTACCTGCCATACGCTAACACAGGCTTTTCCGGTGTGACACCGAAATCTGTGACCCATCAGAATGTGTAACTGCAGCTCAGTCTACCTGCCATAAGTAATCTTTTTTTTCTTATGTAGAAGTCAGTCTTTTCCAATTATTGTTAATTTGTGGATCATTTGTAAATACTAGATTCTAATTTAAGATCGCATTGTTTGGTATATTTCATATCACATTGATTTATTCTTTAGGAGGGAAATGATTAAGTTGTGTACTTTCCTTTTAGGATTTCAACCACTACATGAACTACCTCAGAATAAAACCCATAGTAAGTCACCCAGTTGAGTCTTGTCTAACAGACGCCCTTATTGCCAACCCGTAATTCACAACAATAGCCTGATGTTTTCTTCCTCAGTTACGAAGACCACACAAACTTTCCACAATTGCTTCTACATTACCTGTGTGTGCTGCAACCGTCTTGGCATTCATGAGCACACCGTCTCCACACAGCGCCTCCACCTTAGCCTGGTGCTGTTGGCATGGCAGCAGCCCCCCCACAGTGAAGTTGGTGATGAGCGTGGTGCCCTGCAGCTTTCCCTCGTGGTAGACTCTGAACATGGAGATGGACGAGGTGTCCCGGGTCTCCCAGCTCAGGGCGTAGTTGTCGTGGCCATAAGATGTCTGACGCAAGGCCTCAATGCTGGAGTGAGCTGAGGAGTAGAGAGGATGATGTCTTGCACTGTGGTCCTTTTAAAAAGGACAGCATCAGCAGGATGAAGACAATCATCTTTAGGGTTTTTACAAGAGCTGCTTGTCATATTTGCTCAAATATACATGTTCATATGCTACTCTGGTGTACAGTTTTCTATTCTTTGCTGCAATTACCCGTTTCCCCCAGCAGGGCACACTGAAGTTTCACTTAAAACATCTGCTCTTTCAAATGAGAGTCTCATTTTTTTGGCATTACTGTGTAACCAACCACTGCTGCCACACGTGACAATTACAAGGTAACGGTAAGTCATCAAGTCAGTGAACACATACTGACTTGACTCTTCTGTTCTTGTGCTACTGTGAGTTACATGGCAATATCAACATAGCTGTTAGATTAGCTAGCATTATCCACCATAAGCCACCAGACCAAAGAAGGCTGTATTGACTGAGTGTATGAGGAACAGTGAGTTTTATTTCTCATCATCACTAATTTAGTTTGTAAGCTCTGGAAAATATTGCCTGTAAAATGGATAAAAAAAGAAAAGGAAAATCATTTTTGGACTTCAATACAGTAACTGTATCTGTGGTAAGACCGGAATCTCAAACTGTAAAGGATGTCATGAAACATGTTTCATTGTTAAGGTCTTCATTTTTGTATTATGTGTAGTTGTTGTCTAGCTCTGTGTATTTTTCTTTTCATTTCATTAACCTGTGCAGGACTTACCAGAGTTGCCATCGTTCAGGACCATCTTGCTGTAACGGGACTCTATCCCCGCCTGGCAGACCGTCTGCAGGCCAAACCTAACCCTGGTGCAGGGCTCCAGGTCAGACAGGATGAACACAAAGGTGTCCTCCTCGTGCCACAAGAGCACCTCCTCTATGATTTGGTCTGCGCCATTGAGGTAGAAGGCGGTGAGAAGGAAGGAGGAGAACTGGCAATTCGCAGGGCAGTTCCAGGCCAACGATATGCTGCTGCTGTTCCATGACGTCACCTCAAAGTCCTTGGGAATGTCTGGGTCTGGCGGAAAAAGGATAAAGAATTGGTAAAGCGTTTTGAACCTGCATTCAGATATTTTTGGCCACTTGGGGACAGCTGTTCACACAAAACTTATAATATATACACAATCATAATATCACCTTTAAGTAAGTAAGTCACTTATTTACACCTCTAGAAATTACGGCCCAACATTAACATTCATTTGGAGTCGTGTCTCTGGCCACTTGATGAATCTAAGTCCAGTAATCCCTCATTTAAGCTCCATTTTCCACCAATGTTGAAGAAATATATCTGGCACTTTAGCTGCTTAATGCTCCACTATGTTTGTTGTCTGTCAGACAAGGAGCCTCTCGTCCATTAGAATGCTTTCTTCTGCGTGGTGAGACGGTTGGCAGGTGTAGTTCGGTAGAAAGAAAATAGTTCCTACATGAAACTGCTCACAACCAGGTCTGTGGATTATCCTGAGTAACAGGGTCAAGATTTCTGGAAAGAGACATTGCTGTTGAGTTTTTCAAATGTAATTTTGGCGCTTTGAGCACCACAAGCTGAGGACCATGTAGTTCCATTATATTAGAGAGAAGGCAGACTTATCTACGGCTGATATCTCCAACACTGGGCAACTCACACCTAAACGATCTAGATTGATAAATAGCACTAGGAAAAAAGGTTGTTTTTTTTGGGGTGAACTGTCCCCAACTGAATAAAGTTAATTTGCACCATTAAAACAATTGGAGTGGCAAAGGAAGTGTCAGATGGATATCTTAAAACTTGGGCAAATACAACTAAAAGTATCTGCATGACTTGATACCACAAAGTGAGAAATGGGTTTGGTTTTCGTAACCTGTGTAGCCTATTTGTGGGTGTCTGCTAATCCATCCCACCAACAGTCCATACCAGTAAGAGTCGAGAGGCAGGTGATGGAGTGAGTGGCTGCAGTCTCCACACAGGCCACATAGAGGCTGCAGGAGTTCAGAGGGGTGAAGTGGTAGTGGTTGTTGGTGGTAGTGTCCATGCTCAGAGTTTTATAGGAGCCACTTTCATTGTGGTACAGTGTCACCGTGCGGCTTTTGCCGACTGTTGGGCGCTTCTCCACCCAGGAGACCTGCAACATGGAGGGAGTCCTGGACTCCAAATTGACTGGGAGATGCATAGTGTGGCCTAGGATAAGCAAAATTGGAGTTTCAGTCACACAAAGAAATAGTTATTTAAAGCATTATTAAAGCATAAATGATTAATTAATTCACTTGCATAAATGTACTCAGTTAAAGTGATGGTTTGGAGTAATTTCACCCTAGGCTGCTTTGCACCTTGACCTCGAGCCAAACAACCCCCCATACGCTTTTTTCCCTTGTTATAACATTGGTCGAGTTAGCATTATCAGCTGGATAGCTTAGTGCAGGCGCTAATGGATCCACGTTTGTATCTCGTAAAATACCCCACTAATAATGGCTGGAATGATACCAAACTTCTACAGTAGTACAAATAGTTTCTGTACTTATAAAACGAGGCATTCGAAAGTTTGTAACTACACCAGAAGTATATTTAAATAACACTTGCCTGATGGATACTCCTCTCTGCACTATCGCGTGACATCCTGCGCGATCACGCACAGAGCACAACATCTATTGCCGGAAGAGACTACCAAGCAAGAAGCGAGAGAACAGCAGAATAGATAAAGAAAATGGCAGAGTCAGAGGTGAGCATCGAACGCGAATTTCGTGCCTGAATACATTGACGAGGAGCTACAACTAATGGAGGAGAATCGGAGAGCTAGCTACCAGCACTAGCAGCAGAGAGTAGAAGCCATCAGGCAAGTGCTACTTAAATAAGTAAAATAAGTTAAATTAGTGGGGTAATTTACGAGCTACACTCTTGGATCCATTAGCGCCTGCACTAAGCCATTCAGCTGACAATGCTAACTCACCCAATGTTACACCAAGGGAAAAAAAAGCTTATGGGGGGGTTGTTTGGCTCAACGTGATGGTGCAAAGGACCCTAGGGTGAAATTACTTCGAACCATCACTTTAACTTCATTGCAGTCTAGATTTACATATCTAGACATTTTGGCCTGAGAGCAGCGCTAGACTAAAGCACAAAGATTCAGCACAGAAATCCACAGTTAATTTAACATCAGTCTGGGCAATGGTTGTTCAAGTATCTTGTTCTGGAACAATTTTTTTTTAGACGGACCATCACAGAGCACCATCACCATCCTTAAACCCATAAAGTAACAAAACTTCATTCATAAAACAAGGGTTCGACTTATGACCATTTTAGGTCGAGAGGAGAACTTTTTTTTTTTGATAACATTAAAAGTGTATGTAGGCTTGGGCTTCCCAGATCATTTAAAAAAAATAAAGCGATAGAAAGCATGCAAGCCAGGGCACACTGAACTGCCGGCTGCAGGGACAATGGCTGCGTACTCGGGCGATGGAAGAGCAAGGGAGTGGAGGAACGGAGGTGTGAATGAGAGAAATCAAAATATAAGCCTGTCTGTCTGGCTTAACCTACAGTAACCTCTGACCAAAATCAGCAATACAAGCAATGTTAACCCTAAGCCTGAACTCTAAACTGAGGTCAGCTCAACATGTAAGTTCAAAAAGAAGAATACACACAAACAGATAATCTCACCAAGTGCAAGGAAAAAGTTTTCATCCTGGTGGAAGAATAGTGTGCCATTTTCACATGAAAACACTTCATTGGGACTCATCATCTCCAGGAAACCCTGGAAAAAAGAAGTACGAGGGATCATCAACGTAAGCAAGTATATTGTAATGTTATCTGTTATATGAGAAGTACCTTGGTGACACTTGTTGGTTGCTTTAGGGGTTTCTGCAGGCCTCGGATCTTAGTGAACTTTGTACCTTAGATACATTTAACATTTTATAACTACTGATTTTAAGTGACTTAAAAAATAAATAAAAAAAAGAAGTTTAAAAGATGCTTACTTGGGTCAATTCTTAAAGTCCATGCCTGAACAGAGCCTCCATACTTTAGTGTTAGCTTGTTTTCAACAGCTGGGGACACCGTCAGGGAGGTCACTTTACCCACCTTACTGAGGAGTTTAAGTGATGTGCCATTGAGCCATAGGTTTCCATTTAACCTAAAGGAAGGAAAAGAATGAAGCCTTGGTACACTCCATTTAGACAAGGTCATTCCAAATCATATCTAAAAACATGTCTGTTTAATGCTGCCCTGCTTATAACCACATGGACACACCTGGTTAAACTTCACTTATACAACAATCTTTATCCCTTAACCAGCAACTCTTCAATCCATCTGATACACTAAGACAGCTTGTACAAAGTTTACTATGTAACCCAAAGCATGTGGACACCCCAATCACTTTTGTGTACTTTCGGTCTTGGGCTGTTTTTCGTTACTGTCGGCTGGGTCCCCTAGTTCAAATTAAGAGAAATCTATATGCTACAGGTCTCAATGATACTTCAGACAATAGTGTGATCCACCTTTGTGGCAACAATTACAGAAAGACAATTTCAAATTTGAAAACATGACAATGCCCCAGTGCACAAATTGAGACCCATACAAAATTGGTTTTGGTGGGGAGGAACTTGACTGATCAGAACTCATCCAACACATTTGGGATTAATGCGAACGCCATACCATCACACAGCCTCAATGTTGTAACCCACTTAACACACGCATGGCTGAATGGGAACAAATGCCTGCCAGGTTCCAAAATCTGGCAGAAAGCCTTCTTAGATGAGTGGAGGATGCAGATGTAGACAGCTGCAGATTAGCGTTTGTGGTTTTGGCATGGCATAGAATGTGTAACAATCACATGTTCATGAATCCACATACTTTTGGTCACCAGAGAACTCCAAACAAAAAACGTTTCTTTCATAGAGGGGGAGTCTGTTTTGGGTCCAACAAGTCTTGATGTGGTTACATTACAGCTGGTATACTTTGTTTTCATACCTTCATATTAGAGCTGGGCAATATATCGACATATCGATATCGTGATATGAGACTAGATATTGTCTTAGATTTTGGATATCGTAATATGGCATACGTGTTGTCTTTTCCTGGTTTTAAAGACTGCATTATAGTAAAGTTATGTTCTGAACTTACTGGACTGCTGTAACTGTTCTATTATTTTACACTTAGTCATTATATCCACATTACTGATGATTATTTATCAAAAATCTCATTGTGTAAATATTTTGTGAAAGCACCAATAGTCAACACTACAATATCATTGAGGTATCGATAGAGGTATTTGGTCAAAAATATTGTGATATTTGATTTTCTCCATATCGCCCAGCCCTACTTCATATCAATGTAAATATGAGAGCAGAGTTGAGAAGAGATTCAAAGATTGTAATTACATTGACATAATGTATGATGAATTCACCAGAAATATATACTGAGTCATACAAGTAATGTTTAACTAGATGTCCATATTGGCCGATTAGCAGAGCAACACTAAATTGTGTTTTTGTAAATATAGTTGGGCCTGAGGTTCTCTCCAAACAGTTCTCGATCAAATATTAAAATTAAGCATTGTGCAAAATACGGTAGACTACACGTGTTTTTTTTTTTCCTCTTGGGTTTACCTTTCCAGAGCATCGTCCTTGCTCATCCAGCATATTGAGAAGGAAATATCATCGTTACGTCCTGCGGGAAAAATCAATTGGAATATCTCCAAATGTCTCACAGGCTGGTTTATCTTAACTCAGCAATATGCCGGATGCAGTTTTTACTCACCAAACGATATAGTATGAGACACCAGTATGAGAACGATGAACGAAAACTCGGAGTTCCTAAAAATACAAAAAATGATTAATCCGCATAATTCGAGTGAGATAAGTGAAAGGTTATCAAATCGAGTGTAGGAAGGCCTCCTTACATTTTCTGTGTAATTCCGGCAAAGGAAAGCAGTTCAGGTTTAGTCAAGCCTTGCCTGGAAATGTACAGCTGTCCTAATGTCCTAATGAGTGGCAGGTGTGCGCTGCCTTCACGCGCCGCTCGGAAGTTCCTGAAGATATATTCGTGTCATATATTTGAGTCTCCAATAGTAATATCGACTCTTTTTATTATTATTGTAGTAATCTCATGAATAACTTACTTTTATAATGATTAATAAAGAATGTGCCTTGCTTAACAGTTAATGGCAATAAGCTAAGATGTTATGTTAGCTACGATATAGGCTAGCTAAGGCCACCAACAGAAAAATAGAACCACTAAATCGCTTTTTAAATTAAAAACAAAAATCAGAACCTGAAGTCACATTTAAAGAGATTGGATCTTAATGGTTCAGTATGTAATACAGTATCATAAAAAGCCTTAAATACCTACCAAGTACGTGTGTGTGTGTGTGTGTGTGTGTGTGTGTGTGTGTGTAATTGCAGAATATAAACTTCTCCATAGGTTGTCATGTTCACCAATCAGAAACAAGCATTGTCCTAAAAGGCAGTGGCAGACTTGGCAATAATGCTGCATTATGTTAGCAGATCTAGCCTTTCATGAAAAAAGGTGAGAACTCTGGAGAATAACATGATTAAAAAAGGGTCAATGCACGGGGGCCTCCAAATTATTGTTCATTTTTGAAAGTTTTATCAAAAATAAAAAATAAAAAAGTCCATATATCGTCCAACATATTAGCAAATATAAATCCCCACTGATAGGTGTACTGGCCTATAGGTAAGGTAGTCATTAAAGCCTTCCACAGATACAGTTCATCCTGAGGATTCACTGTGCCACATGCATGTTTAACATTAAAACATGATTATTATAGGCCCAGTTTAATATGCAACTTCATTTTATACAATATATGTAGTAGGGGGTCCCTGATCAGTCTCTCTTTCAGTTAAGGGGTCCTTGGTTTAAAAAACGTTGAAGCCCCCTTTTCTAAAGACATCAATAAATTGATACTGATCCTGCACAGTGTGAGGAGACAGTATGCCACTGTTCTTAACCTTTTCAGTTTGTGACCCTTTAAAATAAAGCAGCATGCTCTTGTGTCCTCTAATCACAAGGTTTTTAGTGTGGACATAGATGAGCAGTGTCCCCTCTCAGATAGCTAGATGTATTTGAAGGTTTTGTGGGAAAAGTAACCATGATTTTGTGCTACATTTCTTTTCTTTTTGTCCCCCTATTATGACTCAAAATTGTCTTGGGACCCCATGGGAATCACTACTGCGTGTTGTGGTGCAGAAGGCTTGTTGGTGGCGTTGTGCACCTTAATGAAATTTGCAGTCCACCATCTGCAATTCAGAAGTACACAGATAAAGGTATATGTTGTTCTAATTAAACATCAGTAACTGATAAACCTGAATATAAAAACAAGTGATTTAAAAAACTGTAAGGACACTTAGGCTGGATTCAATTAATCTAAGATAAACAAGGTTTAACATGTTGTTTTCATGCTTTTCCAACAAGCTTTAATGGGAAACTTTGCAAATTTGTCACTGCAGGAAGGGGCAGTAGCTATATGCGGGTGACTGCTTGTTGGAAAAACATAAAAACAAGGGCAAAGTTTGAAGTTTAAAATTAAACCATGATTTAATCAGGTTTAAACATGAATCCTTGTTGATGTAATCCAGCCTCATTCCTTCATGAAGCCTGCTGTGTTATCTCCATTTACCTTCTGTGTGTGACTTATGTGATTACATTAAGCAAAGGAAAAACGACTCGTCCTCTATTAGTGGTCCCGCATCACAGTGTCTGTATCCAGCTTTTCAGGGGTCTACTGGACGCCACTCAGCAATCAGACAGAGCAGCTTTTGTCTGATACATCTTAACAAGCAACTAGCTAAATTGGAGTCACAAGTATAGACAGTCTATGGAGAGTTTCAGGCTGCAGGCTTGTTGGGGCTGCAACTTTTCTACCTCTGCTGGACCATAATTCAAGTCAAATCATAATCTTCTGGGGAAGTATACAAGTATTCTAACGCAATATGGAAAGCCGGAACTGTTTCCTGCTACTGTGCACACTTAGTTTAGCGCTGGCCTCTAGAGGGGCGATGAAAAATGATGATGGCATCGACTTTGTCAGCTTCCTGAGACGTATCTACCCCGGGCTGCTGGTGAGAGACGAGCCGTTCATCATCAACAAAGACTTTGAGATAAACTCCCTCAAGGAGCTGGGACGCCCTGAAGTCCTCTCAATCACAGAGCAAAACAAGGGCAAACCAGTCAATCAGGATACAAACGGGGCTGCTGGACCTGTGGTGTTAACCAAAGATGGCCAGATCAAGGGGATTACGGTGGACAAGGCCCATATATTCTATGGGATACCATATGCAGACCCCCCGGTTGGGGCTTACCGCTGGAAGCCCCCCAGACCTGTGAGTCCTTGGGCGGGGGTTTACGATGCCTCCTTCCCCAGGGCGTCATGCATGCAGGCCTGCAGCGGACCCATCACTGAGGAGTGTCCTCGGATAGTAAGAAACAACGCAACTTTTCACTTATTTACATGTTGTGGTAATATTTCACTTTAAGATGTAATAACATGGTTGGTATTTTGGCACAGAGTGACTCACAGCGAGAGAAACTGTTTTACCTGCTAGATGACCAACATTAAAGGTGACAGTTGTACTAAGGGGACAGAAAAGGTTGAAAACAGATTCAAGTTTTAATTATTAAAACAAATAAAAGTCAAATATATTGTGGATGCATAAATCTGGTTGATAGTGGACGTAGCTAAAGAGCCACCATTTTTTTTTTTTTTTTAATAGTGTGAGCTAAGCCATGTACAGTATTACAAGAACTGTATTCTGGACTCCAAGATGGTGCCTATTCATTCCAATAAAGGTTAAACAGTGTATTCCACAAGTGTTACTCTCTTTTTGGTGTGTGGTGTGGTTTGGTTTTGTGTGGCTCATGTTACATGCATAGTAACATCTCTCCCTGCAGGGCCGTAGCCAGGATTTTAGAAATACTGAGGCCATGAGTCCAGTTCCCCCAATACACCAAAAACATCTCTAAAATAGTGATTATTTGTATTGCGGTTTAAATGTCTATTGTTAAGGAAATACTAAAACTTTAATTATATTATCTTTTGGCCTAAAAGTAGTCACATTTAAATATTTTGAATCTAAAAATAATTAATCAGCTTAAAGAATATCTACCATGTCTTGGGTTTTTTACTTTGACTTCACCCAGGTTGCTAGAAAATGTCCTCAGTGGTAATTAATAAGATAAAGAATTGGTGCAGTACCACAGTTGATCACTGAGACAAACCAACAGTAAAGCTGCATTCATGTCATAATATTCAGGTTTTCATTATGAGCAGCTATGTTGAAAAATGTCAGCCTGCTGGTTTTAATTTTGAGTTTGAGATATTGGTAATTTCTGGCAGCTGAAATATCTCCCACTTGGTAAAAATAACTGTCAAACAAGCCAGTCACAAAATGGCTGCAAAACCACCATGGCTAGGAGTTACATACCATTGATTAAGCTAATTTAAAAGGAGCAATACACTGTATCTGGTTTCACTTATTAAGAAACGGATACATATAAAGTAGTTCATTGAGGATATTTGAATAGTGTAACTACAACGCTAGCAGTGGGGCTAACCATCTTGTAATATTATGTGAATTCACTTTCAAGTCAGAATATTGAGAAGTTTTCTAATTGTGTAAAGGCTGACTTACGGCTCCATATAAACTAGCTAACTGGAAAACGTAATGATCAAAGGAATTCTGGTCAAATTATCAGCCTAAAAATTATAAACTGCATCACTGACCATCCATTTTATGATGTTGGGTTGGGTTGGCAGGCTAGCTAAATAGCTAGCAAGCCTGTTAACTACGGCTAGTTTGAACCTGGATGGCTGAGTTGTATATTCTCAGTTAGTGAAAGAAAATTGCTAACACTGAACTAAATAAACTATTATCTCTCAAAAAGGTCAGTGAGGACTGTCTCTACCTCAACATCTTTGTACCTCTGGATGTGAACTTCAGCTCCCCTCTGGGAAGCCCACTGCCTGTCATGGTGTGGATCCATGGTGGGGATTTCATCGCTGGCTCTGCCTCCAAGCCGCTATACGATGGACGCTTCATCAGTAACCTAACCCACACTGTTGTTGTAAGCCTGGAGTACCGACTGGGTATGGAAGTTTGTTGGTATTTCACTTTAATTGGACCTATTCCACTGTAATGACATGTACAATTCTATATTTGAAAAAAGGCCTTATTCAGAATATCCAAACGGAATATGCTGTTTACATGACCTGTATCAAATTTGGAATAATAGTGGAATAAAACTGTGCATGTAAACGTACTGTACTCACTGATTGCTTGTGAACTGCGGTCAAACGGTCAAACTAGGCAGCGCTGATCAAATATGAATCAACAATCTGTTACTGCATTGCTTGTTTCTCTTCTCAATTGTTTTCAGAAAGATCTTTTAGTTACTGTTTAGCTGTAAAATGGGAATGTTTGTGACCAAGTGGAGCCAAAACCAAGCACCGCAAGACCAGCCTATGCTCCCGACGTGCTGAAGCAAACATTCTCATTTTACAGCTAAACAGTAACTAAAATATGTTTCTGAAAACATTGGCAATGCAGTAACATAGTCTTGATTAATATTTAATCAGCGCTGCCTAGTTTGACAGTTTAGGAGCAGTCGTTGACACTGCGTTACAGGCTCCTCGGCTCTGATGGTTGTTTTATTTACGCCATTAGGAGCACCATTAGGAGGAACAGGAGTTTTTTTTCACAGATCATCTGATTCACGTAGTACTGTCAGGATATACTGACAGTTTGTGCAAATATGACAAAATGTTATTTGTATGCAAGTGACCAACTGTAGCTTTAATAGCCTTTTTCTAAATTGTACTGTATGTGCAGGGATAAAGGGAGGAAGACCTTTAGCACTAGAGTTGGTAAAGGCAACAAGCAGGCATCTCATGGTAGACATTAGTTAAAATAATGGTGGTGTGTTTATTGTGGAGTGCATGTGTGTGTCTGCCTGTCTGTGTGAGACAGTATGTGGCTGGCTAATGCGTCCGTGTCATTATCTTAAATGACCGAGCCTGTTGGTAATTACACTGCTTTCCTGCAGACTGAAAACAGGAGCTGAGATATGTGGACGGTAATTTGGAAAATGAATGTCTTGCTGGAGTCAATTATGTCTGATCATGTGAATTTCTGCATGATTTAAGGTGCTTTTGGGTTCCTTGTGTCGGGTAAGGACCCTCACTCCTCAGCTGCAGGGAATTATGGGATCTTGGATCAGCAGGCGGCTCTTCTTTGGGTCCAACAGAACATTCCAGTGTTTGGAGGAGATCCTAGCAAGGCAAGCACACGCACGCACACACTAACCTTAAAGAAAGAAAAACATCTCTATTTTGCTTTGTGTTCGTTTTATAATGTTACAATCTGGCACAGGCCCAGGGGGCCATAGGGTCAGGGGCCCTGACTCAAAAATATGATGAAAAAGCACACAAAATGGTCTCAAAGAGATGTTATGCCCCCTAATACATACAACATGACTACACATAGACACAACATGACTACAGAAATGCAAAATGACCACTAAGAGATGCAAAATGACCACTAAGAGATGCAAAATGACTTAAAATAGATACAAAACTAACAAAAAGGTACACATCTTGCATGCCTGCATTATCTCTACATTGTCTCATAATCTGTCCATGTGTGCCACGCTGTTTAAGCCAAAATGTCACCCAGTACTGTGTGTTGTCAATTCGGAGATTGAAGGCTGGTGTTACACAGTGAAACTGCTGTATACTGTATATCAGTGGATTCCAACCTAGAGGTCAAGATCCTGAAGGGGGGTTATGATTATTTTGTCTGACTTATCTTGCTTTTTACTGTAAAAATAAATACTGGATAACTTTATTTAATTTTAGGACTCTAGAAAGTATTGAAATTCATGAATCTGAGAAAAGAATACCACTCTTCGATTGAACAGCTTGTAACCTGTGATGGATGACTGATGGTTGCTTTTAATGCCAAGTCTCTGTGTTGTGTTTTTGTCAGGTGACACTTTTTGGGGAGAGTGCAGGTGCTCAGTCAGTGAGTCTTCACCTGATGATCCAGAGCAGCCAGCCTCTGTTTAAACAGGCCGTCCTGCAGAGTCTGCCCTTCTCCATCCCTCTGATGACCAGGTGAGGAACCATCGGCTCAGGGTCGGCATGGTTTCTGATTCGTGCCTGGCTGAAGTTACAAAATATGGTGGACTCAAAGAGCTGTCAAGAGTATTAGGTTTCCTTTTTTTCTAAGATAGAAGAAGCATGTGTTTTCTGGAGCTGTTGTTGTATTTAAACCTTGCAGGGATGTTCCCAGCATGCTTACAGACAACTTCAAGCTGAACTGTAATTTAGCATTTCTGCGTCTCTTCCACAGACACGACGCCCTGAAGCTGGGAAAAGACTTTGCTAAACAGACCAAGTGCTCTGTGAGCGACATCGTCTGTCTGCTGTCTCTCACTCCACAGGCCGTCCTGGCTGCCCAGATGAAAACAAGTAGGGCGCATCAAACACCAGCCTACCAAATTTAGAGCACCGCTCAGGGCTGCCCACACAGTTACATAAGAAGGCAGGATATAGTATGTTTATCTGCAAAAGATGATGAAAAACATTATTTTTATCCGGAGCTGTGGCATACTGGATAACTAAATTACAAAAACAGAGGAATAGCGGGCCTCTGAAGGGGCAATCAGAGGGACTTTACTGCCTCACAGCATCAAATGACTGTTATATATCTGCAGGGTTGACAGAATTATTGATCAGTATCACGGACTCTGTGATTACATATCAGTGACAAGACATTTAGCATAGCATAACTCCAACTAGTTTGTTCTGTTGGACCCTTGTCTCTAAATCATAAACCTCAGTGAAAATCAGGCTGTTTTTTGTTTTTTTCAATCTAACCAATGTGTTTTTGATCTCAGGTTCCAAGGTTGTGAACCCGTTCAGGTTCCTGGAGGTTTTTGAGACGTGGGGTCCATACATTGATGGGGAGTTAATAAAAGAGCAAGCTGTCACTGCCTTCCAGAAGGGCCACTGGCAGAAAGAGAAGCCGGTGCTGCTAGGTAAGAGAGACAGAAAAAAAGTACAGTACAAGATAAAAGGCTAACAATTGTATTACAAAGCAGCCTCAAATGCTGCTGATGGACCAAGTACATTTTGTCAATTTTGAGGTACTTAATTCAAGTATTTACATTTTTGTACCACTTGATACTTCTACTTCTCTACATTTCAGAGGGGAAATGACAGAATAGGACGATTCCCAATCACTCATAAAATGACAAATTTGACATTTCTTTAATACCTAATTACGGCTGCATGGTGGCCATTTTGAAGACCGTCAAACAAGACCGTAATGGCAGTTTTTATCAAATGACAGTGTTATTTAAGGTAATGGTCGCATTTAAATAAACACGTAGTTAACGTTGATACGTTTTAACCCAAACCTAACCCTTGCCTAATCCTATTGCCTTCCATGCAGCATACGACGTTAGGGGCTTAAAAAAAACAAGCACCGAGTTGGCCGCCTAAGAACAAACGTAAATATGAGTCGTTAGGAGCTGCTTGCACAAAAGACCTATACGGTGGTTTTCTGTGCGAGGACAGTCTGAAAAAAACACTGCAAAGACAGTAGAAACATATTGTAAGCTTCCTTCATAAATTGACTTCCTCCTCATGTCTGATTTTACACAATTATTTTACCATTACCATCAGTTCAATCTGGTGCCTCGAGAGTAACCTCTGGCCTAGTCTCGCTTTGCGAATGCTATGTGGAGTAGCCAGACCCTCCTTCAGCGCGCTTTGGAGGAGGGTCTGGCTACTCCACACAGCATTCGGGGATGGGAGGAAAACGTGCTCTGGTTTAATGGCATTTATTTAAACCAATCACAATTGTCTTGGGCGGTGCTAAGCATCGGAGAAAAGCCGAGGTGCCGCTGTAAAATAGCCTCGGGAAGGAACTTGTTTTGGTGGAACGTGTACGTTCAAAAGCTGTTTTAGTCGTGCAACAGAAAACTCAGATTGGACAGATAGTCTAGCTAGCTGTCTGGATTTACCCTGCAGAGATCTGAGGAGCAGTTAACCATAGTCCTCAGAAATCCACCAGAGTTTAAAATGCCAACACAAAGGAAGCCCAAGGAAACGGATGAATGAGTGATAAATGAGTGAAATCCGGTGGATTTTCCGGCGGCAACGGCGCAATCCCGGAAGTGGAACGTCGAGGACATGGACTACCTCTGGCCAGTCCAGCCAGTCTCTCAGGTGTATGATTTCTGGTGGACTCATTGTGGTTCTCTTTAAAACACATTTTTTCTCCAAAATCATAACAAAGCTGAAAGCAATGAACATGCTTTGAGGAAACTAAGCAGCCTAGTGAATCAAGGTGAAAGCTGAAGTCTCATTACTTGCTGTTGTAAATTGCCCAGAGTTATAATGGGAAGTAAACATGTCTAATTTTTACACACAACGTTTGTGCAGATGAGGTCTACTTGTTTGCTTTGACTGAGGCGTTGCTTTCTGTCCTGCAGGAACCACCTCAGAAGAGGGAGTGATCTTTGCGTTTGGTGTCTTCAACAAGCCAGTCTCTGCAGTGGAGAGCACTGTGTACATCACAGCCATCTTTAAACAACATGCTCTGCAGATCCTGCGCAAGTACCTGCCCCTGTACATGGACGCTGACCGCAGGGATATGCTAGCTCAGGTAAGAGGAGCTCAATTCACTGTCTTTTCATTTTAAGCATTGTAGCTGATATATAGTCCAAACTAAAGATGCAGCCATACACACATTTTAGTGAGAGCTTTCTTATGGAAACAATTAATAAGAAATTGAAGCTTCCCCACAAACATAGAAAAATTTTGTTCGAACTTTGCTGTAAAAAAAGTGCTGCTGATTTGTTAGCGCACAGATAAAAATAGACATGAGGAAGTACAACGAAAAGCCGCCTTTGAAAACATAACACATCTTCGTATTATCTATATACTACGAAGAGGTAGACGGATGAGCCATGATTAATTGGAATGCAATGCCTAGTCATGTCATTCAAGAAAATTAAAAATCTCAATTCAAAGTATAACTTAAAGAACATCTCCTAGCTGAACAGTACTCTGTATTGGCTAATACTAAATGCATGCTGTTAGTATCATTGAGGGTTTTATATGTGTGCATTTGCTTGGTCATATTATCAGTGATCAATGTTATAATCTCATCTCTACATTCTGTGAATAATTTAAACTAGGTCCTGTGTTGTCCTGTGTTGTAGTGTGTTGCGTTGAATGTTGTTATGTCTTGTTATTATTTTAGTCGTTTTTCTTTCAGTGATGTATTGAATGTTGTTTTTTTGGTGGTTGTTTTTAATGTAATGATGCATGGCAATGTATAGCTGCACAAGCTTTGGGTGGCCCCAGCTAATGGAGATCTCAATAAATCAAATCAAATCAAATCTTGAGACAGGGTCTTCAAGAGACTAAAGGCTAATTATCAAAAGTCACTTGTATTTCTTTTGCTACAGACAACTATTATTTTAGCTTGGAGTGAAAAGTTCATAGATAAATCTTCAGTTCATAGAAAGCAAAGTTACTGAAGCGAGCTGCTTTTGATCAGACTGAGGCAAATTGCATATAATTAATATTCTTCCATTTGATGTGGCTTTGTCTCTGCATCATTAGCTATACAGTGGCTGTCAAGAAACTGTCAACCAGTTTCCAGCTGGCTTACATTTAGACAGTAACGTCTAATTTGTGCAGAACATCTCGCCAGAAGAAATGCACAGTCTGTGTTGTAAATAGTGAAGCAAAGTGTGGAAAAAGGCAAACACAATTAGGCTACATTGACAGTGTAACCTGCATTTCAAGAGCTGTGTAACACACACATGCATCAATAACCACCCATTTGGGTGGTCATGCATGGATCGATGTCCCACCCATCCGGAGCACGGAGTGTAACGGGGACCCAGCTGTCTTCTGTACTTTGTCTCATGAGCCTGATGGGGAATTAAAAACAATTATACTCTTTTGCTGCTGGGAATAATTTCTTTAAAAAAAGGCACATTTCCTCGAGATCAGGGCAGTCAAAGAAAGACTTGTAGCTCTACATATTTGTGGGTTCTTTTCACCTCAAGAGCCATCAACTTAGTCCCTTACCTTGTATAAAAGTTCAGCATTATCACCATCAGTCAGCAGACTTTACACAATTATATGTTGCTCCTTGGCTCCTCAAACACAGCTCCTATCGTTTACCTACAGAGGGAGCTACAACTCCAGTTTTTCTCAAAGTTTAACTCCAAAACACACCACAGTTTTTAATTTCTCTTCCTTAATTTGTATGAGTAAAGCATGTGGACCAACTGGAATCAGGGACTTTGTCTGTCTGAGATGCAGCCTGACTGCCAGAGGCAAGAAGGAGAAGGGGGCGAAAAAGATTTACATTTGGGCCACCAAAAATGTACTTTTGCCAACAGAATATTGGTGTTATGGTTTGGACATTTCTGTTGCCTTGTATTTTGTTCTATTTCTGTTGCCTGTTTTTTCTGTATGTTCCCTGTTTTTGTTGGTTATTCTGAATTGTGTATGTTTTGGTTATCCCTGTGTTCTGTTCTCCCTTGTGTTGTCTAGCGTTGGTCAAGTTTCTGTGTTTAGGTTATGTCATGTTTTCTGTCTGTTTTTCCAGTTTCCTGTTTTATTTTGATAGTCTGTTTTCTGTCTTGTCATGTCTAGTTATACTTTGTTTTTACTGATGTGTTTCACCTGTTGTACCACCTGTCCCTCATTTGTTCATTACCTCTTGTATTTAACCCCCGTGTTCCGATTGTTTTGTGTCCGCATGCTGTCAGTTTGTATCAGTTACCCTGTTTTGCGTGAGTTTGTGTTCCTCGTTCTGCTTTCTAGTGTTCTGTTCGCTTGTTTCAGTCTTGTGTTTTTTTTCGTAGTCTTTCCTAGTGCCTCCCAGTCTCTGTACTGCCACATTTTGTTGAAATAAACCCTCGTGTTAAAACCTTCTGCCTGCCTGCCTGCCTCTCCCTGCGTTTGGGTCCACTCTCCCCTTCTCCACATCACAATTAGCGCTTTTCCATTACATGGTACCTGCTCGGCTCGCCTCGACTCTACTCGCCTTTTTTGGTTTTCCATTACGAAAAAAAGTACCTGGTACCTGCTAACAAGTACTTTTTTTAGTACCACCTCAGTCGAGGTTCCAAGCGAGCTGAGCCAATACCAAAAGGTGACGTGAAAGCGACAGATGGGGGTGTCCTGAACAAACCCGCCATTTTTAAATATAATAGTTTTGGCTGCCTCCAGCTTCATTTGAAACAAAATGTGTCTTCTGGCAACAACAACACACCTTTGATGTTCTGTGTGTGTCGCGTTAGGTCACGGCAGTTTACTGCGGCGCCGCTTGTTTTACAGTCCTGCGGAGGCTCCAGGCAGAGCTTTCGCTGTAGCCTACGCACACACACACACACACACACACACACACACACATACACACACACCGGCAAGTATAAACATCAGGCCACTTACATAGGCTACGGAGAAAGCTCTGCGTGGAGCCTCCACAGAACTGTAAAACATGCTCAAGTGGCCTGATGTTTATACTTGTGCGCTGGTGTGTGCGTCGAGCCGGCATATAAGACGACCAGCCACGCTGAGGCGGTACTAAAATCTGCAATGGAAAACGGACGCACAATTTGTCGAGGCGAGTCGAGCCGGTACCATGTAATGGAAAAACGCTATAAGGGGCTTGGTGGCCCATGCGGCCAGTGCTTAAAAAAATTAGCATCTATCCCTGTTATTGTATGCAATTTAGGCAATAAAAAAGGTTGCTTTTTCTAAAAAAGGAAACCTCTTTTGTATATTTGCTACTGCCGTTTACTGTAAAGCAAAAGTATTTCTTATCCGATTACTCGATTAATCAATGGAATAATCGGTAGAGTACTCAATTATTAAAAGAATCGATAGCTTCAGCACTACACATGTTTAAAGCTGCTTAAAAAAACTCGAATGACTACCAATGAAAATCCAGAGGTGGAATAGCTCATGATGAAACGAAAAGAAAAGAAAACCTCCAGCAGTTTCCTCGGGGAGCAACAGGGGGTCAGGAGGTGACACTCCTGGACATACTTAGTATTCACTCACAGTTGACGGTGCAGTGGAGGCTCAACCTAAGTATGCACACATACCTCCTGCTTCTCTTCATAAAGGGCACTTCTCCAGAGGAATGGGGGGGCGGGGGGGTCAGCACAAATTCTAACCAGTCTGTCACAGAGGAGGCTGATATGAAGAGCTCAGCACTATGCTTCATATAGCATTTATTGAGTACATAAAAACCCAGTATCTCTGAACACATCCAAAACAACATTACTAACATCATCACCATCTTTCCAGCTTAACACACCAATCATCAGAGTAAAAACAACTCTGCTTCTCAGTCACTGCGAGTGCAGGCAGCCAGGGATCATGGATGCTGCTGTGATATTCAACTATGATTTCACCCAGTGCCATACCTGAACACCGGCCCTCACAATCAAAAAACCAGACCGGCCCACCGCAAATTCTCCCGGTGCTCCCGATTAGCCAATCCGGCCTGTGTGTGTGTGTGTGTGTGTGTGTGTGTGTGTGTGTGTGTGTGTGTGTGTGTGTGTGTGTGTGTGTGTGTGTGTGTGTGTGTGTGTGTGTGTGTGTGTGTGTGTGTGTGTGTGTGTGTGCGCGTATGCATCAGCTTCCTACAGTCAGCCTGTTTGTTTTCAAATGTCAGATGTAGGGCTATGTGGGCGCAGGTTGTGTGCTGCTGAGACAAGACACACTGGTTTCCAGGTAACAGGCAGAATAAGACGATCTACCTTCATTTTCTTTTTGCTTCCTTTTAGCTGAGAGGCAACAATAGTTTTTGCTGCTCTGCTCCCAGCACATCTATATGTAGATGTCATGCTAATTAGTGTTATTCATTTTCTTTTCTACAAAAACACTGCAGAAACTAGAAGATACACTGTAAAACACAAACTTTCAACGGAGCTGAACACTTCCAAAGCAGCGTGTTTGTTCTTTCTTTTTTAGATTTCATGTTCCAAAACAAATAGCTGTGCCGTTTAGTTATCGATTTGGTGACTAGCACATGCAATATTATAACAGCCATTGCTAAAACTCCCAGAGCTGGATCAGCACCAAAATGTAATCTATCCAATGTTGTCATGATTATAAGCCAATGAACAAGTGTTAATTATGTAACTTCCTTCAACAAAGGTAATTATGAAAGAAAAGACATTTATAAAAGAATAGGAAGGAACAAATTACGTCAACTTTAATCCCATTATGAGAGAGTAAAATCCTTACATGAGTCAGTGTGGTCATGAGTGGGAGGTTTCCTGTTTTTCTTTCAAGATTGGAAGGGAAAGAAGAGGCGTATTTGTAAGAGAAACAGCTAAAGGAAAAGAACATCCTATGAAATCTGTCACATCTGTCTATGACATGCACAGATACAAAATTAAAAACGCCGGCATACTGTATGCAGCCTAAATTAGCCTCCTGTCTGACACTAGCAGCTCTGCGAGACTCTTAGCGGTGTTTTGAGCAAAATGATAATGTCAGCATACTCATACGCTAACAATGGCAATGTGAACATGCTGATGGTTAGTGGGGAATGTTAACCATGTAGTCACCATTATAGTTTAGCACGTTAGCATGCTAACAGAGTAATAAGCAAAAACACAAAATTCAGCTGAGCCTGATGGGACTGCATTTGTTTTGCAGGTATTTGATACATTTTGAGCATCAACCACTTCATTTCCTGCATTCTAATACATTATTACAGTATGCACCAATTTATGGTGGAAACATTTATTTATGTGAAGGAACACAAAATTCAGGAGGCAGGTGACAGGTGACAATTCAAAATTAGAAATATATTGGAATATAATGCAGTCAATCAGGGAACTGGATCCCGGATCCACGCGCACTTGACCCCAAAGTCCAATTTGTTTAATTAATATGAACACTGTGTACCGTACCCGGGCATGGTTGGTCAATCCGTGCCCTAGTCTACTTGAAAAGGTGGTCTAGAGTACAGTTCATGCGTACCCCCCTTCCGTTTTGCATCAGGTGGCAAACCAACTGTACCAAAACACAGAAGTGGACTACTATTTAACCCCACTACGAGGAGTTATTAACTGGTTATGAAATTGTTTCAATTTAATACTGATGCCACTGTATCAGACGGCAGCGCAGCCCCCACGGACAGACAGCAGCTAGTCGGAGCTCCGGCCAGGAGCAGAGCTTCACCTCGCTGCGGCGCTGACCCCTGCTAAAGACGGTCACCTGGGCAGCCTGACTCTGGACATAAAAACTAAGATCCCATTAGCGCCAGCTTCACGGCGGAGCGTTCAGGTCCAGTCAAAACAATGCAGCTTAGCTGGCTTATAAACTCCAGGCGCATGCGTAAAACATAGCAGCTGGGGATGAAAAGGAAGTTGACTGCTGGAAGTCAAAGACGTTTTGGAGCTGGTGATTTTCTTTTGCCGCTGGCTAAAAGCTCTTTGGGGGGTGCCAAAAATTACTTCATGCAGTGACAAACCCTGCCCATGGTGGCACTCGAAGAAAAGTTATAAGATCCTGAATGCCTGTACAAAATGTAATGGCAATCCAATAATTAAATATTTTGGTCTGGATTAAACTGGTGACTGGCCAACTGACAAACGAAATATGCCATCCATAGAGCCAAGCTGGTAGCATGGTTAAATATGATTTAATTTAGTTCAAATACACCTGTTGTCTGACCAGCTGTCTTTTTTCCCTCTCCTCAGATCGTCACCGACTACATCTTCCTGTGTCCATCCAGGAGGTCGGCGCGTGCTGGCACAGCAGCGGGCAGCAAGGTTTGGATGTACATGTTTGACCACGTGGCGTCAGACCACCGCGTGTGGTCAGGTCTGACCTTCTGCTACCAGCGCGCCTGCCATGGCGCCGAGCTGCCATTTCTTTTTGACTCTGCTTCGGTGGCTAACTTCACCCTGTCGATACCAGAGAAGCTACTGTCCAATCGGATGCTGTGCTACTGGGGCGCCTTCGCCCACACTGGTGACCCTTCCTCGCGGGCCCAACAGACCACTTTCTGCCGGGAGCAGCGTCTGCCCGTTTGGCCGCGCTATTCCGACACCAGCAGCTGGCTGGTCATGAACCTGACAGTGCGTTCACATGCACAAGTGGGAACCAGGGACCATATATGTGACTTTTGGGACCATCTAGGCATCTATTAGTGAGGGGGTGGGCAGGGCAGGGAGGTGTTGAGTTACTTTGCAGTAAAGTATACATGCTACCATCTTTCTGTTTCTTCCACAGAATGTTAATCTAGTCACAAAATCTTGCAGCATGTAGTTGCAGTGTTCATCACAAAATATACATTCATAAAATATGACCTTTTAGAAATCGCTACCAAGCAGCAATTATAGTTTAATAAATCGTCAACTTTTAGAAAATGTTATTTCTATTTCCTTTCTCCAGCAACAGCTACGAGTGCACATCAGTTTTTAAAAACTGCTACGATTATCAGCATTCTGTCATCTATTGCTCAGCAGTATGAAATGCATCTCTGGCCAAAGCCTCACCATTTTCCCCTTAACATGAGAAAGGATGCAGAAAGACAAGTTGCTCTATTTGGGGTACATTTAGGTGAAGACGAGTTTGCACAAGTTGAAAGATATTTTAACCTGAGCAAAACATGTACTCCTATCCTAAAGCTATATGACACTTCATCATGACAGTACAGAGACAAAGAAAAATGGAGACTCTCAAAGCCTCCAAAGATTATTTATAGAAGACAAGAAATTGTCAGTTCAAGGCTAGACAAAAAGGGGCTAGCTTAAAAATGTGGTGGGAGTCCAGCTGTCTATTAGCACAAGTGAACCAAAATAAGTCAAATTAACCAAAAATAAGTGTACTTGAAAACCTTATTTTTAGCCCTGTGACAGGTTCTGTTTCCTGTTTCCAAAAGCACTTGTCAAATGTATTAGTGAAATCAAACTAATATACTGTGATGTATTTAAGGCCTTTAACTATCAGCTGTACTTTGTGTAAAAGCATGTGTCTTCTAATTGTCTGGTTAAAAAAAGGCTTTAATGATGTAGATATGAGACATTTCTTTTGGTTTTCTTTTTAATTTTACTTTAGTCTGAATCCCAGAGCTCATGTCTTACATGAAATGTACTTTTGTGGTTAATTTGTGTCTGAAGGGATGAGATGGAGTTGATTAAAACCCTTAATTTCTCATGTAAGTGGCACTTTCATAAAAATGTAGATTTAATGGGCACTGTGATTTAGGATTCAAAGACAACTTATTTGTGTTTATGCCTATTTTATTGCACCACTTTCTTCCTGTTTAGATAGATGTATATATTTAGGCTATAGATGAGGCTGTTAGTCACTTTGGCCAATGTGTTTCTCAAATAAAATAAATCCTTAAAGCTGCGCTGATCAATATTTTGTATTATTAACTATGGAAAAAATGACTAGGTATAATGAAAAAGGGATCACTCGTAGTGACAAACAAAAGTTGTTCAATTCTAAGAAGCGTTTTTAGCAACTTCCAGGTCATTTATTATGTTTCGTAGCCTACAACTTCACTCTCACTGCTCTCTTCAGCACAATGTCCATCAGCAGCAGGGGGGGGGGGGGGGCGCTTGTGCATAGGTGAGGATTAAGGTGAGGCTGTGGGTGGGCAGTCCTCACTCCCACCATCTTCACTCCTACCAGATGGACCTTCAGTGGCATGAGGGAACCCATGACGACCTTTGTCTGGCAGGAGTTGCAGGGGGCTGACGGTGGTCCGGTCAGTTGGACTCCGCCTGTGCCTGTCCCCAGAAGCAGGTTTGTCTTTGGGGTTTGCTCCCCTAGCTACTCTACCCTCCCGAGTTAACCCATGTGGCTGTGGGGTTGCCTTCCCAACCGTTGTGGTGGTTCTCACACCACCATCTTCTGCCTGCGCCGCCTTTGGGGTCTTCACTATTTACCCATAGCTGGGGCTATTTACCCATAACTGGGAGAGTGGATGGCGGGCATCAGGGTGTTTCCACTCACCGATGGGCCTGCATGCCACGTCTCTGGCGCCCACTGCTGCTCCGAGATCCCGTACAACTTAGCCTGGAACCACAAGGGACCAGTTACCATGTGTGCCACGGGGAGGCGTGTACGAGATCTTGGCAGTGGAGAGGCTATGTACCGGCTGAGGAGGCTTACACACTCGGCTCCTCTTCTTGTCCCTGAATACAAAAGGCTAGCCGGTGGCAGTAGCTGAAAGCAGAGAGTGGCAAGCAGAAGCAGCATTCAGCATGCACTAACTACAAGCACTACTACTCCAACACACACACAGACACACAGACACACAGACACACACACACACGCACACGCACACACACACACACACACACACACACACACACACAGATATAAACAGACATAGACAGACACACACACACAGACACAGACACACACACACACACACACACACACACACACACACACACACACTATACAAGTACCAATGTATTTCCTTTTCCTCAGCCAGGCATTAGAGAAAGCTTTTTCTACCACTTCTTCTTCTGCTTTTTCATTATCTGGCTCTGAAGATCTACCAGCTGGGACCTCATGGTGCTCTCCGTCCTCTCCCACTCCTGCTCCTTTTGAGTCAGCTTCAGGCTTTCTGTGGCCTGAAGGAGGGATGACTTGTCCTCCTTCCACTCATTGAGATGACTCTCCAGATGCTCACAAAGCTTTGCTCGTCATTCTGATCCACATAGGAGGCCCTTGTTTTCTCACTCTCCTCCAGCAGGGAGGTTTTTCACCAGCTGATGTTCAAACTTTTTCTCAAGAGCAGCCATGAGGTTCTTGTTGTTTTTGTCCTGCATTTCCAGCTGGGCCAGTATCTCCTTTGCCTCCTCGTCCTGTTGGAGAGCTTCCTCCATCTTGCTCAATTTATTCTTCAGCTCCTGAGCTTGAGCCCTCTCAATCTCCAGATAGCTCTCCAACATCATGTTGGTGGTCTTAGCTACAGCGAGCATCTGTCTCTCTTTAAGAAGCTCCATCTTCTGAGGCTCCACATTATTTTTAAGGGCCTCTTTCTCTCCCTTCATCTGCTCCAATTCGACTTTCAGGTCTTCAGTAATGAAGTACTGCAGGTCGAGATCTTTTTGGGCTTTTTGGGCAGCCTGTTGCTGATTTTTCCCAGCTTTCCCAGTATTTCAGATACTCTGTTTCCCTGGGTGGGGAGTGGACACGTTCAGCAAGCTGAACTTTCAAGTCACACCTCTGCATCAGCTCTTTCTCACGGCTCCAACTGCTGCCCTCTCTCTGTTGTTGGAGCTGATCGAGGACATTGGCCAGCAAGTCCTCTCGGATTATCAGGTGAACTCTTCCCTCAGATTCACATTGGGTGAGCCTCGGCTTGCGGTCCTTCAGTCAATCTCTCTGGAGTGGAATTCCATGTTTTCCAACTTTGTATTCTGCTGGACCAGTGTTTTTTCTCCTGTTGCACTGTGCACCTTTGGATTGTCACAGTCAAATGACTCTCTGATACAAACTGCTCTCTGAGTGAATTTGTGTCACAACTAAAGTTGGGTCCCAGTATTCATAGATTCTCAACATTCTTAAAAGTGTCGTTATGACAACAACATCTATTCTTATGTTTTCAATCCAAATGGTTATTGATTCTATTCCATTCTATCTTTGATTCTATTGTTACTATGGGATACCAGTTTGTTTATGTTTGAATATACAGTATGAATGTAATTATTTCTGATAATTCCTAAAATATGGCAAAGAAAGAACACTTTACGAAATATGGGAAGGAAAAAGATGGATGTCTTTGCACAAGAGCAGTACACCCAAGTATGCGCCAGTTGGGACGCCATTTTCTCTGACTTCAATAACCATGTGCGCTCAGCAACTACCTATTATTTAAGATGTGCATTTACCACAATAAAACATTTTCTTTTACTTTTTTTTAAACGGTCCAATATTTTTTATGTTGGATTTGAAAAGCCGTTTAGCCCCTGCTCACGTTTATCTTGTACATGTTAAAAGTTGTCGTAAAGGAAGCGAAATATGAAGTTATCCCCATCCCTCGCTGCTGCAACAGTGAGAATTTCCCCATTGTGGGTATAAAGGACTTTTCACACGGGGAGCGACACTTCGCCTGCGTAGTTGCATGGATCCGCGGGATCTCGCTCCTCATGTGAAGGCCAGCTGATCAATGTGTGGTAACCATGGGGATTCTGTGCACTACTCTATCCCTGCCGTACAACTGAATGAAATCAGCTGACTGTGGTACCATATATCCCTAATCACAGGTCCATTTATAACAAAAAGTGGCAATCCTAGTATTTTCCTAACCATGATCTGTTATTGTTGATAGCTAAAGTTAGCTAAATTAGCATAGTCATAATTACGGACGTTACCTGATAAATCCAGTCTTGTGCCGATGCGCTGACAAGCAGAAGCCCCACTGTCTATGTCCTGATAACTGTTTGGAAAACAGTTTTATATTTTAGTGAACTCACAAACAGCAATAATCAGTCTCTTGTTCATTGATATGCACGGCATGTTGCTGGCGTAGGGAAAAGTTCAACACAATTCAACTCTTGCAGCGGGCGGGCGTGTGCGTGTAACGAGCACGAAGGCGAGTTCATGGGATTGCGCCCGCTTGTCGTATCGCCTGTCAAACTGCCCGTGCACCCCCTCTTAGGTCTCCCACATTTGAAATGGATTCTTGTATAAAACTATTTTACTGCAAAAGTGGTTAAAGTGACAGATATTGTGACACAGCCAAGTGCAAAACAAAGCCAGGCCGAAGATGCATTGAGATTCGATCGCTCACACCACATTTGAAGGGGTTTGGGCCACGTTAGTATTAGTCTATTAGTATTTCTCATGTCACAGAAACCACTGAGAGTGAATCCTGTGTTATGGATGCTATTGTCTGTGTTTTTGTTCTGGTGCTCTGCACAGTTCAGACACCCGGCTGCCTGCTGTTATCCCTGGCACGGAGGTCCCCGGGGACCACAGGTTCATAAAATGGGCCCAAAAATCTGAACATAATACACACATACCACCGTCGGGTGGAGAAAAATACGCCCTTTGTTACACTGACAAAGCGTTTTTTCATAAGTCATCGCACATTTCTGTAATAGGCTAAATTATGTAGGATGTATGTGAGAGTAACAACTGAAATGTATACACACAACAAAAACTATTTTTAATTAAAATATCTATTTCTGTATATGCAAACGGAACTTATGTACGTGTTTATTTGCATATAGAGTGTGGAAATGAGATCCGATCACAAGTGGCCACTCAAGACACATGTGGAGAAGCATTCTAATGCCAGCTGTGAACTGACACACTTAGAGCTGTCCACTAGTGATCGGATCACCCGAGACACATGTTAATGTTATGTTAATACCAGGTCTGAACAGGGTCACAGACACTCGGCTAACATTTGTCAGTGATATTAAGCCGAATGAGAGGAGAGCCAATTAACGTGGACGAAAATGTTTAAAATCAGTGGCAGCGAAAAGAGGCAACATAACTAACCTAAAACCTCACCTAAAACATAACCATCCCACTCAGTGTTTTAACCTGGGAACAACAACCACAGCTGGAGGTGGAGAGGGGTCTTCCAGACAGTTATCTCTTACAGAGGCTTTTTCCCGGCAGTGCAAATATAAACGTGACGAAATGGCGCACGCTCACGGAATGCGTAACTCGCTATATAGCTAAAGAGATGCAGCCATTAACCCTTGTGTTGTCTTCGTTTCAAACTTTCTGACATTTGTGATGCCTTTTTTCACAATTTGTTTTTGCTTTTTCCAACGTTTTACATTTTTTTATTTTTCTTCAACACATTTTCAGCGCTTATTTCTACGTCCAATATTTTCTGATATAAAACAAAAATTTTAAACGGGCCAATGTGACGCGAAGTCAACACAAGGTTTAAACGAAAAACCAGCATTTAAAAATATGCTGCAAACTTTTGACAAACAGTACGAATTAATAAACATGTTGGTGTTCCTTTCATTTACTTTGGTGTTCCAAAAACTGTACTTGTAAAAAAAAAAAACGCCATTATGTCCACAAGCTTCTCAAAACATTGAAACAAACAATACATTCATAATAATTTATAATAAATAATTGTAAATGTAATCTTAGGCCCCTGTACCTCAAATATTTAGCTACATCCCTGCATCAAACGTGCAGAGGGGTTTTCGCACAGTCTGGCTTGCACACAGCAGGCACTATTTTAACGATCTAAGCGCACGCCGTGAAGCGTCTGGCGCAGGTGCGTTTAGGGAGTGTCCGAATTCACTTTTTCTAGTTTAACGGCGGAAAAAAGGGTCCGTGAGCCAGGCGCATGGTTCAAAAGGGTTGTACTTAGTGTCTTCATTAATTCATAGGTGTGTTTTGGGCGTAACATGCAATAAACCAATCAGAGTGTCATCTCCCATTCCCTTTAAAAGCCAGGGTGTTTGTACCTTGGCGCGTTGCTATTATGATGGCGGAGTTGCACCGTAATATTTTTATTTGTAATCTTTTGCATGTTTGTGTGCTGCTGTGTGTGTAACAAGAATTTTACTAATTTGCTGTTAAAATAACAATGAAATGCTGTGTTATTGACTTTAGACCAGGTTTTTGTTGACAGAGAGTTTTTGTCAATGGCGCGACCACTTCCTGCTGCCTCAAGATACCAATACGTCAGGAATGCACCTGAACACACCTCCCTGTAAGACCAGTATGCCCATGGGCGCAAAGATGGGCGCAGGTGCATTTGCTATTTAAACGACGTGGGCGCTGGACGGTGTTAAAATAGCAAAGACACTTGCGTCAGGCTTTGCGGCGTGCTGCACCGGGTACAAGATAGGGTCAGCGAGTCTGCTGCGGGGCGGTGGCCCTGCATCCAGGCAAAGACTCAACACACGTTTAATTTAAAGTTAAATTTGTAATAAATGTAATGTATGCTAAAGGTGAGTCAGCATCAACAACAGTGCGTCTATTACGTTAACCGAAAGTCAAATCGCTCCCTCGTGATTCTGCCCTTTGATTAGTTAGTTGCCGTTTCGGTGGCATTACGTTACAACACACTACACCGTGCTTTCTCATTTTTATTTGATTAGTTAAGCAGTAGCCTATTATAAAATCCACTTACTCTGACATATCACAGCAATAAGGCTGCACAAATTAAACCAGGTTTCATCGTTTACTGTCAAACTGGAAAAACAACAAATATAATGGGAGTAGGCTAGTTAAAACATAACTTGTGTGCATGTGATATTTTCTGATTTTATATTTGTTAAAGGCTAAAAGTGGGGATATTGCAAAAAAAAAATCAGAGAAGTGCACAGGATGAAGAGAAGGAGGGAAATGAAGGAGAAGGCAGTAAACTGGAGAGAGCAGGTGGGTCAGAGCAGGAGAAGAACACAGAAGGAGATGGAAAAATAAGTGAAGGAGAAGAGGGAAAGGAAGAATTGACTGTGAGGGATGAAGAGGAGGCTGCAGATTCAGAGAGAGGGACAGAGGCAGGGAGTGATCAGGAGGAGGCAGATGAAGATGACAGGGAGGAAGAGGCCTGCAGTTACCCCTGGACCATATGGTTTGTTTATATTCTCCTTCCATATAAATTGGAGTACAGTAGTACAGCCACCCTTGTCACATTTTCTAGATCCGCCACTGGTTGGCTGCAATCTGAAATCTTCTCTCCAGGCAGCTTACATTCTATAGTTATAAAGTATCTAATTTAATGTGTCCTTTTACTGAAACTGTACATGAAGGTCCAGGGTTAAATGGTTCAAAACACGACAGTCTTCAAAGGCCTATTCATACGGTTACCTTCCAGCAATATAAAAAATAAATAAAATGATGTAACATTGAAACATTCTCCCCCAATAGCTATTAACCTCACAAAAGAAGAGAGCAACTCTTTTGAGTCCAAATGTTCTTGGTCTTTCATAATCAAATATTAATATCTTACCATCTCTGCAGCTGTTGTAATTAATGCAGTACATTCAGCCTTTGAATTATCACTATGACATCAAATAGAGACTTTGGTAATAGTTCTATGTTGTAAGGAGAAGGAATATGAATCTTTTTTTATTTATTTTTTTATAGCTGGCCCCGGAGTACTCAAGCGTAGGAAGTGTTTCCATTGAGTGTAGGCTAGTCTATATCCATGACAGTCCACTTCCGGGATTGCTCTGGTGCAGCAGGAAATTCCGCCGGATGCATGTCTTTTTGCCGATGTCCTTTTCCTTCCGCTTTCTTTGTTTTGGAATTTTAAACTTTTTCTGAGGACTATGGTTAATTCATCAGATCTCTGCAGGGTAAATCCAGACAGCTAGCTAGACTATCTGTCCAATCTGAGTTTTCTGTTGCACGACTAAAACAACTTTTGAATGTACACGTTCCACCAAAACAAGTTCCTTCCTGAGGCTATTTTGCAGCTGCTCCGTGCGGAGCTTAGGGCTGTCCATGACTGTGATTGGTTTAAAGAAATGCCAATGAACCAGAGCACGTTTACCTTCCATCCCGGAATGCTGTGTGGACTAGCCAAACCCTCCTCCGCAGCGCTGTGGAGGAGGGTCTGACAATGCGAGACTAGTGTAGGCCAAAGATTAAGGATAGCAAGACCTTTCAATGCAGAAGAGAGCAGCTACAACGGCACTGCTCTTGAGTCACGTCTCATCTTGAAGTGTTCCTAATCATGAAATGGAGACATACTGTATATGTCTATTTTAGTTTTGCTCTGGAGATCAGACGTTTTAGGATATCTTCCTCTGAGTGATTGAGCTGGTTTGTTTTCCTTGGACTTTCTGTTGATGAAGTTGGAGTTTTATTATGGGCCCTGCTGTTCATGCCAACTGCAGTTTATCTTTAATTCAAAGATTTTCCCAACTGAACGTAAATATAAAAACTTTCATAAACAGACAGTGTTGCACCACCTGGGAGCAAAATAGTCTCTAGTGACATCTATAGATGGTACTTTGGTTCAGACTGAAATATCTGAACATGCAAATTTGTGCAGACATTGATGTTCCCCAGAGGATGAATCCTACTGACTTTGCTGATTCCCTGACTTGTTGTCCTGCGCACCCATTAGGTTGACATTTGTGGTTTTGAGTGAAATGTCTCAATAACTATGAGATCAATTGCTATAAGATTCAGTACAGAAAATGATGTTCCCCTAAGGATGAACTGTAATAACTCGTAGCACGATCATCAGGTCAAAAGTTTAATTTGACCAATTCCTGCAAAACCTAGCCTCAGCTGTACTTTGTGTTTAGTACTAATTAGCAAATGTTAGCATGCTAACCCGCTACACTAATATGGTGAACAGGGTCTATACCTACTAAACATCAGCATGTTGTCTTTGTGAGGATGTTAGCATTAGGATTTAACCCTAAGCACTAAGTACAGACCTACAGAGCTGTTAGCATGGCTGTTGCGGCTGTAAGCAGTCCAACAAAGTGCTGCCGCGAGGAACTAAACGCTGAGAGATGCATGAACACACTGTGACACGCTCGAGATTGTATTGCAATGATTTATTCCTCCACACAGAAAATACAACTAGTACTGCAGTTACCAAATGTAAAGTTACTTTGTGAGTAGAAATAAGTGCATGAGTGCGGCGGTCAACAGAAAGTGTTCGCTCCCAGGCTCACCCCCTCTGTCAAAGCCCAAAAAACCCAGGTGAACAGGTGAAGCAAACAAATATAATGTTATCACTTCCGATATAATAATCAATAAATAATATAAATGAGACCATAAACAACATACAATATGTGGCTCCTGCAATGGCTGTAGACTCTTAGTATTGTTCTTGTGTGTTTCAATGAATGCAAATATAAAAGCTTTTATAAACAGGGTTGGAGTTGTGTAATATCATCTGGGAGCAAAACAGGAAGTAATTTCTATGAAAAAGTTGTAGATTATTACTTTAAGGATGACTGTAGCTGTAAGAATAGTTTATTCTTTTATCCAGTTGAACTGGGAGCTAAACTGGCAAGCGTCCAGTCATAAGCCTGGTTCTTTAACCTGCAGGCACCGAACAGCCTCGCCTGTTTTTGAAGAGGCCTCTCCCCACTGGTACAAAGTCCACTGTGAATTGTCCTGTTTCTTTTGGCATCAGTTTAAAATATGCCACATATACACATGCATGCACACTCAAGCAAGGCCAATTTTATTGGCTGTTTACACACACGCATTGATTGGTAGAGCACTGGCACATAGGGCATGTCGAGGCCACCTCATTATCTCGGCAGAAATTAACTCTGCTGTCATCCAGTATTGGAGTATGGACCGTGCTGCGACTGAGCTGTCTTTAGATGGCCGCACAGCTGATCAATTTGAGTTCATCCCAGCACATTGGCCACGGCTGGACTCTCGCAGGGTGTCCCTCTCTCCCCCCAATCCTGCTGCTCATTATAGTGACAGCCGATAAGAAGGAGACAGAGTGAGAGTGAGAGAAAAGAGAGACACAATCCTGTCTGTTGCCTGGATAATTTAGGAAAGGTTATGGAATAGATGTCTGGCCGTCATTCTCGGGCTCTAAATCACGGCTGCATGGGTGCATTCCAATAAGTCTAATTATAGCCACTGTGGCTGCAATAAATCAGATGACAGCCCTCTGTGCCCGGCATGCTGCTCAGGCCAGTCAGAGTCAGTCAGAGAGAAGAACAGCAAACTGTTCACCAACATTTTATATATAAGTGGGCCTCATTCAACTCAAAGGAATCGTTTAGCTTTTTGGGAACTACACTTGCCAAGAGAAGATCTCATACGTCTGTATGGTGAATATGTAGCTACAGGCAGCAAGCTGGTTCTTTTGGCTTGGCATAAAAAAGCTAACCCTCTGACCCTGTTCATAGGTAACAAAATCCAAATGAGTTATAATTATTAATATAATTAAGTTATCTTTAGAGGTACTGGGTGGATTTTGTTACATTTGTACAAAATCATACTGTGTCTAGTCTTTATGCTAAGCTAAGCGGCTGGTACATACTTAAACTATAGATATGAGAGTGGTATAGCTATTCTCATCTACATGTAACTTGCAACATGAAAGTGAATACAATTATTTCCCAAAATGTTAAACTATTCCTTTATGAACTGACAGTAGATTTAAAAAGAGAAGGGGAACCAGTGTAGATGTCAGAATGTCCAAACCTATACAGCTAGAGACAAATTTTGGAACTGAATTACAACTGCAGACAAATGAGAGTCTAAAGACGAATGAGCTTGTTTTTGCTTTTATAATGAAGCACTTTGTTTTTTCCTGTCTGTTCTCTTCCCTGGCTTTGCTCTTGGCTACATGAACGAAAAGCAACACAAGCACATATGCTGAGATTTGTCTCAACACGGTGAAGGTTCAAGGGCAGCTATGAGAGGCGATATGAGATTAGGATTGCTGTTGTTTATTTCCAAGCTTGAGCAGAAAGGCCTTTAGAAATATCACATTATGTCTTCAGTTAAGTTTTTCTTTGAATGTGCCCAAAGTGGGATTCTCTATATTACAGTTTAGTGCTGCAGGCGAATATCATTAAGGACAAACTCCTGCTTAAAGACATGCCCTTTATTCTGCTCTGAACAAAGCTGCCTGATCTTTTGCTGTGCAGTATAATCTCTCATACTGTGGCACTACAGACTCATCAAACATTTCACGTAAGGCAACAAACCAAGTAAAGTGCACACTTGTCCCTGTGTGATGCAATAATGCTGTAAACTGATCAAATGACATGAATAGTTCAATTTAATAAATACCCTACTACTATTACTAATCAACAGGTTGTATCGTATTAAACACTTACATGAATAGAAACAGAAACAAAATACACTGTAAACAAGACAGCTTTAGAGGTGTTGCTAGGTTTCCTTTTAAACTGGGCCAAGCCTAGCTAGCTTGATGTTAAGCGGGGGAGCAAAGTCTGTGTCCCGGAGATAGTTAATAACATTATATCACATTACATGTCATTTAGCTGACGCTTTTATCCAAAGCGACATCCAATAAGTGCATTCAACCATGAAGGTACAAACTCTGGATTGCAGGAATCAAGTTCAAGTGCATTTGCTTCAAATAAGCCATACTACAAAGATAGATTAATGGAAAAACAACTTTCACCCAGGAAACAGGTGTTTGTGTCCTGGGAGTACTACTTAAAGGGACCAGTGTTTTAACCCAAACCAAAATTATTATTGATAATATTCTAGTGCTGTCAGTTAAACGTGTTATTAACGGCGTTAACGCAAACCCATTTTAACGGCGTCAATTTTTTTTTTTCACATGCTGTTGCAACAACTAGTAACGTTAGAAAAACTACAACACCACACCGGATCTGGCTAGACCGGAAACAAAACAACAGACTGGTTGGGCTTGCGAGCCGGCCAAAGAGTAGTAGGCTAACGTTACGTTTTGAGTGGATGGTGAGCGCGAGACACCGAAATGGATGTCAATAAGATTCTGAATGGAAAGTTTACTTTTAAAAAGTTGCCAAATGGTTCCATTGACAAGACCAAAGTGATCTGTGTGTTTTGTCGAACTGAGCTATCACGTCCAGTCTGAAATACCACTTGATGGCCAAGCACACAGCTGATGCGAATTCTCCGCCCCCTCGTCAAAGCCAGGCAACAAAAGCACAAAGCATGCCAATCCACTTTTCCATGTTGATAAGAGCATTAAAATGAGAAAAAATAATTGGACAAAAAGAAATCTAGGGACATTTAGAATAGATAAAAATGTGTGATTAATTGCGAGTTAACTATGACATTAATGCAATTAATCACAATTAAATATTTTTATTGTTTGACAGCACTAGTATATTCATAAGAAGGTGTTGCCTGATTCCAGCTCTGTACTTAATGCACCGACATGAGGTTGACTAAATATTTGATTCTTTTAATGCAGATTGCAGGCAGCCATATAAACATCTATGCAACTTGAAAATAAGGGTTTCTTTTTCCGAGTCTGCTGCTGACTACCAGTCAAAAAGTGCTGTTATTTCTTTACTGGTGTTCATTCGGAATTCTCCTGGGCTTAGCACAACCCACAACAATTGTGATTGGTAAAGAAACACAAACAACCCTTGGTTTTTTCCCTTAGTGCAGAATTATGATGGGTTCAGCCAGACCTTCTCTTCTCCTGGCACAGTGCTAAAACGAAGTGTGGAGATCGGTCTGCCTATGCAAGACTATAGAGAGACTCTGAGAATGAGTTTTGTTTCTTCTTTTTACAACCACTTTAGGCAATGAATTCATGACAGAGAATGACTAAGCCTCTGGATTACAGCACAGATACACCATGGGACAGCACGGTTTTGTTGTTATTGAAAATCACTAGCACAATCAATGCGGTACTGTTAATCAGTGAATTAAATACCAGGCCAGAAAAAAGAGAAATGACTAATTTGGATTTTCCAAAACAATTCCTTCAGTATTTTAGAAGTTTGCTCGGCACCATCAATTTTATCTAGAGAGGTATCAAACAGGTTCACTACTTATGACACAATTATTTATTATTAGTTATATAAACTGCTTTTAGCTGCAGTTTTCCTATTATGTTCTTACTCCACAGGGAAAGCCAGACCCTCTATATATCCATATTATCAAAGTCATGCCCCTCCATATGGTCTGAAAAACACTTGCACGTGCACAGTACGTCATTTAGGCACATTTAATTCAAGTGCCATTCAAGTGGCAATTAAAAGGGTCACCTAATCAGCTTTTCTATTACTACATGCTACAGAAACCTTGAGCATATAAATTGCTGCTTTCAGAAAATCTGGGTTTTTGCTGACTCTCACACCTCCGTCTCATTCTCTGGAGATTTACCATGTAATGGGAAAGCAGCAGCCAGGGCCCCCCACTCCCCCCTTCCCAACCTGAATTGAATTAGTCCCAAGAGCTATCAGCGTAAATCCAGAAGGAAGACTACAGCGCAATTTGCCCATAAATCACAAAAGGTGCAGTAGTTCTGAGCAGAGGCTTATGTAGGGACCAATGTGGGTGGGAAGAGATAGCAGAGCATTCAGGCTTACAGTTTACTGTAACAATAATACTTGAGAGGGCATTTTTACTGTACTGAACCAACAGCTCAGCCAACAACACCAACAGCATCAACAAAGTACTGATGATAGCAACAAAAAGTAATACACTGCTTTAAAGCTGTGTATTACAGCTTTAAAGCAGCTTTGACCCTATGTGCACTGACTTAAGCAGTTGTAGTTGAACAATATGGATAACAAGAAATTAAAAATGAAGACTAAAACTGGACAGCCCTCAAAAATATGAGTAGTGGGACAGAAGAGTAGAAGAAGATTATTTTAAGAGGATGGAAGAATGAATGGGTGCTATCAATCCAGAAGTGGGCTTGTGAGATTGGATGTATATACTAGAAAAATAGAAAATAGAAAATGTTTTGTATTTTGTTAAAAAATGAAAAATATAAAAATTGTTAATCACAAAAAATAAAGACTAACCTGTGACTCAGCCTTGTATCTGGTTGTAACACCAACCCATGGTATCATGGTTTTAGTGCTCAATTTTACACCTTGTGGTCAACAAAATAATTGAGAATGATGAGAAGGACCAACTAAAACATACTTGTTTCTGATTGTACAACTCAGAACAATTAGGATGCACTCATTCATGCTCATGAACCTAGCTACCTGTAGCTTTGTGAGTAAGTTATTGTATTGCCTTTAGAAAAGTCCAATGGGAAATGTCTAAATATAGTACACCAACTGACCAGGAATGAGAAAGAAGAATCTTGTGTTGCAGAAGGAGAAATAAAGTGAAAGATACAAGGACAAGGTGTTCAGGGTCCAGGCTTTTAACCTGGCCCGGAGGTAAGCACTGTTTCAACAACTGTCATTAGCAGCCAATTAGACTACAGCACAGAACACCGCCGCAGCCTCTGGGTGATGGACACATGGATCGATGTGGCCGATAAGGTCGGCTGTGTTGGATAAATTTATGGGTCCGTCCATGAGCCCAGGGCTTCTCTACTGATGACCCAGACAGTTCAAGGTGCATCTGGCTGCTCCTTAAGTTAACTGCACTGCTCATCATACACAGTCCCACTTGCCAGCGGGTTTATGGACCCTGAAATAAAGTTAGTTTATGAGGCCATTTCCTCTACATGTGGAATAATCGTGTCAGTGGGCACTCAGAGCAGCACAGAATTTTAATACATGGTTTTGACAGCTTCGGCCTACTCCTTGAGGTTGAATGAAAATTACCTGCAAATGTTCCTGTCTGTCAAAAAGAATTGGCTTATCAAGCTGCTGAGGCATGAAACATCAAGTGAACTGCAGTCAGAGTTGGCTAAATTTATGTAGTTTATTATAGATGGAACATGGATCACTTATATATTCTAGAGCTGTAAATCTTTCTCTATAATACCATTCAAATTTCATTTGTTATTTTTTTAAATATTCAAATAATATTTAAATATTTAATGCTCAAATGCAGCCTGCTATTAATATGTACGGCACTACTCAGGCTTATGCATTGTCAATGCAACTATAAGCATGTGGTTGTTGTTACACATTCTGTCCACTAGAGGGACTTCTAACATTAGGCCTTGAAGGGGACCTACGTCATGGCGCATTGCAAGCAACTCTGTTTACATTAATTTTCCACCACGAGCACACAGTGACAAACACAAATCAACACAAACTCTGTAATGAAACACATAACAAGTGTAGTGAAGCGGCTCTGTTGTAAATGCTAACGGTGCTCGGATAGCACAATGACGTCATGTTAGAAAGCACAGCCGAAACAATTTGTCAAAAACTAAGTAACAACAGTGTTAGCTTCTAGTTATAAGCAACCTGTTTCTTGCAGATTGTCACATTACTGAGAATACAGCTATTTGAAGGTAATATATGAAGTCAAAGCTAACTCTGACAGCTGTAGGGCAGCTAACATTAACTTTAGCTTTCTCCATGAAGCTCCCAACTAGGCTAACGTTACTATAACTCGCGACGCAGTTAGGAAACAAAAATGAGCTAACTAACGTTAACATAAGCACTTTGGCTCATGTTAAAACTATTTCCCGTCCTTCTGATTTCCAGCCGCAGCCTGTCACTCCCCCCTGTACTAACGTTAGTTCTGTGATGTTGTACTAACCTTACTCGGTACGTAACGTTAGCTTAGACCTCACAATGCCTTGTGTTTCTCACTCCCGCTAACTTATTGTTCATAAGACATGACATGAGTGACACATGCAGGTAGGCCCAGGCGAGAAGATGGAAATTAGCTAACGTTAGCCAACATATTTATAAAAAAGTCACATTCGAATAGTATAGATTTTTTTTTATTATTCAAATTATATTCGACTTTTGGTATTCGTTCCAACAGCCCTAATATATTCACACATTGATAGTGACCAGACAGTCTTAAATATGAAAGTAATTAATGTCAATGTCCATGAGAAATGTTTTTCCCCTCAACCAAGTGGGTGTGTTAGTTATAAACTATTTTATAAAATAAAAGAGATATACAGACAGATATAAATTAATTTTTATTAATTCGGTTATCACAATGGTTTGAATTTCTTCACTAATTTGTGCGAAATAAAAAAAATCAATACCACAGCAGCTCTAGTCATTAGCATCCACAAAAAATTAAATTGTTCAGGATGTTTACATATAATTATCACTCTTGCAATAATTGTAAATAAATTATTTTGTCTTACCCCTAATTTTCGAATATCAATCAGTCAATGCTTGATATTCGACCAGCCGGGACGCTTCACCAGGATAACATTTTCATGCCATAGAAATAAACTAAAACAAATGCCTACCTGATGCTAATAAATCAGCCTAAATGTATCTGGTATGCTTTAAATGGTCAATAGTAATTGCAGTTCTTAGCCAGTGGCCTAAAGCATATTGAGATTATTTATAATTAAACAAGGCTTTTTTTCTACAATAAACAGCTAGTCATTTTAGCTACAGGATTGTTTTGTAGCTTGACTTGACCCCTCTCAAGTCCCCCCCACTCAGTGCTGCTCCAGCACATAATGAAGTGATTGATCTGTGCATACAGGTAGAGCACCAGATACACAGACGTTGTTAATCGAGCTGAGGGAGGGCGAAAGTACAAGGAAGTGTTTGCCTCTTAACTTTGTCTGATGGAGAAACATGTGAAGCAGCCCCCACACACCCCAGGCTAATCCCTGAAAACTCCTGCTATAAAATCTACTGCTGTTTATCATGTTTCACTGTAAAAGCCCTGACCTTGGGGAAGGTGTCTAATTACTTGCTTCACGGCAGGAGGGACGCTGCTGGGTGCCAGAGACAAGATTTAGTCATCACTCCCAGGAGGAAGTGTGTGTGTGTGTGTGTGTGTGTGTGTGTGTGAGAGAGAGAGAGAGAGAGAGAGAGAGAGAGAGAGAGGAGAGAGAGAGAGAGAGAGAGAGAGAGAGAGAGAGAGAGAGAGAGAGAGAGAGAGAGAGAGAGAGAGAGAGAGAGAGTGTGTGTGTGTGTGTGTGTGTGTGTGTGTGTGAGTGAGCGAGAGAGAGAGAGAGAGTGAGCGAGAGAGAGAGAGAGAGAGAGAGAGAGAGAGAGAGAGAGAGAGAGAGAGAGAGAGAGAGAGAGAGAGAGAGGACTCTATTGGCCCACAAACCTGGTATAGTGATGTGTTTCAGACAGCAATCTCCAACAAGTCCATCAAACTATACGACGATATAGGCCGTTTATTCCTACCCTCTTGTTGGACCCACAGGAACGTTTCATAAATTAGCATCCCTGGGGGCAGGAAAGACGACCCACAGGCGATTCAAGATTTGTTCATTTGTCCCAAGGGAGATTTGTCTTGGGCAAAAGGCTGCATATAATAATATACATACATGAACAGACACAAAACCCAAGTACATACGATACAGTGTGCAACACAAGTGCGAGAACAAGAGTAACCCACAATACTGTCAATCTGCTTGGTTGCAGCACCAACCTGTGACAGTGTCATTCCTTTTCTGAAAGTATAATAACTGTATACTTTCACTTAACGGATTGATGAGGTGACATTAAGTACAAAGTAATTATCAGACCCAATGAGTCATTAATCAGAATATCGAAGGGTTGTATGGAGAACAGTAGCGCCACCTCAGCCAGTGTAGGAGAATTACAATGTTCTTCATGGCCAGATATGGAGAACAACTCTGTAGATAAATAGAAGTCTAACAACACTTCCAAAACAGAGAGGACACTTACACCTTACACAGGTGTAAGTTGCCTGATTAGACCTCGTCTCAGTAGTGTGTGTGCGTATACAGAATGTCTGACATGTCAGTCTCTCTCTGTGATGGCGAAGTTACACATGTACAATTTTTATTGGTACATGGCCTTTGGTGACCTCACATATTTCCAAGCATAGTTCCAGACCCCCTATCAACCTGAGCAGACATCTAATCAACCCAGAACGAAAGAAAACACCTGTGAGGGTGTTCAGAGCCTTACACAGAGCCACAAATCTACGCTCAGTTGCCACTTTAATAGGCCCAGCTAAAACTGATGCAGTCTAAAAAAGCCAATAAATAGAGTTGTATAATATGAGTGGGTGCTCCCTATTTAAGGAACTCGCTTTGTTTTATCTAACGTTAGCAGTAGTACCGCTCCCTCTCTCTATTCATTCTCTAGCTCGTTCAACCGCTTTGTATTATCTAGCACCACTCCACATAGCACTCTTGGATACTGTAGAAGTAGCTGTTGTTATAGCAACAAAAGATGCTCTCGGCTGCTTTTTGGAACCAAAACGCTGCCAGATTTTTTCTTAATAACTACAAAAGCTCCCCAGTAAACTTTTTCTTGTCAAATCAGACTCCAAGTGTGATCATGGCCTAATGCAGCAGTAATGCAATAAATCCTTCATAAAGTTTACAATGTTCAGTTTGTGCTGCTGTTGAACTGTATTGCATTATACTGAGAGGTGTTTCCATTATTTTGTCAACCCCTTTATATCAATGAAAGCATGTATTTCCAGCCTAAGAACAACTGCCCTGTTTTTAGACTTGTAACAAGGCTTTTTTTTAGAATGGTTTATTAAGCTTATGAAGTAGGACCTTCACCAGTGTTTCAAGTATCTCATAATGTAAGGTTCAAATTGCTTTGAAAGCTGCTGAAAACATTCATTCACAAAATTCAAATAACCCAGTTACCTTTCCTCTAGTACCACCTTCTGGTAAAACATTACTTCTGTTACGTGTGAACTGATAGGCTGTAAGAACAGCTACATGTAAGTCAGTATGGTGTTTGGTCTGTCCAACATGCTCATGTTCTGTTTGAAAATGTTATGCCTTTAAACTGTCCAGGCAGCCATTGTTGTCCATTCACTTCATTACAGCAAGAAATCAACTTAGTCAAGTAACTTCGATTTAGGGGATCTATTGGCAGAAATTAAACATACCATTCATAATTATGTTACCTGAAACTTAGAATTATTGTGTTTTCGTTAGCTTAAAATAAGCCCTTTATATCTTCATAGGGAGAGGGTCCTCTTCTACGGAGCCCACCACGTTGCAACGCCATATTGCAACGCCATGTTGCAATGCCACGTTGCAACGCCACGTTGCTAACCATACACCAGCTCTAGAGAGGGCTTTATCTCAAGACGCTTTACAGAGAGTAAGACCTACACCACACTCTATAACTTACAGAGACCCAACAATTCCGCCAAGAGCAAGCATTTGGTGTGACAGTGGCGAGGAAAAACTGGCAGAAACCTTGGACAGACCCTGGCTCTTGGTTGGCGGCCATCTCCTGCGACCATTTGGGGCAGAGGGCTGGTTGCAGTCTGCATCCTCACCGCTAGGAGGCACTACATTGTACACACTGCTCCTTTGAAAAAGACCATCCCTCAGTGAACATCTTCTGTGATGTGCTTAAGAACTGGCGAGAAGCTCAGACATCTGAGACTTGAAATCCAGCTGCAAAACAGCATTAAATTCATGAGAAAACCGACATAGATGCAATGAAAGGATATGAATTTGATCGTTTCTTGCTTTTCAAAAGGTCCCTGTTGCCAGCCGACTACTAAGCATTTGGATTTTGAAGTTTCCCACCAGCACACGTAAATGATTTGCCTCCTGGTGGTGAAGTATTGATTATTAATCCTGTCACCCTCCTGCTGATATATTGTGGTTAGTCTGAGTTGCGGGTCAGTAAATATCTTATGCTGCTTTCAGCTGTTTACTCTCTGAAATCGGACTGCTGGAGTGCATGTAAGGCTACTCAGTTGACAGAGAGCCAGAGAGACAGCTTTTTTCATAAAACTAGCCAACAAACTCAGTGTGGTTGCAGTGTTCCCCACCTACTGCTCGCCTTTCTTTCCTGTTTAGCCCAGAGCGTCTATCAAAACACATTACATTCTCCCATGTCAGCGCCACCACAGCCCGTCTGCGTCGGCTCTCTAGAGTCTGACGCTGTTTGTCGTGGTGCCCTTACCCTGGGCATCATGCAGACAGGCCACTCTGTGTGTATGAGTGTGTGTGTGTGTGTGTGTGTGTGTGTGTGTGTGTGTGTGTGTGTGTGTGTGTGTGTGTGTGTCTCTTTAGGGTGGGTCTGACTTTATTCAGACTCTCTGGCTGGTTGGGAGGTACCAGCAGACCTCAAGGGCTGTTGACATGACATTACACACACACTATATATTACTGGACCGACACACACATATTTTAAGGAAGATAGTCTGCCACCATCCCTCTCCCATGCCATAATCTTCCACTGAACAAACATGACAAAGCTGACGGACAGTAGCCTGCAATTCAAGTCCCTCTCTTTCTCTCTCACACGCACACACACACACACACGCTCATCTGCAAGCATACTGTCTCCGGTATATATCAGGCTGGTTATCGCTTTCATTGTCATGGTAAATTATATAGAATTTTTACACTTCAGGTTTGTAATTAATCGGAGCTGAAAGACAGGGAACTGACAAAGGAATTCTTCAGCAAACCTTTTCAACATTCTCCTAGATTTCATTTCCGTTTTTAACCCTTGAAATCAACTTTCCACCTCAGAGCAGAATATCCATTACTAGATTTCCTCCACTTGCTAATGAGTTTCAGGTTATCCCTTAAAACAATTAGACGTTGCATTTCATCATCAATAAATCATTACCTTATTAATTTTAACATGTTACTGAAGGATGAACACTTTAAATAATTGCGTAATGATTGTTAATTATGATGAAGGAATAATCATTAAGGGAAATTCCTCTATAGTGCACCAATAAAAAGGCGATCTGCCTTGATGAGCAAGCCTGATGAAACTCAAACTCTTTTCCAGTTTTCTCAACTTACTGAATTATACTGCTGTGAAGAGGATTTCTACTTTTCCTATACAGTTTAATACATGTTTTTATTCATTTTAAAGAAGGTTTAACTGCCCACTCTGGCTGAAAGTTTTAAGCAGCAGCACTGCTGGGTGTGGTCGGTAGCATGCTCTGTTGCACCTGAAACCACACCCAACTGTGATGTCACCATGTACCAACACATCCTGGAGTACACTTCTACATCGTACTAAAAAAAACGAAAAAAAACTTCTACATCGTACTACAAGATTTTTTTCAAGGAAATGTGAGTATAAAGCCTAATAATCAATTCAATTATTTTTGTATTTATGGGCGAGAAAATCAGATGTCACGATATTCTTGACCAAATACATCAATATTACAACAATATTGTAGGGTTGACAAGTGCTGCTATCACAAAATCTTTTTTACAATGAGATTTTAGATAAATAATCATCAACAATGTGGTAAACGGTGTCAAGTGAAATTATAGAGAAAAAAAAGCTATATACTATGTACAAAAATAGTGTGATGTTAAAACAAATCTGTAATTCTTCAAATGATATTGCCTCAAAATGTTTCACAACAGATTTTCTGAGAACAGTGAGTTTGTATGTGCTTGTTATTATCAATTTAGACAACGTAATTGCAAATCACGATATCTTGATATATGATTTCATCACGATATGATTCCATTGAAAGACGATAAATTATCATATTAAATTATTGCCCAGCCCTAATTTATTGTATTCTTCTTTTCTTACTGTGTATTTAGGTACCTTTCTCCTCAAGTTTATTTATGTTATGTCATCATAAGGTAAGGTTCTAATGCTCATGTAATGGAAATTACTGCCTTATTAATATACTGTATATTTTTAAGTATGATGCTGTATTGTTCAAAAACTTTGTGTACCACATGCTATTTGTGAAAATATGCATATAAAGTAAAAAGTTCTGGGAAACAAGATCTTTTTACCCGTTTTAAACTGTTACAACTTCCACAGTTTTAATGCTACATACACTGATTGTACATTGAAATATTTTCAATATTTCAAACTTTTTCTAGACTTTTTTTTCTTACCAAAAAAATAAAACTAATTAAAATAACTAATTAACTAATAATTATAAAAATGTTTATTGAGGTAATAAATCAAGTGAGAAGTAGGTTGATTTCCTTATAGACTTCAATAGAAACAGAGACCTCTGTGCAACCAGTGGAGTCGCCCCCTGCTGGAAATGAGGCAGTTCCGCATTGACTTCACTTTACAGATCCGGAAGCTCCGTCCATTATTTTTACAGTCTTTGGTAAAAAGGAAGGTTGGGGTGGTGGAGAGGTCAAACAAACACAGGACTTTTACACATAAGACCGATGTTTGTGTCCCGTGTAAAACAAAAAAGTCAAGCTTGACTTACATCTGAGTTAGGTCGTAGGCTACGTAATTTAACTTTTTCTTACATAAAGTTCCATACGTAAGGTTTTCAAATAATGCCAGGAACGTAGTAATGTAACAAACAAACGCACAATCTCTTCCAAAACCTAACCGACTTTTTGTTGCCTAAACCAAACCAAGTAACGTTAGTTTTGTTTGAATTATAGCGTAACTCTCGCCAAAATGCAACCTAGGGTCTTTTTGTGAATGTACCCGAGTCAAACCTTCGTTTAAAAGCATATTTAGGACGGAATCGCCACTTTTAAGATTTACCGTATTTTCGATTTTTCGGTCAAATGGCCTTTAGAATGGGAGTGCTAGGGGCACTTTTATGCTAGCCTCAGAGTTTACTAAAAAAGAAAGGTTTTGAACAACTCACGGTAGCTGTTGTTGTTTACACTATCCGCCATTTTCCCAGTCAAAAATAGGCAATCTCCAAATGTGAATGAACGGACTCCATAGGAGGAAATGTCAGTCCTATATGAGGCTCCTTTTTCAACTACAAGGTCAATATTGTGTTTCACTAACGACAAAACAACGACTTATCCGTGCATTTATATGGAACTAAGCTTTTGGAGCTTTCCATCTTTACTCTCCTCCCTCGACTATTTTTGACTGGCTCGATAGACGGCGACAGTGAGTTGCTCAAAACCTTTATTTTCAGTAAACTCTGGGTACACAAACAATGTTCTCAATGCTTTCATTAAGATGTAGAGACCCTGGTGATACTTGGAGCAAAGTCTCATGTTGTGTCGAGCCTTCTTAGTGTTTTAAAAATAGCTATTTTGAGACTAGCATAAAAGTGCCCCTACCACTCCCACTCAAAAGGCCATTTGACCAAAAATACGGTACATCTTAAAAGTGGCGATTCCGTCCTAAATATGCTTTTAAACTAAAGTTTAACTCGGGTACATTCACAAAAAGACCCTAGGTTGCATTTTGGCGAGAGTTATGTTTTAACAACAAAGCTAACGGCGACCGTTACCATGTGAATAGATGATAACAGCTTTGAAAATGAACTTTTCTAACCGGTGTTGTAGTACTCGAGTACCCAAGTACTCTTAAGACCAATTTTTGAAGGTCTCGGTCTCGTCTCGGAATCGTCCGCATTTTTACTTGGTCTTGTCTCGGTCTCAGATAAAGAGGACTAAAGAAAAGAAAGAAAAAGAAAAGTTGGCTAGGACTAAAGAGGACCGCGGTTCTGAGCTCGTCACCGTCTTCACCGCAAAAAAAAAATGGCCTGCACATGTGTGCACGTTGTGTCTAATGATATGGATTCATTGATTCTAATGATATGGACTGTGTCTGATGACATTGTGTCTTACATGGATTCATGGGTTTTCTAAATAAAACTTATAATCAAAAGATGGAGCAAATCCGACTTTTCGCGAGTTGGGGAGCTGACACATAATAACATTCCATTTGTGTTGACTAGTATGCCTATATCAGTCCTTCCAAAAAGTTTTTTTTTGTGATTGTTGCAGGCAAAAATCCTTGATTATGCGGCATGTTTTCTTAAAAAATGTGATGGAATATGGGAACTTGCAAAAACTGCGGTTTCATCATGGCTTCATCGCGGGGTTTGCAGCTTTTCGATGTTCACGTCGCGTAATTACGTCACTTCATAATGTTCCCATGGCAACAGGGGAAAATGGCTGCTCTTGTGTGAAGTAAACGCAACATTTTTCAACTTTCTGCTAAGATATATGTGATTTTTTTGCAACGAAAATGCGGGGATTATGAAATCATGCAAGCCCCGCATATTTTGCGTGGAAATCTGCAATTTATGCGGCGAAAGTGCAGCGTATTTGAAATGCGGCCCCCGCATAAATATGCGGACTTTGGCTGATTATGCATTGAATTATGCGATCGCATAATCGCATTTTTCTGGAAGGACTGCTATATGTGAGAGTACCAGTGTAATGTCTTGTTGGAATGTATGTACCTTTCCTACTGTGTAGGAAAGGCAAAGACATTTCTCTGTTCTCAGCTGAGGTAGACACATTAACGTTACAGCAGCAGTGTTTACCATTGCACATTAGCCTAGCAGCTAACGGAGTTCCTTCCGTTTATAGCTTTATCCCGATAAAACGGCACGGTTGAATTTCAGCCTGCATGCACGTTTCGTAGCCTAAAACAGAGCAGCTTATATTGGTAGAGATAGCAACAAGTTAGCGAGCTGCCGAGTTGCCCTCTCTGCTCAGCTGCTAGACGGGCTGCACTCGGCATTGTCGGCAAACTTTATTTATTTTACTTAATTGACAAAAGAGCTTTCTGAACTGTCTGTGGAATGGATCAACGGAGATGAGAGAAACCACTGTGGCCCTAAATGACAGCAAAACTCAGTAAAGACTCTCACATTGAGCTGAAATGGAAACACTGTGCTGCAATCTTTTTATACGGTCTATGGCTGCAATATATGTTGTAAGGGTTAAGCCGAGGTTTTTTCGGGGGTAACGCCATTCACTTTACCGGCAGTAGCCTAGCTATTGACAACAGATAAAGCCACCGTGTCTTGAGAAGCTCTAGCTTGTTGTTTTATTGTTCACTTTACATCTCTTTTTCCTCTCTCTTTTCCTCACAGCGGCACTCATACGCTACTCTCCGTTACCGCTCGCTCTCCATGCGCGACCACATGGGCACTGACGTCACTCACTTAAGGCACCCTGCCATTCTCACTCTAACTTACGCTACTTTCGTAAGGGGGTTGCGGTATACTGCTCTACCGCGGGAATTTCTTGCTTTTCAAAAAAAATCCATACCGTCCCAGCCCTAGAATGCGGGAGAAAGGAGAAGAAGCTCTGGCTGTCTAACCCAAATCTGGTCTTGGTTTTGACTCGGTCTCGCCCTGCCTTGGTCTTGATTTTGACTTGGTCTCAAACCCTCAAAGTCTTGGTCTTGACTCAGTTTCAATACACTCTGGTCTTGCTGGTGACTTGGTCTCTGTTTAGGTGGTCTCGACTACAACACTGCTTCTAACTCCTTGAATGCATGGACATATCTGGAAAAAGTGAATAACAACATCAACAACTAGTGTCTAAGTGCCCATGACAATGTACTTGGAGTCTCTACACAGATGCTCAGTTTCAATTAGTAGAGCTCTACAGCTCCCAGGTATGAGAGAGAGCATGTCAGTGGGAAAGTGAAGCCTTGCGTAAAAGAGCCCAAACTCAGTCAAGTTCAATAAAGGTTAAGAAAAACGGCAGCAGAGAAAGTATAAAGTTTCCTCTGCAAACAGTTGCCTTTCATGTTAACAATAGTCTCTCCTCTCTCGGTGTCCCGAGGGAAACAGGAAGCTGACAGCAGCACACCACCATCTTCACATCTTGTCTACATCCCTGCTACCTGATCGCCCCTTCATTTAAAGCTCTTCAGAAAGCATCCATTACTGTAACTCAGGCCCTTTATTTTCTCACATGAATGAACACACACATACACAGTATACCATACTGATGACATCCACTCTCGTTTTTCCTACACTTTTTCGAGGCTATAAAATGTACCTGTGAGGCTTTTCTTTTTTAATTAAAATAATTTTTTTAGAGTTAAGTCATGTATTCCCCTGTCTCATCTAAAGAGCTAAAGGTCATTTAGTTGAGTGATTCAGCTGCTGATTGGAACATACACACTTGACCACGCATGATACAGACACACAGTGGCACAGAGGATAATGATTTCAGGTAAAGCTAGCGGTGCTTTTATACCCACCACCCACTCCATTACCTTGTTACTCAATACCTCCACCCCACACATGTTGCTGGGAACTGAGACATTATACTGGTGGGAAACCATTAAGAGTGAAGAAGAAGAACCTACACAACAGTTAAACCCCTGATATATTTTCTGAGGGTTACACACTGAAAAGGTTTATCAAATGAAATGATGCAACATAAAAATCATTTTTGATTTCCTCTATGAAGAATTATCATGAATAAAACTGATTTCAAATCAGCCAATTCATTTTCAAACAGTTAGGACAGGATAGGTAAAACACCCGAACCCTTTTAGCTTGCAGTGCCTAGGACTTGGCAATGTGCTCCAATGGACACAATTGACTAACCCTAACCCAAAAAGCAGATGTCCAATCATAGCTTAGCAGGTGTAACTAGTAGGCATACAAGGCCTTTTTCTCTTGGAACTGTAAAAAGTAAAACACGCTATTTGAAAACATGTACAATAAAGCATGAACCTCTGTCTTGCATGTCCAAGAATACAGTGAGCTAAAGCAGTAACAGTGCTGTGTTAGAATGAGTCTGATCTTTCATTGTTCCTTATTATTCTAACAATAATACCTACATCGATCATCAACTGGTAAGGATGTTGACTTTTTGCCTGTGACATGCCACTTTAGCCTCAGTCTTTTAGCATAATGTCATGTATAGTATGTACTGTAGCCATGAAGTGCATATTTAACTTCCTCTTGTGGGGTTCTTGTATACTGGGTAAACCCAGCCTGATCTGCCGGCGATTTGATTTCGCCCTGCAGCTCAGGCTGGAAACCTGTACGTTTATCTATCCTGCTTCCGTTACCAATTTGCGGGAACCAATCACAAACTGGCTTATCCACCTGACGCGCTATTGGCGGGTTTAACACGATGACGATAGAGAAGCGACCAAGCAGCCACCGAAGCACGGCACTCCATGGCAGCAACCCGTTGATGTCGTTGTTGCTGCTACGTCACCCGGATCGTTGGTCTGATTGGTTGAAGACATATCCAATTGCGTACAGAGTCATTTTAACTATGCCCATTGATCACGCCTCTTGTGCAGTAGAAAATACAGAGCAGACTCCCCAGACTAATGTTCAATCTTAAAAGATTGAACATTAGTCTGGTGATAGCCAGACTAGGGTTCTTGTTAAAAACAAGTCAGCCAGAAACGGTTTAATTAGCTAGCTAGCTGGCAAATTGATGGTCGCCAGCAAGAAATGAGAAGCCTGCTTTTGTCTACCTGTGTCTGAAATCAAGGACCAGTTGTTTTAAAAGTTACTAAGAATTTTGAGTGGTAAATGAAATGACAATGAAAAAATATTAATGAGTGCTAGCTCTATGAATAGTATTTGGTTCTAATAAACAGCTCTAATAAACCCACTGTACACTGAAGATATTTGCCATAACCAGACCTCTGTAGCCCACTACTCATCTCTGCTTGAGGCTAGCCTACTGGCATAGAGACAGACGCTAGCATAACACACCGGGATCTCCGACCGAACTGTCGGTGGTCAAGTTGTATTGTGGGTATTTTGCACCAGGTTGGTAACGTGAAATAACCAAGACCATATCTCTGGTGCATTGATTTCGATCCTTTTTGTCTAAAACAGTCGTGTTTAGATGGTAACACAAGATTTGCGAAAGTCTCACAAGATGGTTGAGGTTAGATAGTTAAGGTTAGGTGTTGAAATCAAATGGTTGAGGTTAGGTTATTAGGTTATTAACACACATAACTTTAAAAAGCGTGTTTCTCTCCTCCACAGGTCCTGCCGACCGCCGGTAAACATCCCTTTAAGGTTCATAAAATGTACATGTTACACACGTTACAATGTACTTGTTAAGACACACAGAGAAAGGTTACGTCTTTCGGAAGACAGACTGTAGGCAGTGCTTTTTCATTAGTCATTGTACATTTCTAATGTATGATTTAAGTGAGAGTAACAACTGACATTTATACACACACTCACACACAACTACCCAATATGCAAACAGAAATGATTTTGTGTTTATGTGCATATAGAGCGGGGAAGTTGTCACTCAGGACGCATTTGGAGACACATTCTACTGCCAGGTGTGAACACGTGTACCTAGAGCTGTCCACTTGTGATCTGATCACTGAGATTGGATTTAAAACCTAGTGGAACCAGGGTTTTTTCTCTCTGTAAGTCTCTTCTTTCTACAGCTTTTTGTCAGTTGCCCAAATGGATGGTAACAGGCTATTTCCACTTCCCACCTCCTCATTATCCCATTTTCTCCCTCACTTTGGCTTGTTCCCAATTTCCCAGAGAGAGAGAGAGAGAGAGAGAGAGAGAGAGGCAGCTGCCTCGGCCCGCTCTGTTTCCAAGAGCATTCACACCTCAGAAGGTACGAAACAAGAGAAAGGGGGAAGACAGAAGACACACCCACAGCCTCCCACCCAGCATCACCTCCTACTCTTCCTTCTCCATCTGCTCTGCCTGCACATATTGGATTCAGCTCAGAAAGTTTAATCCCACATTTGATCCCGTCGCTCCCCTCCTGGAATTGGGTGGCGTGCCGTGTGTGTGTGTGTGTGTGTGTGTGTGTGTGTGTGTGTGTGTGTGTGTGTGTGTGTGTGTGTGTGTGTATATATAGGCGTGTGTGTTAGAAGGGCAGCCTCCAAAGCACCCGCCTATCACACAGTTTCCATAGCAACATCTAAGAAACGTTTAGCAGGTACGGGGACGTTACGGCTCAGAGAAGCCGTTATCCCATGGCCTCGGAGTAAATTGTCCGACGATGGCTGACTTTAATGAGACAGCTGGAGGCCTGTCATGGAACGGTAGCAGAGCGGCTCCCCGAGAAGGCGAAGGACATGCCACTGGAAGAGTGACAGAAAGAAAAAGATTGATAAGTGTCTTTTTATATATATTTTTTTATAATTTTTTTTTATAAAAAAAAGCATGATTTGAATCAGGTATGGGGAATAATTAATTGCTATTCAAAGCAGATGGTCAGGGATGGAAATTAATTTTTTACTTACTATAACCACTACTACTGTCATTACTAAACATTGTTGCCAAAATACGAACAATAATGTTGCTGTCAGATTATTTGCTAGCTAACCACCGCTCCAGCACATAGACGGTACCTTAGAACAACGTTACATAAAACAGGCAATTTAACGTCACCGCTCATTTTACATACAGTTTTAGCAACAAAACTAAATATTAAAAGACTTCATGACAATTTAGCTATGGCGGACCGCTGCTAATAAATGTATATAGAGGAAACACTGGTATACTACATTTATTTACCCGCCACTGTGGCTGGTAGGTTGTGCAAATTCATTGCTAATTTCCATCCCTGCAGATGGTGTAGAAACAGTGATAATGTAGACTAAATAAATAAGAGCAGTCTCACCATATAAAAGACTGACTAACATCGAAAACAATGGACCGTTCACTCAGCCCTGCCCCCTTAGTTACTGTTGCTATATATAGTTTTCGGTTCTAACCCAGCACACATACAGTTTACAATGCTAACGGTGGCAGATTTAACACTTGAAATTCTTAGTCATTTATGAAACAATGGGTCCTTGAATTCAGCCAGCACTCAACAAAAGAAAGCTTCTTATTTCTAGCCATAACTAAACCTGTTTATCTGCTTAGCTTATATACTTGGATAAGCAAGTCAAAGGTTAGATTTATATAATTATTATTGCATCTTTTTTGTATTTAAAAGTGTCACTTCCACTGGATAGAGAGAAACGGCTTTTCAGGATGAGTACTAGCCCATGTGTTTGGCAAACATGTGTCATGTTTTCTCGAATAATGAGTTTGGTTGGGGTTGTGGGAGTTAGCCTAAATGCTAACATTCGCAGCATCTGGAATTTAGACAGATACATGGAGCCAGCTGTACGGCTAAATTGCTAAAGACTGAAATAACTACTGCTGTAGAAAGTGGTTAGTGGTTACAAATAAAATGTGTTTTTCAACTCTATCGGGCATAGAGCTGAAAAACACCTTTTATTTGCAACACTTGCTACCAGCACCATCACTACTAACAAGAAAACCTGAAAACACAAACTTGAATCTGTGTGCTGTCACACATAAACAATGCCAGCTTGCATGATACATGGAATATATTTCCATACATAGCTAATCTTTACCACACTGCTAATCATCTACAGTATATGCAGCACCATATGCCTGAGCGTGCCTGTGTGTGGCAAAGAGAAAGAGTATGTTCATAGTCCATCAGGGGCTGAGTCTGCACAATGCATATATCACAGACAAAAGACACCCCAAAACACTGACAGGTCCAGTAATTGCATTCAGCGGATCATAAAATTGCACAAATTGCATCATTCTTGCCCAGACGACAGTGGAGGAGGCAAGGGGGTGCGGTTCAGCCTGGGTTTGAATGCACGGCGTGTTCCAATGCAGTTTAATTAAAAACCAAGGGGCACTGTGTGCATAGCAATGCGTCACCTCGGCGCTGGCCTTCACCGAAAGTGTACCACATGAGGAGTTTCAAGAGGCTATTTACTTTTCTCTGCAATATTTTCCCCTCCAACCTATGCCAAGAGACTCCATTAATTGCCAGCGTCCTCATCTGTGTAAATACGGTGGACACACTTGAATGTTTACAATACAGAATCATTTTCCTCAGAGAGAGAGAGAAGACAAACTATGTGTATGTGTGTGTGTTTAGAAGGCAATACAGCAGCTTACCTTGACCCAGAAACCAACCGCAATTACACACAAAAATCTTATTAAAAACGCACCATTATTCAGCTGAGCATCATCCTCTGAGCACAACAACCACATTCAGCATGGAATATGCATAGGATATTGATCCTTGTATTGATCAAGAAATATCCTCTCTCCAGATCTTTATAATTGAATTCTACATGCAAGACTAAACATTAGCACTAACAACATGCTGCAGCCAAGGCAGCCATCTCAGCTGAGATTCTAGCTGATAACTCCTGTGACACAAGGGCCAATGCCCAGTCTTTAAGGTATTTCACTCTATGAATGACTGGTTTACTCTATTCTCATTACAGTACAGCATAGTATAGTATAGTGATTAGTTAAATCATGTACAAGTAACATCGCTGCTGCTTCATGAACTTAGCGATTTAACCTTGGACAATTGAGCCACCAGGACAAGGCCAATTTCTAAGATGTGAAAGGATAACACTGGCTGTATTCTGAATTTTCCTTATTGTCAAACAACATGAAAATACCAAAACCGTAGCTCTTCTACATCCCATGCTGACTCTCTGAACCGTCATTCCCAGCATGCTTTGCATGTTTTATTCAAAGCTGAACTATGGGAGGAGACAGAGGAAGAGCTCTGTGATTATCATGCTGTGTTGATAGTATGGAAGCTACATGTATTTAATTGCACATGGACAGAAAGAGGAAGCAGTTTTTTCTTTCATACAATTTTACCTGTATGTAATCAACACACATATATGCATATTCAAACGTAAGCTGGAACACACTGAATGTTGATAAGTACATTTTCATGCAACATGTTGCTCCAGGCAATTAAATGTACCACGTCATGTTTCATTGGTTCCTACAGTATTACAGTTGTCAATTAGAAGGTGCTTACTGACCGTTATTTGTCTCTTTTATTCTATTGTATGTATGTGGAACAAAATGATTATGATGACTGTATGATAATAATCCTTTGGATTGAGGATATTCTTTACTGTGATTATGGGTGCTTCAGCGAGAGGTCAGAAAAACAGCTCCCTCCAATCTTCGGTATTAAGCTTTTTGTCTCTCTGCTTGGACAATCAGGATGGGTATTGTGCTTCAAAAATAAGATCTCTCTGACAGAGAGCATCAACTGTGTTTTGAATATTCACTTTGAACGAAAGAGACAGAGTAATAAGTAAAGAATTTTAAAGATGTTTACTGTCCTTCAGTTTATAGGAGTAGGTAAGAATGAGTTAAAGTCAGAATAAAGGCCATGTTGTCAGAAGTGACACATTTACTACTTCGTCTTTTTGTGTGCAAAAGTTACGATGCCTTTTTATAATTTGATGAAATCAAAATTTTCTTTAAACTCTGCAACGGCGGTTATAAAACTGTAAACATTTCACCTCCTTAATGGCACCTACTGTAAATCAATGTGATCAGTGCTGTTTTATCTAGATGTCATAGAATTCTTACTTGTCTGGTGAAAGTAGAAACAGAATGCTTTTCCTATTCTCCAAACTGCAAGGAAGTGGTCCTCTCTGGCTTTCCCAGCGAGTGACGATATTTCAATTAATATGTTAATGATTATATTAGGAAGGCACAGTGGTGCAGTACACTGCCGCCTCACAATAGGAAAGTCCTGGGTTTGATTTTACGGGTAGTTTCCATATCATAGTGGGTGGTCTGGGTGTCCTCCCCCAAGGAAGTTTTGAGCATTGACAACTTCATTTCCTGTATTCAGATACACTTTTATGCACCAATTTACGGTGGAAATACATTTATTTAGCCTATGTGAAGAAAGTAAAACACAGATGACAATTCAAAATAAATCAAAAATATAATGGGAAGTATGTTGTTGCGTGTCATTGGACATTTTTAAGTGGGTATATGGAAATCCTGGAGCTTTCCTAGTGGGTATACTGCTTATACCTGCGTATCACGTAGACTACACCACTGGACACATGGTTCTGCCAATTCCCTCCTATAAAGGACTGAACTGATCTATATAAAGAGACATTTCTTCTACCGAAGACAGCTTAACTGCTGTTACCTCCACTTCACCTCCATTTATATATGTTCACTTCATGGCCTTCACCAGTGTTCCTTCTCTATGGTTGACAGCTAGGCTAATGAATCTACCATACCTCATCACAGGCTAGTGGAGGAGACACTATTCAACATCAATTGATAATTAACAAAGGCTTCATAACATAACAGGCTGCTCTTATTCTCCCCGGAACAGTTTTCAGAAAGTCTTTCTCTGCCACAGTACAGATAACAAGAAAACAAACGCATAGCTGCTGAACAAAAGCAATTACTCTGTTTTTATTCAGCGAGGGAGACAAAAGAGTTATTGACAGGCGTAGACAAACGGCCGTGGGTTTTACTGTTACACAGTGCCCCAGGTTTCAACCGAAAGCTGTGTACAGACTGAACACTGTGGGCAGGAAGCCGGTGGCAGCCATCTGCTTTTTTATGAATTTATCTAATGTGGCAGCATTCGGAGGCAATGAAAGCCCCGGCAGTGTCCGTGAAAGGGACAGACTCTTGGGAAGGAATACACAACAACCTTGTTCTGAGCAATTTGTCTCCATTAAAAATATTCTCCTCAACAGGAGGGGCGCTGAATATATCAAAACCTGAACCGAACATCCTTCACGCCAGACGCCCACGTGTGTTTTGTCATTCCCTACAGCCATTTAATGAAACAAAGGCTTCTCTGCGACCTTTGAGTGTTGTGATTTCCATGGCAACCACATGTACCACATGTGCTGTGGCAATATGGTTTCTGAATGCAGCCCGGATTTCATCGAGGGTCACAGTGAGCAGGCATGTAAAAAAAAAAAACATGCTTAATATTTCAAAGGCAGATTAGATGACTTTTAAAGAAATACCGGGGCATGGTAGGAAAGAAAAGAAAGATTTAATATTCTAGTCTCACTGCTTACAGTGCTGAGCATTTCATTTTATAATAGTCTAACAAAGATTAGGATTTCTTCTTCTAACAGCCAGCATATTAGAGGTTAATCTTAATCCTAATGTTTTAAATAATGTATCAGAAATATGGGTTTCTTTTAACTACCTAATTGTAATTACCCAAAAATAACATGGATGGATGATTCCATACAGCGCGCTTCGCAAGTACAACAAAAGATCGGATCTATACTTTCATTGAATTTTGGGTGTTTTATTAAAGCATTTGACTTTTTATTTTATTTTTTTAAATGTTTCTAAACAGTATCCTCACTGAACGTTTTTTGATTAGGTATAATCGACAAAAATAAGTGTAAAACTAGTAGTAAGTTGGTGTTAGTGGTGGATATACATGGTAGTGAAAAGAAGTGTTAAACGCCGAAAAAAGCTCCAAAAACATTGTGGAAAAAAAGAGACAAAAACGTCAGAGAAAGGGTTGTTTTTCATTAATTTTTTTGACCCAGGGGGGACGACAAGTGCATGGTCAAATGGAAGACAACACAAGGATTACATAACTTAATATTTTACAAAATGAAATAACAAAATTAAGTAAGGTAATCAGCGCCTTTCTCCACCCACTATAATGTAAATTGCGCGCATTTAAACGTGCAATTGAATGGCCCTCCTCCTCTCTTTCTATCATGGATCAGCCACCAAGTCAGTCAAAACAGCAAAAACAAAGATTTAGCGATTACAAAGTTGATCTTTGTTGTTTATGAGGTAACAGCTTGATGTGTGTTATTTCGGCATTATTGGTATGGAAATGTACATATTGACTAGTGCGCTGTAGCAAAGCATTAAGTACTGGTGCTAGGATACGGCTAAGTGCAGACTGCACTATTCCCACTGCTGATGCTATGACTGTTTGAAATGATCCTGATGCCAATATTTGTAATGTAGCGAGGAGTTTAACAACTGCTGGAAAGGAATGTGAACGCTGAGACGGAGATTCAATGTCATCTTTGATTTCCTCCAGTAACTGTAATATTGCATGGCTGCTTAATCTGTAACGCTTAATGATTTTGTGTTCACTCAATTGAGAAAGTGTGATCCTTGTGGCAAAAATCCTTTCAGCTCGTCTCCTTGGCATATGTCTTCGTCTTGCTCTGACTACTGCTGCCATTTCACCAGGAGGCATATGCCAGGAAACCCGCTTGCCACCTGCTTTTAAGAAGCGGAGAATTTTCACCACAAAATAGAGGAATGCTTTCACGGGCGTTTTTTGTACACACCGCGGAATACATAATTAGGCGCCCTTTATGCTTCCCCTCCCATCTCTTTATGGGAAACTTTCCCCTCATCCTCCCATGAATGCATATGCATGACACGAAAAAGCGCAATTTGCCATTTTTAGTTCCCACGACAGGCAGTCTGAGCTTTTACCTCAGTGCGGCCTGTTTGTACATACCTCGCCATGCTTTCAGGCGCACGTTGCGAAACAAATACACCTGAAGTGGCCGCAAAAGCGTTAGAACATCTGGCCCTGACTATGAATAGGTATGCTAGCTAGCTTGCCAATTAATGAGCTTGTTAGCTTGGTCGCAAACCCAAAACTAGATTATTATTATAACACAAATTGAAATAAAAGTGGATGGTGCAACGGTTTCATTGTTTCAAATGCTGGTGTGACCGAGCCTTTTTGAGATGTGCACACTATCAAAATGGAACGAAATATTCCAGTAGTAAATAACTATATAGTCTATGTAAAACAAATGAAAAAGAATATGTTACACTGTTCATGACAACAGCTCAGATATTCATTTTGAAGTGAGCACAGGAAGCTAGGGACACACTGAGAAAAGACATTTTAATTACCATAAAAGCTTATCTTCATTATATTAATATTATAATATTATATTATCTTTATATTATGAAATAAAAACATCAAACCCATGTATTACTTCTTATTACCCAGTGGGACAGAGTCAGGGCCCAAGGACACAATTAAGAGAGGACAGAAAAGGACCTGTCGAACATGAATCAGACAAAGCGGTGAGAGCTTCAACTAACAAAGATGACTTTACCCCAAGCAAGATGCAAAGAACTGACTTTGTATTCTCTTTGAGGAAATATGTAGGGAATGAGCTGCCATGGCTGTGGGTTCTTTGATAATGTGAGGCAGTCTCTGAAGTGTGCTGTGAAGTGCAGCCAAATGCTCTCTGGGAGCAGTCTATAGAGGTCCAGGCCCGCTGCCCCTGGTATCATTAGTAAATAAACAGGCGGCATAGGATATCTGATTTCTTTTCAAAGTCTAATTTCACTTTCTTGATGAGACGTGTAGCCACATATTCAGTCTGTCTGGTCTTTGGGTTTGTATTCCACAGAGAAGAGCAAGCAGTATCAAACATTGATAGCTGGCAGTTTCCCCTAATAACCAGGAAGGAGAGTTTCACTACAAACTGCAGAGTGTACAATGCTTCAGCCATATCGGACCAGAGGCCGGCCAGTGGTTGAATAATACATGTAGTCTGAGAATTCAGCCCAAGGAAATATTCTTCCATTTTTAGCTGCGTATAAGAGTTTAACCTGCAGAGATAAATGTGTAAAGTGCAGGAGTAGAAGGGGCTTCACCTTCAAATAAAGTGATTAGGGAAACATGTATATTAAGGGAAAATTGCTGCAGTGGGGACAGACTAAACAAAGCCGTGCTAACTGGTCACATAAATATGTATTTCTATGCCACATCGCAATGACCATAGGCATACACTTTTACACAAGCAACAAAACTAAGCATCAACACAACAGCCAAGCTAGCAGCTCTGTCAGTCTCTACTCAGGTACAGCAATGCTTCAAGCCAAATGCTAACTTCAGTATGCCAACATGTGGTTGTTAAGCAAATATAATGTTGATCATGTCCACCATTTTAGTTTAGCATATTAGCATGCTCACATTTGCTAATTAGTACTGAGAACGAGGCTGCACGGTTGCCATTTTAATCATGTGACCGTAACTGCGGTGGAAATTTTAATCATCACATTATATTTAACGTAATGGGTAATGTGAAACAGAACTAGTTGAGTTTAAGCAACAAAAGACCTTAAGGTTAGTAAAACATTAGGGATTGGCTTAAAATGAGTCACATAAAACTACTAAAATGAGGACGTAATGTGACGTCACAGACATCATTGCATCACGGTCTAAGGTCGGTAGCCTAACACTTGGTTAATTTCAAAAAGTGACAGTCGATTTATGGTTTCACATGGGACATAAACCCCGGCCTCCTAAGTTGAAGTCCTGTGTTTAACACATCCAACAACCCGACCTGCCTCCTTACATGGAATTTGGTGCCCTTTTACATTGTCACCTCGCTCCCTTGTTTGCTCTCGAGATTACTTTAGCCACGAGAGGTCGGTGCCTAAGAAACGTAATCCTGGGGTGTAATGAGCTGCTAACACAATCAACCTATACTGTTGTTTTCTGAGTGAGGACGGTCTGGCCAAATGTCATGGCAATCCCTCCTATATTTGATACGGACGGTAGATACGGTATTTCAGTTTAGACACAGGTGGACCAACTGACTCTGCCATCTGTAAAACCATGCTGCTAGCATACACATACAATATACATTACCCTGATTAGCCTAAGCATACGAGTGTTGTTGACTGCACACAAAATCATCATCATCAGTGTGTTTATGTTTACTGACTGATCCAGACAGCTCATTTGTGATCCACAGCATGAGTCTGGTCTACAACTTCTTTATTTAGGGAACATGGTGATGGACAGAAGAGTCGAAACTTAAGACAGATGTGGAGAACTTTTGGCGTAAACAAACCCACTGACTTTATACTCCAGAGGCAGTGAGTAACAGCACAGAAGCTGACAAACATGTACTGTACTGACAGAACAGTAAGGATGTCCACTGGGGCTTAACCATGTTGCAGACAATTCAATGTTTGCAACATGGTTTAGCTCTTTGTACTGCACCATCCAGGTACTATCAAATCCCTGCCTTATCGGACACAACTGAAAACCCTTATTATGATCAGTGTCTTTCACTGTGTCTCTTCTGCAGAGCAAATAGTTCCCTTATTTTCTGAGGTTGGGGAGGTGCTTTGTAAAACATAGCAGGGTTCGGGCCAGTGACATTGTTTGTGTCAATCACAGTCACTAGTCAGTTCGGCACAACACTAACAGTAAGTTAGAAATGGAGTCCACTAACGTCAACAACGACCAACAGCACCCACTACAAAGGATCCACACATGATGTGACTTTCAGTAGCGGCTGCAGCAACTCAAACCCACCCAGCACAAGACCGGAGCTGCTGTCAGCCCTCCTCCCGGCAAAGTAGTCTCCTAGCGGCAGGGAGCGAGGCGGTGGGACCGCGGGGTGCGCTAATATTACTAGTTAGCAAACTGCAAAGTCGGCTTCCCCAGTGCTATGTTCATACGTTGTACGAAATTATACAATGATTTCAAATTGAATGCTTAAAATAGCCCAGAAAACATGGCTGGGACATATTCAGGTTACTACAATATGAAAATGAATAGGAAACACACTTGTTACCAGATGTCTTTGTTTAAAATAAAACACTTTTACTTTAAATATCTGATATTTGTCTGCTCAGCATGTCTTCTCCTCTTCATAACATCCCGGAAAATTAGCTATGTCTCATGATTTAAGAACTAAAACATATATACCAAAACCATGTTACATAAGTTTTCATTGCTCTTTCATAACCAAACTACACAATATCAATTTATGACAATCAGCGACATTGGGAGTTTACAAAGAGTGAGTGAAGGCAGTAGTGTCACGGGCTTGACACAGTGTAAATAGAGCCTTGTTCTGGCCTTTCACCTAAATTCAAACAAGCATTATAATACCATATATACTGTGTGTATATATATATATATATATATATATATATATATATATATATATATATATATATATATATATATATATATATATATATATATATATAAAATATACTGCATAATAACTGGGAATTATTAGAGTGCAAACTCATGTTTGTAGATGCAGAATAGGCTTTTTGTTTGTTGTTTGGATGAGTCATTAATTGTAATTAATATGATTAATACAATTTGGAAAAGTTTCTCTTTTTTTCCGGGCTAGTAAAAATATACAAGGGGCCAAGTAAAACTCCAATCTCCTGGTCCAGGGGCCAGTGGGGGAAGAATGCTGTACACTGGATAGAATGTTATACCCTCCCCCTGTTGGTGATAACGATAACATTTATAAAAATGAAATAATTGTTTATCTGTTAGTCTTTGACTCTGAATTATGTTATTGACCTCTTAAAAAATAGGAGCCTTTCTGGGGGCTGTAACAGAAGCTTTATTTAAAATGAGTAGCAGTAACTACACAAAAGTACTCCTTTCCACTGCTCTTTCTGCCACATGGCAGCCTGTATCTGTTTGGAAATCAATAGTGGATTCAATCGTACATCCATTCAATATGTCTCTGTTGTTCTGTTGTTTTCAGGGTGTCTGCATGTAAACCAGAGTACCATTTCTATATTTCAAATCACCGGTTGACGAGGCCTCATCTGCAGCTTAGAGCTCTCCTTGTTGTGGTTTCAATTGTTCTCTGTACTCTATCCCCTAAACCTTTTCGTGTTCTCATTATAGTCCATTTTATTGTTCTGATTGCTTGTTTTGACTTGTTTTGAAAGCTTAATTTTTTATTTGTCTTACTGACTAAAGACAGAGTTATATGAATTGTGTGTTGAGTAGTACAATTGAAGCACTACAAATTAGCTACATACATCTTGTTTACCAAGAATGAGAGAGTGGTAATTTTAAACTCACTGTAGTATACCTAATTAAAAGAGTGCAGTTAAGGATTTGAGAGATGAATAAAGCTTTCTAATTGCCTATTTGTTATTTTGGTTCCTTGGTGAAAATTGGAAACAGGAAAACAGGAGAAGCTGCACAGTAAAGGGTGTGTCATTGAAATCCAGCAAGAAACTGCAATTTGGGTGTCAAGAATGACCACATTTTAAACTGATGCATGTCTGCTGGAACCAAGTCCATAACACATTGCAAAGTGCTGCCTTATGTTTTGTGCTGTTTTGTCATTTTATTTAGCAAAAGGAAAGTCCATACAGCCTTCTCCACAATCAAACACAAAATTAAGCAAAGCATGCAAAGTATAGTTCAGGCAGTCATTCCCTGCCGAGCTTGGTGTTTCATTGTGGGGAGTGACAAGTTCAGACCCTAGATGCCAAATATCAACAACAACAAAGCATATATTCTACCGAAGAAATAGTCTGCAGACTGGAAACAGGGGGACCCAGCTAGCCCGGCTTTGTCCCAAGTTTTAAACAAATCCACCCACCAGCACCTGCAAAGCTGACTAGTTAATGAACAACAATGAACCTAACAATTAAATAATGTCATGTCTCGTTTGTTTAAGCTGCACAAACAACTAAATAGAACTAAACAAGGGGGAAAAGTGTTATTCCCAAAATGTAATTTTTCTTTGTGCTGTGAGTGCCACAAACAAACTTCCATTCACTTATTACTGTATATTGGGGCAGAAATCTTAGCGGCAGATATGTTTGTTGTTTATGGCTAAAATATGACTAAAGGGAAGTGGGAAAATGTTTTCTTCTTCTTCCATTCATTAACCAATATACATGTAAATTCCCAGAAAAGGGCAGCTTTGACCAGACTATGACAATCAATGAAAATATGACTAAAATACCAGTGAATCAGAGTATAGCTTGATGAGTGACAGCAACATCTGTCATCCACATCTGCTTGAAGATTGTATGAAGGACACAGTGCGATTAACAAATACCAGATGCACTCTGGTTAGAGTAGCATCATTATATTTCAACCAGCATAGCTGTTGAAATGTTTGTACTAGGGATGCACTGCTTGCACATTTCTCAGCCGATACCGACATGTAGAATTTTCATCTGGCCGATGTCAATACCGATGCTGATGTTAGTTGATTTCTTTTGCGACCGTTAAACCAATAAATCTTATAATAATAAAATATTTGACCATCTTCATCACACTAACTGTGAATGAGCAGAAATTCCTCACCATTTGCGAGTGTACGTGAAGGCCCTATAGAGTCCCATCGGAGCCCACATGCTTCGTTGTTTGTTTTACATAACTCACTCACGGGGAAGGCAAAATGTTGCTACACTGGTGACTTCAGGGAAGCAGGAGGATTTTCCAGTTTTGTTGTTTCTCTGTCATCTCCAACTCCGGCAGTGGTCATGGTGTCTGAAAAAGAGCAGCTGCAGGCTACCGGTAAGCTAACATTAAACTGTGTCTTTAGCTGCATGCTACCAGCGGTAAGCTACATTGTCCGCAGGGATTTCACCTTCTTGAATGCTGTGGTTAACATGGGCTGAGTCGCTCTGTCTGTCTTTGCTCTCTTGGCTTCCAGGTCATCTCTCCGTTTTGTATTAGCTTTCAGGTAATCGTTGTACACTTGAAATGTTCCAGGAACATTTTTCGAAGCTGGGTAGGCTACTGTTGTATGAGTCAGACTAATTAACACAACATTAAGGCAGCGCAAAATAGATAAACATTGGCTACTGTCATCGGCACATTGCAGATGGGTCGATGACAGTAAATAGGGTGGACATCGGCCGATTCCGATGTCCAGTTGATGCATTGGTGCCTCCCTAGTTTGTACATAACCAGCCGTTTGCCTGAGCTCTGGAGATCCAATAGGGCTGCGAAAAGACATGTTGCATCACCTGACAGCCTGCTTATTACCTCCATCAGTTTACGATCTAATTATTGCTGTGCAAGTCAACATACTGAATATTTCCATTACCTTGTCAGGATGTTTTGACAGGTGCTTGCTTCCCAGCTCTGGAGCTGGCACATGAATGAATGTAGTGGTGTGGAACTATTGACATTACGTGGGATTTGCAGACGGAGTGTTATTTCCCCAGAGGCACTTGCGCAGTTTTCTCTGCAGCAAACATAAGCTCTGGGTTTGAAGGTCTTTTGAAATCACCAATACCTCCTGACACGTACTGGGCACGCTCTGCCAATTCATAGACCTGCACGTAACCTCGAAGGGATCGAGTGTGTGTACGTGTGTTTGGGAGCGTGAGAGAGAGAGAGGGGAAAATGTATAATGTGAAGACTGTCCATGTGAGAGAAAAATAGCGATACACTGATCAAGATACAGAGTGTGTGTGTGGCTGCTTTTGTGTGTGTGTGTGTGTGTGTGTGTGTGTGTGTGTGTGTATGTATGTTAAAAGCAGTCTGATAAGCTATAATGTACCAGGCACTGTCTAAAGTTCTATATTTGATTTCCAAACACAGTCAGCTGGTAATGGGGGAATAGTCTGCTTCTGCTCTCAGGGTAACAAGAGCTTTCTCTGACAAGGAGGACATTTTTACCAAAATACTGTTGCTCATAATCTTGCCGTTTTGCAAGGTTGAGTTTCCTTTTTTTTTGGCCGTGGTGTATTGGTGGTTGAAAAGCCAGCAAACACAACTGAAATGGATTTGGATGATCCACTTGTGCTTACAGAAGCCTCTCTGTAGAGATATTGTAGAGCACAGGATCATCAGGAAATGAAGAGATTGTCAGTTTGAAGTCAGGTCAGTAGTATGATTTCTAATTTCCTGTTTCCTGTTTCTGTAAATGGCACTCTTTTCTTTGTCAGTTCCGCCATGGTGGCTAACATTGGTCATGCTAACTACCCATACTTCAGGTGTGTCAAGAGGACAAACCAAACCCAGAAAACTAACAATAAGAAAACAGAATAATATCAATTTGGTAGCTTCTTCCATATATGCTGCTGTTTACAAGCAAACCGTTGGGAGTTACTGCAAACCAAACAGCATAAAGTAAAAACAGGTATGGTTATTGTGCATTGTTGTATTCATTATCTTATTAGACAATTAAGACAATACTTTAATATCTTTACAAAACATACCTTTAATTCACAGTTCCCTTCTCTTTAGTCTTCAATTTCTAGGAATGATGTTCAAGGATCCTATAGGTGTTTTGCTCACTTTATCCCATTTATTGTATTTGGCGTATGTTTTGTGATTATGTAACGGGGACAATTTGTACTATGACTACTATGTACAGTAACGAAGTAGAATGACTTCACTCCTGTACTTAAGTACTAAAAGGCTGTATCTGTACTCTACTGGAGTATTATTTTTTTTCTCCTACTTCCACTTTTACTTCAGTACATATTTTCGATGAGTTTAATACTTTTACTCGGATACATTTTTTATGTGCTGCATCGTTACTTGTTACAATTCTAAAAATGTTACAAATCATTCCAAACCCACATTATCACTGCCAGAGCGGTAGATGGCTCTGTCACCAGGTTTGATGAAGCTGGCTCATCATTGAGCGAATCAAGCGATCGAGCTGTCTCATAAGAAGACCGCACGTGCTCCCGTTCTGCCTTTCGCTCTGCTGCCTGCATGCATTGAGAACACTTGAGCTTTGTTAGTTTGTTTCGAGATGGAAGAACCAGAAACACCACCTTCAACTTCGAGTGATCGTGGCGGTGAGGGTGTGGGTAAGGAAGGAGACCACCCCTGGCCCTACTTAGAGTCATAGTCATGTTTTCATTTGTCGGAGTGAAAGACAATTCATATAGAATGAAGTGCCTACTCTGCCTCCCGAAAGATTGCAAAATAATGGCCTTCAAAAATTCATTGTTGAATTTGAAGAAACATATCAAGCTAAGTTACAAATATAATACAGAAATGGCACACCAGCTTGAGCTATCAGTAAGCGCTAGCTAACTAGCTGCCCGCAGTTCATGACATGATGCGGTGTTGTACATTCCTCTCCTTGTACTGCTGCTACAGCCAAAGGAATTGTGAGTGTCCTTTAGGCTAAACTTTTAAAATAATATAAACATGATATTTTTGAACTTTTGACTGCTTTCTTTAATAACTACATAACACAGTACTTGTACTTTTACTTTCAGTACTTGAGTAGTACATTTTAAAATAAACTACTTGCAATACTTAAGTACAAAACATGTTGAATACTTTAGTACTTCCACTTAAGTGTGGTGCTTAAAGAGCACTTCAACTTCTACTCAAGTCACTTTTTTGATAGAGCACTTGTACTTTTACTCGTTTGACTAAGTATGGGTCTCTAGTACTATACATGTCTGACTATGACACATTCAAGTGCTGTGGGATCCTCAAGAGTCATTCAGTTTTTAATGGATAAAGCCACCAAGTTCACATTTTTCCTTTTCTGACCGTTTATTAAAATATACAATACTAAGCAGCAGTCAAGTTTCAGATGACCAGGGGCCTCATTTATCAACGTGGTGTACGCACAAAAGAAGACGTACGCCGCTCTCTACGCAACAATTGGGATTTATAAAAAGCAAACTTGACCAGAAAATGTGCGGTCCTCCAAGGACACTCTGACCCAGGCGTCTGCACAGAAACGGGTGAAATGAGAAACGGATATGGATGATACACTTGAAACTGTGTGAATCTGAGACCATTGTGTAAAACTAATCGGAATATTTCCTTTATTGATGATATGAAGAATTCACAAAGCCATTCTTACGATAGATAGATAGATAGATAGATAGATAGATAGATAGATAGATAGATAGATAGATAGATAGATAGATACTTTATTCATCCCGAGGAAAACTTTCCTATACAAACACCTGTTTGATCCATCTACAGATATACAGTATACAGTATTATATAAGGTATGCTTTCTTTCTATACTTAAATCTTAAAAGAAGAGGCTTCTGTTCCATTGTGGATCTGTGAATTCATGCAAATAGACCATTCAACCTTACCAAAATGTAGACTGAACAGTTGTAGACTAAGGCTCAGCAGTTCAATGGTCCGCATCGCACGAGGTTGCTAATGTACTTTTGCATCCCAGAGAGAAAGTACAATGTTAATCTGCATAGCTTTTTTGAGTGTGCACGAAAAAGCACTTCACACACACTACGCAGACTCGAAGCCTTTAGGAGATGGAAGCCAAGCAAGGCATAAAGGCAATCCATTATTTATAATGTATCTGAGAGATGAGGCAGGGAGGAAAAAGAGCTATATTTTTAGGTCAGCGTGTGGAATCCATTCTCACAATGTAGAATCACAAAAAGCAGCATAATGGTTGAATTCCACTCATCTCTAACCAGAAAGAGACACTAGAATCCCTTAGGAGCGAGCGTGTTCTGGCTTTACAAGCACCAGCCCAGTCCATTACCGAATCTCTAAGTGTCCAGTTTATAGCAGAGAGAGAGAGAGAGAGGGAGGGAGCATCTTATTGGCATCATAAAACACCATCACTGTCACATTGATCCAGTTTTATCAACTGGCTGATTGGGCTGGGAACCAGCCGCCTCTATCAATCAGAGACGAGGGGCTTCAGAGAGACCTGCACCTCCCCAGAAAAGACACATTCAAATGTTTTCATCTCCATTTGCCAAGTTTACAGACTGGAGCTTTTGGCAGCAGATGTTCACAGAGAATTAGGTTTTCAAATATTTATTTATCTAGGTTAGCTGATAGTTAGCTGACAGTGTATGCTTTTTCAGCTTTGCTTCTACAGTAGAGCTGAGAGCCCCCCCCCCACACACACACACACACACACACACACACACACACACACACACACACACACACACACAGCCGCCCCTGCCCCCTCCACTGGTGAAGTGTTTAACTGTCTTGCTCCAGAGCGTTTCCACAGAAATCTTCTTTCTTTCTTTTTCACACCTGCTGCAGGGATTCAACCCACTTTTCTAACCTGTGTGGCCTTTACTGCTCCTAACTTTTATTTAAACAGCACTTTGTTTCCTGCTTTGTTACAGTATTAAAGTGTCTACCTCTCAGCAGGCTCTGCTAGGTGCTGGAAGGCCAATAACGTGGTACAATTTCCTGCAGTCTAGAGCAGTAGCTTCCCTCTACCCGGTGACGGCATTTTTGGTGCTTAAAAACGCAAAAAAGTGAAACCACCCTCCAGAGTGGAAATCTTAAAAACACTCCACCGTCGCGTTCCCGTCTAAAGGGTAAAAACGCACTGTGAGAGTATGTGTGTGTGTCGCATGTGTGTGTCTGTGTGTGTGCCTGTGTGTGCATTGTTTGGAGCAATAACTCCACCTCCTTATCTGTCCAGACAAAATTGCGCTACTAGGGAGAGGAGAGGGAGAGAGAAGGAGGAGAGGGAGACAAGTAGAAGCAAAGTTCTACACCGGCACGCGGACTTGGTGGATCGCATTTCACACACTTTTGCATCACCATATGCACGCAGATTTCCCCCCCATAACGCTCTACTAAACGCAGAATAAAAAGTGAGAACGCAACACCACTTTTGCGTTTTCTCTTCAGATCTTTCTCTTCCCTTTACATACCCTCAGTCTCTCTGTGACTCTGAAGGTCTTTGCACAGAGAGGATTTTTCTTTCTCTACTCTCTCAGATGCCTCAAAAGAAATAATAAAGCCCATAACTGACTAAATACATTACAAATTGTAATACATGTGTGAAGTTCAACATATATTAGAAAAGCCTACTTCAGGAATAACTTTACAGTAATTACAATATTTGGGTTGCAGTGTTTTTAGATGTATTGTGTGATGTTACAGTAATGGAGAAACCACATTGTGTTTTAAAGCCCTTTAAAATGTGATTCTGTGGTCTCTATTATCAAACATATTAAAATCATGATATTAACAAGAACCAGACCGCTTGGGATGTTGTCATGTAAGTAGAGGACGCCCAGTTGGCTTTGTCCAGTGACAATTTCAATAAAGGTTATTCAAACAAGACGATGATAGCTTTGTGCAAAAAAGAAAGAAAAAAAAAGAAAAAATGGAATTGAAGATGGCTGAAAGACGCAGACAGTGTGTTCTGTTGTGTATTAGAGTTCAGTGTCATATCACAGCCGTCTCAATATTACCCTTTTGGCCACAACATGTAAAATACTGCTCCAGTAATATCAACCGCAGCCGTGTAGAAAATTGGACCATTGAACTGCTGAAACTGCACTAGCCCCTGGCCGTGGAACGCAGAATGGGGCAGGGTCAGATATAGGCGGGTGGGGAGGGGGGGGGGGGGGGTATGTACCGGTATGTCCGAGACAAACAGCACCATCTACTGGAAGGACTTTTGAATGGACTTCTCACAGAGCCCCCCGCGTTTTGTATAGAAATGTTTATAATGTATATATGTTAATATAATGTATAGTGTTTTGCATACTGTTTTACTTGTATACCTGAAGAAGCTAATGACTAAAGCCTGGAAAATGTAATAAATAGAAGAAAATGTACATCCATTAGGGTTGCACCATATTTTGTTTCATCGTCTACATCGCAGGACGTGCGATGTTAACGCTACAACTTTTTTGCTGCTTGATAGAAAAGTCAACTTTCACCGTTCTCCTTTTACATGATTGTTACCGGCCAACCCTTGCCCTTTATGGTCATGTGGGCAACGTGTGTATGTGACAAAACGTTAGTCCGACGGGGTTTGTTATGGGAAGTGAGGCTCTCCCGTGTGAAGAAAAGTACAGTGAGCGGCAGCTGCAGTAGACACAGTGATGCTGGAAACGTAACACTAATCTACAACAGAAGTCTTTGTCTGATATAACATCATTTACACTGATTTAAATGTTATTGGATAACTTTACACAGAGTTTGTTGCAAGTGTGTGACATGCAGGCTCCCCATGCACAGCCAACCACCAATCACAATCAATGTTGATCAATTTATCAAACAAACAAAAGGCCCCACTAGTCGACCAGAGGAAGCAACATGCATGTATTTATAGGGCCCCATTTTAACGATCTAAGTGCACGGCGTGAAGCGCGTGGCGCAGGTGCGTTTAGGGAGTGTCCACTTTTGCTAGTTTAACGGCAGAAAAAAGGGTCTGTGCGCCGGGCGCATGGTTCAAAAGGGTTGTACTTAGTGTCTTCATTAATTCATAGGTGTGTTTTGGGCGTAACATGCAATAAACCAACCAGAGTGTCCTCTCCCATTCCCTTTAAAAGCCAGGCACGTTTGGATCTTGGCGCATTGCTATTATGATGGCGGATTTGCAACGTAATATTTTTATTTGTAATCTTTTGCATGTTTGTGTGCTGCTGCGCTTCCCTGTGTGTGTATGTAATAAGCATAGTGTGTGCGCACTGTGCATAAGCCTAGGCACATTTGACTAATTCGCTGTTAAAATAACAATTAAATGCTGCGTTATTGACTTTAGACCAGGTTTTTGTTGGTCAATTTTGTTGATCACTGGGGCAAAGATGGGCGCAAAGATGGGCGCAGGTGCATTTGCTATTTAAACCACGTGGGCGCTGGACGGGAAATTGACAACTGCGTCGGTCTTAAACTAGCACAGACACTTGTGTTGGGCTTTGCGCTGCGCCGGGTGCAAGATAGGGCCCAGAATGTCATTCACTTTAGCCTGGATTGATAGTATTACAGTATATGAATACAATGGTGTCATGTCAGTCAACCACTGTATATAACTACCTAATGTCCCTCTTAAAAGGCTTACTTGCTTTGATGTTTGTAAAGCATTAAAGTTCATCAAAGAATGGTTCACATAAAAAAGTTCATTTCTATTTTCTATGTAGATGCACTCCCCTACAAAACCACCCCAGTAGTCGAGAATCATTTTTATTTCCAAATAAAGCTATTTATGTCATCTTGTAAAAATTTGTCTTTTTTCATATTGCAATAAATATCGCAGGAAAACAAATATTCCAATGTCAGTTTTTTTCCAATATTGTGTAGCCCTAACGTCCATGTCTGAATATGAATGAAGCTGAGGTGCAGATCAATATTTCCAAACCAGCGTCTGCAGTTGAGACTTTTTGGAGAGGGAAGGTCAATATTTTCAGCAGGGAGTACTCTTCACAAGAGCTAAATGAGAAGACACATGGCAGGAATACAGAAGACAGGCTTAGACTCTGTTTATGTATTGGTCCTTGTGCCAGCAGGCAGCTTGACAAGGTGAGGGAAGCCAGAGAGAATTTATTTAACGGGAGAAGATGAGCTCCAGCCCCTTTGTGGATATCTGACACTTTCTAATAAGACAGTTAACACCTTCTTCCTCTCGTTTAATTGTATTGTCCTCTATGCATGCTCTGATTTACAGATCTGGTATACAGTATATAGTGTGGCACGAAGAGAGACAAAAGTCCAGTCTTACATCTGTAATTGGGATCACCTTTATACTACAGTTTATTCGAGGACGACTGTTTTATAATTGCACACTATTAGACAGATTAGCAGCATCATTAGTGTGCAGCTGCACTAATCTGTCACAAATGGACAAAATGTTTCACAAGTAGCTCTCAGTCCATTTTTTTATGTTCTAAAGAACGGTGTCAAGGAGTGAAAAAGAAGGCTGGTGGTCATAATACTTAATCTAAAAAAAAAAATTTAAAAAAAAGACTTGAAAACAGAATGAACATTTTGACTTCCAAAATCATTCATACTCAAGAATTTGAAACCAATATTTGATACTATTTATGGTGGGCTTTTGTTCAGCAGCCTTTCAATGTATTCAACTGAATGAATTACCTCTCTATATAGTAGTCTACCTAAACATAAGGGCTTCACAGGAAACAGCACATGCATGTAATCCAGCACATTTTTATCTCCTCATTAGCAGCCTCACTGGTTCACTCTCTTCACACAGTGTCAGAGTTTTATTAAGATACTGATAATGCAAACAAAACATCCTATTGCTGCTGCTTCACATTAAAACCATTCATGGCAAAACACGAGTTTGACTGCAGTTAGGGTTGACTGTGTTATGGGTTGGTGTGTTTTCTTATTTTGGTAGTCTGTTTCGGTTCTGTTTCCTGTTTTATTTTGATAGTCTGTGTCCAGTCTGGTCTAGTTTTACTTTCTGTTTTCCCGCTCCTGTGATTGCCTGATGTTTTCCACCTGTTTCCCAGCCCTTGTGTTACCCTCTGTATTTAGTCTTTGTGTTCCCCTTGTCCAGCGGCAGATCATTGTAGTTTGTTTGTTATTCCAGTAGTGCTTGTTTCCGACTGTTTGTATTCACGTGAGTTCTTGGTTCCGTCGTGTTTTCCGTGTCAGCTTTTCTTTGTTCAACTTTGCTCTGGACTTCTTTGGATTTTTGTGTTTTGTTAATTAAAACTTTCATCTTCAACTTCTACTTCTCCTGCCTGCTCTCTGCATTTTGGGTCCGCCATCCATCCATTTTCCCAAAACCTAACAGACTGCAATCCGTTAACGTCTTGATCGTGAAGCCAGGAGAAACATGTTACATCCTTTGGCGACAGTGAGAAGCTTGAATTTAAGATTTGAATCTAAGAAATTTAAGAAAGTCCAAAAAATAGACATGGTCAATACTGTAGCCCAGAAAACTACACTGACACTATTAACGTAAAAATTTAATGAAAGTCCTTAAATATGATACACAACAGTATAACTAACTTGTATAAGCTGAACTGAAATAACTTTGGTGTGTGCACTGTGACCTTTTTCATTTAGGAGACAAACAACCCTCTTCAATGCAGCTTATGTACAGCTCTTCACAGATTTTATATATACTGTGGCAGGAGACAGGCTCTGCTGTCTATAAATTGCGTGAATCTGCCACATGGTCGAAGTCTGCGGCACATCAGACGGACACACACTGGACAGCAGGGACTGTGTAAGGCTGGAAGGATCGAACCCAGATGGTCCGTTTCTTTGTGAACTGGCACTGAGTATCCTAATTATTATTCGTGTGGAGAGAGGCTCCTCTAGCATTGGCTGACATGGCCCGAGGCAAGGCCAAGACTGACCTCGAAAACAACACACACACACACACACACACACACACACACACAGTCAAATGCCGGGACTGAAATAGCAGTATTTAATCATGTCAGTGAATGAAACTGTAATAGTCCTCTAGTCTTTTTATGGTGTTGACTGTGCTGCTCTTTAGTTGCTTTGTTCACTTACACTTTGTAAAATACAGTTTAGCCTACAATGAACAGTGTGTGAGCTGTGATGCATACACGCTTTACAGTGTGTAATTATGTGCTGATGTCTTCTCAATTTCTACATGTCATTTGTCTTATAGCTTGCTCTTGCTTTAATGATCTCAAAATTCCTCAACATAAAAGCATGGGACTTTTTCCCGGATAATGTAAAAATACAAGATGTTTATGTTATGGGATGTTAATAAATGTAATTAGTTCATAAAAAGTAATACAGAAGTTAGTCTACTGTACTGTTTTTTTTTATTTAAAAAAAAAAAGGGAGCTCCAAAGTTTAATATCATCAAATAATAATCTTTGATCTATCATATACAGTAAGATGACTTTCCCTTTAAACTTCAAACATAAAAATCACATGGAATTTGGTATGGTCATAGTCAAGGTTATCCGGAACAGGAATCCATCAGAACTTTCAGCTAACCTTTGAAGAGAGGTTTTTATGATTTTTTTTTGTTGATTTTTTTGATTTTTTTTATGAATGAAATTTTATTCAATGATATTTTAACTTTGGAGCTCCCTTTTTAAATAAAGTACAGTAGAATATTTATTATATTTTATATAATGTGCAATAATGCTTTTACTTGGTACATCAAATGTGAGAAATAATTGCTGAAATAAGGTTCTTCCTTCGTCATTTTTGGACGCTACAAGCGTACGTAAACGGAAACACCACAAAAAGACAAGCATCAAAATCCAAACAGCTGCTGGAATGTTTGCTTTTGCAAACGACTGCTCACCTTACCTCAGCCTGTGGCAGGTGTGTGACACCGCCATGCAGCTGCCGAGCCTCTTATTTAAGTAATGCAGTTACGCTAGGTTGGTGCTTAGCTAGTCTCGCTTTGCCAGACCCTCCTCCAAAGCGCGCTGAAGGAGGGTCTGGCTACTCCACATAGCATTCAGGGATGGGAGGAAAACGTGCTCTGGTTTAATGGCATTTCTTTAAACCAATCAGAATCGTCATGGGCGGTGCTAAACTCCGCACAGGGTCGCTGTAAAATAGTCGTGCAAGAGAAAACTCAGATTGGACAGATAGTCTAGCTAGCTGTCTGGATTTACCCTGCAGAGATCTGAGGAGCAGTTAACCATAGTCCTCAGAAATCCACCAAATTTAAAATTCCAACACAAAGAGAGTGGAAGGAAATGGAAAATACATGCATCTGGCGGAATTTCCTGTGGCACCGGAGCAATCCCAGAAGTGGAACGTCAAGGATAAAGACTAGTGCTTAGCTAACAATATCGTTATCTAGTAAATTACACAAGCACATACAAACCAACAAGCAGTGAGTGACAGTTAAGCTTTCGCTTTCATGACGTAGGCTCCGCTCAGCTGGATGCAAGGCACCCTACATCAATAGGGCGAGACGCAACTTGCTATGAAAAAAACAAAACAGTAAAAAAGTAGTTGGCTGGAAATGTTTTAATGTCTTATGAAAAACTCGGATTAACATATTGTTTCTCGTTTATTTAAACGAACACGGCGACTTATTTGGACTTAAGCTTATTCACCGTAACCCCCAGAGTTAGACAAGTCGATACATACCCTTCTCGTGTCCGTGCATGTTGTAACTCTCAGACAGGCTTGCTGCAAAGCAAATCATTCCGCCCAAGTACTATATTCTTCCGCCTGAGAATATAGTTCCCGGTTTGTTTACGGTTAGAAGATGGCTGTGTCTCATGTTACGTTGTTTTTTGTACACGCTGTGACTCTACAAATCACAACATGTAAACAGGAACATGTTGGCGTTATTTTGTCACTTATTCGGAGCAGTAGGCTAGTTGGAACCGGTTACCTCCAGGATCTGTGCTAGGCTAAGCTACCGGTGGAACCGTCAGACAGAGTTACGACACGCACGGACACGAGAAGGGTATGTATGGACTTGTCTAACTCTGGGGGTTACGGTGAATAAGCTAAAGTCCCAATAAGTCGGCGTGTTCCTTTAATCCGCACACAAACAGAAATGTAAAAATTACCATTTTTGTTTTTACACGGACATACTGGATCTATTTATTTTAACTAGCCTTGGTATTTAGTAACTATTTATGTTCTTGTCACCCTGAGGTTGCCAGGCAACCAGCAGAGACTCAGAGACCCAGACCGGCACACACGGTTACTTCGCCAAACGTCAAGGCTGCACCTCTTTCTGGGGGATGAAAACTGAGGGTCCTATAGATTCAATGCATTTGCCATGTGTTTGGATCACAACTTTGACAAGTTTGTATGCATTTATTTCTTGTTTAACACAACTTTAGGTTATTTAAATGTCTTGGTTTGTGACGTTAACTGAACCTGTGCGTTCAATAAACTGAGGTTAATCCCCGTCACGTCCCCTCAGTCTTCCCCCGTCCAAGGGGATCAATGACTTGGAATTTTGAATTATGCAAACAAAATGTTGAGCTACACTTCGAGCAGCTTTTATAGACGTTAGCTTTGGATACAGACAAGATGAATATGTGGCTAGTTGTGCAAGCATATAGCTACAAATTAATCCTAACACTCTGGTCCATACACTGCGCCTTGTAGACCATCGGGTCTGGAGTAACCATTGTTAGCGGGGATAACTACGTCCAGCTGTTTTAAGGATGGAGAGCTGCAGACAGAGCGGAAGTAAGCTAATGCTATTAGCTAAAGTTACTGTGTTGACCTGGCATTAGAAAGCACAGCAGGATAACAGCAACTTTACTCTCGTACATGCTTGGAATGGAAGGGGTATTCAGGTGGTTGCAATCTGCCACCTTAACGCTAGATGGCACTAAATCCTACACACTGCTCCTTTAAGTAAGTAGCCACTGAGCTGTTGGATGGAGAGAGACACAGACAGACAGACAGACAGACAGACAGATGAGTAAAAGGAAAAGTCAAGGACATGGCAAAAGGTGGCATTAAAAACGGGCACAGTTATCCATCCAATTAAATTTATAACCTGCATTTCGCAGTCTGGGTTTCAGAAATTGAAAAATGGGGACGTGTGTCCTCAGGCATGCCCCTCCAACACACACACACACACTGACACACACTGACACACACACACACACACGCATACACTGTACTCCTCAATCAAAGCACCAGCAGCTGTAAGCTTCATTTCAAGGGACGCCATTATGCAAGGAAATGTCATTAGCGATTTTACAATTTCACGCATCGGTGACGCTAACATGTCTCTGGAAGACGGCAGGGCACGGGCGAAAGGTAAGGGCCTCAAACTCGGAAAGCAAAGCCGTGACTGAGATGGAGGAAAGTGAATTATCTGCTCCGACCGCCCCTCCTCCACTGGTGCCGTCATTAGTCAGCCTGGTGCCACCAACTGCCTGAGATTTTTGTTTAAATAATCTCATCAGTTGTTTTTTTTAAACCCATAGAAAAATAAAACTACCACAGCCTCTTTACTCACATTGGAGTGTGGAACAGTAATAGTGGATCAAGCTTATATGTTTTGTTCCTATACCTCCCTTTTTTCCGTGAGGAGGTGAGATTGTTATACATGTCTCTGTATCTTTGTAAATATTTTAAGGTTCAAGCAAAAAGTTTTTAGAATTTAAATATCATAATGGCAACAAGCAAACAAGTTGACAACACACAGAGGAAGCCCCTCACTGTGGGCAGCTTTTCAAAACACCATTAAAGGCATTATTAAAACTTTGATCTTACCTTTAAACGTTTGGCCATTCTTGCCGTAGTTCTGCATGGACATGTTTGTCTGACCACTCATGTTTCTTGTCCCGTCGGACTTTCGTTTAGCAATGTTGTGTTGCAGATCTCAGCAAAATAACCTGGTGAGAACATTAGGCCTCATTCGCTGACCATTCTTAAGAAGAAATTATTTCTTAAAACCCACTAATGCTATTTTAGGTTTTGCCCTCCAATAATTAGTGATTGACCACGCTATTTATTGGCCCAAAGTAGGCCTATTTCTGCACCCTAGGCCTACTCGCACAATGGCATATTTACTGCTGCAGCAAAATGTTGCAGCATTTTTAAGCTCCATATGTATGTTTTCTGTATGTCTGTTACAAACCTATTGATTATTCTCAACTTGTCACTGTATTTGTCAATGTAGTGTCTGTTCCTCTTAACATATTCAGTTATTGGCAGGTGTGTTGGCTTCCCTGTAGTCCTGTCAGTTGTCTAATGGAGCTTTGAAAACTAATGTATAAGCACTAATTGCTTCCACAGATGGCACATGCCGTACTTAGTATTCAACCAAATATGACTAAAGCTGTTGGTTTGTTCCTTAGGTCCTCTTCCATGTGGTGTCTACATTATTTTGTCTCTATACTGTAGCAGTATCTGTAGTAACTTACTACAGTAATGCTGTCCAGGACCTCTCCTATGCTGTTTATACATTTGTAATTCTACATCTGGATTGCAAATGAGCATCTAACCGTGGGCAAGGGAGATGGATGACTGTTCCTCCACAGAGAGCCAGACTCTGCCAGAGTTTGCGGATCAAAAGAGGTTATAATTAAGCCACGTCCTCAGAGACATCTTGGAGGGATCAACCAACAAGCTGTCAGCGCTGTCAGTCTTTTGGAAGAGAATATAGTGCCCTGATTGAGGGGAGCTGAATGGGTACAGTAGGGACACTTTTTATAAGCAGCAACAAATTAACGCTTTGTAGGGAGGAAACATGGCACTGACTAAAATTTGTATCCTCAGTTTTTATGGAGCTCCTACATATTAATATAAAATGACCTATCTGTTAAATCTGCATAATAAATTATGTGTATCATAAATCTGTTAAGTGCTGACTATTCATTTGCAAATGTCAGTAATAGTATCATAGTTATTTCAACCCTGTCTCCTAAAAAATGACGTTCCCAACTAAACTGCATTCTCGATCACGTTTCGAGGGAAAGCATATTTTGTCCTGGATTATTCCAAGGTTAACGTGAATTGAAACAAAACTACTTGGTTAGGTTTAGGTAACAAAAGTACTTAGTTCGGGTTACACAACTAACTACTTGGTTATGTTTGAGAAAAGATCGTGGTTTTGGTTAAAATAAGTACTACGTCTTTTAAGTAAATTATGTTAAAATGAGTTGACTTTTGGTTTCACACGGGACACAAACAGCTGTCTCCTGGGTTAATACTGCTGATACACTGGTCTTTGTTAGCCCTGCTAGATTGCCCACTTGAACTGAACTTGGAGAAAAGTAATCAAGGAAGAATCTCATAAATGTCCTCAAAAAATTATTAAAATACTCTGCTGCATAAGGAGAAATGCTACAAAGCGTGTTATCAACAAGCTGAATGTCTTTATTATTTTAGCTATATTTAGTTATGCTTAAAAATTCAAATGTAAAAACAATGACTATAAGAGAAACAAACTAAATACAAACTTGACACAAGCCAACATTCCTTCAACATATGCCAAAATAAAACAGAATTTGCAAAATGAAACTCTTTCTGGATTCATCCTCGTGGTTTTGATGGAAAAAAAGAGGTTCTTTTAACACATTAAATACAGCCAAATGCAACCATCAAACAGCACTTCTTGGGTGCATTTTTATTAACAATAACTATTTTTAGCATTCTGTATACACTCTTCCGTCCAAATGGCAAATCCTCATTGGTTGTTAAGCTGTGCCAAGTCAGCAGGGGGAGAGCAATCTAATAAATAATCCATAATGTATCAAAGACAATTATTACTGCATATATGAAAGAGACACCCACGCATGTACACATGTACGCACGCACGCACGCACGCACGCACGCACCTTGTCCTCAGCCTGAAAGCAAAGACAAAGACAATGAGAAAGCTGTTGGTTCTCAAGTAATTATTTGATTGATGCTCATATTTCTTTAACTATATCAAATGTATTCCCCACTTTGGCAGAATGCCATTTCGCAGCAGTGTTAACAGCTCTACTCAATCAAATTTGGACTTGAAAGCAGGCTTGTGTTCTGTCACAGGATGGAAAAAAGGCCTGGATGAAGCTACTGTATCATGGCTACCTTCAGGCTATTTTACAACAAGAGTGCATTGAGGAGAGTATTTCCGTAAGTGTTTATCCCAGGGGTCGCACGCAGCCAGTGTGGTGTCAAAGCTCCCATCTATGGTGTACTGGAGAAGGTATCAGCAGAAAATCCTCTGCTGGCTTAGAAAACATCACTAAAGGATAGGACAGAGTTGCTATGATAGAGCGAGGGAGAAGTGAGAGAGTGACGGTGATTAGCTTTTGAGCGAGTACCGACTCTAGAGTTATATAGTGAGAAAAACAAAGTGTCTCCCCTGTTCTTTCTGAGCACGGTGGAAAATCTGTATCAGGAAAAGTTAACCCTGTCCTTGATTTCATAACGCCATACGTGTCTCTCTCTCGTTGACTGACTCGCTTGTGTTGTTCTTGTGTGTCCGACTATGCGTGCTTTCGAACACCCGCCCAACTCTACCTCTGATTGGCTAACCATGACATTTTACTCAACCTCAGCCAATCGTCAGCATTTATGCGCTTGCGTCGTGCACTGCCCACTAACCGAGGAACAACAGTAAAAAAGAGATCTAGTTGGTCTAATGAAAAAAACAGCTTCAAATATAGTAACGCGCCGGCAGTAACGGTAACGGCGCTATTAAGATGGGAAGCGTACTCAATTAGATTACTTGTTACTGAAAAAAAGTAACGCCGTTAGTAACGCTGTTATTTATAACGCCGTTATTCCCATCACTGGCTCTGATTAATGAGGCATGCAGTTAACACACCAGTAATAATTTTGTTTTATTAAAAACTTAAACAGCTTTAAAAGTAACCTATATATTCTTTTTAAATAAGTGCTGTGTGGTGGATGTGAAGGTTAGCCTGGGAAAACCCTGACGAACTTCCGTCAAATTTGAGATTTGCTCTGCAAGTCCGTCTGGCCAAGAGCCCATTCAAGCCCATTTCCAATTTTTCCAAATCGAGGCACCAATCACAATCGTTGAGGCGGGCTTTACACGATGACGATAGTGCAGTGACAGCAAGCAGCTTTTTGTTTACATTCTACATGACGGCCACCGAATCGCAGCAACCCGTTGATGCCACTGTCGCTGCTACGTCACCCGGATCGTTGGTCTGATTGGTTAAAGGACTATCCAATTGTGCCCAGAGGCATTTGAGCGCCGTCCGTTGGTGACGCCCCTTTGGAAATGGGCTGTGAATGAACCTTGCCCAGACCCACTCTCAGTTACAACTGAGAAGGGTCAACTTCACCAGGCTATGTGAATGTGGTTCATTGTGATTTACGAAAGTAACTGATACATATTTAAAGAAACTTTAAATGAAAGAAACTTTATGGAAACTTTGTGTCTCTTGACACTGGACAACCCTTTGACACGGACACTATATGTCCACGTTCAGCGCTCAGTGTATGTAAGATATTTATGTCCGAGCCCGACACAGTTAAAATCTTTTTTCTCATACTAATGACACATGTACGTTTGTTTGTGTGGAAAGCCCGCTTTTATTAAGCAACAGCAGGAAGGCATTAGGAAATGTCAACAGATGAGCGCATCAGCGCACACGGGGCAACAAGCGCACGTTAACACAGGCGCACACCTACATAATAAAATGTTCAATGCCTTATTGCGCTGATGTGACCGAGCCCGACCCAAATCCGAACATCATTTCTAAATATCTGTCCGAACCCGGCCTCGGTTCGGGTATCCATCCTCTAATGCACATGCACATGAACATGAGTGATGTGAACGCATCGCTAATGTTTTAATGCTCTTCCAGTGATCGACAGCTGATGCCAAAAAATAAAGCAATGCTCCAACAAAGGGTAGGTTTCATGAGACACAACATTTGTTAAGGTTTTCTTGTTTACAAGAAAACTCCACAGGGTACTTTTACACCTTTTAAATCAAACTGTATTTTGGTTATGTACACTAACTGTTTATGCAGGAAAATTACAAAATAAAGCATATACTTTGCCAGCAGGAGTTACAGTAGGAGCTATGTCCACTAGGAGACAGCGGGCTGAGTTGAGCCAGTTTTTCCAAAAAAAAGTGATCTATTATCTCCACTTGCTCCCAATGAAAGGTAAGCTGAGCCTAGGGAGAGGATAAGTCGAGCCACATGGTAAACTGTGCCAGCGAAGGGTTAGATTTATTTAGTCAGTTAATGTCGGTGGCCTAAACATTTTGTGGGTGCTTCTCTATATGCTAGCCACAAGGTGATTGAGTTTCGTGTTGACTTTACATTATTGTCCCAAAATGCAATGCACAAAGAAACTGGAGGAGTAACCCACATCTGGAAAAAAGCTGGAAAAAAAGTTGAAAAATGGCAGATGATCCAAGGTGATACAACTTAACAAACTTGTAGAAACAATTTTACTTGCCATTTGTAAAGTCTTTACATTTTAATTAGGGATAGTGTTCTTAAGTTGTAGCTCCACTCATGCCTGCCAGCTCACAATAATGATCCTGTTCCAAATGATACGTAAATTAAAATTGTTTGCTGTCAAAACCGTGCACTATGAAGATGAATAGCCTACATGTTGTGCTACTTTTCTATTATGGTGGAATTTGTCTTGTAAATCAAAAAACACTGCTAATAAGGCTAGGCTTTTTTTTCTTCATACATTACACCTCGCATACAAGCCCTTTGCTGACCAGCTGTCTCCAAAAGCAGCCTGCGTGATGAAACAGTTCAGATACACTGACTGAGAGGAGAATGAGACTCCTATTGCAGCTTTGTCAACAGCACCTGGGCAAATGGTAAGCTGCATTTTAAATGACTGCAGTCTGTTGAATTCAGTTCGAGAAGTACAACTGCCATCACCTTAAATGATTACAGGTCCAGAAAATTCACTAACCTTAGTGAAAAATGAGATGACATTTCAACCTAAGAAATAATGGCCTGTGTACACACTCCTGTGGGGAGCACTCGGCAGCGTTCGCCCTCATGTTGCCAGACTGATCTCAGATAAATTACACTTTTGGAGTCATTCGTAGGAAATGTAAAATAAGGCAGCTCAGGTGACTGTTGGGTCAAAACACACAACTATGAATCAGTGGAGGCGATTGGGGGTTAAAGTATACAAACTGTGGCACAGTCACAAATTAAAATCCATTTAGACCATGGACTGTAATTTGCTCGCCACGAGCCAGCTAAGCTGCCTAATTGGGGGCCCAATGCAAAGGGGTTTTGTTATAAACAGCAGATTGAATTAAGGCATGGCTGAGATTTTAAAGATACTGTTCAGAGGATTAGCCTACTCTTAGCAGATGTGAATATCACATCAAAAGGGATTTTGGAGTGTCAGTCAGTAGGGGATTTATGCACTGTGGAGTAGAGGAGGGGGTGGGAGTCTTTGTGTTTGTAAAAAAAAAAAAGGAGCAGTGGAGCTTTCTCAAATCTGGGATCATAATGTCACTGTGAAACACGAGCAAGAACGTAGCTAGGACTATACTTAACTAAAGCCTGACACTCTTAAACATGAAATGCAATAAAGTAATTGCATCAGTAGTAATGTAATGTAGCATCAGTGATGTCACCTATTGGTTTGGGGACTGCCGTTTTGAAGCCAGGCACTTGCATTTTGTTCGTCGCCATCTTGGTATTTTGGAGCCAGAAGTGACCATATTTGGACAAGAGAGCAGAGCTGGGAAGGATGACGCGAGTTAGCCAGTGCTGTGTATGGTTTCAACGGCGCTGCGCTAAGCTAAATGCCTGAAAGATGAGTTTATCTATAGAGCTACCTGTTGAGCCACTCGTGATCGACTAGTTATGCTTTCAGAGACGGTGAGGGCAGCGCCCTTTATATAGAGAGTTTGGCCAACTAGGGAATCAAATGTTCTGAGCTATCCCGTTAAGCGATTGGTTCCAAGGTGGTAAGTGTTTCATGGACTCCATGTTGTATACCAACATTCATCTGATTCCCATTGACTTAATAGTGGAAAATGTAATAAATTGTTTAAAAAATTACATAAATCACTGAAAAAATGCCCAACTATTGCGCGTTTGGAGGGATTATATCTCCAACCTGGCCTGGGAATGCCTCAGGATCCCCCAGTCGGAGCTGGTTAATGTGGCTCGGGAAAGGGAAGTTTGGGGTCCCCTGCTGGAGCTGCTAACCCGCAACCCGATACCGGATAAGCGGACGAAGATGGATGGATGTTGCGCGTTTGGCTGCAATGAAAGACAGGGAAGCGGCAAAAGATTTCACAAGTCCCCCCGTGAACCAAAAAGGCGAAAAGTATGGGAGCTGTTCATTATTGTGTGAGGTAAATGTCAATTTCTGTCTTCGATATGATAACAAATTAAATAGGACAAATATAGTAATACCATCGTTAATGTGTACCATGCTGTCAAAAAAGTTCTAACACTGCTTTAGAAATGAATGAAGTTTGAAGCCATGCCTTATGCTAGCATTAGCTTTTTCGCTAGCACTCCATGTACCTCAATGCTTGTGATCTTGCCATAGCTTTTGGCTTTTGGTCTCGACCGAGTCCATGTGTCTTTATTATGTTCATAATAATATTGGAGGGAAAGTGAAACACAGCTTGGACGGGGATGCTGTTCGGCTTTTCACAAGTTTAGACGTTTGCTAACGTTAGCGCAACAGCATTAGCCTAGCCTGCTAGGTAAATATTACGACTGCCTTCGGAGTTTCCTATATCTGTGCCCATGTTGACAACATAAGACCTGTGGCGTTAGTGCTCCTTTTGTACCATAATTTTATTGAATGAAATATTAAGCTTCGCTCCTACGAGATGTTTTTGTTTTTCGTTACGTTACACACAAAGCTAACTGGCATATTCGCCCCATAGGGTTACACTGTAATCTATGGCGCCCATGATTTGATTTGGCCAAACTCTCTATATAAAGGGCGCTGGGTGAGGGGGTTCAAGAGCGCTCCCTGTCTGTGGAATTTCCGAAATTTTCTCACATTTGCGATGCTAATTCACAAGTACTATCTGTGGAAATATTGCTACGTTGTTTTTAAGCACAAAATACAGCTTAATGTGTTGCTATCAACTGGTTATGCTAACAAAGGCTAACCTGGTAAGTGCAAACATTTCGATCTGTACTGGAACATGATCAACTCGGGTGTGATGTCATTCCCAGCTCTGTTTGCCAACTTCCGAGGTAAATGGAACGCAGCATTGAATGACAGGTCGACATGTAGCCCCGCCCTAAAGCATGCCCTGCTTTATCATCTATTTTACTCTAAATGGGACCATCATTTACAAAATGAACATCATGCTTTATTGAAGAAGACTTGAAACTAGCGATTGAGACCATAAAAAAGTGTTTACTGAGGTAATAATTCAAGTGAGAAGTAGGGTAATTTTCTCAATCAGACTCCTTTTTGGAGCCAGTGGAGTCGCCCTCTGCGGGAAATTAGATATCAATTTTTATTTGTCACATGTAATCTCCCTAATTCAGATTTTCTCAAAATAACTGATATCCATCAGCACCTTATCCTTTTAATGATATCCATCCCTCTTATTCAGGGGCTTTATGTATATACTTCATAATTATACAAAAATGAGAGGAAAATAACAGAGGGGGCTGATCAATCGACAGCTGATCAACACCCTAGCGGTCACACGCAAATAACACAAGAAGAAGGGATGATGTCACCAGGGTTAACTGTGTTTGGGCTTGAAGCAAACAGAGTTTAAAAGGTGAAAACGAGAGGAAGGGTCAACATGCTTTGGGTTGCATGATGGGAAATGTAGGTGTTTTTGGAGCTTGACCCATATTAGGGAGCAAATTTAATGATATCTTGCCGTCTGTTGCATCAATTTTGCATAGATGTTTTGGTCATCTACCATTTGTGATTCCCCAAACTGTGCAGAAGAGCAATACTTAAACATTGCAGTGCCTATGTGCCTATCCTTTCAGTCTGTCTCAACCTGCATTACAGTATGTACCCTGTAGCAAAAACATATTACCATATTTCTTTTAACTTTGCAATTAAAAAAAAATTACCTCCCAGTTCTTCTTTTGAAATGGAAAATGTATGATGCCATCAACAAGCGCAAGCTGATGCCCACCTTTCATTTATTTTCATTCACACCATACTTCAATCCTTAATTAGCCGGCGCTGAAAATAATTAAAGACCTGCTTCCATGTCTAATGAGTGAGTCAGAGGAATTAAATAAGAAGCTGATGGCCACACACACATTCCAACATCAATCCAATTATCCCAGTGTCCTTGTCAGTTTTGGCCCTGTGCGAATGGACAAAACAATTTGAGTCCACAGCCTCTGAAACCCATCAAAGTGTGGGAAATGGCACTTTGCAGGATCACCTGCCACATCCGCCGGTCGCACCGCCGGTCCCCTCGGAGCTGTCGGGCTTCGATCGCAGTGGGAGGGAGGGGGTTATAAGATTTTATCGGTATGCGTGGCATGTTGGAGGGATTTCCATCCTGAGCACAGAGCAGCAGAGAGACAAATCCTGAATCTTCTAGCTGCACAATGACCTGCATTTAAATTCAGTCTTAGCTCTCCTGTCAGTCCTCCGAGACACACAGTCTTCAAACTCACACCCACTGAATCTATATGAATACATGTCATGGATATATACAGACACACACACATAGACACTTAACATCTACTCATGGCAAAAACCTATGCATGCATACACAAGCATGTACATGGGCTTAAGACTTCCAAACATAAACACATATAAACACATACACATGTAAAAACCTATATATATATATATATATATATATATATATATATATATATATATATATATATATATATATATATATATATATTAAATAAAGGAGCTACATTTACACATGGTTGTTGCCTGAGTGAATAATATACACACACATAATACTTTTGTGAAGATAACCAATATTGATATTGAACCAATCAAATTGCAGTACTGACACTGTCATGCGTGCGTGCGCTTGCGTCTGTGCGTGTGAGGGATTGCACTGATCGGAAACAGCAGCAGCAGTGAAACAGATCGATGATGCATGATAACGCGGCTGCGAGGCCCCCGGAGGAGACGGATGGAGTCCGCTGTCTGCAACAGAGTCGCTGTCAAACACGCCGGCAGCAGAGCACCATACTGTTTTGCATTTCGGGACGAGGCGATGTTGCAGTTAATTTAAAAGCTCAGAGGTGTATGAAATGCAGTGTGTATGCTGGGAAGGCTGTACACTGAAATTATTAAGTGTGGATATCCATCTCACACAGGTTTTTTTATATTTTTGAATTCTCAGCGATATTGTTTTACACCGTTTGTTCGTTGTATTTCTTTTGTATTTTTTCAATGCACACTACTTTATAAATAGACAATAAGGCAACAGTAAACATGTTTTCCCAAAAGAATGTTGAATTCCCCCTCTGAGCCAGTCAGGGACAAATATATCACCTCCCCTTGCTTTGTGCTTCTCCATCAGGGCAGTCAGTGCATGTTTGAAAGCTGGAATATGCAGAACCACAATGTCCACTAGATGCATAATTTTGTTAAAATCCAATTTCAGCTCTGATTGACATTTTCTGATATATTGTATGACCTGATTTGTGTCATTTATAGTGATAGAATGCACTTAAAGGTGTGGACACACAGAGCCGATAATCGGCCATTGGACAGTCTGGCGAGGTCAGTGACTCGAGTCTGTTCGGTGTGTTTTCTGCTTGTAGAATTCATCAAAACCAAATTGTACCCCAAAATGACTTACAGAAGGACCCAAACCACTTAATATGCAACTCCACTGTACAGCCTACTACTGACTTACAGTGTAGGCTACTTCTACATCAGAGGAAGACATTGTACTACTGTATTTACCTGACAGAGAACGCTGCAGATTCAGAATGTAATCACAAAATATTACAATGAAAACATGGAGTAATCAGACATTAGCGTCATGGCAGTGCGCTACCCACCCGACCCATGAGAGCTAATCAGCACATATCTGCGTTCATCAACCACCAGAACCGGACCATGTGTGTGCGCAGAGAGAGAGAGAGAGAGAGAGAGAGAGAGAGAGAGAGAGAGAGAGACCATACAGGTTTAGTGGCTTGACGGTTAACGGTGAAGTAGGGGATTTGATTCGCGGGGGTATTTTGGCGACTTAATTAACCTGACCCAGGGTGAGTCGGATGAAAACTGATGTATCTGCCCGGTTCAACTCAGAGATTTTCTCACATTGCACAGCGCTCAGAAGGAATAATCTCCGAGATTAGGCTACATTATGTTCTGCCAGCTCACAGCAATTTAATACAATAGCAGGAAAAAAGTCCTCCCCGCTGTTCTAAAGCGTTCTGCATGTGGCGTCTGCTGATGTGCAGGTTACCTTCCCCCCCAAACACGGACACACATATATATATATACAGTGCCTTGCGAAAGTATTCGGCCCCCTTGAACTTTTCGACCTTTTGCCACATTTCAGTCTTCAAATATAAAGATATAAAACTGTATTTTTTGTGAAGAATCAACAACAAGTGGGACACAATCATGAAGTGGAACGAAATGTATTGGATATTTCAAAAATTGGGCGTGCAAAATTATTCAGCCCCTTTACTTTCAGTGCAGCAAACTCTCTCCAGAAGTTCAGTGAGGATCTCTGAATGATCCAATGTTGACCTAAATGACTAATGATGAAAAATAGAATCCACCTGTGTGTAATCAAGTCTCCGTATAAATGCACCTGCTCTGTGATAGTCTCAGAGGTCCGTTTAAAGAGCAGAGAGCATCATGAAGAACAAGGAACACACCAGGCAGGTCCCAGATACTGTTGTGGAGAAGTTTAAAGCCGGATTTGGATACAAAAAGATTTCCCAAGCTTTAAACATCCCAAGGAGCACTGTGCAAGCGATAATATTGAAATGGAAGGAGTATCAGACCACTGCAAATCTACGAAGACCCGGCCGTCCCTCTAAACTTTCAGCTCATACAAGGAGCAGACTGATCAGAGATGCAGCCAAGAGGCCCATGATCACTCTGGATGAACTGCAGAGATCTACAGCTGAGGTGGGAGACTCTGTCCATAGGACAACAATCAGTCGTATACTGCACAAATCTGGCCTTTATGGAAGAGTGGCAAGAAGAAAGCCATTTCTTAAAGATATCCATAAAAAGTGTCGTTTAAAGTTTGCCACAAGCCACCTGGGAGACACACCAAACATGTGGAAGAAGGTGCTCTGGTCAGATGAAACCAAAATCAAACTTTTTGGCAACAATGCAAAACGTTATGTTTGGCGTAAAAGCAACACAGCTCATCACCCTGAACACACCATCCCCACTGTCAAACATGGTGGTGGCAGCATCATGGTTTGGGCCTGCTTTTCTTCAGCAGGGACAGGGAAGATGGTTAAAATTGATGGGAAGATGGATGGAGCCAAATACAGGACCATTCTGGAAGAAAACCTGATGGAGTCTGCAAAAGACCTGAGACTGGGACGGAGATTTGTCTTCCAACAAGACAATGATCCAAAACATAAAGCAAAATCTACAATGGAATGGTTCACAAATAAACATATCCAGGTGTTAGGATGGCCAAGTCAAAGTCCAGACCTGAATCCAATCGAGAATCTGTGGAAAGAACTGAAAACTGCTGTTCACAAACGCTCTCCATCCAACCTCACTGAGCTCCAGCTGTTTTGCAAGGAGGAATGGGCAAAAATGTCAGTCTCTCGATGTGCAAAACTGATAGAGACATACCCCAAGCGACTTACAGCTGTAATCGCAGCAAAAGGTGGCGCTACAAAGTATTAACTTAAGGGGGCTGAATAATTTTGCACGCCCAATTTTTCAGTTTTTTATCTGTTAAAACAGTTTGAAATATCCAATAAATTTCATTCCACTTCATGATTGTGTCCCACTTGTTGTTGATTCTTCACAAAAAATTACAGTTTTATATCTTTATGTTTGAAGCCTGAAATGTGGCAAAAGGTCGGAAAGTTCAAGGGGGCCGAATACTTTCGCAAGGCACTGTACATATACGTCTCGCTTTATAAGATAAATAGCCTGCCTTTAAGTGGCATCGTGCTCTGTCTGCACTTGTTGTCTGGTTGTGCTTTGCATGTGTGGAATTCTGAAATGTCCTTAAATTCGGGAATTGTCGTTTGTTTATTCAAAGTTAAAGACAGTCCAAAGTAGTGCTACTTTGCACATTTTTGTGGGTCTGAGGTGTATGTCACATTTTACCTGCCAAAGCTCCGCTGCTCTCTGTCTCTGGTCCTCAGGGTGAGAGGGGGAGTGGCCAGCGGCTAGAGCAGCAAAAGCCAATGGGTGCTTCTTTTACCTATATATTTAAGGATATCTTTTGCATTTCTAATCCAAACAACGAAAAACTTTGCACCGCACTTACTCGTGCCCGTAGCAAGACACCTGTCAAGTTTGAAATCCAGCAGACTAACGGTTCTAGAGATACGTGCATAACACACACACACGTTCCTGCAATTTATAGATAGATAATCGGCGGGGCGGGCACTGCCGGCAGTCGGAATCAAATGACCCATCTGATTGGTAGAGTGCTAACCCGGAAACGGGTAGCGGAACGAACGTGACTAGAGTCTCTCAAAATCTGACGAAAATCTTTTAAACTGACCTTTGTTGATCTGAAATGAAGACAGATTCAGCAACTGCATGGCCTATTTCTCACTTAAAATGTTTTCAGAAACACGTTTCGGTGAACTATTTTAGTACAATATGAGATTGTATTCTGATCAAGCCTGGAACGCCTGAACAGTCTGTCTTTGAATTTACGGAGAATCCAGACTCATGTGACGCGTTTGTCCAATCAGCTGCTGGTTTTAATTTTTGGGCGACAATACAGATTAGCACCGCCTGCTGTTACGGAGACGTATTACGTCTCATCGCTTTGGTGTGTTCCGAGGCACTTTTTTGACCAATTTGGGGCGACTGATCAGCCCAACTGCCTTTTCTGCCGACGTTTGGCCCTCTGCGCTGTGTCCACACCTTAAGTACTATTTGATCATTCATTCTCAGATGGGGACTGCTTAGCAACCACCTGGGGCTACGCCCTCTATTGGGGTAGGGTTGCACGATATTGACAAAATGTGATATTGCGATATCGATTATGAATATTGCGATATCAATATTAATTTCGATATTTTTAAACATATGTAAAATTACAAAAGTTATGGGAAAACGCATCAAAATAGATTCATAACAAATTAAACACAAGGTTTATTTCATCAGACAGTCATATTGGACTGGTCCAACATGAATAAATAAATAAGGACCATGTCTACAGAACAGGACATGTTTTACTAGTTGGACAGTATAAAATATATAAATAATAATAATAATAAATTGAATTTATATAGCGCTTTTCAGGAACTCAAAGTCACTAAAGAGAACAGGACACAACTTTTCTTTCTCTTCTCTGACTTGTTCCGTTTTGTTGTCTCTATGTATTTCTTCACTTACACTGTCACTCTGTTGAAATATGCACACACGTGGTACGCTCCATAGGGTTTATCACGTAGCGGACCCGTGCACTGACGTGCACTAACATGTGCACGGTAAGTGGCACGGTAACTGGCCAATGTAACATGATCATTATAGCGTTTCAAGCTCTAAATCAAACACAACTAAGCCACACAGCCAACAGACAGGACACAGCGCTCCACAAAATAAACTAAATACTGCATACTTATTGAGACACTTTTGATACAGTATATTGCGATAACGATATTGAGTCGATATATCTTGCACGCCTATCTTGGGGGTCTCCATCTACCAAGGGTATTGTTTTATTTTTTCCTCTTTGTCAGCTGCTTGGTTGATGTATTCATATGTGAGTAGGAGGAAAATAGCAGGTGGGAGGAAGTGTTGATTTTAATTTATCTTAATCCACTGTGGCCTCACCAGATTGAAGGTTGCCATAATCACACTGCGTAATCAGAAATCATATTACTGCTAAATACCTCAAATGGCGTTTTTCCATTACATGGTACCAGCTCGACTCGCCTCGACACACGTTTGTGTGCGTCCGTTTTCCATTGCAGATTTTAGTACCGCCTCAGCGTGGCTGGTCGTCTTATATGCCGGCTCAACGCACACACCAGTGCACAAGTATAAACATCAGGCCACTTGAGCTTGTTTTACAGTTCTGTGGAGGCTCCACACCTGTTAGCAGGTACCAGGTACTTTTTTTCGTAATGGAAAACCGAAAAAGGCGAGTAGAGTCGAGGCGAGTCGAGCCAGTACCATGTAATGGAAAAGCGCCAAAATATATCCATAGGCCCGTTGAGTTATTGGTTTTGCCCAGATTCAGATGAAATATCACCATCATCTATCATTGATGCTTCATGTGAGCCTTCAAAATTATGACAGGAACAACAAGACGGTGGCGCGTCTAGACGCAGCAGCTTTGCGCTCCCCATCCCCATGCTAATTTAACTAAAGACTTTGCGAGTGATTGACTTCCTGTCCCTGTTCCAGTTGCTCACCCTCAAAGAGGAGGAGAAAAGAAGGACGACCTTTCATTTGAGTTCAGGGGAGCGGACAACTCCACTGAGTCGTGTCATTGCGACATCATGACATTTTCCCGAAGCAGGCGGCCCGGCAAATGCAGAATGTGATACAACGGAAACACATCTAACTAAAAAGGGAACTCTGAGAGTGCAGACCTCTGCCAAGGGATGCCCTATCTCACAATGTTAATGCAGTGTGAATTTTCCCAGTCGGGAACTAATCTTTTCAATTATTCCAACACCGCATGAATGTAGCACAAACACTCTATCTTGTCGTAGTTGTGCTGACAGACAGACAAACCAACACACGGACAAACACAACAGAAAACATAACCTCCATGGCGAAGGTTAATATTATTGAACAGCTAAACTGAATAAAGAAGAATGAGGAATCCAAACAATTAAAAACTTTTAGAGACTTATCTTCTTGGTGTCAGGAGACGGGGACGACTTTGACTCATGACCTCTACTGTTAAAATCCTGGCTACAACTATGACCTCATTCATTTGCACAACTAAGTAGCAACAGATTAGTACATTCTAGCAGGACAATTGCAACGTATCTTTGCTCAAGGCTGCAATCATATTTGAGCAATGTAAACTGGCCCTATCAGTAACCACAGGGCGCGGTTTAGTTTTATTTTGACATGAGCAAAAAGCTGAAATATTCCCATCAAAACACCATCTTGAGAATTCTGTTTGAACAGGAATAATGCATAAAAACCTCACTGGAAGAAAAATCTCTTTTGCTGCCAGCATGGAGACTGATAAATGATCCCCTCAGTTGACAGGCTGATAGCAGAAACTGATAGTCGGGGTCACCTTCGGATAAACTAAACTCTGCTGAATCATTCATCACACATTATGGTAGATGGGAGAGTGAGCCCTCGACGTCAGGACTCATGGGACACGACTGGTAAAATAGATGAGCTCCGGGCCAAAACCAAACACACAGCCTGGAGTCAAGCTGAAATGTCAGATGACAGATCAAGCTGGGGTGAGGTGACATGGATTTGAATACTTTTTGCTGAGGCAGTCATTTGTGGTTCATTATCTATCTAACTATGAAGAAAGGAATGTCTGTCTCTCCGTCGCACTTCTCGAGAAGTATTAATAAACTTTGAATAAACAAGGCTCTTCAGACTGAAAGCATGTCGTCTGCAGTGGGCTCCCTGTGACTAATATACAGTTCATTTGGAAATTAATACCTCCACTAAATGTATTTCACCGTGTGTGTTTCTGACCACAGATGCATGATATACAAACGTTACAACCAAACTCTTCTTCATTTCCCTGGAGTAAACAAACACGAGTAGATATCCTACAGGAACAGTGCTACTCTGCCATTGCAACTCAAGTTCTGTAAGTTTACTAACTTATAACACTAATTATGTTGGCAAAATACCTAATTAAGGCTAATTAAATCCATGCTTTAATGTGGATGACTTTATATCCGCGGTGGTTAAGTCAAAGCAAGCGACTAATGCGTCTGTTTGGAAATAAAAGTGTTTCTGACCTTAAGTAGCCGTGACTCGGGTATGTAAAAATAATAAAACGTTTAACTATTAGTAAAACTATTAATACCGCAAGTTCTGCAGTCAAATTATTGAAAAAGAGGCATTATCAGCACAATGTGCTTAAATTTACTAATCGTCTATTCAAGGTGGAGCTTTTACCTGTAATGTAATGCTGGATAGTTTAATGAAAAATTACGCATCACATTTTAATTGAGATATATTATATGTAAAATCTGAATCTGGAATGTGACAAGTAACTTTTCTGTCAGCTAAATGTTGTTGTACAATGTTTTCTTCTGAAGTAGAAGTAAGTTGAGTCGTTTATTTATTCAGATTTTTGGGGGCCTTCTGTTAGTTATTTCAGGGTACAATGAGTAAGTATAGTAACATATTCAATACGTTTTATATCTAAACATCATAATAAATCTATAGCTGTTTGGGGCCCTTAAATCTCGGGCCCCCGGCGGTTGCCTATCTTGCCTAATGGTCTCCTAAAGTGAAGTTATTTGTATGAGCGGTTCTCTAGAATGCTTTAAGCAGCAATACCACAAGCCAAGCAATCGGCCCGTTCCAACATTTTCATCTAAAAAAAAAAAAGACAGATTAGGTTGACTTTGCTTTATACCCAGGCTGCAACAGACTAAAATGTGTATTTAAAAACCTGGCTTTCTGATAAGAGGAAACGGAAAGGAATTGTGTGCAGACAGACTGCTCTTATTTTGTTTGACTTGAAGGCACAGGTACATGGATCTATTGTCGTGGTTCTTTTGTCCCCCCCACTTTCAACATGGTGTGTACTTGAAACCTATATTAAATTAAACATGTCCACAATAATTTAGTTCAGAGGATGGCAAACTATGAGACACAGGACAGTTGATGGGGAGGCGTGAAATGAGAGACATGAGGCAATTAAGATACTTTCAACTATTAGTGCTCAACTGCTGCAATTAGTGTCATAAATCACACTCATTCTTGGAGTCTTAATTCTCAATCTGAATGCAAACACACCATACACATATTTTAAGATTCAGTGTGACTTACACTTTGTGTGGATATTAGTATGTCTGATATCTCTGGGTCTTTTTCCAGGGTAACATTTCAACATGTTTTTAGGTAACTTTCTGATGATGTTTTTTGGACTTTAGATGATTTTCGACAGTGAAGTCTGTTCATCCTCTTTAAGTTTCATAGTTTCATCGTGTTCTTCTATATTCTTCTTCAGTGAAGAATGGTTTAGGCTTCTGCGAGTTCTCCATGGATCATTTTAGCTCAGAGCGCTAGCCGCTGATGCTTGGGAAATTTTAATTACCTTGCCAGCCACATTCAACATTTTGACACTGCTCTTTCTCTCTCTCTCCCTCGCACACACACACACACACACACACTTACTTGCAGGGCAGGTACTGTATGTCTCTATGTCTCTGTGCTTCCACCTTCCTGCTCTGACTTTGGAGGAATGATATACCAACCAGAGACAGCATGGCTAATCCCACAAGCAGAATATGTTTTAGAAACATCCTCATCATGCCTTCTATGGAAAGGGGCAATGCTCACATGGTAAAATAGAAGTTTGCCAATAAGGAAGAGCAGCCGTACTAGAATTAAAACAAGAAGCCAATATGAACATTATCAGCGTATTAGCATTTCCTGGAAAAAGCATAAGAGAGTGTTTGAATTCTACTGCTCTAATGTTTGATGAATAAAACCATGTTATCTATAACAACCTGTGATTCCATTCACCATCTGCACTGAGATTAACTCAGAAAACTTTTAATTTTTTCTCTTCCAGAAAATATCCAGCGAAATCTGACAACATGGCTGTCTAACATGCAGATTAGATGTCGACTGGTGGCTGCAGACAGCTGGTTAGTTAATAATTACTAATTATATATATATTAACTATATAGTTATATATATGTATATACTAGCTTATACTAACTAACTAACTATATGAACTAAACTAATTCTAGTTAATAATTATACTAATTGTTGAGGAAGTCACTTGAGATCAGCGAGCAAGATGGTTGCCTAAGGGAACGAGCGTTGGCTACAACAAGGGAGAAATACACATTTTGCGGTGTTGAAAATGATTGCTATGAAGGCACTGCATTAAAATGGACACCACAGATTTTAGACATAATGGTGAGTTTACTAGCCATGGGGAATAGGGCTACACAATTTGGAAAAAAAAGTCATGCTGCCATTTACAATACTGCGATTACGATATAACAATACTATTAATCTACTTGCTTGATTATCAAGGAAAATGCACAAAATACTAAAATTTTGAAATGTGTATTTCTCAACTTCAACATACAGGGTCTCACTTTAACAATTTACACGCACAGCGTGAAGTGCCTGGCGCATGTGCGTTAAGGGCATGTGCGTATCCACTTTTTCTAGTTTAACAGTGGAAAAAAGGGTCCGTGCGCCGGGCGCATGGTTCAAAAGGGTTGTACTTAGTGTCTTCATTAATTCATAGGTGTGTTTTGGGCGCAACATGCAATAAACCAACCAGTGTCTTCTCCCATTCCCTTTAAAAGCCAGGCGCGTTTGGACCTTGGCATATTGCTATTATGATGGCGGAGTTGCTGAACAGGAAGGAGAGATTTTCAGGAGAAGAAACCGATCTGCTCGTGCATGAAGTGAAAGCGTGCAAGCAGATCATATCATAATACTATTTGACATTGTAGTATTTTGTAGTATTTTTATTATTAATCTTCTACATCTTTGTGTGCTGCTGTGTGTCCCTGTGTGTGTAACAAGCATAGTGTGTGCACGGTGTGCACGAGCCTAGGCGCATTTTACTAATGCATTGTTAAAATAACAATGAAATGCTGCGTTATTGACTTTAGACCAGGTTTTTGTTGGTCAATGGCGCGATCACTTCCCGCTGCCTCAAGATAGCAATACGTCAAGAATGCAACTGAACACACCTCCCTGTAAGACCAGCACGCCCATGGGCGCAAAGATGGGCGCAAAGATGGGCGCAAAGATGGGCGCAGGTGCATTTGCTATTTAAACAACGTGGGCGCTGGATGGAAAATTGACAACTGTCAGTCTTAAAATAGCAAAGACACTTGCGTCGGGCTTTGCGCTGCCAGCACCGGGTGCAAGATAGGGCCCACAAAGCATAAAAAGAAATACATAAACAAAAAAACGGGCAATTCTTTCTTTTTTTTTTTATAACTTCATATTTTATCAAATTAAATAACATAAAAACATCTTTTAAAAATAGACATTGTTGCTTCGATCAACAGTACAAATTACAAATAGAATAAATAAAAGAGAATACAAATAATATATTTTGCATGTCCTTATAAACAATTACATTTAAGATGGGTGTAATATAGTAACTAGTGATTAAGTTATAAACTATACTTTGTACTCCCTTTTCTTAAAGTCTGCATGCTCTCAACCCCTCTACACTTCTGATAGTCACGTGACCATAAGCGTATACTGCCTAAACAGACTGATTGATCATCTTTTGTGGACGTTGTTACGAGAGTATAGTGCTTAATACATCCATGGGGTGGCATAATTCAGAGGGCAGATTCGTCGTAGATTCAACACAAAACAATAGATCAGGCATTAGAGAGAGCGAGGATGGCAGGTGCGTTGAGTAAGTGACGTCAGTGTGTGAGTGGTGAAGAAAGTGTGAAGAGCAATCGTGAGAGGTGTCGGACTTAGTGTGGCGGCTGTGTGCACACTGCAGTGCACACAGAGACTAGAGTGTCATGTGCACAGCACATTGCTTTTTGTTTAATTAAATGGCACAATTTTTGCAGTTATGTAATTGCACAAAGTTACATCGTGATTCAATTAGATTAATCGTGCAGCCCTAATAGTGAACACTACAAAGCCTGTGAAAACACATGTAATTTCTTCTGTAGCTTGGACAAGCTTTGAAAAGTCTAAAAAATAACCCCTGAAGATGTATCAGGCAGTGTTGTAGTACTCGAGATCAGTCTCGTCTCAGAATCGGCCGCATTTTTACTCAATCTTGTCTCGGTCAGAGATAAAGAGGACTAAGGATTTTATTTCAAGACCACAACTGCAGGGATATCACTAAATTGCCTGTGCATTGACTGATTCATGTGTTTACAGCATTACTATGATGGGATGTAAAACTTCCTGCTTCAAATTTACTTGGTCTCAACCCCTCAAAGTCTTGGTCTTGTTTCGGTCTCGATACACTAGTCTTGGTGATGACTTGGTCTCGATTTAGGTGGTCCTGACTACAACACTGTCATCAGGTATTATGGTAGATGTAGGATCCAGCTTCTTGGGAGCCTGAGCCATATTAGGGATTAAACATCAGGATATCTTGAACTCTGCTGCTTTGATTTTGACTATTCTTTTTAGAATACATCCTCTTTTGAGTCCCCCAACTTCATGGATGTGCAGTACTAAATCACAATAAAGTGAAGAAGTATAGAGTGACACAGGTTTGCTCTACTATACAGCATGTTTGTACGCACACGCTCCTGTGTGTACAAAATGAAACACAAATTCAAATTCTAAACACAAATGCATTGTTACATGCAACCCAGCAAGGTACACAGAGATGTAATAAATGTATGAATCTGAAACTGGCCCAACGCAGAACTAAGTCCTGATACCCAACCTTAATGACCAGCCTGGGAAACTGGTCCTAAAGGAGAGAGAGACTTTAACCGTCTTAAAATTGAAGACAGAGAACAGCAGCTGTTGCATTGAACTCCAGCGTCTGTGGATCAAAGCTGTGCTGCACTGTGGTTAGGCACACAATGACGGCTCTTGTTTCCTGCTCTCTGCTGAAAGCAAAGGACTCAAGTCCCCATCAACACACAAACCCGAAAATGAAAGCAAAATTGAATGCCGACAGAGAAATGAGAGAAGAAACACATTGAGTAAATAGACTAAAGGAAGACGATGGGATGTGATGTCTGAAACCATTAACACCAGACACATAGATTTCTTTTAAGTTTAGCATCTTTTGTAGGACCCAAACCCCTCCTTAACAGAAACTCTGGGGTGCACGTGTATTGCACATTGTGGTTGAGCATGTTTTATATGTGTGCTAAATGCAACAGTCTGTCTCACAGTATCCCAATATGCTGTAGTCTACAGTGTCTACTGTTCTATGAATAATAATCTGCAGGTTATTTTTTCTGCTTGTCTGCAAGAACTTTAGAAAATCACTGCTTTGTCCATTAGCACATAGCAGTGAAGTAACGCTAAAACTATCTAGGTACATTAGCGACTCAAAAGTTCACAATACTCCACAAGAGCCCAGTCAAATGACTATGCTAACATGCATGTTAGAATGCTAAGAGTAAACTCAAAGCTTTAAAAATTATTAATATTCAGGTTTATAGTGTCTAGTATAGGTCAAGCTCCATAAACACTGGATTCTACACTTTCCTTACTGTTCTAACTCCTTTAAAGCCAGAGCAGAGATTACACCTGTATAGTACTTCCTGTCATTGTCTTTCAGATGTAAAATCAGCGCAGTGCCCCTTGAACGTTTGCAAAGTATACAGAAACTTATGGACAAGCAGTTTCATATGAATTAATATATGTTAAATTTGAATATGAGCATCCAGGTATAAGTCAAGCTTTGTTCTTTGTGTGTGACTCTGGTATTTTAAAAGGGTTAGAAACTAACTACCAAACCGACTGAGGCACACCAGCAACTCCGTGTTCTGCAAGGTTAAAATGAAAAGGAGTCTGGTGGCTTTGAAGAGAGCATAGATAACTGCTTCAGTTCCCCCCGCATAAACTTAAACAGTAGGTGGCTAAAAGGTGTTTAGCTGCTGCCCTGTCAACAGCAGTACATACGTACTACCGGCAATACGTCATTCTGAGGGAAGGTCTCATCACCACGCCCCTTTCTGGGGGAAAACAATCCTGTGTTCCCCATAGACGATAACAGCGTAAACAATAGAGGAAATGTAATTCGCTCCAAACTTTTACTTTAAACAAACCGTTTTAAATTAATAACTATGCCGGAAAGTTGCTGAGTATTTTGTTGCACCAACAATACATCCAAAAACCCTGGTCTTCGATCTGTCCTCTTGCCATGTCTTAAAACAGATCCTGATAGATGGGCTTTGGCTCCAGGCCGGCATCGCCGAGGCTCCCTATGAGAGGGAAGAATCGCGTTGTCACATCAGGAGCGAAACAGGAAAATACTGAAAAAGCTGTTGTTTAGCAGGTTAATGGAGACTTTCCCACTGATATATGAGACTCATAAGAAACGTGAATATTCTCAGTCAGTGTGGTAAATGATGCTGGTGACAGTTGATGGATAGCTAACGTTAGCTTTAGTGGGAGGCTGCTAACAGTTTAGCAGCATCAGACTGTCGTCTCCAACTAAATTTCAGCTTATAGATCGAACAGTTAGTCATTAATAACAGGTTGATTAATTACAGACGACACTCAGCCTAACAATAGTGATTTAATCAGATATGTATTTCCACATAAGCAGTATGCGGCCACCGTGTTGAGTCATTGATCTACTGATACAGGGGAAGACTGAGGGGACATGACAGTGATCAACCTTAGTTTATTATTGTGAACGCTCAGGTTCAGGCAAAGTCACACAATAAACATTAGACATGTGTATAAAACAAACCTGTTTTAACAAGAAAAAAATTCACACACATTTGTCAAAATTATGACCCAAACACACGTCAAATTGCATTGACTTCTATGGGATCGTCTGTTTTCTATCCCCCAAAAGGGGGCGCAGCCTTTTTAGCGGAGTTTTAGCGAAGTACCCGTATGTGCCGGTAGCACATACCTCCGCCTCTGTGACTGTCCTAGCTGATTCTCCAAACTGGGGACGTGCCGACCTTCTACTGACTATGGATAAACAACACATACAACTTCACTTACCAAAAAATCCAAACTGTCCTTTGAAAGGAATACTTCACACCAAAAATGACAATTTGTGCTACCTTGAATTCTTGAATTAATTATAGCAGACACCACTGGAAACACCCAGTTGAACAGAGACAAGCCCTGACACTAGATACCATATACAAACAACAATATTATGTTGGAACTAAACCACCCAGATCAATTTTAGATACCTTATCCTGTATAATACATTAATGGTTAAATGATTATTTTGATCAATATTGAGTTCAAGATTAATTATCAGGATTATTTGTTGATTTTAACCAAAACAAATTGTATTGTCACATAGGCTAATTATAACTGCTTTCACATCCATATTGTGCTACATTCCTCTATGAAGGAGTATGCCATTTCAGCTGTTGTGTGACCGCTTTCCACACATGCACGTTTGCCGTGAAAAGATACAGGCAACGCAATTTTCAGTTCACGTTACGGCGCATGTTAAAATCACTAGCCAATAGGGCACTGGTGCCCGGTATCTACCAGACGAAATAGCAACACGGATTACGGTGCCACTTAAATGTCTGCGTTGCGCTCTGATGCTCCAAAACAGACGTCAGAGGCAACAGAAACATCACTGCATGTCACGCTAGTAAACACTAATAAGACGTTACACAGCAGCTAACGTTAGCCTACCATTAGCTACAGTAGTAACTGGATTAAACACGGCTAAAATGCTGACAGCTAAACGGTGTAGTGTGACTGTATTTCACTGTAGAGGATTTCAACACCGGGACGTACAACAGTCTGCCGCTAAAGCTATGAGCTAAAAGACTAAAACTAGCACAGGTCACTGCTGTTGTCAGGACTAAATGTTGCGTTTACTGGTTAACTGGTAAACCTTGTGACGACATATGACCGACTGCTATCTGTTGTGGAATTGTCCTCACGTTACTCTGTCCCGTTCTCTTAATACATCCATGCTCTGTCCTCTGTGACTGTCTACATCTAAACTAAGCTACGCGGTGCAGGGAACAACTCTGATTGGCTCATGGAGGCACGTGATCAGACAGTGGTTTACGGAGCTTTGAAAAAAAAAAAAACTTGGATACGGAGCGTTCTATGAACGGAATGAAGCATTTTAAATATCGCTTGAGCACATGAATTTGATCGTGGGAAGCCAAAATCGTGATTCAAATTTGATTAATTGTGCAGCCCTAGCATGACCCTAGCATCTGTCCTTGTCACCTCCTTATTCTCTCAAGTTGACCTTTGACCCTGAGCAGGCTTCCACAGACGCCCGCTCCTCACTGAGGCCAAACTGATAGCCAGACCATCCCTGTCCACTAAAGCCAATCAGAAACAGTCTCTCACTTCAGAGGAATTTGTCACAGCAGTGACCACATCCTCATAAGTCATCACCTTCCCTGTAATTCTGCTGCGGAGGAAATGGTGGATTTATTGCTGCTGTGTGTCCGATAAGAAACTAATGAGGGTGATAAAGTAACTGTAGGCCTCAGTACTTCCTGAGTGATCAAAGGAGCGTTGCCTGACTGCTCTAGTGAGTCAGAGGGAGCCTTCATCCTCACCGTGCAGCACACTCAGCATTTCCATGTTTCTGTCTATCCATTCTGGAGAAATGTGTCTCATCAAAACAGTGCTATGAAGGAGTCAGCACTGAAAACAAAGGACTCACATACACATCCTTGTTCTTAGTATCATTCAAATAATCTCTTGACCATATTTATTCAAGATAATTCTACTGTAAGGTCTGGTGTTGGTCATGGTTTAACTTATTTTCTAATGTAAAACAAAAGTGTGTGTGGGTAAGTATACACTATATATATATATATATATATATATATATATATATATATATATATATATATATATATATACACACACATACACACACACTTATATATTTGATATTATATAACCACTGAGGTTACTCTCTGCACAAATGTTGAAAGAGGTCATGTACTACACTCACAGCCACGCTGCGGACGCGTGTGTGTCTTGGCCGAGTGAGAGAGGGAGAGAGAGTAGCGGTACATTCTAACGCTGGTTTTACAGGCAGATTATTTTTTCTTCCGCTATCGCTCTGCAAAAGTAAACTCAGAGTCAACTTTGGACAACGGTCAGAGGATGTTCTATGCTAATTTCAAGGCTGCTGCTCTGCACTTGTGTACTGATATCGCGAGATACTGGTACCCAATGAGCTCTTTCCCACAGTACACAGTCAGTTACTGTATTACATCTGGTGACATAGGTTTTAGGCTTTGTGACAATTCCTGTAATCAACGGATTCCTTTAAAAGACACCTCAATCCTTTCTGATTTCCCTAATCTCTCTGTGGTACTCATACTGGTTCCTACTAAAAACTGGTCACAACAGTTACAAAGTACAAAGTGCATTTTATGGGGACTATTTTCAGCAGCGGATCAATACACGGAGCTGTAGTGAGTATTCTGAGCAGTAGGACGGTGTATATGGGATTAAGCCAAAATAAACTAAAATAAGGTATGCCTGAATATAGCATACAGGTAGGTCCCAAAAACTAGTCTTGCTATCAGTACCAAGGTTATACTGCTGTGCTCTCCTCCTATCTCCAGCTCTTCATCCTATCAATGTGCACCGGCCTGATTCTGATCACAATCACATTTGACAAAAGCTAAGACGAAAGAGTGGACAAGCTGCTTCTTTATTAAAGTAGCCGGCTGGACTCCACATAGTCCGCTTTGTTCCATGGAGTACTGTGGTGAAATATCGACCGGAGCAAGGCCTCGGCTGACCACTGCACAGATAACAGTAACTGAATGATAGATCTTTCAATAGGATCCCTGAAGAGGGCCTTTAAAACAGATCTCTGCTGTCTGACAGCCAGAACTAAGTGCCGGCAACGACCTTTGGGATGTTCACTCTTATCTATGGTGTATCAAGCTGTATTCGTGAGTGCTCGCAAAGTGCTATAACCTGTGTTCCAGCAGCCCGAGGTTATATTCTCGTTGACTGTTCAGGCTGCAGATGGGTTCCTCAGATCTGCCTTTTTCCTCCCTCCTCCTCCCCCTCTCTACCTGTCAAACATTGCAAGCTTCAGCCAACACAAACGCCTGGTTGGTATTGATGGACAGAGACAGCTGTTGTGGAAATACAAAACGTTTGAACACACACACATATACACACACACGCACACACACACACACACGCCAGACTGTTTATAGAGGGTGCAACCAGAGCTGGGGAGCAGATTAATGACTTTACTTCCCAATTAGCCCACTCAGCAGGAGAGGAAATGGCTCTAACTGGCCTTCTGCTTCCTTTCTTCTCTGTGTACTTGTCCCTATACAAGTAGGAGTGTGTGTTGGCTCACTCTGATCTAATTCTAAAGTGTTCAGCTCTGCTCTGTACAGCTGCCGCTGGTTGTCACATGTTGCCCTCACTTCCTGTTCATGTAAAAGCTCTTCAGAGCCTGACGTGAGTCTGGAGGCCTAAAGGGGGGTTGGAAGTGTGTGTGTACCCCACACACACACACTATAACACTACTGTTGGTAAGTTTAATCGTGGTGGGAATCCCCAGAGGCCCCACGATACCATATATTATATATATTATATATTATATTACGATATTATTGCGATTTTAAACATGTTGCGATATTCTGCAATATTGCAATTTATTACCCTTTTTCCAACTTCAAATTATGTCATCAAAGGCAAACTTTGTCAACATCTGTTTTATCTAAAAAAAAAAATCTTTGTTCATCTCACTTCAATTGTATTTAATAATTTTAATTAATTTAAAAAAGTTAGCCAAAAAGTTAAATTCTCATGTGTAATTTATATAATGAAAGATAGATACTTGGCGTCCGTGTATTGATACAGTATTGCCATAAAATATTGCGATGCTATGCTGTATCGCTTGGCAGTTGCCTGTACGCGTCGACAACATCTTCACCGAGTGAACAGCAGGACTTGATGTAGTGAAATTATATTACCCCGGAGCGCAGTGTGAAAGCGAGGAGCAGCCACTAGTCCTATCTGCTAACCCGCTAAATTTTCTAGGGGAAACGTTGTATACGGTAAAAAAAAAGACCTAGCGGCACCTGCTAGCAGTAGCTTATAGCAAACGAAAACCCTGTGAAGCCAATAAGCCAAGCTTTTGCATGGCAAATACTAAGGCTTAAACCAAAACTGCATGAGAACGTTAACACTAAGGCAAAAGAACGAAATGAATGAATACAATGTCTTTACACTATTAATTTGAAGGAATGAGTGCCGTAATATTAGGTCATCTACATTAGAATACAGCTGCTAGCCTGCTGCTAACAGTGTGGGCGCTCCACCCCACCAGACTACAACAACCTGTAACTTCAGTTCCTAATGCTACAATAACTTGACACCATTTGCTTAAAGGAATGACTAATTTGAAGGGACCTAGTAATTTAATTTGACAGCACAAATGATTCCTTTGAGGGATCAAATTACTACTTTGTGCACACTAATTATCAAAAGTGGGCCATTATTACCTGATGGGCTCTGTCGTTTTCAGTCTGTCTGCCTCCCTTTGACATTTAAACAAAATAGAATAAAAGAGACTTCAAATTCAATAGGAGTGTTCGAGCCACAGTGATTAACTGATTTGCTGACTGACAGATTTGTTAGCGGGTTTGTGTGGTAAATCTATTTAAATATTTCCCAGTAATAGTGTAAAATGTCCCACTGATGTTTCATACTATATGATGGAGTATACGTACATTCAAAGACCAACCAGATATAACTGATATTGCATTATCTTGACAAAGTTACACAGCACAGAGCTAAGAATAAGCCCGAGTCATTTCCCGGTGCAGCTTTGTTTCCTTAGAACTTCCCCTTCTCACCTCACTCCCCGATTTTTTGCTCTCTTCACTGTGGGTATTCTCCTACCTCATGAGGATCCCAGGCGCGACTGTGTTGTCTGCTTAACAGTGCTCTGTCATTCCCCAGCCTCCTCTTCCTCGTCTTTTGTTGCCATAGAAACCGTCAGCCATGGAAAAGTGCAAGTGAGCAGATCGTCTGGAGAAAGGACAGTGAGCGATAGTGATAGTCGACCAGGCCACACTACAAGACAGCGGCCAAAACAACAACAAAAAAGAAATGGGTTTGAGGATGGTTTGTGTTATCCGACAGACCAAAGCAAATGCTGTTCTATGGTGCTGAGGTCAGTTTTATGGGATGGTGTCAGGTCCTGATATTTCTGGTGGTTTTAGCACTTTGAGGCGGGAAGTAATAATCATGAAAAGTACATTTATTAGTCAAGCTACTTCCAACAATAAAACACACCCATGACTACAGGCCTTTTCAACAAAAGATCCAGGAACTGAAGTTAACAAAATCAAAACTGGGTCCAATGAAGAAAAGGTTCTGTTCCAGTGGTCCAAACAGGGCTATAGACTTTTGACCACTGGTTGTGCTATGGAGCAACATTTTACAAGTGTTAAAGGGATATTTCACCATTGGAAAGATGAATATATCTTTAAATTGGGTCACTTAGGTTTGTTATAATTTTTTAGAAATTGATGGCTTCTAGGCCGAGAAAAGCCAATAAATGTGTTTTTGGCTCATGTGGATGAAAGACACCAAATCCCAGAATGCACTTGCTTCGCTGCTTTAGAGTCCACTCCCAAGCCACGCCTACCGTTTACAGACAGACAGACAGTGAGACAGTCAACTCAAGTGTGTTTTATTGTCATTTCAACCATATACACAAAACAACGTTTCACCGTTGCTCAAGTGGTATTACACATTTAAAATATATAAAAACGACATACGAAACAGGCTACATTTAGTGCACACACATAGGCTCCGTAAAGTTCAGTTAACGCATACTAGCATTAGTGCTTGGTGGGCTGTAAACACAGAGTATAAACACAGCCGTACATTTGCGTGGAATGTAGTATGGTCAGCATTTAACAGTCACAAACTCCACCAGCAGTTAGCAGTTAGTTGGATACAAGCACCCCTATTTCTGCACCAGTCTGTGTTAACACAGCCCACCTCCACTAGTCTTACCCGGCAACAGAGCATCATCTCTATCTGCTCGGAAGGCTAGCAGGCCTGGTAGATGGATAGTCCGGTACACTGTTGTTTCCACAACAACAAAAACACAGCAGTCTGAACTCGCGTTGGGAGTTTCGCTTAAGTTGGATGTAGTTCAGTTTGTTGTCTAATGAGCGGACACTTGCAAGCAGGATTGATGGAACAGGTGGCCGGCTAGCTGCTTTCCACTCCTGCACACCGCTGTCAAGGTCCCTTTCCCCGGCTAGCGGTATCGGGCGACACCGCAGGCTGAGGTGCTGGTCTCCGTAGCAGGCGAAGCTGGTGTAGTGTGTCAAGTATTCTGTCTGTAATAAAGTGTCCTGCATATTCTCCGATCTTTACCAATGTATCCCGGTGGTACACGTATGCGGTAGTTTGAATGCACATAACTGTTGTAAAAGTTTTCTGCTGAAAAGACGGAGCTCCCTGTTAGCGAAGCTTCAAGAAGTTCCTTCCCGAGGCTATTTTGCAGCGGCACCGGGGCTCCGTGCAGCGCTTAGTGCCCATGGCGATTGGGATTGGTTTACAGAAATGTCAATAGCATATTTTTCTCCCATCCCGGAATACTGTGTGGAATAGCCAGACCCTCCTCCGCAGCACTGTGGAAAAAGGTCTGGCAAAGCAAGACTAGTGTTAAGTCTGTATTATCGGACAGGATACACATTCCTGTCACTGGTTTCACGCCATCAACAGTTGATGGCGGTAATGCAAAGAGGAGTAAAAGAGCACCCCCGCAAAGGCAGTGAAGAAGAAGACATACTTTGATGTGAACAATGCACAGTTAAATATTAAAAAGAATTTTATGAGAAAAGAAAATGCACTCAATCAGGAGGAAATATTATAGTTATTTGAGCTATTTTCTGGAATTTTTTTTTCATATCATTTACAGCGTCTTAAGTTTGAACACTCTTGGTATAGCATTTCAATGACATTTTTTAAAATCGTACCAGCTGAATGTAGTTGCACCTAGTGTTTCAGGTGTAATTTCAGGAAAACAGCGAGAACTTAGAAGAGAGTGAAAGGAGTGTCTTACTTCTTCAGCTTGAGAACAAATACACTGCTTCCCGGGTTGCTGAGACCAACTGACTTGTCTCCTCTCCTATGTCAGATGTCTCATTCTCATACTGTAGTCCAACCAACCTGCGAACCAAAGCAAAGCGCTTGTGTGAGCTAATAAAACAAAACAGCAACAAGTCATTTCAGAGAAGGCCTTTTACACATGCCATGGCAGGAAATCACAGGTGTAATTAATAATATTTTTAATGACGACTGCTTACTGGCTCACCATCTTACTGGGACACTGAAAGCACAACATCATTACTGTTATTAGCTACACCTGTGCTCTTTCTACTATGACAAATAAAAAGTCCTGATTTACAGATTTACTGATGCTAAAATGGAGAATATGCATTGTTCATACTTTACACAGAGTGAGCAGCAACTTTTTGTGGAAGTATGATAACGTGAAACACATTATTTGTAAAAAAAAAAAAAAAAAGAAACACGGCCGCTGTAATGAACCAGCGAGAGAAAGTGTGGCAGACAATCGCAGACTGACTGAATGCATAAACAGCCTAAAAATATACATTTTCTGACCACTACTCTGAATTGAAACAGTCATAATCATACCATTCAAGGAGTTAGGCTAATTATTTGCACAAATGAACTTCTCTGCCTTAAAAGTGAGCAGAAGACTTTTATCATAAAGATCAATTACAACCACTAATCTACAATGCTAGAATAGGCCTATGATGAGTAAATATCTCTCTCTCACTCTGTCTCTCCCTCTCTCTAGTATGGGCTCAAACATAAAGTACCCAAGTAACATTAACTTCCACTGCTCGCTTTTCAGGCAAAGTGTACAACAGTTTGCTTGTGGAAATAATTAGCCTAACTCCTTGAATGGTTTCATTTAAGAGCAGTAGTTCGCAAATGTATATCATTCAGTCGGTCCGCTATTATCTGCCACCCTTTTTTTTTTCTTTTTTCTTTTTTTTTTACAGAGGCAGAGTTTCCTTCTTTACATATTATATGCTTTGCTCCCTCGTAGGCCTATATATGGACATAGAAAAGACACTGATGAAATTAGAATCTGAAATCTAGAAACTATAAAGATAATTAAGTGATAAATACAATGCACACTGTAGACAATGACTGTAACAGTGTATTCATCAGTTATTTCCCCCCAGCAAAATATAAGGGTTGGGGTTAGGGCTGGGCGATATGGAGAAAATCAAATATCACGATATTTTTGACCAAATACCTCGATATCGATACAGACACGATATTGTAGTGTTGACTATTGGTGCTTTCACAAAATATTTACACAATGAGATTTTTGATAAATAATCATCAGTAATGTGGATATAATGACTAAGTGGGTAAAGGCAAATAATAGAATAGTTACAACAGTCTTGTAAGTTCAGAAAATGACATCACTTTACTGTAATGCAGCCCTTAAAACCAGGAAAAGACACCACTTATGCCATATTACGATATTACGATATCCAAAATCTAAGACGATATCTAGTCTCATATCACGATATAAATATAATATCGATATATTGCCCAGCTCTAGTTGGGGTGTCCTCTCCATGTTGTTTCATTAAGTATCCTAATCTATATAGTTACTGGTCCAGTGAACTAAGACTATAATTAAGTAGGATTGTACAATTAGGATAGCTTTTTATAATTGTACAATCCTCCCAAATTACAGTTTACTGGAGAGAACACGCATTGTGTGCTAAGAATGCCAAATGAAATGCACATGGAAGAGGAACATACATGATCCTTTGTTAAAGAATAAAAAAATAAATAAATCAACTAAAATAATTCAAGGTGAATTGGTCTCTGACCAGTCTGCCATTGTTAGAACCACTAATATATTATCCTTCATCACTGACTATATTTAAAACACATGTGCAACTGTATCAGCCTTTTCTAATTATCTCAACAATTGCCATAATTTAGTCATCAAACTTCTAACAACAATATGAACAGCAGTTTTCATCCAGCAATATAACAGTAACAATGACATGAATAATTATAAAAAAAATAATGGTCACAACTTTAGATAATAACAGTGCTTAACTGAACAGCAATATGCACCTGTTGTATCTTAATGCAGGCTAATAAAAATAAGGTAAAACCACTGCTGAGTGAACAGAAAAGGCTCCAGGATGAATAAATCCTGGCTGTTAGCCTGGTCAGGCTAGCTGCACAGAATAAATCTCCATGGTAATTTAGGTGCCTCTGCTTTTGTGCAACCAAGTTAAGACTAAATTCATCCAGGATAACTGGAATATCCCAGCTTAATCCCTTATCCTGGTTTTGTGCAATAACCCTCTGCACTCCTTAGCTAATGTTAGCGTACATTAGTCAAATAAAATGTTTGGACCACTTCACCATAGCTAGCTAGCTGACTGACGTTTCCGGGAGATTCCTTTCCACCCGGTTCCCACCTTCCCACCGGTTCCCACAATGAGCACTATGTAAAAGCAAAATGGCTGCCGTGTAAATATTGTCAATTGATATCTCTTCCCGCTGTCCGTGTGACAGGGCGGTCTAGCTAATTAGGTAAGGTACAAACACATGCCTACGAGGCCAGAAATTTCAAGGATAACGTCATTTTAAATTATTGTTTAAAGCCTCTGCCCTCTTCTTTACTAATGGTTCCTCATTAGTAAACCACTGGATTTTACTATGTCCTTTTAAAAACAAATATGAACGAAAACAGCAAATATTTCAACAAGCTAACTTGCTAGATTTTTAACTAGTATTGTCTCACTCACATACCAGTAACTTGAAGTACAGTAAAGTATTTACTTACTTCAAGTCGTCCATCTTCAGCAGTAAGGTTTCAGTAATGAATGAGTGATAACCACTGTTATAATTTTAATTTAAACTTTTAGGTATTAATATTTCAATGTTTGTATTGTTGAGTGCCAATAGCAGCTAAGATGTCTCTCTCTGCTCAATCTCCAGTTTTTCGCTGGCAGTTTTTCTGACCAATAATAGAAGGGTAAACCAAATTAGACCCCGCCCCTGAAATATTTGTCATGTTTTGTGATTGTTGTCTGGAATGCCATTTTATTCACTATTAAATAAATGTCTATGAAATACATCCTGAAATAAATACATTATTTACTATATTAATGTATAAATACGTTGATATATTTCAGTAAATAAATATGTTTTTGTATTTTTTTAAAGGGATGTTTTTGAAATGACTACTTTTATTTATTTATTTCATGTGACTTCTTATTTCATAATGCCACATTTATTTATATCGCTCTCTTTTTATTTGCATTTCTTATGTTCAAATATGAAAGGGGCATTTTCTCACAGATTCCGACCAAAGCCATTAGCTAGGCACCGCCGTGCTCCCAGCATTCCTCTGTTTCTCCCCACTGCTGAGACAACTAACTTTGATCGAAAGAATCGGTCATAATCTGTTAAGGTTTACTTCTACCATTGAAATCTATAGACTCAGGATCTGCTTCTAGTCTACTAAAGAGGCGTGGTACAGGTACAGAAATTACTTAATTTGCACCGTTTAATCCACAGTTCCATATTCCCTTAATGCATTTTTTTTAAAGTAGTGGATATCTTTGGTAATCACATTCATCTACAGAAATGATGACACTACACTTTCCAACAGACCCTTTACATGTCACAGCAGAGTGGATACGGCTGCAGCTAATAAAATGAATAATAGGTTAGTTTGAGTCAGGGGTAGGCTACCAATTACCAAATCCTGAAAATAACACTCACCAATGCTTGCTCATTAACTTGTGTAAACCAATCTTATCCATAATTAATTATGAGCTGCAGCTGTATTTTAATGATGACACCTCTGGAGAAGCAGATGTAAGAATTGTTACAGCTATAGCCGTTTGTATGGTTTATTCATTTTCAAATGACTTTTTACAATTTAACTGGGGAAATAAGTTGTTGAAGTGAAGTTACAGGTTAGTGATGTCTATAATTTCTTGAATTGGTAAGCCCAATGGTGCCATCAAATCATTTCACTATACGTCTGGTTAAAGCATTGACATTTTGGGAAATATGCTTATCTGCTTTCTGGAGGAGAGTTAGAAGCCACTCTCATCTGTCTGTTAAAGGCTACAGCCAGCAGCTAGTTAGCGTAACTTAGCATAAAGAATGGAAACTGTTAGTCTGGCTCTTTTCAACGGTAACAAAATGGTTATGTGCCCGACTTTGTGTTAATAACTGAGCTTTAAGGCCCTGACACACCAACCCAATAATCGGCCATCAGACAGTCTGGCGAGGTCAGTGACTCGAGTCTGTTCGGTGTGTTCCGTGTCGTCTTCAGTCGGAGGGGCCGTCTGCCTTCATTTGGGCCGATTTAACATGTTGAATCGGAAGGCGGGCAGTCGGACACAATGGCCAATTTGATTGGAGCGCTAATGACGAGCGGGAAGAACCTTACTAAGCCTCTCAAAATCTGACGAAAATCTTTTAAACTGACCTTTGTCGATCTGAAATGAAGACAGATTCAGCAACTGCATGGCCTATTTCTCGCTTAAAATGTTTTCAGAAACACGTGTCGGTGAACTATCTTTGTAAAATACGAGATCGTATTCCGAACGAAGCCGCCATTATGCTCGGTTGTAAAATCCGGGCGCAGCCAGACCCAAGTGACGCGTTCGTCCAATCAGCTGCCGGTTTTCATTTTTTGGGCGACAATACAGATTAGCATAGCCTGCTGTTAGAGACGTATTATGTCTCGCGCACACGCAGAACGTACGCTCAAGTCGGCGTTGCTTCGGTGTGTTCCGAAGCACTTTTTTGACCAACTCGGGGAGGCAGACTTTTCTGCCGAAGGTTGGCCATCGGGTTGGTGTGTCTGAGCCTTTAGAGGTGCTGGTAAGCGGTTTTCATGACTTTCCGTGAAAGCCAGGCTCGCCATTTCCCGGTTTGCAGTCTTTGTGCTAAGCAAAGCTAAGCTAACATGCTAACTGAAGCCTTATATTTAACAGAGAGAGTGTTATCAATCTTCTCATTTAACTCTCTGCCAGAAAGCGAGTGAGTGTATTTCCCAAAATGTTTAACTATAAGTTTACCATGGGGAGCAATTTAATACACACACACACACACAAGTGTCAACTTTCACAGCATAAAGGTTTTAAGCTTAGCTATGAAAGCCTTTGTAACACAACAGTAGCCATGGTCCCACTTTCATGCTTTTATCCTTGCACTGCAGGCAGCTGGATTTTTGGGAGGCATGCAGTAAAAAAGGCTTATAAACCTGTCTGTGATCTCTCTGAGCTGAGTTCTAGCTGGAAGGTTTATTTGTTTTTTCAAATAACAATTTCTTCACAGGAACGAAATGAAAGGCATGAAGGCAAAAGTGAATTTCAAATTTGCGCAAATTGAATGTTCTAGTATTCTAGTTTGTTGCTTTTAAGCACTAGCAAAAGGCAGCCAATTAAAAATCATATGAAAATACATTTTTCCAATAACGAGCTAGCAAGCTAACAACACTGAAACCAGTAATTCTCAGCTCCTTTTTTTGAAACACAGGGTTATGAGATTTACAGAAAGGCACCAGACTGGAGCTAGGTGTTAGAAGTTGCTCTCATTCATTAAAGCTTGTGATGACAGGAAAGTCTTATCAGCAGTTCACAAGCTACACATTTGTTATGCAGTCAGTCTATTTAGGGCATTCTTCAGAAGGATTTGGTCATCAATAATGAATGGCTTGCCCCTGTTCCATAGTGGGCTTGTTTCATCTTGATCACACGATCACAGTAAGGAGTGTGTCAGTAGCCTGAGAGCTAATTTACCAAACACTAACTGTACCATACGGTAAACTGGAGTGGTGCCCAGGGCGTACACAAACCACTATCCTCTGTGCTGCTGTATTTACCAAAGTGTTAGGTGTGATGTGTCAGCGGCCCCATTTTTCATAATGAATGTCTTCATTTTACACTACTCTCCTACATGATCACAGAAATAAACAGTTGAGGCAGTAATTGAAGCTTGCAGAAAACATGTTGTACCGGGTATTAGTGTACCAATAAAACAAGTCATCATAGAAGAGGTTACTTTCTATATAATGCAATGTAGTCACAAGTTTTAAATTCAATAAAGCGAGCAAAAAAAAAAAAAAAGTCTGAAACATTTGTCTCACCATGTTGTTACACTCCACTGAAACACAGTAGAAGCAAGAGCTGAGTGCCACAAGTTCCCATTGGTTCTTGCTACAATGTCCAGAACCTCTGGGGCTACAGAGGCCCCAGGGTTTATTTAAAACAAAGTAACTTAATTCATTCCCAGCAGGGCAATGAGAAAATACAAACGTGTTGGGTTATGTAGATACCACTACAATATAACCAACATTTTTGTCTCTACTAATGTTAAGACCAAACCTAGACTCTTGCTGTGATCAACAGCTATACGCTGATTTTGTCCACTTGCTGTTTGTTGCTGTGGGTATTTGGGGTTTTGGGCTTTTTCACTGGAAAACTGCTGCTTGCAGCTGAAAATGGATTGATGAGACCGGTGGGACTGAACTAAAACAGGAAAGTTGAAGGCCACAAAAACAAAACAACATAGTTGAAATGTGCTAAAATATTGCATAGAGCTTAGGGGAACTGCAGAGTCGGGTGGTATTTCTCTGTGAGTTTGTCATTTCAAGTGACAAACCTGCAGACAGCAACAACTGTGATTGGTCCACTTGGCTGTGGCTTGGTAACGTTGTATTTCTTCCTACTCATTTCCGGGTTCTCCTCCTCGGACAACGAACAACATGAAATCAAGAAGAGGGTTAATTTTTTTTGGCTACAGCTTTCCGACCATGGTGAGAAAGCACAGGGGAGACACTTTGTTTCTCCCACTATGCCTCTAGAGTCGGCACTCGCTCCGGAGCTAATTCCGTCACTCTCTCTACCACACACTCCCCACACACACACACACACACACACACACGTACCGGCTCTGCTAGACACACCAGCATACAAGTACAAATCCTCACAATGGCGTAGGCCACACGCTCTACGCAGAGCCTACGTACTACTATAAATCAGCCTTTACACGTTTTGTATTTATGCCCCATGATAGATCTTCCATAGTAAGATTATCACCTTCTTCAATACAGTGATTATTTCTAGGCGTAAGTAAGATGTGGGATAGTATTGCAACACTAGGAAACTAATGAAAATATATCAGTTAAGAAATGGATGGACCAAATAGCCAAAATTTCATCCTATGAAAGATTATGTTATAAGCTGATGGATAGGCAAATATCTACATGAAAATATCGAAAGACGTCAATTAATTGAAAACAAAAGCACTGTATGATATGTGTAATTTGTGGTATTATTTAGTTAATATAATTTGATGTACTATTCTGTACATATAAAGTATATCATAGAATATATAACGCTCTACCTTTGTTATATTTGCTCTGTCCTTGTTTCCTGTTCTTATCCTGTAAGGTGTAGTTTGCTGTGATATTTTGATGCGTGATCCATTTTACCGGCTATGTACGTTTTTCCTTTTGAAAAACCAATACAATAATGCGATTTGACATTGGCATCAAATTTGGCATTGATACATGCAGAAAAGACTTGAAGTGCTCATATTATGCTCATTTTCAGGTTCAGAATTGTATTTAGAGGTTGTACCAGAATAGGTTTATGTGGTTTAATTTTCAGTAAACACCATATTTGGTTCAAAACCCTATGAGAAATCGAGGAAGGGATGGAGTGACCCTGCCCGGAGGAAGCCCGGGGCCCCCGTCTGGAGCCAGGCCCAGACGGAGGGCTCGTTGGCGAGCGTCTGGTGGCCGGGTTTGCCACGGAGCCCGGTCGGGCACAGCCCGAAAAAGCTACGTGGCATCCATCTCTCCAGCCCATGGGCCCACCACCTGTGGGAGGAACCGCTGGGGTCGGGTGCATTGCCACACGGATGGCAGTGAAGATCAGGGGCCTCGACGGACCAGACCCGGGCAGCAGACACTGGCTCTGGGGACGTGGAATGTCACCTCTCTGTGGGGGAAGGAGCCGGAACTGGTGCGGGAGGTGGAGCGCTACCGGTTAGATCTGGTGGGGCTTAACTCTACGCACAGTCTCGGTTCTGGAACCGTACTCCTGGATAGGGGTTGGACTCTTTTCTTCTCCGGAGTTGCCCAGGGTGTGAGGCGCCGGGCGGGTGTGGGGATACTCACAAGCCCCCGGTTGAGCGCCGCTATGTTGGAGTTTACCCCGGTGGACGAGAGGGTCGCCTCCCTACGCCTGCGGCTGGTGGGGGGGAAAACTCTGACTCTTGTTTGTGCATATGCACCAAACAAGAGTTCGGAGTATTCGGCCTTCTTGGAGACCTTGAATGGAGTCCTGTATGGGGCTCCAGTGGGAGACTCCATCGTTCTGCTGGGGGACTTCAACGCGCACGTGGGCAATGATGGAGACACATGGAGAGGCGTGATTGGGAGGAACGGCCTCCCTGATCTAAACCAGAGTGGTTGTTTGTTGTTGGACTTCTGTGCTAGTCATGGATTGTCTATAACGAACACCATGTTCGAACATAGGGATGCTCATAAGTGTACCTGGTACCAGAGCACCCTAGGCCAAAGGTCAATGATCGATTTTATAATCGTTTCATCTGATCTGAGGCCGTATGTTTTGGACACTCGGGTGAAGAGAGGGGCGGAGCTGTCAACCGATCACCATCTGGTGGTGAGTTGGGTCAGGGGGTGGGGGAAGACTCTGGACAGACCTGGTAAGCCCAAACGGGTAGTGCGGGTAAATTGGGAACGTCTGGAGGAGGCCCCTGTCCGACAGACTTTCAACTCACACCTCCGGCGGAGCTTTTCGTGCATCCCTGTGGAGGCTGGGGGCATTGAACCCGAGTGAACAATGTTCAAAGTTTCCATTGCTGAAGCTGCGGCGAAGAGCTGTGGTCTTAGGGTCTTAGGTGCCTCAAGGGGCGGTAACCCACGAACACCGTGGTGGACACCGGTGGTCAGGGAAGCCGTCCGACTGAAGAAGGAGGGCTCCGGAGGCAGTTGCAAGGTACCGAAGGGCCCGAAGGGCTGCAGCCTCTGCCGTGAAAGAGGCAAAGCAGCGGGTGTGGGAGAAGTTTGGAGAAGACATGGAGAAGGACTTTCGGTCGGCACCAAGGTGCTTCTGGAAAACCGTTCGCCACCTCAGGAGGGGGAAGCGGGGAACCATCCAAGCTGTGTACAGTAAGGATGGGACGCTGTTGACCTCAACTGAGGAGGTAATAGGGCGGTGGAAGGAGCACTTTGAGGAACTCCTAAATCCGACTAATACGCCCTCTATGGTAGAGGCAGAGCTGGAGGATGATGGGGGATTGTCGTCAATTTCCCTGGTGGAAGTTGCTGAGGCGGTTAAACAACTCCACAGTGTCAAAGCCCCAGGGATTGATGAGATCCGTCCGGAAATGCTTAAAGCTCTGGGTGTGGAGGGGTTGTCTTGGTTGACACGCCTCTTCAACATTGCGTGGAAGTCTAGGACGGTGCCTAAGGAGTGGCAGACCGGGGTGGTGGTTCCCCTTTTCAAAAAGGGGGACCAGAGGGTGTGTGCCAATTACAGGGGTATCACACTTCTCAGCCTCCCCGGTAAAGTCTACTCCAAGGTGCTGGAAAGGAGGGTTCGGTCGCTAGTCGAACCTCAGGTTGAAGAGTAACAATGCGGATTCCGTCCTGGTCGTGGAACAACGGACCAGCTCTTTACTCTCGCAAGGATCCTGGAGGGAGCCTGGGAGTATGCCCAACCGGTCTACATGTGCTTTGTGGATCTGGAGAAGGCGTATGACCGGGTACCCCGGGAGATACTGTGGGAGGTGCTGGGGGAGTATGGGGTGAGGGGGTCCCTTCTCAGGGCCATCCAATCTCTGTATGACCAAAGCGAGAGCTGTGTCCGGGTTCTCGGCAGTAAGTCGGACTCGTTTCAAGTGAAAGTTGGCCTCCGCCAGGGCTGCGCTTTGTCACCAATTCTGTTTGTTGTGATGGTCGGGGTCGGCTGGCTGTGAGTTTTCTGTTTTTGTTTACCTTTTTTCCTATTTTCATTGCCCGGCTAGTTTCCTCTCCTGTGTGTTTCTCTCTCGCTCTCTCGCTCTCTCTCTCTCTGTGCCGATCCTGCTCTTCCCCCCCCCCACTGCTGCTGCCAGCTGACTGAGCGCACCTGATCGTTATTCCTTCATCACCGCCTCCCACCGCACACACCTGCCTCCCATCTACAATCAAGACCAGTATTTCTACCCCGGCTCTACAGACCATCTTCGCTTGATTGTTGCTCCAGACACCCTGGTGAACGCTAGCCAAATCCTTTGCTAAGATAATTCGTTGTTCCTTTTTTCTTACCCTCCTTCCTAACGATTCACTCACCTGTTTTGTGTCTTCTCATTCCCAGCTACCATCTCCTACCCCAACTGTCGTCTCCAGTCAGCTGGCCTCGCTTCACGGACCCCCTCCCTCGGTACTCTGCTCCAGCTGCTCTTGCTTCCTCTGCTCTCCAGTTCCAGTGTCTCTTCCTCGGCTCCTCGGTTAAGGCTTCCCCGCGCTCCCCTGAGAATCCTGCCTCCCCTCGCTCCCCGCATTCTCCAGCCCCAGTATCACTCCTGTGGCTCCCCTCAGTTTCCTCGTCCTCCAGTTTTCTCCATCCTCCCCTAGCTGCTTCTCCGTTCCGGACGTCTGCCTCTCCACTTCCCCTTTTTTCCCCTATTCTAAATAAACCAATTTTTGTGAGCTCTGCTCCTGAGTCTATTCTGTCCTCACTGTAACAGTTTGTAGTATTTATGGACAGGATATCGAGGCGTAGTCAGGGTGGAGGGGGGTTGCAGTTCGGTGGGCTGGGGATCTCATCGCTGCTTTTTGCAGATGATGTGGTCCTGATGGCATCATCGGCCTGTGACCTTCAGCACTCACTAGATCGGTTCGCAGCCGAGTGTGAAGCGGCTGGGATGAGGATCAGCACCTCTAAATCGGAGGCCATGGTTCTCAGCAGGAAACCGATGGAGTGCCTTCTCCAGGTAGGGAATGAGTCCTTACCCCAAGTGAAGGAGTTCAAGTACCTTGGGGTCTTGTTCGCGAGTGAGGGGACAATGGAGCGGGAGATTGGCCGGAGAATCGGCGCAGCGGGTGCGGTATTGCATTCAATTTATCGCACCGTTGTGACGAAAAGAGAGCTGAGCCAGAAGGCAAAGCTCTCAATCTACCGGTCAGTTTTCCTTCCTACCCTCACCTATGGCCATGAAGGCTGGGTCATGACCGAAAGAACAAGATCCAGGGTACAAGCGGCCGAAATGGGTTTCCTCAGGAGGGTGGCTGGCGTCTCCCTTAGAGATAGGGTGAGAAGCTCAGTCATCCGTGAGGAGCTCAGAGTATAGCCGCTGCTCCTTTGCATTGAAAGGAGCCAGTTGAGGTGGTTCGGGCATCTGGTAAGGATGCCCCCTGGGCGCCTCCCTAGGGAGGTGTTCCAGGCACGTCCAGCTGGGAGGAGGCCTCGGGGAAGACCCAGGACTAGGTGGAGGGATTATATCTCCAACCTGGCCTGGGAACGCCTCGGGATCCCCCAGTCGGAGCTGGTTAATGTGGCTCAGGAAAGGGAAGTTTGGGGTCCCCTGCTGGAGCTGCTACCCCCGCGACCCGATACCGGATAAGCGGACGAAGATGGATGGATGGACCATATTTTTGTTGTACTGCACATTGCTGCAGCTCCTCTTTTCACCCTGTGTGTTGAGCTCTCTGTTTTAACTACAGAGTGAGACATCTCACTTCTGTAACATCTTTGTTGGGAGTCACACATGCGCAGTAAGTACTGCTAGCTTGTCAGTTGCAGAGGATGAGGGAGTGCCATGCTAGCAGCTAGGCGAGCATTATAACGTGTTACAAAGTGACCACGTTTGTCATGGAGGTAAAGGCTGGACTACAATAGAGCTGTTTGGAGCTGTTTGTGAACAGTGTTTTCTGTTGGAGATGGTAAGTCTCTTTGAGGTGGACTTTGGGATTTTTCCATCCATCCATCCATCCATCCATCCATCCATCTTCGTCCGCTTATCCAGTATCGGGTCGCGGGGGTAGCAGCTCCAGCAGGGGACCCCAAACTTCCCTTTCCCGAGCCACATTAACCAGCTCCGACTGGGGGATCCCGAGGCGTTCCCAGGCCAGGTTAGAGATATAATCCCTCCACCTAGTCCTGGGTCTTCCCCGAGCCCTCCTCCCAGCTGGACGTGCCTGGAACACCTCCCTAGGGAGGTGCCCAGGGGGCATCCTTACCAGATGCCTAAACCTCCTCAACTGGCTCCTTTCGACGCGAAGGAGCAGCGGCTCTACTCCGAGCTCCTCACGGATGACTGAGCTTCTCACCCTATCTCTAAGGGAGACGCCAGCCACCCTCCTGAGGAAACCCATTTCGGCCACTTGTACCCTGGATCTTGTTCTTTCGGTTATGACCCAGCCTTCATGAACCATAGGTGAGGGTAGGAAAGAAAACTGACCGGTAGATTGAGAGCTTTGCCTTCTGGCTCAGCTCTCTTTTCGTCACAACGGTGCGATAAATTTAATGTAATACCGCACCCGCTGCGCCGATTCTCCGACCAATCTCCCGCTCCACTGTCACCTCACTCGCAAACAAGACCCCAAGGTACTTGAACTCCTTCACTTTGGGCTTTTTCACTTTGTAAACCTATAACATGCACAAAAAAGATATATAACACAATAAAGGAAAGGGAAAAAGCCAAAAAGCATAATATGAGCACTTTAAGAGGAGATGCTAAATTATACATTCAGTATGAGCACGCTGACTGTGCTGCAGACTACATCTCAGTGTCTCTCAGGATCCCAAATGTTTCATATTTTGTGAGAAAAATGCCGTTACCATTTAGAGTCATTACTGTTTCAAAAGGTTACAGGATATGAAAAAATCAGCATGAGGCTGGAGACTTTGGGATTTATTCAAGCATGTAAATGTAAACCCCAGTTCTTCTGTATTTTGCTAAGTAAGTGCATGTGTAGCAGCATGAAGTGTTTTTGTTGAAGGTTTTTGGAGGGATGACTACAAATGACTGCCTAAGCCTGGTTCAGGGTAGATGCATTGGTATTTTACTGTGGATTTATTCCTGTATGACTACAAAATGAATGAATACAAAAACTAAAACAATGAGCTAAAAGACACAAAAGCGAGATATCTGGTGATAATTCTCTGTGGGTTCCCCACTACAAGCAACCCATTTCGCGTTGTTCATTTCACCTATTGCTAATCTGAAAAGATAAATTATTGCTGCTTGAAGTTGGCCACCATATATATCCCTATTTTATAGTCACTGCCAGTGTTCTACACAGGTGGCATTCATTTTAATGGTCACCCTTCCTTTTCGTCACACTGGACAGCTTTAGCTTGCCATCCAACCGTTCAGTCTAATTACACATGACACACTCCAGTTCAGCCTGTCTCTGCCCTTACTACATAATGCACTAACCAGTTAGCTTAGTGGAGAGTTACATGGAAAGCAGGTAAAAGAAGAATTCAGGGTTTACTGAGCTGACGCCTCTGGAGCTATAACTCAATCTGTGGCAGCAGCCCTCACAGTGACAATCACAACATTTAAATGCAGTCTCTTCTCTTCTTCACTCTCATATCCCACTCTGCAGTCTCCTGAACATTCATAAATGTGACAGTATCGTTCCTGGAAGAAAAATGCATGTAGCTGTCTGCGAGGCAGAATATTAAGAGGTAGAGGTGAGAGATGAGGAGAGGAGAGGAAAGGAAATACTGAAGGGGCGGAGGAAGGGACAGGGTGACAGAAAGAGGAAGTGATCAAGTGTGTAGGATTACAGGGTGACATTGAAAGAAGCCTCTCTGTCCATTTGTACTCGTTCTCTCTCTTCCACTATTCACTCACAGTGTGCTCTTCACTTCCCACATATCATCCACTGACTCTCCCCCCTCTCAACCACCCACACACTCCCCCCCGGTCTATGAGTGTCCCCCTGCCGCCTGGTGGCACTGCACGAGTGCCCGTCAGTGCTCCGGAGGAGTGTCACAAATATTTTCCCAAGGCGGCCGTGAATGAGATCTTTGTCCTTCGCCGCTATGCTGCACGCTGGTAGGACGCAGGGGTGGGGAGAAGGAGAGGGAAGGAAAGGAGAGAGGTGGAAATGAGAAAATAGGAGAGGAGAGAAAGAGGGTAAGAGGAGAAAAGTGACATGGATGATGGAAGGAATAAAAGGGGCAGGGAAGGAGTAAGGGGATAAGTAGAGAGGGATGGTATTAAGAAGGAAATGAAGGGTGTGAATAGAGGGTGAGGAAAATGAAGAAAGAGAAAAGAAACTAAGGAAATGAGAAATAAAAGGAGAGGAGGAAAGAAGTAAGGGAAGGAAACAATAAAAGAGAAGAAAGGAATGTGTAAGTAGGAGAGAGATGTAGGAGAAGAAGATGGTGAACGGTTATGAGTGGAATGGATGAAAAATGAAGACAGAGGAAATGGGGGTGAAAATGCAAGAGAAAAAGGATAAACATGTAACGGATAGATGTTAAAGACTGAAAAATCAGGAAATTACAGCTAAAATGTGCCTTTGTGACCTTTACAGCACCTGTGAAATAGAATGCAGTAACTGGGTTACCAGTATTTATCATAACCTGCTTTATCTGTGCTCATATAAAACCATATCCCCAATATGATCCTAACCAGGATAAGCCTCATAAACGTGTTATTCATGTCCATGTAAACACGCTCAGTGTTTACCCTATGGCCAACAGGAACCCCCACCAAAAATAACACTACATATCTATTCCAGTGCTTGCCCTGCATTCATTTTGCAGCAGTGCACCGGCGTGAGTCCGTAACGTCTGCAATTACAGCAGGACAGTTGAGTGTCTGTAAACTACACTGATGTGGAGTGAGCACTGCACTGGACTCTGTTTAAATAAAACGCCTTTTCGGTCATATTTCAATGAAAACTCAACTTCTGCCATAGCCGATAGTACTGCTGACAGGAATGATGGCAAAAATTAGAACCATGTTGTAATTAACTACAATTTCACTTTCCTTTTCACTAACAACATCATGATCAGAAGGGAAGCACTGACAGGAAGAGAGAAACAGACAGACACACACACACACACACACACACACACACACACACACACACATACACACACACACAAAAGCTAAAGACAGATCCGATTTAAAGATGAATTACCGACCAACAAACTCATGTGCGCTGTCATCTGTGACGGTAACATTTGAAAGCATTTGTGCTTAAAGGCCCTGTTCAGTAGCAGGCTGCTGTTTTCTTAATGCTAAACACACTACCAAGCTGAAGAAACACAAGCACCAATGTCAACATTACACTCCAGATATCAGATGTAGGGGCAAACAATAAAGAGCTGAGTCTACTTCCCTGACCTTCTGTGTGTCTTTGCCAATGAAAGACTTTCATTGTTTCCAAATGATCACAAAGGATGCGGTGCCAATGTTAGGTGTTTCGAAGCTCCACCCTCATAAAATCAACTTCTTCCTTGAGCAAAGTTTTACATAAGAGCCGCATGACTCTTAATTACATTTGTACTCTCATGAGATGTTACTGATCCCCACTAGGATGGAAAAAAAGCTACAAGTATTGGTACTCTCTACATTTGCTGGAGTGCCTGTCAGTCACAATGTGGGTGACATCATCTTCCTACTCCTGCTAACTACAGTACCTGCATTTTCTTCTCTTATAGGGACCAGTGGAGACTGATCATACTGTTTTTTCTTCTACTTGAGTGCAGCAGAGAATTTTACACAATATACCTGCACTGTTTGCAATTTCTCCATATGATTTCCATATGAAATTGAAAGTTTGGCTAAAAGGATTGTTTCCATATGGAGGTAGACTGATTCATGAACATCATCAACTTGGGAGGTTATGTCATTGTTTACTCATAAAAACATGGTTAGCTAGTATCTGGAAAGGCCTCCCAGTCCCTTGAGAGTAAAGTAAAAGCCAGAAAGTGGCACAGAAAAAAATAGATCTGCAAGTTTGAGCATTGGCAGTACTTGAGGCTCTGCGTTGTAGGGCCAAACGTTTTTGCGCAATTGTGGAAGTTTTATTGAATATTGCCGTTTCAATACAGTTTTTCTAATGCGATACTTCAAAATGTGCATACAAATACATAAGGGAATGAAAACACGGCTCGTGATGCAATTTGAGAAATTTAAATGTTTTTACTGTCAAGAAGATGGGATATTTGGTCATCCAGATGATCAGAAGAGTCTTTGAGGATTTTGGAAATATCTTCAGAGCAGCAGCAGCTGATACTGTCACTGACCTTCTGGGTTGTTCAAAGATCGTCAGCTAGCCTTTTTTTTTTTATTACACGAGAGGCTCAAACTGGGACAAGCCAGGAGCATGCTAGTTAGTCAGTTAAATGTTGGAAGATCATACATATACATCTATATCAATTCGCATTTTCATTTTTTACATGACCTAGGGTCACCATTGTATCAATAGATATGGGGCTGTTTTCTTTCTCCACATTGTATCGCAGGCACACGGCAATGTCAAATGGAGGCGTCTCACTTTCAATACACATAGACAAAACCAAACCAACCCATATTATAGGCCTACCTGTACGCAGTTGAAAGCCACAGCCTTACTACTGTTACAATGACTCACCGTGTGCTCTGGCTCATTCACATTCCAGGAGGCTTAATAATGTTTGCATCTATCCTGAGGATATGCAAAGCGGAGGGGCAATGAAGATTAGCTGGAATTGGAGAGGATTGAGTGGAAAATGTCAGGTTTGATGTAGCCTTTCAAAGACAAAAGGTTGTGTATTCATGCTACTGTAGTCACCGAGCCGGCACAGCTCGGTGACTACAGTAGCGGCCTTCAGTTCCCATTGAAAAAAATAAATATGTTTGTTATGTAATAACAATTTTTAGTTATGTACATAAATTAAGTATGTCATGTATGTTGTGTATGGAACATACTTATTATATTCCCATAATCAGGCACCCACATATTCTACACTGGCAATGGTATCCTAGAGTCTTTGAAACCAGCTCAGTTTCACACTAAAGTAAACTATTAGTTTATGGACCGCTCGGTATTTATGGAATGGACCACCTGAGGAAAATAGGGGAGGTTCATGTCTTTTTATTTTTTGTTGAGGGGAGGGTCACCCAACATTTTTTAGTCTGGGCGGGGGGAGGGGGGGGGGGGGGGGGGGTCACCCAACTTTTTTATTCATGAAAAGAGCAAAATTTCAAAGTGGCTTGTTTGGTGCATATTTATCCATGTAGCTCTCAGTCTCGGCCCCCTAGCAGATGGGTCTGACCGCATACGCGGAGTTTGCTGGGAGGGCAGGAGGAGCACTGCTCCCCTGGTGGCTGAAATGGGTAATTGCATTGTTTAAAAAATGAGTGGTATAATTACGTCTGGCATGACCAGATATTTTATAAATATCTTAAATAACACAAAACAACTAAATGGTGGTAGGTAATACATCTAATACGTTTATTCCACTTTGTTTAAACGGCGAAGTGGAGAGGCCTCGTTCACCTGTTCGGAGCTGGGTGGTAAATGTGACGCTCGTATCGGCCTTGCTGGATACACCGTGACTCTGTTTGTGGATCTACTGATCGCTGTGGATCTTTTTTCTTAACGTGTCTTAACGTTTTATGGTGAGTTTGGAGAGGCATCTCAACAGACTGTAGGTCCAACACTGAGTGTTCACTGTCGCGATTGGATTTCATAAGGGCGAATTGTTAAATTGTTACAATGTAATTTAAAATCTGCTTTAAAAATAAACATGTGTTTTGGAATATAATGTTCAGCTTCGGCAGCTTTACCTATGTGCTAAAATATACAATGGTTACAATTGTGTTGGGTTGTTGGTAATTGGTTATTTCCCAGTGTCCTTTGCTGAATGGTCTCAATGTTTTATTGTTTTATTTCATCTGAATACTAGTTTATTAGATGAGTAACTTAGTATTTGAAGTAATGCAGTAATACATGAAGTGTGCATTTAGTTTTCATGCTTATTGTATTTCCACAACAATGTTAGTGAGTAAATCTACTGAAATGGCCACCACACCATAATAGCTCCTCTATTATGGTGGGGTGGCCATTTCAGTAGATTTACTCACTCACATGTGATGTGTAAGATGAGAATGCAGAGGTTAACTCCTGTACGTCATGGCTGTATTGCACACAAGGGGAGGGCCATGCCTTTTTTTCAAATCATTTTAGAGGGTCATGGGAAAATTATTACTGACGAGGGGAGGGTCAAGTCTTTTTAAGTTAGAGGCCACAAAACTCCTCCGGAGGCCCCTTAATGAAATAACGAACAGTCCCTTAGTAATTATCTCAGCACTTGCTGCGTGCTCTCCTCAGACCCAAGCATTACTCTCAGTCCACATGCTCAGTACTTTCAGGAAACCATGACAATGGCCTTGTTCTGTAATAAGATGCTGTCTCTTGCTGTCTAATGCTTTTGAGTGCACCTTATGCACTGAGAGGGATTTTTGTGAAGACGGTCACTCTTCCAGACCTATTTTTTCCTTTTCTTTTGTACGTGACACTGTAGTGATTGAATCAGAAATGTGTCCGTTCACTCAGCAGGGATGTTCACTGACACAGGGGATTGGACCTGAGTCATCTAGCTGAAGGAAGATCATCTTGAGTTGCTGTTAAGCCTTAAGAAATGGAATCGGAGCAAATGATGAAATGTGAAAAATCGCTTAATTTAAAGAAATACGATAATTCATGAATCCCTCTTAACATGGAGGTTGTTCTTTTTCAACTGGCCCTTTCCAGGGAAATAAAATCTACAGCTGTTGAAAGGAAAAATGAACAACAAAAAAGCTGTATCGTTAGTTGCCAAACCGGTCCTAGCTAACTCTCTATTTTCCAGATCAATTTGCATCATTTTAACTGCTGTTTGGCTCCTGGGAGAAGATAATCCCAGTGTAACAATGCTGTTATCTCATGCAAAAGAGGAACTGAGCTTTTCAAACAAACAGAGGTAGGTCAGAGTTTGTCTGAGACACAGCTGTCCCTGCCGCTGTCGGCCTACTGGTGATCGTGGGGGAGTGAGAAAGACGTGTACGCTGCCTGACTGCTGTTATCACTGGCAGACACACATGTGTGCTGTGTGTGTGCTGTGCGTGTGTGTGTGTGTGTGTGTGTGTGTGTGTGTGTGTGTGTGTGTGTGTGTGTGTGTGTGTGTGTGTGTGTGTGTGTGTGTGTGTGTGTGTGCGCGCGCGTGTGCGTGTGTGTGTGTGTTCCTGTCTATGCGCCTGATGAATTTGTACAGACTGAGTGCATCTGTCTGGGTAAATTTGTATTCAGAAGTCTGCAGCTTACACCACCTGCATATTCATGCTGATAGATAGGGGAGATATATTTCCTGTGTGTGTGTGTGTGTGTGTGTGTGTGTGTGTGTGTGTGTGTGTGTGTGTGTGTGTGTGTGTGTGTGTGTGTGTGTGTGTGTGTGTGTGTCTGTGTCTGTGTCTGTGTTTGTGTGCGGGGTCCTGGTTGAATGAGAAGATATGTGTGTCATAAATACATACGTTCCCTGGTTTGCTGACATCATGTTTTCCTAACTGCTGACAACTAAGAAAAAAACAAAGAAAAAAGAAAAAGGGTTTCTAAGGTGTCTCTCATATCTGTTTGTCTCTTTAACCTGTTTAGGGAATTAAAAAAAAAAAAAATCATTTTTATTTTTGCAAACATTTTTTAAATTAGATTTCTGCCTCTGAGTACTCAATTTAAATGTATGTTGCTTAAAAGTTATAAGTGAGTTAATTAAATGTTATTTTGTTATTGCCAATCGTTCTGGACCACTGATAATAATAAAAATTCTGCTATTTAATTTTGAATAATTTTTCGCTTTTTGATCTACTGATGTGATGATGATATAAATGTCAGCTTTTGCTGATTAAGGCCAGATCGGACAGTGATTGCAGGTTGCAAAACGCGAGGCGCACCGCACTGCCTTTTTTGTTGAAGACACTCGATCAGTCAATCGAGCAATGCCAGTTGTGTCTTTTTAAAATTCTTGCTAGGCAACCACCAAATCACTCAGCTCATACCAGTTATGTTAATATCAGAATCAGAAAAGGGTTTATGTAACTCACAAAGAGGATACATGAAAATGTATTCTCATGAAGCAGCACAGTTTTACTGACTGCTTTATGAGCTTTCAGTCAGGGTTTGATGATGTTTTCAGAGACCAAGGTGACACTTGTGCTCTTATCACCAACGTCCTGCTCTAATTGCTGAGAGAGGCTGAGCCAGCACTGTGTCTGCCGGCTGCTTTGGCAACAAGTGCTGCGGTGTGAGTGTAGAGAGAAAGTTAGAGGGAGGTAGTCTAGGACTAAAGCCAGCAAGCACAGAGAGCCAAGTCTACAGTCTACAGTCTATATACACACACACACACACGCGCGCACACACGCACACACGCACACACGCACACACACACAGCCCAGGGCTGCTCTTGAGGCACCTTTTTGGAGGACATGTTGAAATGGAGAATATGTTGTCAAACTGTTGCTTATTGACACATCCAGCAGACACTGATTGTTCATGTATTGTTTTTAGTCTTGTTTTCCCGTATTTAATTTTTTTAATTATTTGTATCTGTCTAGTAATAATGTCCTGTACAAATGTGCCGAAATTGTGTTCATTGTTCTATGTTGCTGCAGAACAGGAACCTGCTGTAAACCAGTTTTTAAACTGAGTCAGGCCCGTTTTTTTTAACTTAATTGTTGCTTTTAAATTTTCCTGTATAATAAATTAAATGAATGAAGACACGGTCCAAGATTAGGATTTCTTTTGGAGTGGCAACCAGGATGTATGTCCAGTATTAGCTCTAGTTTTAGCTCTGTTTTGGTCCCCACCAACTCCTGAGAAAAATACCAGTCCCTTATGCAGCTTAATGCTCCACTATCAGACCATGCTGTCTTTGAAAACAGCTGCCTGCTGCAGCTTAAAACAAACATCATGAGAGTGTTGAAAGACTAAAAACGCTGCGTAGAGTTGAGGGGAACTGCATTGGGTGATGCTTCTCTGTGAGTTCATCACTACAAGTGACCCCTTTCATGTGTTACACATAGTAGGGATGTTAATGATTAACCGTTAACTGACATTAGAGAATTTTGACCGATTAATACTATCAGTTAAACGGTTAAAAACAATATATATATATATATATATATATATATATATATATATATATATATATATATATATATATATATATATATATATATATATTAAGTTATTAAAAACTTTTTTGCTAATAAAAAAAAAAAAAGTTTTACAATATATTTAACTGCTAGGTAACTTGCTAGTGCTAACTTTGCACTAACAAGTTACATTTTAAGCTCCCCTGAAAAAAATGTCACTGCATCTATGAATCACAGAGATGGCGAATGATGCCCCTGTACGCTGGGGCAGCTTTGTCTCCAAGACATGTTTGCATAACTGAAAGTCCAATATGCACCCACACACATACACATGGAGAGAAATGGGCAAAACTAGCTGAACTACATTCTCAAAAAGCCATCATCTTCAGCTTTTTTTTTTCCATTTGGGTCATTTACATAGAACATAAAAAACAAAGTTTATGTACTACTGAGCAGATGGCTAAGTATTCCTGGATTTTTATATTCTACACTGCACAGCCTGCTAATGGCTAATAACATCACATATAATGGTTTAATAATGCTGAATGGTAAGAATAAAGTTCTGAAGTATAGGAGTACTCATTTCATGTGCCCCATAAACCTCTACTGCAGAATAATGAAACTATTTAACAAAAACACTCAGTAGTATCCATACTTCATCAGATATCCACACAAATGCACAAACAATATGGCTTTGATTCTGACACACAGCTTGAATAAAGCACAATAAAGCAATCCTACACCTATCTATCTCCCGCCTCCACAGTCGGGAGAAAACAATAACAGCGAGTGTGTGAACAATCTGCTCTCCGTTCTCTGTGCTGATGAGCTGTTTCTCTGTCTGTCGGAGCCCGCTGACGCCAGATGTCCCAGAATAATGGGCCTCTCTTTGTGTACCTGTTATCTCTCTCCACTTTAAATAACGACGGGATCTGAGGGGCTGCTGCAGCCACATCTCATCAGGTGATCTTGATCACAGATATGACGCTGATGTGGCTTGATAAGAGTGGCAGCTGTAGAGTCCCTGTAATCTAAGTAATGAACATACTGAAGATAATTACGGCTTTTACACAGCAGTTAACAACAGGTGTGTGCTGTGCTGTCTGAAAATGTTTCTAAAACAGAGTGAACAAAATATGAAAATAAAACCAGCACAAATCACACCGATAACTGGTTTTTGCAGAGGTTGGCATGGCAACCAATCAAGCACATGGAAAGCAATGCATCAGCAGTGCTTTAGTGCATATCTGACCATCAAATTTCTTGTCTGAAATTATACAAACAATATTTTAAAAAATGTCATACAATCGTGGAGTTATGGAGCATGCTAACTCAATGTGCTAAAGCCTGTATGTTTTATGGATCATGCTACTGTTTGAGTCCATTCAGTGGATCACATGCTGCATGATGCTGTGCATGTCTAATGAATGAGGCTAAGCACACCACATATGTCTCATGCATTATACTAACATATTAGCAATGTGTAGTACATCATGCATTGCCTTTAATCAAGTCAAAATGGGCAACAACCTGAGCTTCACTGTATGTTGAATATAGGTTTGGCACAAACACAGAAGTTAGCCACTAGTTGGTGATTTAGTGGAGCATTTAGTAGCTAAAGACACTTTTTTTTCAGAGAAGTTGGTGGAGACCAAAACAGAGCTCAATATATTTTATTCATATTCACCAGGTGTCCTGAAATCTAAATTAATGCTAATGTTGCTCTGTGTAAATAGACATTGTATGCAAACTAATTTGACATAAGTCCCGAATTGTTTTATGATGTACCAACAATTGTGTTACAATAATGTTGGGTTGTTGGTAACAAACAATTAATTGATTGCATTTTGCATCAATGTTTTGCTCACATATGATTTGTAATATGGTATTAGGGTTGTAACCGTTAGTTGCTGTCAACGTAGAGGGACCTAGATTAGTTAGAAAAGTTATTTATTAGCATTAACAATATCTAATTCTAATTCTAATTAGCGGTGGTTTTAGGGAATGTACTGGTGCAGCAACAAGTCTGGGACAAAATCATAAATATAAAGCTTTAAACTGGAAATTTAAAAGCCCCACTTCTCGAAAGTTGCTGCCACACTACCAGAATGCATTGCACGGCTGCTCACGTAGAGCTCGATTTTTTTTTTTCCCTCCAACGGCGCCTTCCAGGCAGCTAACCCTAACCTTAACCTTAAACATAACCATTGCCGCGCTGCCTGGGAGGAGACGTTGGGGGCAAAAAATACCAAAGATCTCACGTAGACAATAATGGGAAGCTTGGAAATGACGCTTGGCAGTGGACAGGTACCGTAACGACTATTGGGCAGACAAAGGAAATCATGTTTATCATTAGATCACAGTAATCTTACCAACAAGCCTTTCAAAAATATTCCGTTTATAGATCAATAACCCTCCGAGGCACTCTTATACTGCATTGCTCATAATGTCATTCAGCCCTAATCAGATACAATGGATTCTGGGAAAGTTATTGATTACTAGGGATTTATGAAAACATGAATGCAGTACTATAAAATAAACAAGGCATGACAACTTCCATGCACCATTTGACAGGCAGCGTTGTGGCATACATACAAATGGTCTTTTTATGGGATGGACTGGCTTTGTTTCCTCACCACAGAGCCAAAGATCCAGGACATACTATAGCTGCATGGCATGCCGGAGCTGATCTCTGATCTGTCCTAACAGATTTGAGTCCAGTTCTGGGGGGAGGGAGTGTTTGAAGAATTCATTTTCAAGACTTCAAGAAGAAAACCAAAGCTACTGTGTTATGTCACTGACAAGATGCCACAGGGAAGGGAAAAGTAAGTCAGTGAGCAGTTTATGTGTTTGTGTCCACAGAAGAGAAGGACACACAGGCTTTGAGAGAGAGACTTGCCAGTTACCAAACGACGTAAGCCAGCCAATGTCTGCCTTCCACGCGTCCATCAATCTCAAAGATCAGCTTGATGCTGCGACAGTTATAGATTAATTTAAGATTAGGACATTTATTGATCTTGCAAGAAGAAATTAAATTTTTTTAACTCTATTGTTAGTTTTTACACACAGGCCTGAAATACACACACATGCCCAGGACCTATACAATGGACAGCTGTCAGAGTGCGGGGGCTGCCCATGACAGGCGCCCCGAGCAGTTGGGGGTTCAGTGCCTTGCTCAAGGGCACCTTGGCAGTGCCCAGGAGGTGAACTGGCCTCTTCAGCTACCAGTCCACACTCCATACTTTGATCTGCACGGGGACTTGAACCGGCGAAGCTAAGTCCCTACAAACTGAGCTACTGCCATTAGCAGTAGCAATATTTGAGGGATAACATTGTGTCACCTAAAATCCATCAGGCAATTTAAAAATCTATTTTTACCCCTCAAAATAGAACAGACACCCAAATATTGCAGCAGATTGTTAGTTGGCCGCAGAGCTCCGCAGCGCATCCTGTCTGAACAGCCTAATTGGTTAACATGGGTTGTGAAGGGAAGCAGGCAGCACTTCCCAGCATTTTGGGGTGCTTCTTGCATCTATATCCTCGACGTTCCACTTCCGGGATTGCTCCGACGCCAACGGAAATTCCACCGGATTTCACTCATTTAGGCTGGATATCCGTTGCCTTGGGCTTCCTTTGTGTTGGTGTTCTAAACCCTGGTGGATTTCTGAGGACTATGGTTAACTGCTCCTCAGATCTCTGCAGGGTAAATCCAGACAGCTAGCTAGACTATCTGTCCAATCTGAGTTTTCTGTTGCACGACTAAAACTACTTTTGAACGTACAGATGTTCCACCAAAACAAGTTCCTTCCTGAGGCTATTTTGCAGTGGCACTGTGGCTTCTCCCGGCGCTTAGCACCGCCCAAGACGATTGTGATTGGTTTAAAGAAATGCCAACCAGAACATGTTTTCCTCCCATCCCCGAATGCTGTGTGGATTTGCCAGACCCTCCTCCGCAGCGCCGCGGTAGAGGAAGGTCTGGCAAAGCGAGACTACTTGTAGTGTATAGCGGTACAGAAATATTTGCTATGTAAAGATATAGTGCAGTACTGGCGTCCTGAGCAGAGAATGACATCACATTCCCTCTGTGTGTGTTGCAATCAAAGTTTCTCTGTTCTCGATCTTAATAGCCGGTCTGGCCGTGTGTACATGTTAGTGCACGTGAGAGCCTTGCATATTGAGGGCCGATACAAAGTGTCAGTGTTTGACGAGAGCCGTGTGGAAGCAATCCCAGACCACTTTTTTTCTGGATTGCGTACAGCACCTTTACGTACTTCCACTTATTCATCAGTTGTGTTAACAACTACAAACAACATACAAAAGGGGATCTATTTAAATCTGCACACATTGTAGTGTGGTTATAGTTTGCTTATGTTTAGACACACCACAGCAGTCACGTTTTGAGGAAGTTGTAAGTTTGGACCCAAATGCAGAGGAGGAGACGAGGAGTTAGCAGGGAGAGTAAACATTATTTAATGATTCAAACAAAACTTACAGTCCACGAAAGCAGGCAGTAAATCCAAAACACGGGAAACAGGGGGGAAAAAAAGGAATACTAGGAAATAGCACCAGCAAAACAGGCCGAACTTCCAGACACCCAAACACCAGACACAGTGTGAACACAGACTGACGAGACACAGGTGACACGATGAACAGGTGAAACACATTAGGGACTAATCAGACTCAACAGGAAACAAAGGCACATGACACCGAACACCACAAAATAATACAGGGAGTAAAGCATGCAAACATTCACAAGGATGGATCTGGGAATACTAAACAGAGAACACGGAACAAAAGAGCACAGGCAAAATCTAACCATGGACAAGGAACGAGAGCAATGCAGCTAAACAGGAAACTAATCACAGCAAACATTGACGTTTGTTGTTCCCCAAAATGAACGCAGTTTGAGAAGGGGAACGCGCAGAGAGCGGAATGTTATCATGTAAATGTACTTCTGTTGATCCAGACTACGCAGAACATGACATAGTTGCGTTTGTTCCGTTTTCCCAAAGTCCTACAGTATTACATTACATGTCATTTAGCTGACGCTTTTATCCAAAGCGACTTACAATTGCTATATATCCAGCCCAGTCTCATGGCAGTTTGTGATATTGTTACATTATTGAATCTATTGATTCGTGAACAGGACGCAATTATGTCGGTTTTTTCATGTGGTGATTATGAATTTTAATTTAATGTATTTAAATGGGAAGCATATTTCGTGATCACAGCACGACAACGGTAGGGAGTAGTATGAAAAGCAGAATATCCGCGTGGGGTTTGGTCAGGGGGGTGGATGGGTCAAACACACGACCTTCACCCCGGAGACCAGGGTTCGGCGTGTTGTAGTTCATTTCCACGTTATTCTCTTCCAAACCACAACCGTCCCGTTGTTGTCGGCGTCTCCTGCGTGTGACGGTACCTTTCCCAGTTCTTCTTTTACTAACCTCAACTGTCCCGTCGTTGTGGCGTTTCATTTCCCATTGTTGCGTGCCACAGAGACCGCGGATCGTGTCCCTGCGCCCAGCATTTTATTTCCCCGTTGTGGCCGTGTGTGGCGGTCCGTCCTGTTGTTGTCGCCGGCGTGTGGCGTTTAATTTCCCTGTTGTGGCGTTTAATTTCCCCATTGTTGCATCCCCCAGAGCAGCCCAGTGTCATGGCAGTTCGTGAAATGGTAACGTTCGAAAATCGTGACCTGTACACGAAATAAACGAGAAAATCGTGACCTGTACACGAAATAAACGAGAAAATCGTGACCTGTACACGAATCAATAAATCTAAATAACGTAGCTATTTACGAACTTGCGTGAGACTGGGTTGATATATCAGAGGTTGCATACCTCTGGAGCAACTAGGGGTTAAGTGTCTTGCTGAGTGACACATTGGTCGATGTATCACAGTGGGAATCGAACCCCGAGCGCCCACATCAAAGGAATGGGTCATATCCACTGCGCCATCACAACCCCCAACGACAATATGTTTGTTATACCTAAGATTCTCTATAACTAAACTATCTCTGGTCATACCCACTTACTGCCCTAACCTGCCTCCTTACACGGAATTTGGCTCTTATAATTTATACCGTCACCTCACTTCCTGCTTTGCTTACATCATAATTGCTATGACCACTTGTAGCTGCCGCCACTATAAACGTAAATATGCGTCCTAATTGCTGATTAAACTAACGACCTATGGTTGGGGTTTTGGGGGGAGGACCGTCTCCAAATGGGTGTTAATCTGCTGCTGAAAATAGTCCCCAATTATTTCTTCTATCTTCTTGGTAAAAAACTACAGTGCCCAGCTGTTTTAGCATATTACTGAGCTGTTTAAAAATATATATATATATATATATATATATATATATAAATATATTTGTGAGGTGGTGTCCTCAACAGGAACCAGAGGGCTTGGGGCTGAGTACCACAGACAGAGCAGGGAAGTCAAAAAGTACTGAGAATCGGACTAACATGGAATTCATTGACAGTAAGAACATAAGAATGTTACCAGCTTTATTCTTTAAAGAACTCATACTCTAATGCAGGTACCAAAATGTAATGTTAAGAGCGGTGTGCAAGATTATTCCTTACTACAAAATAAATCATCTTTAAAAAGAAGTTCAATAATACCCAAAAGTTGTTCTTAACTATCTTGCCACAGGTCAACAGGTCGTGAGGATGTGAGGATTCAGGAGCTCTGGATTAAAAGCTCTTTGGAAGTCACTTACAGTCACATGCACCTGCTGTCACAAGTTCCCAAGTCTTTCTCCTGATCAAAGAGAGAGAAGGGGGGGGGGGGGGGGTTGAGGAATACGTTGGCAGTCAGAAAGCATGCCACGATGGAGCTACAGAGGCTTCTTATGTAAAGTTTGAAGAACAGCTGCTGCTGGGGAGTTGAAAGAGACACACCGCTGTGTTGGAGGGATGTCAACAACAAGACAACTTAATCATGTCCTCACTTATCCTTTCTTCACTTTTGTAGGTTCATTTCAACACAGAAAATATATATTTTTTAAAATAAATAATATATATATATATATATATATATATATACAGTATATATTTATTTTATTTCCTTATGTTGAAGGGAAAGAGAACATTTGGTAACGCTTTTTTTACTGGTCCATAATGTCTAAAGGTTGTCCGGAACGTACTGTTATTTGGTAATAATTATATGGAAACTTCTGAAATCATTCATGTTAATGTGGAAAGCAGTTTTTGTTTAATTTCCAGAGCAATTTTCAGTAAAGAAGTGCACTATTTAAACATAAGTAAAGATGAATTCACCGTTAATCTATTATTGTAAACTTTTTTCTTCATATTCTGTATGTTGAATTGTGCACTTGCCTGTAGACAAATTGCACATTTTCTAGGTTATGTTAGTTTAATTGGAATTTATTAACTGGGAGTGTACCAATGTCAATGTATCTATCTACTTCTACTATTAGCTATATGTTGTGCAGAACTACATGTTTTTTCCACAAAACATCTTCAAAAATTGTTTGTAAATAATTAGGCGTTAATTGAAATGTAAAATGATACGAGAAGCAGCCTATGCCAAAACTGAATACTTGACTTGTAAAAAGAGTGAGATGTGAATAAAATCAAATAAATAAAAAATAAATCCTGTGAATTACATCCTGAAACGTGCTCACATTTATTTTCGTTTTGTTTGGGTTAAAATAAGTATGTTTGCTATGTAAATTAACTTACGAATGTAAGTTAAGTAGTCAACGTAAAAAAGTCACAAAAAGTTGAATGAACATGGGTCTCCTGGGTGAAAGGCACCTGTTTTGACCCAGCCATCCACCCTGACCTCTTACCCCAACGCAGATACATACATACTCAAGCATGCACATATATACACACATACAGTATACATACACACTCACACTCATATACCCTCATACTCACCTCACCGCATGCATGCGTGTCCCCTTAGTACCAATATGTGCAAGTCAAGTATTCAATTTTGGCCTAGGTGGCTTCCCATAAAATAGTGATAAATAGTTTAATGGTGGCTTGTGGATATCGCTGTGCAGTCAATTTGCAAATTATATGACTTTTCTCTCTTTGTGCTACTAGGTTTAAACATTTATTATCATGAAATTGCCACATGGTCACAGTGGCAGTTGATCACCAAAACGTACATGTCTATAGCATTAATATTTCTTGCTTGTGATGGTGGTGATCTTTAGCTCTCAATCTAGAGCATCTGCTAAATGTCTGAAATATAAATGCATTTCCATTATGTTTCCTGATTGCACCAGTGTGACTATTGAAAAGAAAAGCAGTATTCAAGAGCTGGGTTAGCAGGTGACTCTGAGGTCCAAACTTCAATATTTAGAGAGACAAGCTGCTCCCTTACAAAGCAATGGTCCTCTCCAGCAGCAGCGAACCCTTCATGTGTCAGAAAGGATGCCGTCATGTGCACTGCGTTTAATTGAATTAGCTCAGCTTTAGACAGGAGAGCACCTGGAGCCACGTGTGCTTTTGACATTACACGCTGGCAGTGTATCTGAGCGGCAACTGGCAGTGAAACCCAATTCTCCACACGGCGTCTACTTTTAGAACAGGAAACAGGGGGTGAAAGGTTCAGCGGTTGTTAAGCATGAAGACCGACAGAGCAGCAGCTAGTTAAACAGGTCATTTAGATGACCCCGTTGAACCGTGGGGCATTGACACTCGGAAAGAAACCACACAAGAGACCCTGCTGTTTTTTTGTTTTTTTTTAATGGAATGTATCTGTTCGAGGTATGAAAATAGATCTCACATTGAAATAAGAAATTGGACAGTGGCTAGAAAGGGCACAGCTATAACTGTGTGAGTAATGATGGCAACAGGAAGGCATGTCAGAGAAGCATCACACCAGTCACATTAGATAAAGGGCACAGCTATTACCCTGTGTGGATGATGACAACAACACGGAGGCATGTGTTGGTTTGGCTGTGATACACCGGCAAGTGGGGAAAGCAGTGGGAAATAATTCCAGAAAACAGAAAACAACATTAGCCATAGTGAAATAACAAGTGACAGAATGACATCCCACAATCGTGAAAAAAACTATAGAGGAATCCATTACCTTTTGCCCTGTGTGTCACCACCTTCACTTTCACAACAATCACATTATTTAGTCCGTTACTTTTTCTCCTGTAAAGCATGTCATGCCTTGCAGTATAATCGCAGATTAGAGATATAGTTTTATGAAAATTTCTCAAAGGCAGAGCTGCTATGAGACAAAAATAATCGGATTGGTTGTGGTAAATGTCAGTGGGTGAGGCCTAAGAGTCTGTTGGCAACAGAGACACTATAGAGTATCTTTTTTGCCAGGTTTGAATTGCCAAGGAGCAACTCAAAGTACAAGTCAAAATACAAAAACGTTCACCGCATTTGTGATGTTGAAAGTCAGCAATTAGCTAAGTAGCTTCAAACATATTTATTTTGTATACAAAACTTTCCAGCACTGGTCACACTTTTTTAGCCAATGAAAATTACAAACTATCAGAAAAAGGATTCTACACATGACTGCTTTCAAACCATGGTTTACCAAGAGAGAGTGACCTTAGCGGTGCTACATTGACTCGTGCTTTTACCAAACCCCCGGGAACAGCCTCTTAGCTGGGAGCTGATTCTGGCCTAGTGGCTCACATGGGACACACTGAACCAGAAATACTATTTCCTATACACAAAAGAAACGTCTTTAAAATGATGAATGCATCACAAAAACTCTGAAACTACTCTCTGTTTTATCACAATTTCAGCCTTTGGGTCCAATAAACACAGGAAGAGCTGTATTGTAGTGAATTATTTTTGTGCTATTCATGTGTACTGGGAGTCAGGAAGAAGTCAATCGACTCTAAGAAAGACTCTAATGTGCATTAAACATTTTTGCCGTATGTCCCCAGTGAGTGAACCTTCTGGAATGAATGGGGCATAATCTTGGAACGTGGTATCCTGCTCTAACAAAGGCCCAGAGTGGTGCAGCAATATACATCCACATTTGTGACCCAGTTGTGCCACAGTTCATGAAATATGTGGTTCAAGAAGCTTGATGACGAAGAGACTACTCACAGGACTAGTTGGCGAACTCCTGAAGCTGGCAAACTAAACGCTAACAAGTTAGCCTGTCTGGAACAAGCTAGTACTAGACAGATAGATAGTCATAGATCTTTTGTTACTAATAGTGCGAACCATTTACCTCGGAACTCCGGAGCAGGGAATGACGTCACACTCAAGTTGACCACGTTCCATTAAAACAAGTCTGATTTCACAGCGGGGTTTGCTCTATCCATGTTAGCCATTGTTAGCAATACTAGTTGATAACGCATTTGGCTGTTTTTTTGTGTGCATACAAAGAGTGTAACATGTCCACAGATAGAAGTTGGACAGTACTGTGCTTAAGACTTATTTAATGAAACACAAATAAGACAAATGTGCTAATAAACTGTATATTACTACAGCTTTCACTGCTGTTGTATATTTACAGTCTATGCTGTTGATCCACAGAGCAGCCATGTTGGATTTCGAGCTTGGGGTACTGTGAGGTGTTCTGACTTCACTACTCTGAAATCCATTCAGAGGGGGTGTTTCCGACTTAGAACTCAGAAATTCCGACTTCTGAGTACAAATGGAACACACCCTGGAGCGTGTCTATGTTCCCCGAGTCCTATGTTCCCTGGGTCCTATGTTTCCCTCTTTGTATGAGACTGGGGAACATAGGAATCTTTTTCAAAAAAAGGGTCCTATGTTCCAGTCTGTTACTTTTTCCACCATTACTGCTAAATTCCATGGCAATTAGGCCTATGTAGGCCTACGGGCTGTTTGACGCGCATATGCAAATAGGCCTAGACAAGGAAAGATTAGGTCAGGGGTGGGTTAGGGTTACCTAACCTAACCCTAACACAAACCTAACCCTAACCCTGGAGCAGGGAACATAGGACCCGGGTAACATAGGGCACAGGGAACATAGGACCCGGGGAACATAGGGCACAGGGAACATAGGACCCAGGGAACATAGGGCACAGGGAACATAGGACCCAGGGAACATAGGGCACAGGGAACATAGGGCACAGGGAACATAGGGCCCAGGGAACACAGGACCTGGGGAACATAGGGATGACCCCCCAAGCTAGTTAGCACATTAGCTACATTGCAGTAAGTAAACAATTTAGAACAGTAGAACCTTTTTTTCAAGAGACCTATGTGTACCTTCGCCTGTCTTATACTGTCTACAAACACTGCCTCTTTTGTGCAGCAGTTATACTAACTCTGAAATAGCAGGCTAAATAAAATTAGGTGCAACACATGCAAACAAAACAGTCATGCAGGTGTCTCATCATATAGTATTTTAGTAGGCTATAGTATATTCAGAGCTGTAACACTGCACGAGAAAGAAAATGTAATGATTCTTTGGTTCAGTTGAAAAACAAGGACAATGACACAAATGTTAGCGGTAAGGAAGTGATCTGACTAACCTACAGCAACCATCCTAATCATGTAAGCTTATTCCCTATGGACTTTGTGTGTAACATGTGGTCTAGGAACCTTGGAGCGAGGATTTCTTGTTCCACTCTAGCAACAAACACACGGAACATTCCTCAACAACATAGTATTATTTTTATAGAAAATATATATACATCTAATAAATAAGGGATAACCATTGCACGGTAGAGTACAGTTGTCTTCTCACATGCTTTTTGTCCATCAGTCTTTTGTTAAATAAGTTTGTATTGAAAAGGGGAAGCTGGTCTGTGTGGAAGAGGGGTTCTGCTGGAGAATGGAGGTCTGTGGTGAAGTGGCAGGGGGAGATATTCATCCTCCAGCTGAGTGTCCAATTAACCTGCGGATGCAATCAGTTAGACAGACTGCAGACTGGTGAGGCCTGACACAGGAGGCAACATGAACTCAATATACAGTAACAGGACCTCAGGCTGCTCATTTCATTTCAACAGTCTTGCTCGAACCATTAACGCCAACTCACACTAACATAATGGCAAAACTGTTTTCCCTCACTTTATGTGGAAGTTTGAGTCTGAGTATACATGTATTTCTTACATAAAAGTAACAAGCATGAGAGAGGATCACTGCTCAGCAGGGCCGTAGATAGGATTTTAGAAATACTGAGGTCATTAATCACACTTCCTCTGAAGATTTTGGTCAGAAACCAAAAAATGAAGTGTATAAAATGTTTTAAAATTTGAATTTGCCATATTTTAAGTACTACTTATGTTCCAAAGCTTTCCCTAAACTGCCAGTAATAAAGTTTTAGTGGGGAAATAGTTATACATTTAAATTATTTCTCTGTTGGCCTAAAAATATTAACATTTGAATTAACTAAGTCTAAAAATACTGGATTCAGCCTAAAAGTACACATTACATGTTAATAATTACAAAAGTGAAATATTAACTGTATCAACATTGCTAAAATTCCCAAATTCTTGGAAGAAATACAGAAGACATGACCTCAGAGCTCGATGGTAGCTACGGCCCGGCTGCTCAGGAAAGTGAAGCCCTGATCTTAAAGAGTAATAATACTCAAATATCTATGATGGCAACTGGGGGTTTTTGACCAAAGCCAATCTTAAAAAAAAAAAAAAACATCTTTGGAGAATTGTGCTTCTTAAAAAAACAGTAACCACCCTGTAACAACCCTGTTTGTTCATGCCACACTGTCTCCCTTCAACTCAAAGCCTTTGCAGGACCCCTGTTTCCAACATTGTATCACAATGACAGAATAATAACGTGTCCACATTGTTTCCAGATGTTTGGTCCATTGATGTTTGGCTGGGTTGAAACCTCAGTGTGACACCAAATCACCATGTGCCAGAGAGCCATGTGCATGGAAATGTGTTGTCCAAGCAGACACAGAGCAGCTTATCTGACTGATAACACAAGTTTGAGTGAGATGAGCTGCTGTGGTGTGTAGTAGGACTGTAAAGCTCCATACACTTGGATCTGAGGTGGCTTTTTTTGCGCGCAATTTGCGCGTAATTACGCTTAGAGTCACTGTGGCATATTTTAACACGTTCCAACAGCGATTCACTCATGTAAATCGAATTTTAAATGTGTAATATAAACAATTGTTCATCTTTCCTTTATTGAGTAATTACGCGACATGCGCAATTTAAATATCTTTATCTCGCGCGTAACGCCAGATGTTAAGGATAAGGAGAAGCCCTCCTTGTATGAAATATCAAACCTGTCTGGTAATGGATATATCCAGCATATTTTCCGGCGGAGGCCTACAGCAGAGACTCCCAAAGTTTTCTTTACGCCAAAGTAAATCCACATTTTGTACGATTTCGTCCCCTTCTGCCAGCATATTCGCTCAGGTTTTGATCTGTGAGGGAGCACTGTGACCTATGACGAAAACAGAAGTCCTCATTCATAGCACAAATATCCAGGGAATCAAACAAAAACCGAAACATGGGTCCTTAATCTGTCAAGGGATCCCCAGACCTGGGGAGCCCCCCTCAATCTCGCGTTCTCTGGAGCTGTTTTACCGCTAATAATGGTACCAATGTCCGCGGGACTCGCCGCAGGTCACGCAACGTTTGGCGAGCTGCGGATCGTCTTCTGGCCGGGCATCTGTACGACAAGCAGCTGCTGCTTCTGCCGGGTGGACTTGACGGCCAGGATCGCCTGCCGGTTCTTGTACTGGACCATCTGCAGGGTGATCTCCGCGTTCCAGCCCTCGTCCTGCGGGCACCTGAAGTCGATCTCCTTCCCTTCCAGCATGACCACCGTGAAGTAGACGTACTTGCCCTTCCGTTCCACGCAGTCCACCGTCTTCATGTTGGCGAAGTGCAGCTCCTTGACTTTGCCCGTGTCCCCGCCACCGTGCTGCGGCTGGTCGTGCTGCTTAGGCGGCAGCAGCAGCACGCCGTCCTCGGTCAGGACGCAGTGCTTCTTCTTCCAGAGCTGCAGCAGCCCGTCGCTTCGCTTCTCCAGCAGACCTTCCTTGAACACCTTCCTCCCGTTTTCCAGCATCTTCACCTGGACGCTTCCAGCTCCCTGGCTGCTTCAGTGGGCAGACGGACGGATGTCTATCCCGGAGCAGGCGGAGGCATGAGATGCGGCTCTGACTGCGGTGGTGTGAGTAGTGTTGGTTGTAGTGAGGAGGCTGCCTGTCTGGCTGCTGGTCAGTGTGTGAGGGGGTTTGGGGCGGGAGGGGTCTGCGTGCACCGCCCCCCATCAGAGACACCCAGCCTCCTGAGACACTGACGACAAGAACAGCCTCCTCATAATAACGATTTTTTTTTTATTTTTGACATTATTTTGGATTTTGTGTTTTAAAAGCACATTGATAATATTGTGATATTATTAGGCGAATATGGCCAATACACAAAACAGCAGTTGCGATGCTAAGGCATACTGCCAGCGCAGTTTGTAGGCTACTGTATAGTTTATGAATGCATAAACACTTTCATATTTTAGCCTTTTAACATTAGGCTATACATGTTTTTAAAAAAGAACTGTATACACAAAGCTATACAATCTAAAAAGTAGCACTTTACAGGAATGCTCTTCATTACAATATAATAATAATCTATAGTGTTCACTTCTTTAGACTTAGTCAGAGAGCCATTTGTGTTTAAAGCAGCAGTCCGTGGTGTTAACCTGTGGAGAGTATCGTGCATGTACACGAGTACAATGTTTGAGGTACCTGTAACAAAAATCGCACTTCTAGGGGTCACCTGCCATAAAGGTTGGAAACCAATGCAGTAGAGGGAAATGTGGTGCAGCGGCCACATGTGGCAGAGCGCTCGTTCACCAATCAGAAGGCCTGTGTACTGGCCCCTGCAGTCTACATGTCCAAGTGTCCTTGAGCAAGGTTCTAAAACCGGCAGCTGGCACCTTGCATTGTAGACTGTATGAATGCTGGCTTGTACTGTAAAGCACTTTGAGTGGTCTTTAAAGACTAGAAAAGTGCTATTTAAATGCAGTCTAACAATACGCTATGTACCGTTGTACATTAAACAACCAAACATATAAATGATCTCAACCAGCTACAATATGCCGCTTAAGCATTGTTGTAACGTAATTACTTAATCTACTGCTTAGAACACTAAATGGGGCAATTCACTTACTTTTGATACTTTAAAGTATGATGTAAATACTTTTGATATGGTCAAATTATGAATGCACGTCTGTTACATGTTAACCTGGGTCAGAATACTTCAGTGTTGGGTTTGATTTGGGCCACGTCCTGCATCTATGAACAGCTGAGTTTATACTATAATTACTGAGAACTGGTATCAGGCAAACAATTTCAGACCTTCTACATGTAAAGTATTTGGTGTGATAACTACCATCTGCAATGTAACAGCTTTAAAGCTATTCCATTTTACATTTGTCACTGTTACAGCCCTTTCTAGGATTGAGTCCATCAAATGGCCCTTCGTGTGGCATTTGACGTGGTCATTCATCTCATTACAAGCCATATTCCCCCATGGAGGACAGTAACTGGCAAATACCATCTCATGGCAATGGCGCCCTCTTCTGGCATGTCACGCTCCCATGATCAGCAGCTTGTAGTGGCAAAATATTTAATTTGCATAAATATTTTGTAAGAATAGATGTGTACAATAGTAAAATTATCTAGGTTTGCGTCAGTGGTTGTGATTGTCACTTTTAAAAAAAACATTTCCCACATGAATGTAGATCTTATCAAAACAAAATTAGTCAACCAGACATGTTTAACCAATTTATTCATGAACATACACGTACAGTTATCGAGTACATTAGTATTTTTGTAGCATAGCATTTTGCCTTGACAACAGCTGCTCAGATGGACCCTACAGAAACTCTGTCCTTTTCCAATAAACATGATCTGAATACTCCCTGCAGAATGAGTAGTACCCTGGCTCCCCACAGTGGACACGATGCTGCCCAACGCAACCAACACTTGAAACTTAAAAAAGGCATAAAGAATGGAGTGGGAGGGAGGCAGGCTACAGTTTGTATTGCTATGACATGCTTTCCTGTGGCCTTCTGGGTAAAAAAAAGGAACGAGTTTGGGGTAGGGAGGGTGGTGGGTCATTGGCCAGTACAATGGCCTTATCACGCTTCCCTTTTCTTTCACAGTGATAAAACGTAACCTCAGGGGCTGGGCTGAGGTCCGTGTGAGTCAACTGACCAGTCAAAAATTGGTGACAGGAGGTAAATGTCATAAACCGATGAGGAAAAGAGGCTTTTGGAGAACCTGACATTTTCCACAGACTAGAAAACCTGGTTTGGACTTTCCTTTTCATCCGCTGTGCTACATCTGCCCAACCCTATTCCTACAAAGCCTCTCTGAACAGGCCACGTGTGCCCCCCGGTAAGAAAGGCAATGCACTCAAAAACCAGATAGAAGTTGAACTTGCCACAGAGTGGGGTTACAGCACCGCCCCCCCCCCCCCGTGACCGTTTAAACGCAGGGCGTAACACAAAGTGCTGCTTACAAGGAGTACTCAGACAGCTAACCAATGATAGGACGCCACCGGTACACCACACACTAGTACAAAGTGCTATAGAAAAGACGAGAGCCACGCCACTGCGAGCCTGAAGCACTGGGTTATTGGGGTTAGATGGCTCCGGCACCAAACGGTCTCATCCTCATCTTAGGAATTCTCTGGAATGTTAAAGAGACTCAACCAGGCTGTACCGAGCCCGGGGAGCTACCCATTTTGTGACAAAGTGGTCGAAAAAAAACGCTATTTTGGTTCAATTTAGATGAGTGCGTCCAGTGAAAGAGAAGTAGACTCCATTTGAAGAGAGGTTCACCGACGGTGCCAGCCAGTCTGCTTACTGGAATGTATCGAGAGCGGAAAGTAGTTTAGCACAAGTGGCGCAGGAAGTGGCCAAAAACACCAACTCCGGATCCCATGCTCAGCAAGATTAGATATAAACTGGAATAGACACCCAGCTGCATGTCACCCATCTGTCCTCCGTCACTGGAGCTGGAACTGCTACAGTACTAAAGGCCCTGCTAAGAATAAAAGATATTCACCTGGAACAACCACAACTGACCAACCTGGAGCTTTGGTAGGGGGAAGAGGAAGGGAAAGGGTGGGGGGGGCGGGGGGGAAGAGAAATTGACATTGCCGCGATGCAGTCTAAACCACAGCTGTTGTCTAAGAGCAAATACAACAAAAGACTTCACAAGAACCCAAACTAGTTTTAGCAGTGAAGAAACAGTTCATGCTTTTTGAGGGAGATTTTTTTTCCTGTATGCTATCTATTGTACAGAGGAGGAAGAAGGATTAACAGGTCTAGTAAAATACTATGTATATTGAGCCACAGCTCCCAGTATATTACCATGAGTTTTGTAACAAAAATCTTGAAGCTTTTTTTTTCTTCAAATTCTCTACCAAGAAAAATACAAAACATTATAAGGCGGTAAGTAACTATTTTTTTTTTGTCTTCTTTTAATTTGAGAAGCCGTTACAGTGCAGTTGATCCTCAAGGCAGCCAGGCCAGGCTTCACTGCTGCTTGCACTCAGCTGGGGGGGCTGCATCCTTCTGTAACAAATCACAGGAGGGGGCGTTTAAGATAAAACACACACACACACACAGATCTGATTAAGACACAGCAAAGCTATTTCAAGACCTAAAAATGCTCAAGTTAAATGACGATATTTGGTATAAACATGCTGGAGCAATAGTTTGATATTTTGGGAAATGCATTTGCTTTCAAGCAGAGCATTCGGTAAGATTGATACCACTATGCCGTTAAATATATATGGCGCTGGCATCTGTTAGCTTAGCATAAAGACCGGTAATAGCTAAGCTAGCTGTGTCCAAGGGTAACAAAACCAGTTTACCAGCACCTCTCAAGCTGCACGGTATGGCTCTGCTTGCTCTTTTTTGGTTTTCCATTAGCAAACGTTGTGCATGGTACCTTTTTTTTGGGACAACCTCAGATGAGTTTCCAAGCGAGCTAAGCAAATACTAGAAGGTGGCGTTAAAACACCGCAGACCACCGATTGGTCAGGGAGAATCGTCACTAGAGCAACATTGGACATCCCGCACAAACCAGCCATTTTAAAACGGCCAAGCTATCGTCAATAGCGACTGCAATTTAATATTCACTGGCCCCAGATTTTAAAACAATGGCAACCCCGCACTACGCCTTACAATTGACGAAGCGCAGGCGTTCCCGTTTGGTCGCCGATGACAAGATTCAGCGAGTGTAGCATTCAAGATGATCAGCGATTAGCTGAGAATGCGGCGGGTACTATCTGCAGTGGATGACTAAATGGAGAACAAGACCTGGTACCAATGGTACTCTCCACCAGTTAATGATTTACATGTTTTGGTATTACTTTCAGTTTTTATATGAAAAACAAAGTAAATTGGTTTAATGAACAGATTTTTCGTTCCCTTTGTTTAGTTTATACTTGGTAAGGAGCTACTGCATGTTTGAAAAAGAGCTTTAAAACAGTCATCTGCCAAAACTGCTTCTTTCGATGTTGCTGCTACAGGATAATAAATGTAAACACTTCAACAGAACCTCAGGCTATTGTGCTCAAATCAATTAGCTGCCAAAAACAAATGAAACACTCGAGTAAATATGGATGAAAAGTGCACAGACAGATAATTAGGAGCCCATCATACTGGGGGTAGGGCGTCCTTCCAGCAGACATTAGACACTTGTGAAGGTGATGGCACGCTGCAGCGGCTCTGATGCCACACTGAATCAACAGTGGAAGGTCATTTTAGCTATTGAGCAATACACTTGGCCGTGGCTGAAATCGGCTGACAGTTGCGTACAAAATAAATGGTGTTCTGTGCAAAACTAGATTTAACACACTGAGGTTTTGTCATCACAAAAATACCCAAAGCAAAAAGCTCTGCTTCTAATGCAGACTGATGTGGCACAAGTTAACCTTTTTCCTGTTTATGTTCTGCAAGCTATCCAAGTTTCTAATAGACAGAAAACGGGCCATTATTGCCAACAATGACAGAACCCTCGGATATAAAAACTTTGTGGGTATTTCTTGTATTTTGGTAATCTGCCAATTACTGGTAAAGCCTTATTTCAAACATACAGCCCTCCGAGGCCATCATCCCCAGCATTGAAAGCAAATCTATAGAGAAAAGAGCTGAACACAACTAATGGGAACAGTAAAATGAGAATAAAAAACAGACTAATGGGTATTATAAAAACAAAACAAAAAGCAGTTATGGCAGACAAATCATCCTGACAATCTCAAAACTAGCCTGCATTTGTGGACAGACAAGTTCAACATGGAGGAAAATTAAAAAAGGACAGGAGGCTGGACCAGCTTCAACATACAGAAATAATACAGGTGCAAATGCAGAACTCACTATGGGTTAAACTTCAAAAAACCAACAACAAACCGGTGGGTTAGTAACTCGGGAGGGTGCAGCACGGCGGCAGAGGAGGAGGGTGCTCATGTGTGGGGTGGGGGGTGCAAAGAGATGGATGAGGATGGAATAAACGGGAGGAAAAGATAAGCACAAAGCAAAAACGGAGAGGGTTGGGGTGAAGGGCGGGGGTGTGATGGTAGTAAGCTGACAAGTCACAAGCTGTACCTACCAGGATAGGGTTATTTTTCTACTGTCACCACTTAAACCTAGTGAGGAAAAATTTAAAGAGTAGCTGACAAAAGATGCCAAAGTGACTGGAGATGAAGCAACATTAATGAATAGGAGTAACTTAAAAAAAAAAAGAAAAAAAAAAAAAGAAGAAAAACTAGCAGAATACAGTGTCAGACATTTGTTTAGCAAAGAAGCAGAGGTCATGCTGGTTTATATCCGCATTCAACTTACAAGCTGCTCCAGTCTAGGTAATACAAATAAACTCCTCAGACCAAATCAATCAAGTAACGCCTAACTAAAGCCCTATAGCAGTATGTGCACTGGGACAATCTCATGATGTACACAAAACTGAGACTACAAGAAACTACGCTTTGAACACATTATGTATCAAGTAGGGGTGTGACGAGACAAGACACGAGATTGGGTTCACGAGAACCAGACGAGATTTATACACCATTTTAAAGAAAACTTAAATGATGAAATATGACTGGAAAAATAGTTAATTCATTTGAAAGTCACAAAATGAAAAATGAGCACTGTGAAAAGTTTTGCCACAAACTCAAATTGCTTCTCTCCTGTATTACTACCCTCTTCAGACCCAACAGTGGCGCCCCTCTCTCCTCCCAAACCCGTCCCTACAACCTATTAATCAAATATTTATGCACCAACTTTTTTTCTTGTATTTTTGTCTTATTTTTAGCCGGTTTCATTTTCATGACTGTTTTTTCATTGCTCTTTAATGTGAAGCACTTTAAATTGCCTTGTTGCTACAAGGTGCTATATAAATAAAGTTCCCTTGGCTTGCCCTACAACCTCAGCCTGTCAGTCTGTCACCAGGGCATATGAACACGTTTGTCTTGAGTCAGTCGGTCACTAGGGCAACAGAACACCTGTCCGTCTCAGAAGTTAAACAAACTGCAAGGCGATCTCGCAATCATAATATTGCAGCAAACTGTGTCTGCGCGAAGTTTTGAGAAGTGTAACCACACTTGTGTCCGCTTTACCGATTATTGCTGTGTCTCACTGACTTCAACAAACTGCAGAGGCGATGTAGCGTTCGCTCTGTCCACAGCTGTGTGTGTGGGCTGAGCCCCACTTTGTGAAAGATGCAGAGAGCACAGAGAAGCTCACACTTACGCGCTCTGAAGTTGGCACCGATTGATTTATGAATTGGTCCTCGGTAGTACAGACGTAATTCTGCAAACGTTTTAATTTCACGAGATCTCGTCACACCTCTAGTATCAAGAGATTTTTATTCCTTATTGTTGCTTGTAATACTTTTGGAGCTTGCATAGCTTTTCTTCTGTCCACTGTTTATTCAGTTGTTTAAGCTTCATTACCTCCATCAGGAAGGCAGAACATATCAGTGAATAAACTCCCTACAGGAGAGCACCCCTTATTCATTTGTCTCAGTGAAATTACAGTAGACTTCTGCAGGTTTGTATTTAAGTGTGTGTGTGTTTATTCAAACTAAGTGCTCTTGTATTATATATTTATTGTGCCAATGTTCCCTAAACAAAATAATGTATTTGAATAAGGCCAAAATATTGATATTCTGATTAAAATGAATATTCTGTGTGGGTAAAATTTCACTGGTGTCCTCATCCTTCTCTTTAAGGCATACTGGATCTGTGTTGCATAAGGTTATGGTTCAGGTTTTAGTAACAACATGCAACAGTCAGACTTAACAGACTAGTGAAAAGTCATTCCGATAATATATAGGTTCAGGATCTGGTTAAGACAATGTTGAAGAGGACAATATCTACTGGAGAGTTGTTTTTGGTCTGAAAGCCAAATCAAGAGCACGACAACAAAATAAAAGTTGAAGCAAACCAAAATCTGGAGTAAAAATGAGATGCATTTGACAGTATGTATTCTGTATGTTGAAATTCACCACGTCAATTTAGGGACAGCCGTTCTATACTTGCAACTCAGGATGGTATAATGCAAAACGGTTTTCACGGCAACATTAAAGTTCACTCGTGCTGCAGCAAGAGCTGCTTTACTTTTTGGAAAGTTTGCAAAGTTGAGAACAGCTGAGTAAGAGGGGGGGGAAGAGAGAGAGAGCTCACCTTGGGATCATATTCAGGGTCGTTCTCCTCATCAGCCTCCTCTTCTCCTTCCTGAACACACACGGCACAGAACTTCAGACTACTGCGTTTCCTCAACACAACAACGGTTAACACTTCATGTCTGTCCCAACCCTAAAACCACACATCTCTTGCATGGTGTGGAAGTCATTTTATACATCAACTGTGGCCCTAAATAGTCTTACCTCATCGTCCGCCTCCTCTCCCTCTTCATCGTACTGTAAAACACAAACATGAGGATTAGCTACAAACATTTGAGAAGAGGCCAGCTTAAGGCCGTTTTATGCTTCTGCGTCGAATCGACTGCGTACCCCCGCAGACCCCTCTGCGTCTCCGCTGGATCCTACACCGTAGCCTGATGTGCACCTCTTGAAAAATGTAACTACACGTCGCAGCGACACACGTTGCTTGGCCGTGGCTTGGTAGCGTTGCATCCCCACCCGCCCCCGACTCATTTCCTGGTTCTCCTTCTCCATAAACATGAAATCAAGGAGATGGTTAACTTTCCTGCTAAAGGGTCAATAAACACAGGGGAGACGCCGTTTCTCTCACAATGACTTTAGAGTAGATACTCGCTCCGAAGCTAATCGCCGTCACTGTCTCACTTCTCCCTCGCTCTACCACACACACTGCTCGACGCACACACCAGCGCACAAGTATAAACATCAGGCAACTTACGTATAAAATGTGTTATAATTAATCAAATATCAATGCATCGAATCGTGGACATGGACGATGCTGCATTGATAATCGGCCGGGCCATAATCGATTATTTCTGTTTACAATTTAACGTAGGCCTAACAACATTTCTGTTTACATATTCTGTTATGTTTTGCACATTCAGCCATGTGCTCAGTGCTGTAGTTTTATGTATCCAATTTAGTATTAGAGCACTGCAGAAGGTTTTGTTTTTGAAGCTTGAAAAGCTATGAATTAAATATCCTATATGGCTTTAATACAAACATTTATTTGACGCATTGTGATATCGAATTGAAGACATGATAATCGTAATCGAATCGGGAGATCAGTGAAGATTCACACCTCTACTTAGGTACGCTACGGCGAAAGCTCTGCGTGGAGCCTCCGCAGAACCATAAAACAGCCTTTAGCCTGGCTTCATTCCTCCCCCCCAGTAGTATCAGTAGTCAAGCAATGCCTAGTGAGACTTCTGTGATGGCGTGTGTTCATTCCAATATGGCCTTTTTTTTTCTTCAACCAGTTCAGATGTTAAACTTGAGATTAGATGCCAACACTCACGTCGTCGTCGTCGTCCTCTATGGCCTCTCCGGTGAAGTAGAGCACAGCCCGAGGTACGATACGCTCACGGATGAAGTGGCCGATTTCAAAGTCTGCAGCCAGGACCGCCTCAGAGTCCTCATCCTGAAGACAGACAGGCCAGTCAGTTTAGCCATGCATTTAAAGACAGTACTAGTTAAGGCTTTTCTATACATCCTTGAGGGTTAGGTTACAATAGGATGTTTCACTTTGGACCGGATTCTGAAGTTTGTCAAATAAGCAGATTTATAAAGCTCATGATATAACAAATCACTTTTTGAATACTCTTTTTATGACAAAGAGTGATGTTCAAAACATTTGGTCATTACGCTAAACAGAAAATATGTACTATACCTGGGGAAACTAGATTAGAATCTACAAAGAGGTTTCTTGCTTAAAGCTGTTGAATGCACAACAAGATTATAAGGAACTGACTTACCAACTCGCCATTTTCTGGAACTGTAAACAAGTGGAGATGGTCAAGGTTAGTTAAACCACACAGGCACAAAGATCTAACTGATCACTTTATTGAATGTTACATCAGCTGGCCATGTATTGCTGAACCCTGCTATCGGCCAAATATTTCTCACCCTCTGGTGGGGTGAAGAAGTTGAAGAAGGAGTCGTTGGGGACTGTTTTGGTGACCGTCCTCACTGTGCCGCGGCCCTTGTGCTTTTGTTTCTTCTTGATTGTTTTCAACGTGACATTCTTGCCCTTTGTCCATTCAATCGTGCAACTGTGGGTAAACACGAGGCGGCAGCAGCAGGAGAAGAACGCACAGTCAGTATCCAACATTACAAATTAAAATCTTAATGACAGCCTGGGCTTTTTTCCAGGAATATAACTTATGTCCACTTAAATTATGCAGAGAGAAAAGAGGTAAAGAGATAGAGAAAACTTGTTACAGTGGTCCAGATCATGTTGCTTGCTGAGGGGGTGTTTTATTAAATGAGGCTGACCTTATAAACAGCATGAAATCAAATTATGCTTCTGAAAATCCTAATTTCTTTGATAGAAAATAAGACCACTGCAATGCAAATTAGTATGAACATAAGAAATGTCATTACTGAATAACAATTTGAATACGGAAAGCACTCAATTGTCTTACCAGGAAAAGACCACACAATACTCACCCTGTGCAGCACATGATCTCTGGTCCGTCGAAGGAGAAGGGGTCGCTCTCGTCCGGTTCTGACCTCATCTTGTAGGTTTTTGTCAACACTGTGTTTGTGAAGAAGTCGTTGGGCTCGAAGTGGAACTCTAACGTGAAGCTCTGGGGAAGACCAAATGAGAGCACGATTACAGACAGTTCAAAAGGTAGCAGACTGGTTCCGTCCATTCAACACGAGTGGCGCTTACTCACCATGGGCTCTCCTGGATCCGAAAACTTTACTTTGATATCTTGTAAGTGTTTCAGGATGGGTTCATCGTGTTCCTGAGGAGAGAAAGCACCGCAGCGTTCAGAAGAGCAGCCAGCGTGGGTTTCTGTTTCAACTTATGGCCACCCACACCCTGTAAATTCTGCTTTTTAATTCAGCTGTTTAACTGTGAGCATGAATTAAATAAACTCATATGTAGTCATAATCCACACTGCAAAGCCATGTTCTACACAACTTTGACAGCAGGTGGAAGCAAACCCTGATTTTTCTTTGCTGGATGCAAATACTGTCTGTGACCCATTTTCACTGGCAGCTGTGTGGATGAACCTACCTGCAGCATGTCACTGAGCAGGTCCACGTTTTTGAAAACCGTTAACCAGAACTCGGGGATTCCTTTGGGGTCTTCCTTCTCCTCGTCCTTCTTCTCTTCCTCTAACTTGGCCTTCTCCTTCATCTCATCCTAGTTGAGGGAGACATTCTCTTCAAAATAACGCTTGCTCAACCAATTCTTTTCCCATGCCAAATAAAACAAAAAAGCTTTTCACCACCTACAACCACAAAGACAGCACTCCGCATTAGATGAAGAAAATACAGCAAGGAAACAAGCTCCATTTAATGTTACAAAAGATTAAAAACAATTGCAATAGATCACTACAGTGATTTCATCAACTGTACAGCTGCCTTGCAATACAGACATCTGAAATCAGTAATAAAGATTGATTTAATCCCATGTTCATCGTGTTCTGAACAGGACTATAAGCTACATGCATGAGAGAAAAAGCTAGGTGTTCAGTCAGACAGGAAGCATGCAGGTGTATACGTCACCTGTACCTGCTTACTTACGGTCAGCTCTTCCTCCTCATCTGCCTTCCATTCACATTCCTCATCTGTGGGCTCATAAGCTGCTTTCACTATGTCACTTCTCTGTAAAGAACAGGAGAAAACAATTCAAGTTTAAGGTCGTACCAGTAGCACCCAAGTAATGTACATTTCCATATGAGTTATGTCAGGTTAACCTATTCTTCTGAAAAAGAAAAAAGTAAATGGAAAACAAGGTCCATTGTTAAGTCAAGTGAGTGGTTTCTGTACGAATAAGAACATAGGCTATTCTTGGGAAAGTTCACATCCTCGATTTGTTTACATGAAAACGAATAAGCCTGCAATAGTGATGTGACAAACATGAGTCTATAAATAGTCCACACAGGTATGTCGTTGCCTCTTCACAAATCTAGCAGGATTCAAGTGAGCAGGGTCAAACTTGATGAAAAGTCTAGGGTTATAAAGGGGTCGGAAGAAGGAACGTTAAGCTCGGGAATTCTGCACAATTTCAATATAAAAAATGCGTACCTTTTTTAATAGTGAATTTATTTGTTGACACGTTCGGCTAGTTTTTGCTGGCACTTTAACATGTGGGATGCAGTTTGATAGCGCATGCTAATTTAGGAGATAATGAATATAGTCTCACTTTTAACACCTAAATTCAAGTTCAGCTGAAACGATAATTTGGGGTGTTGTAATGTTGGTTAGACAAAACGAGCAATGTGAAGACGTCACCTTGGTTGTTAAGTTTCAACATTTCAGGCATTTAAAAGACAAGACAAAGTAAAAAAGGTGGGGGTGTTTTGACTGGCTGCACAGCAGTACAGATAAGCATTTACAAGGTAGCCCGCTCAAGGTAACAGATGCTGAGGGAGAATGCATCAACCATGTTATGCATTTGACAATGCATAACATCAACCGCCTCGTTTTCTTTTCCTGTTACTCATACCACCAAGTACACACAAGAAAATTATTTCAGCCTTACAAAATACTTTTCTAAACAGAGGTGCACAACAACCATATAGCTGCAGAAATACAGTAAGAGTACTGAAGATCAGAATAAAGAAAGTGTATAAATTACGTACTTTGTCGAACAGGGGCTGGTACAGGGCTGCATACTTTCTCTCCAGTTCATGTACTTCTTCGTAGAACTTTGCCTCAATGTGGGCACATTTGACCTGCAGGTTCTTGAGGGCGTTTACACGTCTCTTTACAATCTTGGGTAAACTGTGGGACGACAGACATTAACAGATGAGTACAAGCCTGACATAAAGATCAGTTTATTTCACTCTGTCCTTTCACTGTAAATAGCTACAATTAGTACAGGTCTTTTATATCCATCCATCCCTCTATCAATCAATAAATAAATAAATAAATAAATAAATAAATAGGACCTGTACTAATTGTAGCTATTTAGTACACAATCTACAGTATTTGGACCAATCTATAATTCTAACTGTTAAGTTTGGTTGAGTTTGTGCAGCCTTTTCTCCAATCTAAAAACCTAAAGAAATTTTTGATTATGCATTTCCTTTACTTTCAGGCTCCTAAATTAAAAAAAAAAAAAAAAACAGGACAAAATGTACGTAACGAGGAACAATTGGTACCAGCAAGGACACTCCGAAGTTCATCTGCTGAGAACTTTAGAGCAGAGCAGCTCTCTCCCCAGAGGATCCCCAATAAATCAAGGTGGCCTATCGGGCGCACACTGTAAACAAACACAAACTATGCCAAGAACAGGTTTTATTGAGATTTGCTTCATTAAACAGCAAAGTAAAGAAGATATACTGGTTTATGCCTGAGGAATTCATGGCCTGGTTCCTAATGTGGATAATGCAGTGGGTTCAAAAATCATAAAATGTACACATGTACATAATACCTGTATACAGTGTCATTTAGAACAATTCGTTTCAAAACTGTACCTGGGAAAAAGGGCCTTTAAATATTTTGTTCCACAAGCAGTGTTAAGAACTGCAGCAGGATCTTGAACACAATTTGTTGCTGATTTTAGAGTGTTGAATAAGTCCATTGACTAACTACCTACAGTGTTTTCCTTGTAGATTTTAAAGATTTCATTATTTTATTACATACATTTGCATTTAATTATTAGTAACTTGTTCAGTGTTTATCCTTAATCCCATACATTTGCATTTAATTAACTCGTTTAGTGGCTTCTTATACTTCAATCCCAATCTTTTCTTTCAGTTGCTGTTGTGTTATTTCTCTTATCTTGCTTGTGCTTGAATATGCAAATGTCTCCATTATCAGTACTACACAGGGCACCCTGGCAAAATAAAGTTAAAAACTCATTTGACTCTTCTGTGTGAATACTGGTTGAATTAAGAGGATTTGTAGAGGTCATTAGTAGTGTTGGCAGGCTAGCATCCAGTTCTAAAATGGAATAGCTACAGTGCTGCAAAAGCTCAAACAACTGTTCATTTTGCATTTGCGTTAAATCCTTTTTTTGTCTGAGGCCTCAGACAGCCTTGCTGGGAAGCTGGTTGAAGCCTTGAACATCAACCTATTCTTGAGCAGTACTTTAGAGATGACCGTGGTCTCCAGGCTTTGAGAGCAGGAGTGAGTCTGCACAGAGTCAAGTTTCTCTGCGGTATGGTAAATTAAAATTACTGCACTATCCTGGCAAGGGGTTGTAGGGTAGGTCCCGAGTTCTGGGATGCTGTAACTGCTGAGTTTGTTGGTGACTGCCAAATAAAAGGAGCAGTGGGTTGCACAGCCCTGCAGCAAAGACACATGACTACATTCACTACAGCATCTCCGAGACCACCATCACCGACTCTACCTCTGCACCAGTTCGATGACTAACATGTAAAAATAACGAACAATCACGTCATCTATTAGGACATACACTGTCTAGAAAAAGAGCATCTGCCCTCTTGGACTTTATCATGTTAAGTATTAAAACCTTTAAATCACTGTGGGTGTAATTGACTTTTGACACACAAAACAAATGGGCATTCCATAACTTTGTGTTACAACTAGGGCTGTCACGATAACTTTTGTTATGCGATATTGTCCCAAAATGAATTGCGATAAACAATATTGTCATTTTAAGACCATTTTATGCCACTGATTACATAATGACAATATTATAGCATAATAATGCAAGCACACTTTCAGAGATCAAAGGTTTAATTTTTAAGAATATTTAGACATTGGAATCGGAATGTCAAAAAATATATCCAAAATAAAACGAAGTAATAAATACACCTTTGTTAACAGAAAGTGCTGTAGTGGCAGAGTAAAGGAGATGTCTTTTATCTCCTTCAGAATGTCATCTTTTACTTTGTTATACAAAGATGGAATGGCAGTTTGGGAGATGTAGGTTTTCTTTGGCAAGTCTTACTGTTTGTCAAAAGTTTGCAGCATATTTTTAAATTCTGGTTTTTCGACCATATTTAATGGCTGCATCTCTTTAGCTATATAGCGAGTTACACATTGTGAGGGTGCGCCATTTCGTCACGTTTATATTTGCACTGCCGGGAAAAAGCCTCTGTAAGAGATAACTGTCTGGAAGACCCCTCTCCACCTCCAGCTGTGGTTGTTGTTCCCAGGTTAAAAAACTGAGTGGGATGGTTAGGTTTTAGGTAAGATTTTAGGTTAGTTGCATTTCCTCTTTTCGCTGCCACTGTTGTCAAACAAAGTCGACATATAGGCTTGTTCACGTTAATTGGCTCTCTTCTCTCATTCGGCTTAAAGAGCTCGTATTATGAAAAAATATAATCACTTTTTCTGGGATTTGGGGTGTTATTTTGCATCTCTGGAGCTTCCACACCCTAACTTGTAAAAAACAAACAAAAAAAAACAAACATCCACGGCGTGTTGAGTGAAATACGGGTTTCTGAATGTATCCTGTCTTCAGTCTCCGGGTGAGCTGGTCAAAATCGGCAGGGCCGTCTACGTCATTGGCCGAAACATTTGGTGTGTGCTAACCACTTTAGCTAATACCACATCAGCTAGCTGTTTCTCCAACTTCGGTCAGTACAAGGCAGGATTAGCCGGGAGACTTCTTCTAAACGAGGGCGCCCTTCAAATTTTGCATGGAATACCTGCAGGGCATCCAGACGAGGGACATTTAAATAGTTCTATAGTGTTGTAGCAGTGTTTTGCCATTGAGAACAAGGTCGCGAACCGCTAGCAGCGCTAGCTTCTAGCTAGTAGTCCTTACTTAGCTACTGCGCATGTGCGACTCCCAACAAAAATGGGATAGAAGTGTGATGCCTCACTCTGTAGCTAAAACAGAGAGCTCAACACACAGGGTGTAAAGAGGAGCTGCAGCACTGTGCAGTACAACAAAAATATGTTGTTTTTTGAAAATTAAACCATGTAAACCTATTCTGGTACAACCTCTAAATACAATTATGAACCTGAAAATTAGCATAATATGGGCACTTTAAAGCCCAAATGTTCCCATACAGGAACTCAAGATTGCAGCTTTAAGTCCATTGGAACTTGTTCCTCTGTGTGTGTGTGTACACACGCTGCCTGAGCCCCGCTTTCCGAGACAGAAAGCAGACGACATGACAGAGGCGGCGCGATCGACTAAAATGTTGTTAACATTCATTATATACATAAGTCCATGTATTGACTATCGCGACAGGCCTAGTTACAACTGTACTTAAGTGGATCAAAGTATTCATCCACCCAAGTAAATATTTAGTACGGCAGCAATAGGCTGAATCTGTGAACATTGCTCTCACCAAAAATGAATGCCTTCATATTTCTGGAAGTGTTCTGGGCATAAATCATATGGGTATGTATTCAATTATGTCCAGTGGCCTTAGGTGGAAAAAAATATGTTGGGCTAACGTCGTCTTTGGTCAGATGCAAAACTAGAAAATTGCACAATTTGACAGGATTCCAAATTTAGCACCCACTACTTGCCAAATGAGTAAAAATCTATATTGGCGAATGAAATGTAGGGAAGCCGCCACTTGCGGGTTGCTGAAATAGGCCTACTTCACAACAAAATGGCATCCCTACAACACACTGTACATTTACTACCACTCGACAACTTCACTCCCAATTTCTTCTCTGCTCCATTAGCAAACACCTGTCTGCTCTAAACGCATCCACCTTCACTTGACTCAGGACACAGAGCTTTTTCTCAAAGGAGCTACTTTTATAACATATGCATCAAACTGTATAAACACCCTACAAATATAGGATTCAAACACCACGTTTGAAAGCATACAAGAATATAAATTGATAAAAGAACAAAACAGTGGCACGAAAAGTACAATATTTTAGAGCCCCTTTTAAAGTGTTTCAAGTCTTTACAGACATTGATCTATGCTGCAGCCGTTTCTGCTCTATGACAACTGTAGAAGGGGACAAGCTTCACAAATGTGTTCTCAGATCAAGTTATCACTAAAAATAAGATTATGGCTCACCTCTCCATGTAGCCCGACGGCGAGCCGTTTAGACCATCCAGCCTCTCCTGCAGCGCAGCCAGGATCTGTGGATTCTGCATCATCTGCACAGTCAGCTGACGAGCTGAGAACACAGTCAAAAGTGCAATATGAAGGCAGTTAAACCCATTCAGGAGCATGAAAGTGTTCTTTACTTCATATGTTAATGAGAACTGAACTAGAGTGGGAGGTTCGATTAAATGAATATGCAAACTCATGTTCGGGACAGGATTCACCAGCTGCATGACACACAACTGTTTGTTCTAGTCAGTATTATCACTTCCTTCAATATCTGAGCCATCCTGCAATATATTGTACATCTCAGCACTGTGTGTTTACCATAGTATGCAAGTAGGCTGGAGCAAAGCATTAAGTCAAACACATTTTAAAATTTTATTTTCCTGCATATTGTGAATGATGTGTGATTTCTAATAAATAAGGTAAACACCGAAAGGTTTGGTTAATGGCGTGCATATTGACAGTGCTGCATTGACATTAGAGGAGGCAGTCAGCAATAAAAGGGTGATCTTCCTTTGTGCAAGCAGACGTGACAGATGGTACAATCCCAGTGTCCGACACATTGCTTGCACCTATCAAAGCTCAGTCACATCGCTGCTGGCAGGTGAGAAGATTAAAGAGATTGGAAGTCACTTCTCTGTTGGCACATCCTGGGCATTTTGCTTGCAATGAGTTACCAGCCAGCATAGATCAGCTGTCCAAGACTCTGCATCCAGTCAAATAAATACACCTATGTGTGTCTGAATTCACACAACAAGCTGTTGGCGGGATGCTTTGATACAAAATGCCTTTTTAGGTGGATACATCAATGGAGGGTCAGCTACCACAAGGACAATTGCTTTTTTGAGGTATCACTGAGTGCCTCACTCTGCACCTGCTGACCAGTGTTGGGGGTAACGTGTTAATGTAATCAGATTACATTTGTCTGTAATACAGTAATGTAACTCATTGCTGTTGATAACTCAGTAATCACATTACTTATCAATTAAGTATCGCATTACTGGTAACGTGAGGATAACAAATCAAATTTCCGTTTTCGTGCGTGTTTGCGCAACACTTGTCCGAGTAGACGAAACAAAGATGGCAGAGCCACAGCTTAAGACGTCTTTGGAGGGGTGGAGGTATGCCAATTACGCCAAATTAGTTGCTACTTTCAGCCGTGAGTAAAGTAAGGCATTACTTTTGAGTAACTACCCCAACACTGCTGCTGACTACCATGCACTTTCTGACCATGACCAAACTACATTTAAAAAAAACTCCACCCATAATCCATCTTGACAACACTCACTGCCAACATACGGTGGCTGTAACATGCAGTAACATCTGAATCCACTGCAACAGAATTCCAGCTGACAATAGCTGACTCTCCATCCACGAGACAACTTTTTCATGGAATATCCCTTCAAGCATGATCTGATGCGCTGCTCTACACAAGCCATTTGCATTTTAACTTTTTGTTCCCTGCCTCACGTCCATTTTCTTTCAATTTCTGAAGATTCAAAACGCTCTGGATGGTCATAGATTTTTGGATCATATCACCACAGATGCTCAACAAAAAATGTTTGTGTCTCCACTGTTCCACACGTGCAATGATGTCACATTTAAAATTCATTGTAAGTCATCACTTGCCTTTATTGCTGTTGCTGGTGTGTTTCAGGTCTGACCCTAGTCCACACAGCATTCCGGGATGGGACAAAAACGTGCTTGGTTTATTGGCATTTCTTTAAACTAATAATTGTCTTGGGAGTCGCTAGGCGCCGGACGGAGCAACGTTGCCGCTGCTAAACAGTCTCGGGATGTGTACGTTCAAAAGTAGTTTTAATCGTGCAACAGAAAACTCAGATTAGACAGATAGTCTAGCTAGCTGTCTGGATTTACCCTGCAGAGATCTGAGGAACAGTTAACCATAGTCCTCAGAAATCCACCAGAGGTTAAAATGCCAACACAAAAGAAGTCCAAGGCAATAAATATCTGGCCTAAATTAGTGAAATCTGATGGAATTTCCATTGACAACGGACCAATCCCAGAAGTGGAACGTCATGGACATAGACTAGCATAGTACAAACACTTACTAGGTTAATATACCACTAAAACCCTGTCAGTGTTGTTTCCAAACATGAACCTGTGCATTTACAGGTAGAGCTGAGATTTGTGGGTCCTTCTGAGTTTCACACTTGTGTCTCACAGCAGCCATGATGTGTGAATGTGTGCTATGTGAGGTCTATAGAGTTTGCACTGCACGTTTTAACGTTGGGAAGTAGCAACTGTAATACTCATGCAGTTATAATCTCCCATCAGCTTCTAGACCTCATGTAAAGCTTTGCTGAGAGTGTGGTCGCTGTGACAGATCCGTGGCTGAATGAGCCTTCTTTCAAGTCTGGCTTTAAAAAAATAAAAAAATAAAAAGACTATCCATACTTGTTTTAAATAGACAAGGCCAAACAGTCATCTATATCTATCCACAAGGAGTCTGGAGTACACCAATATATGAGAAACCATAATTTACTGAGCATCAAAAAGGATGCATAAACAGCACTGAGATCCCAAAATAAAACAGATTAGTGCCTCCCAGCTCTGAACTTCAATTCAAAAAAATCACGTCAGGCTTATAACTCCTCAGTTTAGGTAGTAGGCATAGGCACAAAAAGTTCTCGCAAAAAGTTAGTCTGCTCCTGGAATGACATTTTTACACAACCGATTGATTAAAAACTTGGGCAGAAATCTTATTTAGAACATATCTAAAATATGTTTTTACCTCTGCACAAATTCACACAACCTTAGATTTGCATCCTAAGACTGTCTATGACTATACGTAGACATTGCTAGCAATTACACCCTTCAAAGTCAGTACTGTAGCAGTTTTGCAGGGAGACCTACCTTTGCTGTTTTCATCTTCTCCCGTCTCCTCCTCTTCCACTTCCTCCACATCCTCCATATCTGCCGGGTCAATCTCAGCCTGGTCTTTGCTGCTCGGGGAGACAGAAGGGGGAGAAAGAGAGAAGGGAAGGTCAGCCAAAACAGAGACCAACACTTTTAGACTGTTTGAGTTCACAGAATTAACACTAGCCACCAACTACTTCTGGCACGTTTAGGGTGAGGATGGCAGCGACTTTGGCCACCCTGCCTGCCGCTTTGACTGGCAACCAAATATTGAACTCTTTTTTAATTCCAAAAACAATTGCTCAGTGAAACTGAAAAATTAAGCCGGGCACTTATATTATCCAGATGAACTCACAAATTCACAACTGAAGCTTCAAAGAATAAGCATGAGAATGATTGAACACTTGACCCTGAAAATAAGCAATAGCTGCAGCCCGACTTGCTTATGCGTTGGTAATTAAGGAATTCAGTCATATTTCCTGACCAGAAAATATACAATTCTCAGCCGTTTAAACCAACAGTAAACAAAACTGAGTTACGACACCGCCGTACCATCAGGCCCTCTCATCCTCCTGTCAGTCTCCAGCACAGAATGAAAATCAATGGCCAACAGTGGAGAATGAGAGTACAGGGTGTGTGTGCATCCATTGTCCGCTGGAGCGTCGTTCCTGATGGAATGACATTAAGGTCCATCACTTAAATGTTTTGAGGTGTCTTATATGTGCGTTTTAGAGTGCGGATGGGGACGCATTTTTCTGTCCGAGCCCGGCCAAACCCGACTGGCATTAAGATATTTATGTCCGAGCCCGACCCAGTTAAAATCCCACCCCCCCATACTAATGACACATGTACGTGTAGCTTAATATGCACGTTTTGTTGTCACAGCTACATAAACAAATTTCACACACAGGCAGACGGACGTTAGGGTAATATTTTAAAATTTATTTTAATCACAGAAACGAACCTTTGCCTCAAGCGTTGGATCACTGACAGCCAGAGCCTTAGTAAACCACTGTATGCATTAGGGCACATCGAGGAGAGCCTTCCGCGCTGCCCGTTATAGGTGTAATCATGTTGTCTATCTGACCACGTTCCAAATCAGTGATATTATAGTAAGTGTTTTCCTTTCAACTGTCAAAAGACCCTAGGGGCCAGCTTCAGGTACCACAAGCTTTAGACCAAAAGAGGAGACTGGTGGCGGAGAGGCCAAGTGTAGCACAGAGTAGCTCTGGTAGAACAAGTACTTACTTGTCGATGTCTGCCATCTTAGCTGAGTCTCAGGTGATGCTAAAGAGAAGAAGAGAACATTGTTTAAAAATACTGAAGGACACACTAATTTTGACTAACGTTTGACTGTCACTAGATTTGAGTCAAACAGCATTTCTAAATAACTCATACGATAATTTTAACACATTTGAAAAAAATCCTCGATGCCAAGACCCGTCGGGGAGTCTACGACGGGCTTGCAATACACTGGTAGAAACCCTGCTGTCTGTGTCAATGTGTGCACATAGTGTTTTGTGTGCGTGGCTGTGACATCGTGCCACTATGTGCACTAAACATCACGTGGCACGTGTGAACTTGCGCATAAAAGATGTGGAGCGGCACCAGTCCCGTACGTTGGCTCGGCCAGATGCTCTCCACATTGTTTACATGTACTTTTTGTGACAATCTCACTTTTCTCAGTTTATGATGAGCTTTGAAACAAACGTCCTGCTTTTGGTGGACAGTTAGCATTTTTATTAAACTAACTTTTAATAAGTGGGGCCACTTGCTTATAAAACAAGACCTGCTCTTCTGGCTGGGACTCACCTACACCTAGGTGAGTCACCCCTCTCAGAGCCTTCTTCCCTTTAGAGAGAAGGATTACCATGGCACTCTTTTCAAAAGGAACAGATAGGGGAGACTTGTAGAGGTGATATGTGCCCAGATAAGACAATAAGGCAATAAATCATGACCTGGAAGTGACTATGGTGTCAAAACTCACAATCGCTAAGGTGGCTGTAAATCAAAACCAAAGCCCGGTTTATGGACGAGGCAAAAAGCTGCCTTTTAAATTTCAGTTATATGTGCAATTTATTTGAGGTGGTAGAAATTTTCATTATTGTGTTGGGCCAGAACAAATCCAAAGTTATTGACAAAAATGTGTGTTTGGTTAGCCACAAAGACAGATTCCATCACTGAAACATCAGGTCACTACTGACCAACTTCAGCCACACCTGCCTCTCTTCCTCAGGAGGCATTGAAATGATACCAGCAAATAACCAGGCCCTCACTCCCTCCACACTGGCCCAGCAACAGTACAGTGACAAAATGTATTTGATTACACAAAGTTCAGAATGCTACGCGACACCGTTTCAGAAGGGACCCTTTTCAACGTAACACGCATGATGCGACCGCAAGGCGTGGTGAGGGTAAACCATAGTACTCTGGTGTTACATTACGGTGAAGATGGATAGGATAGACATTGAAAGTTCCAAAATTGAAGCTGCAGAACTAAAACATGATGACACAGAACAACTTGTGCCAAAAAGAGGAGCCGTGTCTGTTTGGAGGGTTTTTTTGGTTTTAAAAAATGTGCTAACTGTACTCGTCACGCCAACGTTACTTGGCCGTGCTAACGTTAAGACCTGTCACCTCAAGCATGCAGCGGAGCAACATAATGAACGCAATAACAATCCACCTACGGTCCCACTATAGACCGTTGAGAAAGACTGGTTCAGAGCAATGATTAAAACACTGGATTTAAGATGTATTGCCTCGCTGAAATACTTAAGCCAAACCACTAACGTTATTCAAACACAGAGACAAGCTGACAGCGGGACTACGCCCACTTTTCTACAACAACCTAACGTTACCTGTGGTCAAGGTAGTGTTTAAACAGCAATCTTACAACTATTTTGTTTTGAAAAGGAAGCAAGTTAAAGTTGTTGGTATGTGTATTTAATTAAGTTTATTTTACTACTTTGTATTTTGAACAATAAAAGAAAAAATTGTTCAGATTCTGTAAATGTTTCATGCATTCTCCTTCATATAACGTTATTGTATAATGTTGTAGCAAACCCTTTAGTAACCCAAACTTTTAGTAAACATGACATTGAAAGTTTTTTTTTTTTTAAATATTCTGACAGTACTGAATACTGACAGTAAAATAAGAAATTATAAACCTATATAAAAGACCCAGTCAATCAAAAGAAAATACTGTAATACCGCCAGAATCTTAAAAAAAATACCGTGATACAAGTGTTTGGTCATACCGCCCAGCACTAGTGACCAAAGATATAAACCCTTGAATGAGTACACGGACGATAATTGCAACCACAAAGTCTAGGGTTGGGTACCGTTCACATATTTCCCAGTACTGATCCCTGAAATTCCGTACCTTTCTTCAGTACTTTTCCTCTGTAATAAAAATTAAACTATAAATAAAAATAAAATGATTAAATAAAAAATGTGCGCCCAGGTAGACCTCCGGCCTGTCAGTCAGTCAACAGGGCACAGAACACTGTCGTGCCTGCCCGCCCGAGAAGAAGTGTTAACCACACTGCGACCACTTTCGGCTCGCCATTATTATAATGCGGCGAACGCAGTTCGCGTGGAGTTTTGAAAAGTATAACGACACTTAACTGGCATTGCCGTGACTCAAACAAACTGCCGAGTCGACATAGTTTTGCTCCGCCAACACCGCAGCTCTCACTCTGTCAACATTCAAAAAGGACAGAGAAGCTCGCGTTACACGCTCTAGTAAATAAAACGTATTTTGGTTCGTAGCCAAAAAGTACCGATTTCGGTACCCAACGCTAACAGAGACCTACATTCTCTTACAGGCAGGCAGCGCCATTCAAGCTGATAAATCAAATAGTCTATAGCAGGGGTCATCAACTACATTTTCCAAGGGCCAGAATGTTTCCAAGCAGACACTCCGAGGGCTGGACTTACAAATAAAGAAAATGAATTTATACCTAATATGCCTATTGTTGTTTGAAATTTCCACTTTCTTACTGAGTTAATGCTATATTTAAAAAAAAAAATCCCCCCCCCCCCCCCCCCCATGTATTAGTGTGAGCAAACTCTAAAAAACATGGAAAGTCCATGATGATAACTAGCTCTTTAACTAGAAAAAGATCTCAGACTAGGAGGCAGTTCACTGAGGAGTGATTGTTAAAGTCTGTCATTAGGGAAACATGGTTGTAGTATTCAGCGTCCTGATTGGTGGAAAATGCTTGCAGAAAGAAATGGCTGTTGACAGGTAATTCTGAAAGGACTGATAAGCAGACTATGCATTCGTCATGTATGCCCCATTTACAATGAAACGATGCCGTTGCAAAATGATACAACAAGCATCATCAACAATGAAGAACACGAACATAACGATCGCGTCATTCACGTGCATATTAAGTAGCCACATGTATCCGTTTTGGTCTTATAATATATCCATAGGTTTACTGCTCCAGCGGAGAGGATGGCTCGTTCAGCCAGCAGTTACATTTCGAAGAATTTGTCCAAATTTCAAGATTCCCAGCAAACTAAGAATAGAGCCGTGTTCGCGTAAAACAGCGCAGCGGACAAGAGTTCTCGCTTTCTACATGTTCATGCCTGTCTATACAGGTGAGTGCATTGATAAGTATTGACTTTTTACTCACAAAAGGTTTTATTGTAGCCTACTTACAGTAATGAGACTAGCGTGAGTTGACCTGCCCCAGCGGCCGTTTGTAATCCTCTTTGTATCGTTCCCAGTCAGGTACTGCGTGTTTTAACGCACACACATGTCGGCTCGTCTGTGTGTGTGGAGCGCAAGCATCGCTGTACAGAATCTCGGCATATGAATAGAGATGCAAATACAGGGGCTGGGTTTGTGCTCTACCTGTGTAATGTTACCTGCTGTAAATGCTAAATAACAGAACGAATTTTTTCCTCTTCGCATTTTATGAATTCATGATTATTCTGCGGGCCAGACTAAACGCTTTGGCGGGCTGGATGTGGCACGCGGCCCGCCAGTTGACATTGGCTGATCTATAGAATAGATCGATTCAATAATCGATCAATTGTTTCAGTCATTTAAGCTTAATGTCTTAAATTGTCTTGATTTATATTATTGGCACAAATACCTTTGGATGGACTAACATTTTAAAGACGACTTTACGACCGGTGGGGACTGGAGTTATAACCATACAACTTGGAGTTCAAGCATGTGGTAGGCAAGAACAATGTCCTAGTGAATTTTTTGTCCAGGGGTTGAAGACAGTTACTTAGAAATGAGAGAACCAGGAATAAGTTAACACACAAGTTAGCTTACAACACACAAGTGAAGAAGACTAAAAGGGAGAGTCAATGAGAAGGGGATGACTTTCTGATTGCCTTGACTTTTTCCCGATAAAGCTGTGTTAATATTAACAGGTCTCAAATGTCTACAAATGAACTATCAATGGAGGGTTGCCACTGTTTGACGCCACCGAGGACTGGGCTGGTCCAAGAAAGATGGAGTGAAGTGCAGCGGAGCCAGAGGACAAAGGTAGGCCATTTCATCCTTACCTTCACGGATGCATGGATAAACTAAACTATGGAAGCCCTAAACGCAACGATAGCAAGTTTTCCCAGAGTTGTGGTTATGCTGTGACATTAATGGGCCTAAATCAGTTTCATATTTGTAATTTTTCTATACCTTTCATTTTTACAAGTGGAAAATATTAATATCATGATACTTATTTCTACCCTATCGCCCAGTTCCAAACCAGAATTTCACATTAACCAAATAAGACTTTCATTCCAATAGGGCACCGATCATTGCAAGATTCCTAATCCTCGTCTTTCAGTGTCACCTTTCTGCTGGCTTGCCATACTGTCAAGTCCTTAATTGCATTCACCTGTCATCCCAGGGGTAAATCAGCCCTTATTAGATGGGGAAACTGTAACTAACAGCAGCACAGCTCTGGGTCCCAAGGCCCAGAACTTAGAACCTCTGGAGTCTCACATGATCAGAAAATCAGCCACTGAAATGAGTTTTAATAGAGAGCTAACAATTTAAACCAAGAAAGGGCATTTAATTTTTTTTTTTTTTTTAAATGAGCACGACATATATCCTTTGAGCAAAGCCATCATATCAACACCATTTCTCTATATATTAGCTGGCCTACATTCAGCTAATACAGCAAGATTATTCAAGTACAGAGCTGATGTGACAGTTCACTGAGCTCAGAACAAAGTCACGTGGCAGATCAAATTGTTTCTTCTTCCATACAGGGATAACTGATGAAGAGCGCGGTCTGTGTGTGGACTGATTTGGGGCTTTAATCATGTCCCATTTCTCAACAAAAACTGAATACACTTTAAAGCTTTCACTTTTTAGTCAACAATGGACCAAATGAACAAAGGCACAGCATGACAAAGGCATATATGCCCCATATCACACTACAATATCTAAGGTAAGATGACACCCACCCCCTAAGCCACCTTATATACTCTTATATACTAATATGCCAAATTATTGATGGGAAAGTACTGTAGAAAGCTTTTAGCAGCAGCACATATTTCACATATACTGCTGTTGTGCAAAATAGGATGTCAGGATGTTTAAAGTCGGGGTGAATACTTATTTTTAATGGAAACAAATAATTGCAGGTAAATGTAATTAAGACAAACTGCTCTACTGGGAGAGCAGGCTCCATCATTTTCAATTAAAGCAAATGATGCATGTAAGGGGCTATGATTGCTGTTATGTCACGTGTTACTGTTCAAGTTCCTATAATACCTGTACTGCACATGTTCTCTTCATGTAACGTTTCTGTCATTCTATCTCATTGAGGACATGAACACTCATCTGATCTGCCCAGGTGACGACTCATGATATTAGACATCTGATATATTTGGCAAACATTACAGTTTTAACAAGTCGTGTTCAGTACTACAAGTAGACATTTTAAATCATATCACCCCTGTCACAAAAGGCCAACATATACCAAATAGACACGAGACAATTCATGTTCTAAGAACTGTGTATGAACAATATTAACTAACTTCACATGTGTAATACTGGTCCGGGAGACTGACCAAACCGACCTTGTACTTTATGGGAGAGCCTTTTCTCCTAATCCTGCCCAGCGACCACGTGTTGCATGCTCAGGTCTAGCAAACCATTAATGACTGACAAAAAGCCCAGGGTGGGTGCCTGCCTGCTCACTCTTAAGTGAAGCCACGTTCAAAAAAAAAAAAAAATAAAAAACTTATTTGGACCAAGCGAGCCAGCCACCCTTTTGGAAGGTTTTCTGACCGACGTCAAAACAACAAACGTCCACTCGCTTCTTCCACAAACAAGCCAACCCCTAGGCTACTAACAGGCTAACTTTAGCCGGCCTGCCCGTCTTGTCACTGCACTGCCTCGACGTGTCTGGCTACTTAAGCTAGCTTATGTGCTGCTAGCTTGATGCGCACTACTTGGGCTGAGCAAGTGGGACGAACATCTTCGACGGACACGGTTCCGTAGCTAGATGTGGGCCAGTTAGGAAGTGGTGCCAACGCTCCGGTACCATGCTGCAGCTTCCTTTATGTAATAATACCGACTACTCAGTTAAACAAACCGCCGCGCGCTGCATTTTTAGAGTCCAGACACCCATCCACAATTTCCCACCCTGGATAACGTTATCATCCTCCAAAAAATAAGGTCAAGTCCCAAAATACAAGACACGTGTCAACAAATGTCGAAAACGCCGATAATTACCCGACGTCGTGTCGTTTCTATCAATGCAACGATTGCCATAGAAATCCAGGGTAAACGGACATACACGTTAATCGTTGTTTCATTATTTTTTTTAATCGCGTGTAACGTTAACACACATCATGGTGGAGCCAGTCTCAATGGCTGCTACCGCTGTCTGACTTGACTAGCATTAGCAAAGCGGAGCAGTCTTCCTCTGTCCGTTGTTAATTAAAGCAACAGAATTGAAATGTAACTACTGAAGCGACGTCTAAGCTTGGGGCGTTGGCGCCGAAGCCATTTGCAAGTCCTGTCCCTTACCTTCGCTATCTGGCCGGAGGCTGGACTGGTGAAGCGGCGCTGCGCAGTGTAGAGGTCCCAGGGAAGAAAGAGACTCCGCTCCGATGGCGGTAAAAGGGAGAGAGATCCCGCCGCCTGCGCTCATATACATCCAACGTCATCACGTAAACCAGCAGTCACCGAGGCAACGCTGTTCATGGGAGGGGCGGCGGCGAAGGTCCCTCTATAGGGTGGAACAGGGTGTAAAGGATCATCATCATCACCACCATCTTCATCTTCCCATCATTTTATTAAAGACTCCTCTATCTCACCTAATTCAATCTTATCATTATAATCATATTTCTCTCCCCCCTTCATCATCATCATCATCATCATCATCATCATCATCAATTTCCTCACCAGTTCATTCTTAACCATCATCATCAAGTTCAGCATCATGATCATCTCACCATTATCGCCATATTCTAATCAGCAACAGCAGCTCCATCATCCTCATCATCCACCTGCTCCTGACTAGAGCAGTAGCGCAGTCATCTTCATCTTCATCATCACTAGCTGATACAAAGCCCTCATAATCATCGGTCACCCTCATTGGTATAGCCATCATCCTCGTCTTTACTTTCATCAGCAATAGCAGCATTATTTCCATTAACATCACGATCATCACTTCAACTCTTTAGCCATCATCATCATCATCATCATCATCATCATCATCGTGCATTAAACTCCCCCTTCCCTTTATCATTTTCTTTTTTACATTGTAATTTTATTATGTTCATTATTTTGTATGTCATCTAGGCTATTGCATGTCTGACCATGGAGAGGATCCTTCCTCTGTTGCTCTTCCTTCCATTTTTCCCTCGTTAAAGAGTTTTTTTTTTGGGGGGGGGGGGGGGGTTCTTATCCGAAGCGAAGGTCGCTAAGGGACAGAAGGTGTTGCTGTACAGATTGTAAAGCCCCCCCCCCCCCCCCCCCCCCCCCCCCTGAGGCAGATTTGTGATATTGGGTTATATAAATAAAATGGACATGAACACTGAGAACATGAGGGCTCAAGTAGCAAAGTAAAAGTCGGTTAGAATATTTTTCTACAGTTTGAAAACATTTCTGCTCAAGATCCACTGGAAACTTTCCACAGCTTTCAGTCACATCTCATGGACTTCATCAGCAGATAGGTATACAATTACATGTTTAAATCCAAGATCAATTTTTATCTGTATAATTGCATGACATTAAAAACTCTAGTGCATTATTTTGTGATTTAATTTCAGGTATTCAGGCCTATGATTAGGAGCAGTGGTGGACCTGCCAAAGAAGCCATTGAAGTGCTATCCAGGATACGTGTTTGTCCTGCCAGTATGAGAGAAGCTGCTACACCTCTCAGACTGATGAGATACTACAATGATTGAATTGGCACCTGCCTTAATACTGAGCCACCTGATGGCCTCCCTGAGGATTAACTTGGGCGTGATTACACTTACAGCTCACTCTCATCTTTGATTTGTTATGTTTATTTAAATTAAACCATATTAACTAAGATTTATTTTTAATCAGAAGCAGCCTGATTATTGGACTGATCTTTGGTGAATCAATGACAGGGGGGAGTCCTATAATTTTATCCAAGCATGGCAGACCTCTGCATTTTTATAATAATGCGCCTTCTTGCCTTGTTTTAATGCCAGCTAAGAAACACAAAGAGAAGAAATAAGAGCATCAATCTGGACTCACCTCATTTTGTTCAAGCTTTCCCAGCATGCACCCATAAACATGTCTATTTCTGTTTATTTCTTGTAGTTGTTGCAGATTATATCCTCTATGAAAATGGCTCCTACTTTAAGGTATGTCACAGCTTTCATTTGGTTCAAATTGCATTTTTCTCACCTGTCAAAAACATTGCAAACAAACAAATTGGAGGGAGAAAATGCTCTAGATTGTGAATAAACTGCTCTAAAAATGAGTGCCAGTACCAAGGTCCTTCTAATCAAGAGCGGTCACTTGTGTTCAGCATCCCACTAAATGAGAGACAATTCCATAGATTTCCAGGAGATTACACGTATCCTGGATTGTTAATAAATGTAGAAAACGTCTAACCTACATTACAGATACAATTCTCAGTGATGAGGCATGTCAAAACAGATAGACTCATACACAAGCGCTTGCTGTTGACCCTGAACAAAGCCAACGTGTGATTCATCCATCAGGCAGCACCAGTCTGAGTGTTACTAACACTAAGCGCGCTGCTCAGTGTCAACTCTCTCTGAGCGTTATATGGAACCAGTCCAAAGGTCAGATCTGTCATCAAACGCTTTTATCAAGAGGAAGCCTTCCCACGTGTGCCTTCCACGTCAGAAAACTCATAAGTGAATATATCCCTGAGTCATGACGGCCAGTAGCACAGGAATAGACAGTGGGCCAGAAAACTGCAGTATTCAGGGATGATTCTCTAGCCCTGAGTGCTGCAGGTATGACCAGCGTGATACTGGTGGTTGGTGAGCAGCTTCACTGGGCCAGCTGGGAGGCTAAGAGCACCTTGAAGTGGCAGGAGGAGACAGAAACTGTTATGGTTTTGGTATTTTGTTCCATTTCTGTTGCCTGGTTTTGTTTATTTCGGTTGCCTGTATTATTTCTGCATGTTCCCTGTGTTTGTATATTTATTCTGTATATTTCTGTTTAGTTATCTCCTTGTCTATTGTGTTTCCCTTGTCTTGACCGTGTTCTGTGTATTGTGCATTTTTGGTTAATTCCTGTTCTCTGTTGTGTTGTGTCAAGTTTATGTGTTTAGGTTATGTCATGTTTCCTGCCTGTTTTTCCCAGCTTCCCGTTTTATTTCTGTTTTCTGTCTCCGCCCCGCCCTGATGTGTTTCACCTGTTGTATCACCTGTCCCTCGTTTGTTCATTACCTCTTGTATTTAACCCCCATGTTCCCTTTGTCTCTTGTCAGTTCGTCTTGTGTTGTGCCTGCATGTGTATTCCTCTGTGTTCTGCCCTCTGGTTTTTCCTGCCTCTGTTTTGCCGTTTTTGTTTAATTAAATCCTGAATCTCACACCATCTCCTGCCTGCCAGTCTCTCACTGCATTTGGGTCTTCTATTCCCGCTACATGCAACAGAAACATATCCACCTTTTAGCTTTCTTTCTAAATTAATTTTCCTCTTTTGAAGTGATGTAAAATCTCCAACTGTATCAGTAAATTCAGTTAGTGTTCACAATGGGCCCCAGTGATTTTTAACTGTTCATTTGGGAATTTTAGACTTGAACGTTTCAAATAACAAGGAAGCTCCTTCTCTCAACAAAATGCTCTCCGATGAGTTTGCAGTTATGGAGGCAGCCTAATCTGATGATATCTGATGAGCTTCAACCTGAACTGGATTCTGTGAGCAACAGTGTTTAAATTACACTTAGGTGCACCAATCCAAGACAGAGCAGTTTTAGAAGATATATAAGCAGCATCAACAGATACTGCTCAGAGCCCTGCTGCATGGGAATGAGAACCAGGTGTATGCTAAAAGGCAATACACGCCAGCCTCAAAATGCCAACCTAAGTTTGGGTCTGGAGTCATAACGCATGCCACCAACTTCTCCACAGCTGCCGTGAATGAGAACCCTTCTTCTCAGGCTGAAAAGATGTCAGTCTGCAGGGTAGTTAACGCAGGACTGACGCAGGTATTTAATGGCCATTGGAAGACTGTGGTTGCACTGGGAAAGCTTGGTTGGACAGACCACAGTGATAGAGAATAACTCTATTTAACTACTATACTATAGTGCTATCACTATATAGTAATACCACTATACCATATTTAACTATATAACTTTATTTATGTGTTGAATTTTTACTTTTGTTTCAGAGGTTTTATTTCAGCAGGATATTGTAAAAACCTAATTGATTTCCCATGACATCTATCAGATAGATATAGAGAATGGATTTCCAAATTCAAAAATTATATAGAGAGTGGATTTCCAAATTCTAAAATGATAAAATGATATACGCAAAGTCCAACCCCTCATTAACTCTGCTTCTCTTCATAGTCGTCAGATTCATCTACCAACCGTTTGTAGGCTGGCCCAGGTTTGCCTGGGACCAGCTCTGAGTTATGCTGCTATAGTTTTAGACTGCCGGGGGACTCCCTTTGACACACTGAGCACCTCTCTCTTTCCATCTGTCTGTCCCAGTAATACTTGTTACTAACTTGGCTCCTTAGGTTTTCTCGCCTTGCAGATTTCCTTGGATTGGGTTGGCACCTAAATCGTGGTAGCAGCTGCTGCTGTGTTCCTGCTCGACGCCCTGCACTGCTACTACTATTATTTCTAGTCATAGTTCTATTATCTGTATTGTTACTATAATTGCCACTGTTCATCATACCAACTGCTATAATTATTACAAATCATATTTCTGTACATCTGTATCAGTGTCTCTGTGTCCCAACCGGCAGTGGCAGATGGCCGCCCACCAAGAGCCTGGGTCTGGCCGAGGTTTCTGCCTGTTAAAAGTTTTTCCTCACCACTGTCGCACCAAATGCTTGCTCTTGGGGGGGAATTGTTGGGTCTTTGTAAATGATAGAGTGTGGTCTAGACTATACTCTATCTGTAAAGTGTCCTGAGATAACTCCTGTTGTGATTTGACACTATATATAAAATGTAAATATATATACAAGATTGGGAAATCAGCTGTCATTTGCAGAAGGTTTGTCTTTTAAGACCAGTGACAAGGTGCGGTGGGGAGTTGTGGAGTCCTGTGATGATCCATATCAAGGTAGTTTATTTAAGTTCCAATTTTGGATCCAAGCTCGAAAGCATCAATCTACTACATTCTCTGTGTCAACTTTGTGCCATCTAAAATGCTGCTTTGGATTCTACTATGTTATGACAGAGCTGCTCTTATTGCATAGTTAATAAACAAGCACAAACCGTCTGTCACTGCCTCTTTTTCTTTCAGAGGGTGGCATTTTAGTGACATCTGGCTTTTGTGTAAACAACCCCAGTCAAAAACATAGGCAAAAATATGAAATCCATTGTCCCATCCTGGGGTCATCTCTATGCTCTCAGGGTCCTATGTATCTGATATAAACTAACATTGCAAGAGTTTGGTAAGGGCTAGCTTTGCGGTTGAAATTTGCGAAAGAATGAAGGGATATGGACGTTTCAAATGCAGTTTGAATGGTAAAAATCTGTTGAGCCACTGTGGAGATATTAATGTATCAGTAGGCTACAAGCTGTAGGTGGGCGATTTTAACAGATTTGACCCAGGGAAATAAACATTGGACATTTGACCTAGTGAAAAAAAACATTGCTGAGAACATAAAACTGTCTGAATGGTCTCCTAAATGAGTCACATTAAGAGGATACTGAGTTGAAGAACATAGGACCCTGAGAACGTGTATACGCTCCCGTGGACAACCATACATGTCCACACACCTGTAGGCTTTACTATTCTGACTAGAATGGTTTCAAATTACAGCTGGGCTTTGAGCTAAATGCTAATGTCAGCAAGCTAATTCATTTGACTACTGTTCAGCACCATAGTTTGTAGTTTTAGCATGCTCGAGGCTGGTTAAGGAGTCAGTGCAGGTGTTTTGTCTAAAAGGATCTGACATTGAAATTCTGACCTGTGGTGACGCTAGATGAAAAGACATACAGATCCATCGTTAGTGGTGCTGACATTTTTGGAGATATTTGAAGTTGTGGATTAACCAACCGGCCAAGTGACATTGCAATTTCTAAAGCCACGCTGCTAGCATAACAAAACATATAACAAATACACAATATGTTGGGCATCATGCTGTGCAATGTAATGCATGTCATGAGCAGACTCTTCAGTGCAATACCAGTAGAGATTCTACAAGACAGAACTAAGCAGCAGTTGATGGATTGACAGACTGACAACTATCAACCCAGAGTCCATAGTAACCAAGCAGCATTTTAGCGACTGTGTGGGCCTGTATAGTGCCAGGAGCCATGCTGTGAAGCATAGCAGTGAGTTAGCGGACAGAAGAACAAGTCAGTCTTATTAAGAGAGCAGTTGTTTTGAAGTAATTGGGAAATAAATTTGAATTTGCAAAGTGGACTGGGTTTGCGCTTGCTCATATTAATTAGGCGGGCCTCTAAATGTTATCTGAAATGTCACAGTCCTCCCTGAGCATATATTTCAGTCTGGGCTTCTCATTCTAGGATCCACTATCACATTGTTAATGGTGATTCACAAGAGCTATCAAGTTTTAAGTGTATAAATAGTTCCGCTTTGTTTGCACACAGTGAGTGACCTGTCTGTGTCGGCAGGGGAAATACACACCACAGTTACTGCAACTGCATTCAAGTTGAATATTAAAGTTTCACCATCACCAACACCCTCTGCATTATTAACAGACCAAGGACACTCAGCTACTGAGGGGAGGCACACCTGCGAGCTTCTGCAGCCAATTAAGCAACAAATAAAGAATAATGTGTTGAGAGTGTGTGGATACTAGTTTCAGCAGGAACAAACACTGCAATTTCAAATGTTTTTGTTCATTTAATTGTTGACAGACAGAGAGTATTTAGTTTTGAAGTTGGCCTGTGATGTGCACTCTTGACTCCACTGTGAACTTTGCCCTTGTGGTTGAATCCGCAGCTCCTGAATCCAGTGGAAAGCGGTGACCCAGAAGAAAACAGTGATATTTTGTTATAGGATGAGATCTCCCTACTGAATGGAGGGCATCTGACATAGCAGCCCACACTGGAAGGTGCTCCTAATGTTTGAGGACATGTTCCCACTCACACCTCCCCCATCCCTTTGGTGTGCAGCACAAACTTCAAAGTAATGTATAATGTGTTCTCTGCATGAAGTTCATTAATTTCATACGAGCACTTCATGTAGCTCTGTGCCGATACTGCACAGGTCACGCATACAACTAAACTGAAAGCTGTTACACAAGCACAACAAGACCCTTTTGTGTCAAACTCAGCACAAACAATGTTTTATGGACTAAATGCCGAGCTTGTGTTATTAAAAAAAACTTTCGTAGACTCATACAAATATTCTTTCATGAGATTTACAAAAACATGCAAACATTGGACACTTTGGTAACAAAATGCACAATCAGTAAATCTGTCGTTGCACGAACAAACGGAGCATGGCAGAGTAGATACTTGATACAAGTTCTCTGTCATGCACTTACTGAAGCTTGGATTGATCATGCGTGATGCATTTTCTGTTTATTAATTTAAGAAGGGACAATGCAAATTAATTAACATGGGCACTTGAGCCCACATGTAAATGTTCCCAATTTCACCATACAGGTACATTTTCATCTGCATATGAAAACATATGAGAGCACATAAACACATAAGCACAGGCAAAAGCACATAGGCGCAGACAAAATGTGAAATGGAAGCAGTACAATTTGCCAAATGTTTTTCAAACAATGACTGTTTAGACCTTACTCATATGGATAGACAGAAGACAGGTGCATTATGTTGGAGGTGTAATTTGAGAAGTTTCTGTGGATGGTTTGATACATTTTTCTGCAGCCGTGCAAATGAGAAAAACGTCCCCGTGAACACGTATAAATAACGTGACATTTACACAAACTGCCGTGAGACTGGGTTGAATAAAAATCCTTATACAGCCACCTTTTAAGACAGGGGCTTAGCGTTTCATGCTAAAAAGATTCAATATCACTGTAACAGATGAGGTGATCATCAATCTCAGAACTCATCGACTATCGGTCCGACACCTCTGGGAGCAACGGCCAATATGTCAGGGGTTTTGGTGTAGCCAGCAGATTTCCAGCCATGATTTCCTCTTCCGTGCGCCATTGTTTGCAGGCCGATTAACAACTTGAGACGCGAGAATGGAGTTGGAGTTGAGAAACAATGTCTATAAACAGTATATGAATGAAGATATTTATTTAAAGCTAATACATAGCTAAGTCGTTGTCAGAAGATAGCAAGATTGCATTTCGGCCAGTGCGTTCCATATCTTCTGCTCTCCACAGGGACTGTTGACCTGCATACAACCAAAGCCAATTCAAATGTGATTGGTCAATACTACAAACAAACTACAAATGGAAACCAAAATGCTTCCCATTCCAACATCCCGCCTCGTTGGCTTCAGATTCTGCATTCATATGCAGATATCTGTTTATAGAGTTTAACTGATCATGGAATCATATCACATCACATCCTTGCCATGCCTTTGCAAGATTTGGGGTCCAAGTCACAGAAAAGGAACTGGTGTGATTAATTTGGTATTATGCTCCTGACACAAGGGTGACAGTCAAACAGTTACAGGATAACTAAGTTAAAGAAAGCCACATTATTCTTTCACTTCTTCATGTTACAGTTGTGTAGAAGAGATCTGACACGCAAGTATTTTTTGTAAGGATACTATGAGACATTTCAGATGCCAGATTGGTTGTCTTCCATTTTGACACACTACAGGGTTAAAACCAGCTGTTGCTGAGCCTGACGCTCATTTTTGTTTCTGTTGCTGTATTTGTCGGGGCGTACCATTACCAGGCTGATATTGTGTGGTCTGAATTCAGCATTGGGCCACGACAAGCCTCTACAACAAGGTTCAAGGCTTCATTGTCATTATACAATACAGGACTGAACAGGACAATGAAATGCAATGCTCCTGGTATCGCTTCTCCAAGTGTGCAGAACTCCCTCTTTTGGGGTTTTTGATGATGGTAGTGGAAAGCCCAATAAATTCTCTCATACAGTAGGTGTTCAGCTATGTTGAGTTACTGCGAAGGCCATATGTTTCACATCATTTTTCTACTCGTCAAACCATTCAGTGAGCCCTGTATGAAGGTACACGTCATGTTTCCCCAATCATTTATCCATTTTACCTCTAATCTATCCCCAATCTGGATCTGTTGATGTTGTTTGATGGCCCCTAAAAGACTTTCTCTATGAGATTGGTAAGCAAGCATCGACATTGTATAAGAATAAAAATCCAGAGCCTGGAGGAAGTCAGTAGGAAGTGCTATAGACCATAGGCACAGAATGTATGTGTTTTGGATGGCATCATTATAAAAGCAAGGATTTGCTTTTGTGTCAAAACTGCAGTCTAATAATAACACCTCGGACTAAACAATGTTTCCAAAAAACTGCGCAGCCTCCATTAGGTGGAGAAATGCCACGTACTTCACAAGGGCAGCTGGCAGAACAGTGCAGGAATGCATCTCGTGGCCATCAAACTGCAAATTGCCACACAGAGCCTCCCATCCACACAGCGAGCCTCCCTAATGGGCTGTTTAATGAGACCATCGAATGCAAATGGGACCTTAGCTGTGACTCTTGAGCGCTCAGGCAAGGCATTCGGCTTCAGAGCGTGTGGGGGTGAATATTCCACCTCGACAATTTTCCGTTCAAGAGTAGACACAACACTTGTCTCCAGAGTGATCTCTGTGGGAAGCACAGGCTGATGTTGTTGCACATTGACAAGCATTGTGTCACACTTACCTTAATTGATGACTCACAGCCCAGCTGATACAGCTAGATGTATCAAGTACTAAATAATAACTTTTGTGTGTGTGTGTGTGTGTGTGTGTGTGTGTGTGTGTGTGTGTGTGTGTGTGTGTGTGTGTGTGTGTGTTTCTCATTTGTAGTATTTAGCAGTGCCAATTCTTGTCACAGTAATCCACCATCTGCTCACAATCTGCTCACACATTCCACCTTCTAATTTCTCTTACCTGGGATAATATTCCTCCTTCATCCACATGACAACATGGAAACGTCTTTTCTAACCAAAGCTTTTCTCAATGATATCATATGAACCGAATCACTGTCACACTGCGCTAACACAAAAATCACTTTCCGGTAGACAAATGGCAGTTGATTTGAAAAGCAGATATGTGAAATCAGCAATCTGTTGTCATTTCCAGCTGTAACTGTAATGTTTAAAGCTATATAGTTAAACACGGTGGCCCAACCCATCTGACATTTCTGTTATGCTGTGGTGTCATTTTCTTTAGTCTGTGGCCCAACAGGTAAATTAGGTCTCCAACCTAATGAAAACATGGATAACACCCCAAAAACAAGTTCACAGGTCGGCGTGTAGCCATGCCCTAAAGCATCCCCGGCTTTATCTATTTTAAAATAAATGGGACCATAATTTAAAAATGAACATCATGCTTATTTAAACTAAAGTAATTTTCTCATGGACTTCTATAGAAACTGACTTCATTTTGCAATCAGTGAAATTACCCCTTACTGGAAATGAGATATATAAGATGTATTGTTATAGGTACACAAATACAGAATCATTGTTCTCATCTGTAATAACCAAAACACATAGACTTTAAGGGCCTTTAAGGTCAAAAGTCATGTATTAGGATTACATGCTGACCACTTCTGCACCAACAAAGCAAAAAGCCTGAGTTCGGGGCACCTGGATAGCTCACCTGGTAAAGCGTGCACCCCATGTACAAAGTCTTTATCGCAGGGGCCGCAGGTTCAACTCTGACCTGCGGCCCTTTGCTGCATGTTATTCGCCCTCTCTCTCCCCGTTCACATCTTCAGCTGTCCTATATTAAAAAGGCCTAAAATGAAAAAAGAAAAAAAAAGCCTGAGGCCATAATTCTCAGTTTCAGTGGTTTCCTGCTCACTGGCTCGGCAGGATGGAACTGATGACAACGCTGTCATCAACTGCAAAGAAAGATGTGACTCGACATCTTCTCGGAAGCTGTAAGGAGAGATGGCCGACGGAGATGCCAAATTTAAATATTAATGGCAGCTCCTTTAACCGTTTCCTCAGTTTTCTCCCATATCTCCTCTCCACCCAGACAATTTTCTTTTGATTATCACAAGGGTGACGGCAAACCTCTGATGGCTGAGTTAACACAGCAGGAGATGACGGGGAGGGAGAGCAATACAAACTGCTGGCATAATGTTAGCTCAGCAGCAGCCAAATCATATGGGAAATCAAATAGGAGACAAATAACCTCTACGAAAACTGACAAAGACAACATCCTGCAATGGCTAACAAGACTGTGGTGGGTGTAATCCACCGAACTCCTGACAGACTGGATCCCAGCCCGCGCTCTCTGTCTGCCACCACATAGCATTATGGGAATTTCAGTTTGATCTGCCAGATGGGATGTTTATCACAAACCGCCACTGTAGAAGTTGGGGGCAGTGACTTGCGGCAGCAGAGGAGCTCAATCACCGCACGTTTGATTTTCTGTCTCAGCCACTTTTTGTCCCAGTGTGATGTACGGCATCCTCACTTATATTCTTTCTGTCTTTTTTCTGAAAAAAAAGGAGGAGCTAGCACGTCACTCAGGGGACAACAGGAAGGTGAGTTACGATGCTGCATCGGAACTGAGCATTATTACGAAATGTCACGTCGGAAGCCTCACACATGCGCGTACACACACGGCGGCTGAATTGTAAGGATTGGTCGTGACATTTGGGTACCCTGTAAGCACACACACAGTTAATGGGAGGGAAATCAGATCAAGCTTGGCAGGGGACACATAGAAAGAAAGGGAGAGGCAACTGGCAGCCGCCTGCCGTCCCCAGCTTACACAAGAGGCTTGATAAATACTTAACTAGCCTGTAGCACATGGCATAAACACCTCTTGCGTAACAAGCAGTGAACCGGTCTCTGGAAGCTGACGGCGAGAGGTCAGAGGGGAGGGATGGGGGGAAGAAGAGGGGGTAATAGTATTTAGGGGTTACAGCGAGCGTATGACACCCCCATCCTCTGTCTATGTGAAGCTTCCAGCGGTGATCTTCTGGATATTATTCTGATGTTGCGTCACGGCCTCATGTTTGCTCCTGGATGATGTGGTGCCAATTCTCTCTTGTAGCAGACACATCATGGCTGTTGGATGAAAACCTCACACAAAAGAAAACCAATGATGAATTCCTGATAAAGTTTTTGTGAGTTAACTTAAAACTGGTTACCATAGAGAAACATTACACCCCACTGCTAAATGAAAACTGCACTTGAATTAATTGGTTTAGATCCAAAATGATACTGTATTACTTTTTTATTTCAAAGATGGAACATGTACTTACTGAAATGTCTTTTTTGACAAATTGACTAGGAAGTAGCGATTGAGTTTGATTGGGCATTGAAAACTGGTATATATATATATATATATATATATATATATATATATATATATATATATGTATTTGTCTGGTCCAGAAGGGCACTTCAGCCAAAGAAGGTGAAAGGTCACTGGCTTAACAGAATAAGGACAGTCTTCCGTGTCCTTGCTGGTCAAATATGTATTCACTCTGCCACACACACACACACACACACACACACACACACACACACACACACACACACACACACACACACACACACACACACACACACACACACACACACACACACACACACACACACACACACACAAAAGAATGCCAAATAACCATGTAATCAGAGACAGGTATTACACACACAAGTTTTCAACTACTTGTTTCAACCCCTCAATCACACCATGTTTCAAGCATCATCAGGAAGCATCATGGACTACTACAGTCAATAAATTGTGCTGTACAGGTGGTGTGCTTCCTGCTTGGCATCTTTGCCTGCTGCACCTCCGCCGGTGCACACTGGGGCAGCTGCAGGCTTGTCAGCTGGAGCCAGAGTTCACTGATGCTTCACCCTAGAGCTGCAAAGATCAATCGATTAGTTGTCAACTATTAAATGAATAAATTAATTAATTCTGATTCCAGCTTCTTAAATGTGAATATTTTCTAGTTTCTTCACTCCTCTGTGACAGTAAACTGATTATTTTTGAGTTGTGTTAACTGGTTGCCTCTCACTGTTCTGCACTAGCATTAAGTAAAACTAACACAGACTGCTAGTTCTATTACAAGCGATGTGAATAGGGTGCCTGGATTGCTCAGTTGGTAGAGCAGGCACCCATATATAGAGACATAGAGGTTTACTCCTCTATGCCAGCGGGCCCAGACTCGACTCCAACGTGTGGCCCTTTGCTGCCGCTCATTCCCTCTCTCTCTCCCCTTTCATTTCTTCAGCTGTCCTGTCAATAAAGGCCTACAAATGCACACAAAAAATCTTTTAAGCTAGGTGAATATGAACAATATAAAAAATAATCCAGACAGACCTTAAAAATATGCCGTCTACAGGGATATTACAGTTAAAGAATATTTCTGTAAGTTGTTGGGTGACACTTTTACTGACAAGCTATTCTATTTTGTGTTTTAAGATCATTTGTACAAATGAACATCAGACCCTCTAATAAGATAAATAAAAAACTTCAGGAACAGATACTCCATAGGAAGTCATAGGAGCCCTGACACAGACAGACAATTGTGTCTACACTGGCAAAGCTTTGGAGGATGACAACTGACGTAATTAGAATGAGAAACAGACTCATGTTGCATATACACAGACCACAAACTGGGGACAGAGAAGCAAGGACTATGTGAGAAGCAAAGCAGAGAGAGAGCAATCCCTCACTGTCATTACTACAAAGTTATGGCATTTTCATTATCATTACAAGACACCCACCCCATCTCTCTCTGTCTCTCTCTCTCAATCTCTCTCTCTCTCTCTCTCTCTCTCTCTCTCTCTCTCTCTCTCTCTCTCTCTCTCTCTCTCTCTCTCTACATGCAGGTTTGACTGTGCTTAAAAATAACTCTATAGTGAAATGAAAAGGCCTCTCTTTCAGAGCTCTGGTTTGTGCTGTCAAGGTGCTCTGTAATCCTATTCCCCACTGTCTCTACAATGTGTCGCCACACTCGCTGGGCAGTGGAATAACAGGCCTGCTCGCCCGTTAGTCAGCATCACTCCTGTAAGCCCTGCTCCGCTGACACAAGTTGACCAGGATGACTAAAAAATATCAGACAATTACTATACCATTTGAAATGTGAAATGTCAAGCAATGATTGAAATCTGTGTGTATTCATGTCAACTATTTCCTACCAGAGTTAGGAATCGAAAAACTGAGCCTCCATGCAGCTGTTACACTCATTAAAGACACATCTGATCTGTGTCCCATATGGGTGGGGGAGGACATCAAGAACAGAACACGATGAAAACATTGTGCTTTAGATCACTGAAAGGACAAGGGAAATGAAAATAAGTCAAATAAATATGGTGCATAAAATGTATCAGTACTGTGATATGACACAACTGTTAAGTGACAAATATTCATAGAGGATTAAAAAAAAGCTCTGGAGGCGAACAGACGAAAGCCCTCACGCAGCAGTGTAAATAAAGAACAGCGATGCGTGAGTAAAACAAAGCCCAGAATAATGTGTTGACGACAAAAAGCAGCGAGGCATCTTGCACAAACTGCTTTCAAGACACAAGGCTATGAAGAACGGTCTAAAGAAAAACATTTCAGCTCTGGATCTGCTTCTGACTTCCTCCGAAAGCAAAGTTTCAGTTAAACCTCCTTGAAGGCGGAAGTCCTTTTTTGGATTCACCTCCATGCATTATTCATGGCCTGGCTGCTGCCGTGGGCCTGCTCCTATGCCATGGCCTATTTACAGAGCCACTCGTGAATCCATTAGCCGTGAATGGTGCAGTGCCCAGGCTCATCTATAAGCAGCTTCACATGCACATGAATCCATTCATAACCTCTTAGACAGTAACAACAGCAGCTGGGCCTTTTTAACCTGGCTGTGGCCAATTCATGGATCATGTCGTTCTGTCCATAAAAAAATATGATCAAACATAATAGCAAAACAAACAGCAGCATTACAGACTACATCATACTGAAAGTTGGGCACATACAAAGTTTTTTGTATGATATCCTACAAAATTAGGCAACCACCGGCTAGTCATGTGACAACCGATCAAGTAAGTGGAGAAAAATATCGTATTAAGTTACTTAACCGGTTACGCAGGTGACGCAGAACGTGAGAAAAAAAACAAAAACGTATTAACTATATTATTTTATTTTCAAACCCCGGTGTCCTGGGTGAAAGTCCTGTTTGTTTGACCCATTTAACACCCCAACCTGCCTACTTACGTATAATTTTAATACATGGAAATGCTTATACATCATCACCTTACTTCCTGCTTTGCCACTAGAGAGCACCACCACTATAAACGTTAATATGAGTCATATTTGCTGCTTGAAATAATGACCTATGGGAGTGTTTTTTTTGTTTGTTTGTTTTTTTTGGGGGGGGGGGGGCAATATTCGTGCTAATATTGGATTTTATTTAGATTTAAAGGTCCGTGATGGAGGCTTTGCAGCCATTTAGCTAGGAGTTTGTTGACACTTGTTCTTTTTACCAAGTGGGAAATATTGTCGCTGTCCTGACAGGAAATACTCTGAAACTGACATGAACTGTAATTAAGGTGTGAATGTTGTGACGTGTCACAATTACAGCCTCATAGAGCAGCTAGCATAGCTGCAGACTTTTATTCGTGTGTACACTGTATATCAAGCTTATGGCCCTTTCGCAGGTCAGGTACTTTGAAGTGAATTGAACTGCAACATTGCAACATTGAATGTCAGCGTGTGAGCAGTTGTCCACAGGGAGAGCGGGTTGGGCCTCTGAGGAGACGAGGGACAACTGGCTTCTAATCCTCAGGTTCAATGAAAAGCGCCTCATCGGCAGGTTTGGGCAGAGCGAGGTCATTGTCCGCGGCCGTTTGCAGGCACGTGCTCGGCTGGTTCTGGCCTTCAGAGAGCTCTCACGCTACATCCTGAGTCTCTGCTGAACACTGCAGGATGGTTTATCAGTAAAAGTGAATAAAGTTAACTACAGACAAAGAAAGTTACATAACACAGGGAGTGATGCAGATCTCAGGCCAGTGTCAAAGTGGAAAAAATGAATCACTGTTTTCACACAGATGGCAAAGTTGCCCACCAAGGCTTTTTCCTATTTCTCTCTTTCTATAATTCTAGTAAGACCACCTGAGAGGACATTCATCACTGTTATTATTGGTATAAAGCTAATGATGTCCTCCAAGACATTAAGAGCCCTATCTTGCACCCAGTGTCTTTGCTAATTTATATCCCATCCAGCGCCCACGTCGTTTAAATAGCAAATGCAGCAGCGCCCATGGGCATGCTGGTCTTACAGGGAGGTGTGTTCAAGTGCATTCTTGACATATTGCTATCTTGAGGCAAAAGATTACAAATAAAAATATAACGGTGCTAATCCGCCATCATAATAGCAATGCGCCAAGGTCCAAACGCGCCTGGCTTTTAAAGGGAATGGGAGAGGACACTCTGATTGGTTTATTGCATCTTACGCCCAAAACACACCTATGAATTAATGAAGACACTATGTACAACCCTTTTGAACTTTTTTTCCACCGTCAAACTAGAAAAAGTGAATTTGGACATGCCCTAAACGCACTTGCGCCACACACTTCACGCCGTGCACTTAGATTGTTAAAATAGGGCCCTAAAGGTTTAATGAAGCAGCCAGCAACATGTGCAGTGACTGCACTACGAGTCAGACAAACCAAAGCCAAATGATAATATGGATGAAAGTGGAGGAAGTGTTTCTGATCCTTGTGATTGTGGTGAAATAAATGCAAATGGTATTGTGTGCTAACATGTTCACAGGTAATTACCACACACAAGTTGAAGGAGCTGATGGGATTCCATTTCACTTTAATTGTACATCGTACGATTTCATGTGACAAATAAAAACTGATTGATTGATAGTTTAGTATGTTACGTGATAACATTTTCTTACATGCAACACAGCTGATGGGAATAAAAACACTTTTTTGGGGTCAGATAAACTTCCTGAAATAAAGATAATTTACTATGCATACACAAAACATATTGTATATAGGCCTAGTATGACTTCAAAACTGATATTTCAGCAGCAGGAGGTCAGACGTTTTCATGTTTGTTATGTACATGTTAAAGCTATAGTGCATAGTTTCTCCCACAGGAATTCTAAGGAATGACAATAACACTGTCCACATGATACAAGCCTTCTGTGACCGCGTACCACCCCCACTCCTCCTCCACACAGTTGCAAATAGCCAAGGAGGACACGGAGGATTAAAAAATACATGATGGACTCTTCAGAAGAGGTCATTATCTTCACTTGAGTTTCTGTGCGGGAAAGTCACCGGACGCTAGCCTGACAAGCCAGACCCACATCAAGATGTTGGGTCTGGGAACTCATCATTGGCAGGGCTCAATCCGAGGGGCGGGATAAACGGTTGTCTTTCAAATTCCCTTTTGCCGTATCCGGTCGGCAAAACTACGAACACATCTTCCTTTTTTAAGAATGACTTCCGTGCTTAACTCCAAGTCTTCCAGAGTCTCGGCCAAAGCCGATTCCAAAGACCACTGTTCGCCAGCAGCAGCCATCTTCTTTGTTTTCAAGTAGCAGGGAATTCATGTGGAACCGTCGCAACTCTGCCGTCCTTATGTTAAGCCCGCCCACCGACTCTATACACGATGTGATTGGCCTGACCAGAATTTGGTTTTTCTAGCTCGCAAGCCAACGGAGAGTGCCTAGACACCCCTGACTGCAAATTACATTTGCTGCCGCTAGGGTGCATCTAGATTTCTAGGCTAACCGGATGCCACAATCTTCTGAACATAGCCATACTGAGAAATACAGAGAGAGTTGTGTGGAGCTAATAGTCTTAATTAGCTTTGTAGCAACTCATTTGGCAATGGCTTGAATGTAACAGACTTTCATTAATATCAAAAAGTTATGAACTAAAGCTTTAAGAATTAAGTTAATATAACAGAAGCTGCCATTCTGGAACTCTTTCCGCTGAGTACCCACCTATATTCATCAGGGAGTTTTAGCTGTGCACACATCACCCACTACTTAAAAAAAAAGTCCCTGCTATTCTGAAGAATTGCCATTTTTGTATCTCTTCCTCCGAGAGCTTCTGCTGCCTTTTTTCCCACTTTCAACATAAATGCTGTGTGTGCAGTGTTGAGTGAATCAGCAGAGCCAACATCAGTGGGGACACATGGATGGTTTGGGGGTCAATGCTCTCTCACAGGGGAAGCTGACCTTTCCTTCAATCACTTATTTCTTGGTGTGCCAATTTCCTGCATTTTAACGCAAGCTGTATATTAAATCTATCTCCCCATAATTTGGCAATTCCGCTGCCTGACAAAGGCAAAATTCAATCAAAACAGTCTTGTGTTTCTTTAATCCTGACATTGGTAGTGCAGTATCTAGCCTTGGTGCTCCGGACGACCACAGAAGCGTCTGGAGCTCTGGTAATGAAATGTTTGCCAGTCCAAACGCCCTCAGCAGCGTCCTCTCTTAACATTTCCTCCCACATGGACTTCCTCCACTCTCACTGAGTCATCCTGCATTGATTGTTAGCTTACAGTGTACTGACAATGACAGAGATTTCTACATCTTACATCACATCTGTTTATCTGTTGGTGACAAAAAAAAAAAAAAAATTACATTTCGGTCCTCATCCAATTTCTTTTTATTTCTTTATTAACAGACACTCCCTGCCTCTGACATACTTTTTTACTGCTGCATTTGTTGTCGACCATTTTCCATGGCATAACACGAGGAAGAGGGAGGCTGTTTTGGAGTGTATCCAAAAATGCATAGTCCTTAATTGTATTAATTATTTTTATGCAGACATAAACTACAAAACCTGACACGCAAAATGTCCACAAAGACTCACAAAATGACGAGGCACAAAACGACCACAAAGAGATGCAAAATGACCGCAAAGAGATGCAAAACGACCAAAGAGATGCAAAATGACCACAAAGAGATGCAAACAGTCACAAAGAGATGCAAAACGACCACAAAGAGATGCAAAACGACCAAAGAGATGCAAAACGACCAAAGAGATGCAAAACGACCAAAGAGATGCAAAACGACCAAAGAGATGCAAAATGACCACAAAGAGATGCAAGCAGTCACAAAGAGATGCAAAATGACCAAAGAGATGTAAAATGACCAAAGAGATGTAAAATGACCAAAGAGATGCAAAACGACCACAAAGAGATGCGCAAAACGACCACAGAGATGCAAAACGATCACAGAGAGGCACAAAATGACACAGCACAAAACAATTACCCTCTTAAATGTGTGTCCAGGGGCCCTTTGTTTCATATCTGTCCATGGCTGTAGGCTACTTGGAGTATAGCAGCTATTTATTTATTGATTGATTATTTTATATAAGAATATTTAAAGTTGTTTATTTTGCATTTGTTTATTACACTGAATAATCTATGTAACTACTCATAATGTGCAGTTAATTATTGCCAAGACGATTTAGATGTGAGTATAACACAATTTTACCCATGTGCCCCCCTTCTTTAAAAGTGTTCCCAAGTTTGGCCTCTCTGTTCAAAAGTTTCTAAGCCTTAGTGGTGTCTGCTTCTATAAATAGACAAGTGACACATCAGTGAGTGCAACAATGATTACATCTGTTTGAGAGTTCAGAGTCATTAGTGTCATTGTCATTCAGATTTTCATCTGGCTTTCATTTATGGACTGTTTTTAGAAGGTTTTTATTTCTCGCCTGCACAACTCATGTCTTGTCTTCTATTACTTTTCAATCGTTTTCCTGGTTTGTGCAAAAGATATCAGCTGATGGTGAGCCAGACAGCAGGAATTGGATTCTTTCAACCCACTTCTAACAGTTATACAATTTTAAATCAAAGAAAAGTTAACTGAACACTTTCCTCTTTAGCAGCATCATATTTTAAATGAGCTTGAACTCTGGTAGAACCACAGATATACTGCAGGCTTAGACGGTCTGGCTCTAAGCTTTCAGTGCCTTGTTAATGGACACCTGAACAGTAGTCCAGCTGGTAGAGATGTTTTCCACTGATTTCTACCAACTGCATTTTCCCTGTCTCTTGACGATATGAAGTCCACTTTAACCTCCACCCCCTTACATCAGTGAAGAATCTCAAATAGTGATGATTTAGAGCCAGGCAGTGGCCATGCTTTGTTGTTGAATAGCACAGACAGCAGGGTGGAATGAAATCCCCAGTATAGAGCTGAGAGTCACACCATTTCCTGCTTTCACAGGCTGTCAACTTGGTTAGTGACAGTGGAACCTGGGGAATAACCTTGTGTACAGATACACAGATAATATGTGTGTAAATATGTGATGTCTTTCATTTTACAATGAGCCAAAAACACAGGCCTAGAGTCACATCACCAGTACGTTTCCAAGCGGTGGAAGAAGTACTTAAATCTTTTACTTAAGTAAAAGTAGAAATACCACAGTCTAAATACTTTGTTACAAGTAAAAGTTCTGCATTCAAAATATTACTTAAATAAAAGTACATAAGTATTAGCATCATATTAGACTTGAAGTACCAAAAGTAAAATAACTCATTATTCAGAATATTTCAGAATAATATGGATTACAATTAGTGATGCAGGTGGGCGGATGGTAGGGTGGGTTGGTAGGGGTGGGTTGATATAATCAATAATAAGTATTGAGGGAAGCATAGTATATAAAAAATAGAGATGAAACTTGAAATCTGTCTTTATTGATTTATTTTCTTTTTGTTTATTTTTTATTTTTTGTTGTTTCGCCTTTATTTTATGTAATTCCTGGAACCAAATTATGATGACCCACAGGAATTAATAAAAATAAATAAAAAAAATAAAAACTGTGATGCAGCTGGTTAAGGCTAACTTCAACTACTTAATATAGTGCCAGGTAGTGTAATCCATATTAATACATACCGATGTATTAGATGATTTTTATTTTGTATTAATAATCTTAATCTGCAAAGTAAGTAGTAGTAGTATGTTGTCAAATAAATGTAGTGGAGTAAAAAGTACACTATTGGCTTCCAACATGTAGTTGAGTAGAAGTATAAAGTAACACAAAATGGAAAAACTCAAGTCAAGTACAACTACCTCAAAACTGTACTTAAAAGGTCCCATATTATAAAAAAGCAGGATTTCCATGTTTTTTTGTATTATAAAGCAGGTTCAGGTGCTATATAAATACTGTGAAAGTATTAAAATACTCAATCCACAGAGAAATGCACACACCCCATATTCAGAAACTGTGCCTTTAAACGAGCTGTCAGGACTTGCGTACGGTTGTAATGTCACAACTACACTATACAGTATAAAGGTAGAAAATGGCGCTACAGTGCCGTTACATTCATTCCCCGGCTGCAATGATGGTACTGAAACTCTGAGAGTGCAGATGCGGAAGATCCGAAAATGCTGACCAATCAGAGTAGAGGGAGGGGGGCTTAAAGAGACAGGCACTAAAACGAAGCGTTGCAGACAGAGGGTGAATACAGGTACAGTATATTCAGACAGACATTATGAGAAAAATAATGTTTTGAACATTAAAGCATGTAAAGATGTTCTAGTAGAAACCCAAAATACAAGTACGCACCTGAAAATGAGCATGATATGGGATCTTTAAGTACAATACTTTCAATTTGCTTAGTTACATTTCCCTGCTGAGGTTTCCATGGGGACACCTGAGGTTTGGGTTTACTGTTCATTTTTCATGTTTCCTTCTTTTTGAGGCCAGATGAAACAGTGTATCTCTGATGTATGATAAGATATAAACAATATGTTTCTTTAATTACAGCAATAGAGTCAGTACCTAAACTGTCCCAAATGCCAACCATCTAGACAGGGTTTTGTCTCATCAGGGCAGAGCGTAACCAGACCGAGCGGAGACCAACAGAGGTGTCTGATAAGACTCTGAGGAGTCAGCAGAATGTCGGCCACACAGACAGGCTGGCAACCAGAGGAGGCAGCGCTTCAAAAATCTCTGAGTCATCGCCTGGCTTCCTTTGACTGCTGCCCCCCTTTCACCAGCACCAACACCACTTCTCCTGTTGTTTCACTGACAGCATATGCAAATGCAGCTGATAGGAGTCAGGCAGCAGCCACACACACACAGGCTAAGTGGGAGAAACATTGGATGCCCTGAGCACAGGAGGGTGGAGAGAAAGTAAAGTATGTAGTGGTCTTTATAGCTGTGGTCATATGTGGCAGAGAAAGTGCAAGCTTGGAACTGAATATGAGGGGGGGGGGGCTACATCAGCATCACCAAGAGGTGAACTGGAGGTGAAACTCTCCAGCTACCAGTCCACGTACTTGGTCCATACGGGGACTTGAACCGGCAACCCTCCGGTTCCAAAGCCAAGTCCCTACGAACTCACATCCACAGCTATTCATTCTAGCATCTTTTTGGGCCCTCCTCAGTCCCATTTCCACCCCCAGTCTGACACCCCTGGCTGCCCCCAAAGCCGAACAATAGGTGACAATACAGGAAATGAGATCTGTGCAGGTGAGACAAAAAAAAAATCCAGATAATGATCACAAAAAAGATGTCAACAGCTCAAACACAAAAGGAATCAGTTTTCACCGGTGCTGTGAAAATGATTTGTCTATTTATAGCAGCATGCAGCCTGAGATTGCCAGCAGGAAGAAAGACGATTAAGCGCGAGAGAGACAATCAGAGGGTGGTTACTTGAACTAATATTTCCCCCTTTAAGCCAAGTTTAAAGTGAGTGCATGTAAACGTAATTAACTTTAGTATTAACACTCCAATTGTGAGAAACCTGGTTTGAACAAACTACAGCGTGGGCACATCTTATGGGTACATTTAAACACAACGCATGGTGACAAACAGGAATTACTATTAATATAAGGATAAGGATCATCATTAATGATCATCATTTCTTACAATACACCTACAAAGGGTTCGAAGCCCTTTACAGACCGAGCACATGGCTTTGGGGATGGCAACGTTGGGCTGGCTGTCAGTCACAACACGACTTTGGTGCGGACTGAAATAGCTATTGAAATGTCACCACAACTATAGGATGCAAAATTAATAACATTCCCATCAGCCTCAGCTGTAGGCTACTTTGGGTTTTAAGCTAAACAAGGATGGTGAACATGACAGACATTATACCTGACGTTAGTAATTGGCTAGCATGCCTGTAAGCCTTTGGCAATAAAAATGGCTTTGCTTTGAAATGCTTTGTTCCACCTACAGGGATGGTGGTAGATTTAAGGAGCTCTAGTTGCTAGAGCATCTTTCATGGAAAATACATGACGCCCACATGAAATCTGTAACCTGTTGTAACTGGCTTAAGGAAAGAGACAGACGACAGGTGGGAGAGACAGAGCAGGCCAACGTTACAGAAGAGACACTGAAAACTAATTTAGTTTGATACATTGGATAAAATGTTTGTCACTTGCCTGTACACAACAAAGACAGAGTACAAGAGAGATGCAGCTCTCCTAACAGAACAGGCTGTTCTAATGAACCATTCGTACATACAGCTACGAAAAGTAATGCACGGCAATTCATATATATTCCACTTAACTATTGCTGCAAGCAGTACATTGACTGCTGCTGTATAAGAGCGCTGTGGTCTGCGTTGGGGGGAGGTTGGGGTGGATGGCTGGATCATAAAACACAGGGCTTTCAAGAGATGGAGTGGAGTTCGTGTCCCGGGGAAACACAAGAATTTCCCCCAGGAAACGCGTGTTTGTGTCCTGGAAGTACTACTGTACTGGACCGGTGTATTAATCCAAACCATGGTGGTTTTGGTGCCTAAACTTAACTGTCACCACCAAAATGGTGAACATGGTAAATACTACACCTGGGAAACATCAGAATGCAAACATTTTCATTCTGAGCATGTTACTCTTAGTCTGTAGACTCTTATGCTGTTCCTCGTCATCATTTGTGTTTATTTGCATTACTCATGCCACAGAGGAGGAAGGGTTTCATTTAGATACCAACAATGGGCTACAAGAATTTGTTCCTCTATTTCTGATTCAACAATGTCAGGGCGTCAGGAGAATCTCAACGCTGATAGGCTGTGGCGAAACAGCAGCACATGAATTTCTCCTGTAACGCACATTTAGTGCATTTGCGTCATTCGCGTCACCTAATTCACGTTGCATAATTCGCATTGGCCTGGTGGAAAAATTTGCTAATCTGTTTTTTTTCACATCTTTTTTAATTTATATATACATATATGTACTTTTTTTATTTTATTGGAAACCGGTAAAATTCTTTTAGACCAACAGCTTTTGTCTAGTGCACGTCTGTGCATTGCCTTTGTACGTTATTGTACCGCACGAAAAATTAGCTTCGCGTTTGGTGTGAACACACCATTAGTCTTGTTTAGCTATGAGGCCGTTGGTTAATTCAGACGCTTATGTCAACTTTCTGTCCTGTTAACTGTCAAATAAAGCAAAACACATTTTAAAAACCCTGCACACTACACTAATCTCTCTACTACAAAGTAGTTTTACTATTTAGGGTGACAGAAGTTGCAGTAGACAGCCCTTCCACACATTGCAGTCCTGTGCTGTCTGACACGTTGCAAAACAAACATTCTTCTTAGTGAGTCCACATACTGAAAACATTATTTAAATATAGATTGTTTTGTGAGTTAGTGGTGGTCACAATTGCATACATAAATTGGATGAAACAGCAGAATCCACCATCATCCTTTGTCATCGCAACGCACCTCCACTCTGCATCTACAGCTTAAAAAAACATTTTTAATTATGCCTTTGGCTGGGAACAGCTTCATATAATCAGTGATGAGCAGTGATGATACAGTCTTTGAGTAATACTGGTATGTTAAACTGCGGATATATTGTACCAAAATATAAGACACATTGACCCATCATTTGTGTTTGATTTTCCAAGAAACTATAAAATGTGAATGAAATGCTGGTGCGTTCACATGATATTTCCCATCATAGGCTATTTTGCAGTCAAATACTATCTGAGTGAGCAGCTGATATGAATGTCAGAGGACAACAGATTCTGTATGTCCATCATCAGCAGCCATGTGCCAAGTGCAAACGTCTGGGCGACACACTAGCTCCTCAGCTGTCTCAGCTGCTGTCGGCTCAAAATGTCACATTAAAAGGATGAACATCATCTGTGGTTGTGAACACAGATGATGTTCAGATCTAACAGTCGTTAGGCAATGCATTTATCGTACTAGCCATACTATCTGCAGCCCTCCTTCCTTGTTCTATTGTTCAGGTTTTTCAAGAGAAAATCAAACTTTTCACAGATGTTTGGCTTCCTACTGCAAATTACAAAAATGTATATGCACCAGAGCCCAAAACAGGACAAAAGGGATTGTTCTGCACAGCAGCACCTTTGCATTTTAAGTGTTTATGAGAGTATATGTTGTGTTCGGAGAAAAGGGAGAGACAGAGGCAGGCAGCTGTACTCATTGGGGTTCCCCAAAGCAATTCCTCTTTCTAAAAATAGCTGCAGCTCTGCCAACCTGGACATGGGGGAAAAAAACATCAGAATCCGAGGCATGCATTCAAATGAAGAGAGAGAGAGGGAAAGTGAAGGTGAAGACCTATCTTGTTGCCAATAATTAGGTCTAGTTAGCATGTTGTCAAATCCTTCTAATGAAACTAATGCTTACATAATGTTTGATGGCCATAAAATTCACTACCTGTGAAATAACCTAAACCAAAGAATGTCCCCGCAAAAAATAATCATGAACAGGCTTACACTCTTGTATTCTACTTTGCAGGCGTTGCCTAAAAAACACATCACACTTTTCTTATCTCTGACCCAGATGTTAGTAAAAAGGAAGAGAAGGCAGGGATGGAGTGCAAAGAGCTGATTATATGGACAGCACTGCCGTGAGAGTCAGAGTCAGCTAGGTCGCTCGATAGTGTGTTCATGTCTGTGTTGTCGAGGGCAGCCAGAAAAAAACAACAACAGAAAATCATAATAAAAAGACGACTAAATGCTCCCCTAATCCAGCAGTGAATGAGAGCGGCTCGCTGCAGCAGTTCTTTTATGCTCTGTCGATTCCACAGAGGGATAAACACAACGCTGAGCCAGCACTCAGCGCAACCTCACCAACCCCGCTGCACAGCGAGCACTGCGGATTACCTCATTTTATGTCTGTTAACCCATTTAAGCCTACCGGCAACTACAGCTGCCCGAGTGGGCAGAGGGCTTTCGGGTGACGTAACGCAACCCTCTGTCGGCCATAATGGAGGTACTCCACTCTTCATTTACAGCTTAAAAAAACATTTTTAAAACATGCAAAACATTAAATAAACTTTTTTGGTGCATGGAAACACGCTTACTGTCAACCTCCTGAAGGCATAATTATAGAAAATAATCTTGGTAAATTGCAGTTTTCCTGTAGCAAAGTATTTTTACCTTTCAACCTTAGCTCTGTAGAATTACTAACACAAATCCAAATGTTATGACAGGTCTATTATTTGTGTCGAGCCTACCCCATCATGAAATAACATAGTACTTTTCAACACAATGATTGGGGCTCTGAATGTAAAATGTCATTGAATGCAGATCATTTTATGAAGTGCCTGTTTTTTAAACATCCTATTAGTTTGTCACTGTTAGGTTAATCACAGCTCAACAACAAATACACTTCCAACAGCAACTACAGCATAGTTGCTGTAAATATTAATTAGTCTCCTCATAATTATTAAATAAAGAGCTTGGGTGAAGAAATGCTTCTTTACACAAAACCAAAGTAATGTGTCTAAATACTGATCAGAGTGTATGTAAATGTATCATGGCAGTATTTTTAAACTGACCTTTTTTATACTGTGTAAAACAGCGCTCACCAACGCAAAGCATCACTGTGGAGTCACGCCCTGCAACATCAGTCTGATGGCCTGTTGCCAGGGCGATGCCAAGGAGGCGGAGCCTGAGGAAAAAGACCATGACAACACAGAGAGAACAGCAGCTTAGATAATTACCATAGTATTTGCTCTTCATCTTTTTTATTGCCTCAATGTCCTTTCTCTCTTTTATTGTTCCTTCCTTCCTCCTTTTATTCACCTGTCCCTCTCATCATATCTCCTTTTTACCTTTCCTCACACTCTTCTTTCCTTTCCTTCCTTCCTCTTTACTTACCTATCTTCCACCTTCCCTCCTCCCTTTCCTACTCTGCTTCACACCTTCTTTCCTCCCTCACTCTCCCATCTCTTCCGTTTTTCTTTTTTGTTTCCTACCTCCCTTGTGCACTTTCTCCTCCCTCCTTTCCTTCCTTTCACTTTCCCTTCCACATTCCCTCCTTCTTTCCTCCTCAACACCCTCCTCCAATCCTATTTTCTTCCTTGCCACCTCAAAAACCACCTCCTTCACTCCTTCAAATATTCTTGTTCACTTCCTTCTGCTCCCCTCCTTGTTACTTTATATCCTCCGTCCGCCCCTCATTCACTCCTCCCTCATTCCTCTCTAGCTGTGAAGGAGAGCCAGCCAATCATCAGGATGATGTATCCTAGCAACAGTGACATCCCGCCCATTCAGCATCAGGATGAAACAAATGTCATTTTTGGATGGAGAGGAGAGAGACTGTGATTGGAGGAAGTGGAAGGGAGAGGAGGGGCGAGGAAGGGTAAAACCCCTCGGCTGATACCAGACTCTTTCTTAAAATAATTGTACAGGTTTGTACGGTACAAATTGCACATCATTTGTATATGTTTGTACAGACATTAGGTACAAATTGTACCTAATGTCAATCCCAGAACATTCATTCAAACATCTAAGTAATCTAGTAACACTAAGTTCACTGCATGGATTGGACGGCAGTTTGACTCTTTCTGGAGAGCTTGTCCTGGTTTCCTTGGTTAAACATTTTGCTATCAGTAAGCACCAATTCATTAATTCAAAACAAAAACATGTAATGATGGCAGAGTCCTAGTCTGCCCTGATGGAAGCTTCTGGAACTCAACACATAAAAGATGTTAAGTAGAGCTGCAAAGATGAATCGATTAGTTGTCTACTATTAAATTAATCGCCAACTATTTTGATAATCAATAACAAAAAAGTTAAATATTCTCTGATTCCGCTTGTTAAATGTGAATATTGTTCTAGTTTCTTCTCTCCTCTGTGTCATTAAACTGAATATCTTTGAGTTGTGGACAAAACAAGACATTTGAGAATGTCATCTTGGGCTTTGGGAAACACTGATCAACATTTTTTACCATTTTATAGACCAATCAATTAATTGATTAATCATAATATAATTGACAGATTAATCAACATTGAAAATAATCGTTAGTTGCAGCCCTAATTTTGAGGGTCCAAAACAATAGCTTGTGCCTTTGAGATTACCCCTTACTTCATACAGGCACCAGTAATCTTAGGACACAGCTTGACCATTGTTTTCAGTTTGTTCCTATTTTTAAAACTAAATGCTCAATTATACTCCCAACAAATTGTCTGTATGAGAACATCCGCGGAGTCTACGCATACATACACCCTCTGACTTTTACGTCACATGGACCCGGCTTGACCAGCAAATCGTAGAAAAATACAGAACAGACTCAATATTAGAAGAAAAAAACATTTTCATTATTGTCATGTCCACAACAACTTACTTTAAAAGAACTGTGGATGTGCCTTTTTTGCACACAGCATCTGTATTTGCATTAAATTTAAGCTTCTCGTCTAGGAGAGCGCCCAAATACTTATGTTGCTGCACTCTGTTTAAAAAAGAAATTCTGTCCACACGACCTTTGTTTTTCAAAATATCTCAGTCCACTGTAGAACGCAAAAACAACTCCAAACGCTCACTGGGCCAGTAGGTGGCAATAAAGGCTACGTCAACTATACGTCCAATGCCAGAGAAGAAGATTCTGAGCATGCATAGTGAGCTCCTTTTCCTTTGGCAGTATTTAAAAGTGGTTATTTTTGTTTATGTTTTATTACATAAAGACAAAATGGGCTTACGTGAGTTGAGGAGACAATGTCATTGTTTCTCAAACGCTCCATTTCAGATGTCCTCACGGATACAAAGTAACCAGAGTTGGAACAAAAGCCTGTACCTTAGAAGGCGTTTTCATCTCTGTCGTACAGAGACTCAGTTTGCGTGTGGGCGAGAAGACAAAATGTAGAGGAAAATATTTATAATAGTTTTCAAAAATATCTGTATATGTACAGTGGGGCAAAAAAGTATTCAGTCAGCCACCAATTGTGCAAGTTCTCCCACTTAAAAAGATTAGAGAGGCCTGTAATGTTCATCATAGGTACACTTCAACTATGAGAGACAAAATGAGAAAAATAAATCCAGAAAATCACATTGTAGGATTTTTCATGAATTTATTGGTAAATTCCTCGGTAAAATAAGTATTTGGTCACCTACAAACAAGCAAGATTTCTGGCTCTCAAAGACCTGTAACTTGTCTGTCCTCCACTCGTTACCTGTATTAATGGCACCTGTTTGAACATATCAGTATAAAAGACACCTGTCCACAACCTAAAACAGTCACACTCCAAACTCCACTATGGCCAAGACCAAAGAGCTGTCAAAGGACACCAGAAACAAAATTGTAGACCTGCACCAGGCTGGGAAGACTGAATCTGCAATAGGTAAGCAGTTTGGTGTGAAGAAATCAACTGTGGGAGCAATTATAACAAAATAGAAGACATACAAGACCACTGATAATCTCCCTCGATCTGGGGCTCCACGCAAGATCTCACCCTGTGGGGATAAAATGATCACAAGAACGGTGAGCAAAAATCCCAGAACCACACGGGGGGACCTAGTGAATGACCTGCAGAGAGCTGGGACCAAAGTAACAAAGGCTACCATCAGTAACACTACGCCGCCAGGGACTCAAATCCAGCAATGCCAGACATGTCTCCCTGCTTAAGCCAGTACATGTCCAGGCCTGTCTGAGGTTTGCTAGAGAGCATTTGGATGATCCAGAAGAGGATTGGGAGAATGTCATATGGTCAGATGAAAACAAAATAGAACTTTTTGGTAAAAACTCAACTCATCGTGTTTGGATGAGAAAGAATGCTGAGTTGCATCCAAAGAACACCATACCTACTGTGAAGCATGGGGGTGGAAACATCATGCTTTGGGGCTGTTTTTCTGCAAAAGGACCAGGACAACTGATCCGTGTAAAGGAAAGAATGAATGGGGCCATGTATCGTGAGATTTTGAGTGAAAACCTCCTTCCATCAGCAAGGGCATTGAAGATGAAACGTGGTTGGGTCTTTCAGCATGACAATGATCCCAAACACACCGCCCGGGCAACAAAGGAGTGGCTTCGTAAGAAGCATTTCAAGGTCCTGGAGTGGCCTAGCCAGTCTCCAGATCTCAACCCCATAGAAAATCTTTGGAGGGAGTTGAAAGGTTGTGTTGCCCAGCGACAGCCCCAAAACATCATTGCTCTAGAGGAGATCTGCATGGAGGAATGGGCCAAAATACCAGCAACAGTGTGTGAAAACCTTGTGAAGACTTACAGAAAACATTTGACCTCTGTCATTGCCGACAAAGGGTATATAACGAAGTATTGAGATGAACTTTTGTTATTGACCAAATACTTATTTTCCACCATAATTTACCAATAAATTCATAAAAAATCCTACAATGTGATTTTCTGGATTTTCTTTTTCTCATTTTGTCTCTCATAGTTGAAGTGTACCTATGATGAAAATTACAGGCCTCTCTCATCTTTTTAAGTGGGAGAACTTGCACAATTGGTGGCTGACTAAATACTTTTTTGCCCCACTGTATATAATATCTGTTTTGGAAAGAAAATTGCAGAAAGAACAGTCTCCACGAGCTTAATGGATAGGATCGATATATATTGACTGAAAGAAAGCAGTGCTAGTCCCTATCTCTTTGTGCCCGGTGCTGGCTGAACAACATCAAACGGCAACATAAATACTGCAGAAAAAGACCAGAATGGTAAAAGCAAAGTTTATTTTTGTCTCCCAGATTTCTGCGGTCAGCATCAGAACCTTTGGATCTGATTCAGTCTCTTGGTGAGAACACTTCATCAGGGCGGATGTTGGCTTTTAGAAGCGATTAATCACACCACCACTGCAATATTTGCAAATATGACTTCCTAATTATCCTTATTTGGAAAACCTAAAAAAAAAAATGGGAAAAATAGTTTGATGCCTGCCTGATATTTAGGATTTTAAATGACACACCACTTAGTGCTTTTATGAAGCAGAAAAGCTCATCTTATTCATGTGCATCCTGTTTTATAGTTCTGTGCCTGTCTGCATACTGAATAGTAGATGTGGTCATTGTATCACTGGATCAATGTTGTTTCCTGTTGCTCTGCATGATTTGTGTTTTGCCCTTATAAATAAGGGAACAAAATGAATCTCTACTGCCACTGCTGTAATAATGCTGCCACACACGTAACATTTTTGGTCAAACCGAGTTCTATATTGTAATTTAAGTGTGACATATTGATTCTGAAAGTACCTATATCACTATAATCATCTCCACACCAGTAGGAGACTGCAAAACAAATATAGGACCCCATCAAAAATGAGATGCTACATCTCAAGGGGCTATCCTTTCAATACAATTTTAATTCAAAACATGACCAGCCAAATTTTAGTAAGAGGTGAAGCAACACAAGGTGGAGGGAATCGTTTTCACCAATTTGCTCAAGGGAAACTGAAGGTCATTCAGAGTGAACCCAGTGCAGCAGCCAGGCTTCTGTTCCTCTTTCAGAAAACTAAATATTCATCAGAACTTTCTCAACAATAGTCTCACGTGTAAGTACAGTAATATTTTCACGGTTTCATTTATGAGCATTAACATGAAATCGAGCTGAAGTCCCCTCTTTTCATTGTGCAGTTTTAAAAGATGCAAAATTATTTTGTCCCATATTCGTCAGACTTTAATATATTATGTTTTTAAACAAATACTACACACATTATTTCAATGTTTTTCACACTGTTGTTCTCACCGTGTCTACATTGCAACAGCCAGAAGGCTCCTCTCTGAAGATCAGTTTCTGTGCTCCATCTGTCTGGATGTGATCACATGTCCAGCCACCGTACCATGCGAACACAACTAATGCAAGACCTTCATCACAGAACACTGGAATATCAATGTCCAATCAACGCCGGTGCCCCATGTGTAATAAGCGTTTTGACAGAAGACCAGAGCTAAATGTCAATGTCACTACTTACAGATCTGAGATGGCTGCTCGGTTAACATTCAGGCGTAAAGGAAATCACCAGCAGCAGGTCAGAGCAACAACAAGCCAAACCAGGAGAGGTTCTCTATGAGGTCTGCACTGAAACCAAAGTGAAGGCCCTAAAGTCCTGTCTGGCGTGCCTGGCCTCCTACTGTGAGACTCATCTGGTGCCTCATTACACAATCACCGGCCTGAAAAGATCCAGGCTGATTGATCCTGTGGAGAACCTGGAAAGCAGGATGTGTAAAGGCTCTGACACACCAACCCGACGGCCGACCTTCGGCAGAAAAGGCAGTCAGACTGACTGCCTCCCCGAGTTGGTCAAAAAAGTGCCTCGGAACACACCGAAGCGACGCCGACTAGAGCGTACATCTACATAACAGCAGGCGGCACTAATCTGTATTGTCGCCCAAAAAATTAAACCGGCAGCTGATTGGACGAACGTGTCACGTGGGTCTGGCTGCTCTCGGATTTTACAACCGAGCATAATGGTAGCTTGTTTGGAATATGATCTCGTATTTTACGAAGATAGTTCACCGAAACGTGTTTCTGAAAACATTTTAAGCGAGAAATAGGCCGTGCAGTTACTGAATCTGTCTTCATTTCAGATCAACAAAGGTCAGTTTAAAAGATTTTCGTCAGATTTTGAGAGGTGTTAGTCACGCTCATCCCGCTCGTCATTTCCGGGTTAGCACTCCACCAATCAGATTGGTCATTGAGTCCGACTGCCCGCCCTCCAACCCAGCAAGTCAGGTCAGCGGACGACGGCACGGAACACAACGAACAGACTCGAGTCACCGACCTCGCCAGACTGTCTGACGGCCGATTATCGGGTTGGTGTGTCAGGGCCTTTAGAAGCATGATACACCTCTGGAGCTGTTCTGTAAGACTGACCAGATGTGTCATGTCTGTGTCTGTGCTGCACGTCAAGTCAAGTCACCAGAGACATCACACGGTTTCTTTGAAAGATGAATACAAAGGAAAGAAAGCTAAATGTGGGAAGTCAGAGACTAAAATTCTGCAGATGATCCAGGAGAGACGACTGAAGATTCAGCAGATCAAACACTTATTGGAGCTCAGCAAGGAAGATGAAATGAGAGAGACCGAAGCCAGTGTGCAGGTATTTGCCGATAAGCTTCAGTCTGGTGAGGAAGGCCTGGCTCAGCTGTTGGACACGATTGAAGAGAAGCCAAAAACTACTTTTAAGGCTTCATCAAAGAGCTAGAAATGGTAATCTCTGAGCTGATGAAGAGAAGCTCAGAGCTGGAGCAGCTGTCACGTACTAAAGACCACCTCCAACTCCTCCAAAGTTTCCTGTCCTTGACATTGTGGTATTTATTAAAATAAGAGTTAGTTGTTTTTACTTATGTTTTATTGTGTTGACCGATAAAGAAACTTTCCTCTCCATCCCTTGGTCCCTCTTTTCCTCCCTTTCCACCTTGCTTGATTCCTTCTGTCACTTTGCTTCCTCTGCTTCTACCACATGCTCCTCCCCCCCCTGCCTTTGCTTTCTCCCTCTGTTTTCAGGCTTTCCTCTTTCTCTCCCTTTCTCCCTCATTATCAGCACGTTGTTGATGCAAAGCAGGGGAGCACAGTATGGAAGGGACAGAGTGGGGATTGATATGAGATGTTTTGTCGTTATCTGAGATGGACAGGAAGGACTGTTCAGCTCCATCAACCTTCGTCAATGTCCTTGACTCAGGAATATGACACTGGGGACGCTGTGCCAGTACAGCTGGATAGACGAGAGCTGCTCGAGGTGCAGTTTGTTGAAATTAAAGCTCAGCGGTTGGGCGTTATTCCTGGTTTTCTTTAATTCAAGATGTGAGGATTTTAGAAGTCGATTTAATTCAGGAACATTTTCAAGTAAAGATTTTTCCTTTCTCAATTTTAAAGATTTAAAGTTACAATCTTGAAGATCTTCGTTTTGTTCTCTTTGGCGGCCCCTATGGCGATGAGCGGTAATTGAAAGCGTGTTTCAGGAGCTCACTTTTTATTGTTTTTGAAGTATCTAATCTAAGAGATTATTACTCAAGACTCATATTTCTTGTGCTGGAATTTGATAGATATTGTAATCCTTATTAATAATCTCAGACAAGAAAAGTTACAAAATCTTAAAGAAAATCACCATCATCACTTTTTATGTTTTCATGTTTCCACACATTTTAAATATCACAAATATGTAAGAGGCCAAGTGTCCTGTCTAATGTCATTCTCTGTATTTCAATAGTCTTTTGTGTCCTTTGGACTGACCCATAATGGATTAATAAAGTGGTACTGAATTAAAGAAGTATGGGAAATATTTAATGAGAGGACACGTTCTAAATCCCTTTCTTACTTTTTTTTGCTGCAGTAAAGTCTTCTGCCTCTTATTACTGGACCAGCTAGGGGTCAGGTGCCTTGCTGAAGCGCTGATCCATGAAATACGAAAGTGAACCAGTCCAGCCTCAACTCTCTGTGACCTCCAGGCTACCTAGGAAGAGTCAGATTATTAGAAACAATGGGGAACCTGACATACTGAGTCACAGCTGTAGATGGGAGTGGTTCAGGACATCCCAATGACCGGTCGATGCGGCTCAAAGCAACTGGTGCTAAATATCGCCCTCTAATGGTGGCTGAGCTGCTTTACAGTCAAAATGTTTTTAAACGGAATCTCACAATCAATTTGGATGGTTTTATCACTTGAAATGCCAATGATTTTAGATAATGAACACATTTCAGAAGACATTCTTAAATATTTAGCTACAGTAGCTTATATTAAACACTTGCTTATTAGGGCCATTATATACCAAATGGGGCCAATATACACACATTTGCATACTCCTATCTATCTATCTATCTATCTATCTATCTATCTATCTATCTATATATATATATATATATATATATATATATATATATATATATATATATATATATATATATATACACAGTGCCTTGCGAAAGTATTCGGCCCCCTTGAACTTTTCGACCTTTTGCCACATTTCAGGCTTCAAACATAAAGATATAAAACTGTAATTTTTTTGTGAAGAATCAACAACAAGTGGGACACAATCATGAAGTGGAACGAAATTTATTGGATATTTCAAACTGTTTTAACAGATAAAAAAGCTGAAAAATTGGGCGTGCAAAATTATTCAGCCCCTTTACTTTCAGTGCAGCAAACTCTCTCCAGAAGTTCAGTGAGGATCTCTGAATGATCCAATGTTGACCTAAATGACTAATGATGAAAAATAGAATCCACCTGTGTGTAATCAAGTCTCCGTGTAAATGCACCTGCTCTGTGATAGTCTCAGAGGTCCGTTTAAAGAGCAGAGAGCATCATGAAGAACAAGGAACACACCAGGCAGGTCCCAGATACTGTTGTGGAGAAGTTTAAAGCCGGATTTGGATACAAAAAGATTTCCCAAGCTTTAAACATCCCAAGGAGCACTGTGCAAGCGATAATATTGAAATGGAAGGAGTATCAGACCACTGCAAATCTACGAAGACCCGGCCGTCCCTCTAAACTTTCAGCTCATACAAGGAGCAGACTGATCAGAGATGCAGCCAAGAGGCCCATGATCACTCTGGATGAACTGCAGAGATCTACAGCTGAGGTGGGAGACTCTGTCCATAGGACAACAATCAGTCGTATACTGCACAAATCTGGCCTTTATGGAAGAGTGGCAAGAAGAAAGCCATTTCTTAAAGATATCCATAAAAAGTGTCGTTTAAAGTTTGCCACAAGCCACCTGGGAGACACACCAAACATGTGGAAGAAGGTGCTCTGGTCAGATGAAACCAAAATCAAACTTTTTGGCAACAATGCAAAACGTTATGTTTGGCGTAAAAGCAACACAGCTCATCACCCTGAACACACCATCCCCACTGTCAAACATGGTGGTGGCAGCATCATGGTTTGGGCCTGCTTTTCTTCAGCAGGGACAGGGAAGATGGTTCAAATTGATGGGAAGATGGATGGAGCCAAATACAGGACCATTCTGGAAGAAAACCTGATGGAGTCTGCAAAAGACCTGAGACTGGGACGGAGATTTGTCTTCCAACAAGACAATGATCCAAAACATAAAGCAAAATCTACAATGGAATGGTTCACAAATAAACATATCCAGGTGTTAGAATGGCCAAGTCAAAGTCCAGACCTGAATCCAATCGAGAATCTGTGGAAAGAACTGAAAACTGCTGTTCACAAACACTCTCCATCCAACCTCACTGAGCTCCAGCTGTTTTGCAAGGAGGAATGGGCAAAAATGTCAGTCTCTCGATGTGCAAAACTGATAGAGACATACCCCAAGCAACTAACAGCTGTAATCGCAGCAAAAGGTGGCGCTACAAAGTATTAACTTAAGGGGGCTGAATAATTTTGCATATATATATATATATATATATATATATATATATATATATATATATATATATATATATATATATATATACACGATACACATTCAAATTCTTATTTTTACTGTTATTCCAATTACTATTATTCATTGCACACTAGTCTTTTAGCATAAGAGTATGCCACCTTGTATTTCACACATTGTATTTGTATGTGACAAACAAATCCTTTGAATCCTTAATTACAGAAAGTAGAACAATGAATGAAAAATGGCATCTACTGGCTGCTCCGTGGCCTTTGCAGTGTCAGAAATGAGTTGACCACCATCTGCACTTGCATCGAACAGGGGAAAGACATTTAAGACTTATTTTTCATTGATGAAGCACACGCATGAGTTTATCAGATAAGGGTTTGTCACGGCTGAAAAAAAAAATGCACGTGAAATTAAAATGAAAGAAAAAACATCTTCAGTTCCTTTTTAACTGGAAAAAAAGAGATTACATTGTTTATTTGATAAGATGGCAGCCAAGTTAAAAAATGTCAAACAAACTTAAATAAATCTGATTTACATCTATAAAATCCTAAACCAATTATCTTTGAACCATTTCTCTCTCTCACACACTCTGATTTTATTCCATGTATCAGGGCGGTTTCAATCTATTTTCACTTGATGGCAGCAGTGGAAGAAGTATTCAGATCCTTTACTTCAGTAAAAGTACTAAAACTACACTGTAAAAATACTCTTACTGTACTGTTACAAGTAAAAGTCCTGCATTGAAAATGTTACTTAAGTAAAAGTATGTAAGTTCATCAGGAAAATGTACTTAAAAGTATTAAAAGTTAAAGTACTCAATGCATTTTATAAACTGGAAACAATCTAAACAGTTATGTCGGAGTAATGTAGTGGTGTAAAAAGTACAATATTTCTGAAATTGAGTGGAGTAGAAGTAGAAAGTGGCATGAAAAGACTCAAGTACAAGTACCTCAAATTTGTTCTAAAGTACAGCACTTGAATGTAAATGTACTTAGTTACATTCCACCACTACTTGATGGATGTTATTGCTATTCATTTATTTTGCACCATTTGTTTTTTGTGATGTTATTAAGATTCTTTTCTCTAATCCATCCAAGTATAATATTTCCATCTGCAGTTGCTTTGACCTCACTTTTTTTTAGTAAGTTGCATGATGATAGCTTATTCATGTTTTGGTCTATATCAGGGGTGTCAAACATACGGCCCATGGGCCAGAACCGGCCCGCCAAAGGGACCAATCAGGCTCACTGGATGACTTTGCAAAGTCTGAAAATTTCAGAGAATAACTAATTCCAAATGCAAATTTACCACTTTAATCTCAGAGAATATCAAAGTTCTTTTTCTGTAAATTTACGACTTTAATCTGGGAAATTCTGAGTAGAGGGGTGGCCTTAGAACACTGTCGGAGCAGAAGCAACTTGCGTTTGCCAACATCAAGCGGACAAGAAACTCTGTGGCAGAAAAAGTTTCTGATCTTTCTGGAGTGGTTCACTGGTCTGACCCACTCGAGATCCAATTAGGGGAATGTGGCCCACAATGAATTTGACACCGCTGGTCTAAAGTGTATCCATGTTGCACCTCTTTGCAGTTACAAAACTACACCTAAAATTGTAATGGACAGATAATCTAAACAGTAATGAAAGTCCCCACCCCATCATACAATATCAATAAATACAGAATGAAAATGAAATGAAATGCAAAATACAGCTGATTTGTGTCTTTTCACCAAACAGACAGAAGACCCCAGGATGTCATTTGATTTTATTCTGTGTTATGTTACATGTGACCATAAACTTCCAGAAAGTTATAGTTGCCATGGAGATACAGTAAATATATTCACGTACTCAGATAGGAAAAAGGGAGGGGCAGTTGACATTGACAGTGTGCACAAGTTGAGGACAGTCGCTTATGTGTAACGTCAAGTAACACGAGCGGGATAAAACCAACTGTGTGTGTGTGTTAAAATCAACATTGAAAAAAGGTTAAACGAGAAAAGAGAACAGTGATTTAATGCTACGGGCAGAAAAAAAATAAACACGTACAAAAGAGGAATAAATAAAACTTATTATTTTACAGATACAGCAACAACAACAGACAGCAGAGATGTTTTATTTCCCTCTGAATTTGGTGTGTGAGAGAGAGCGAGAGAGAGGGACAAGGACGACATTGGAGAGGGGTGGTCTCTCTCCCTCCCTCTCTCGCTCTCCTGTGGCAGGACTCAGCATCCGGAAAACCTACGGGTGAGTTACTATGGCGACGCTTCAGGAGTGGAGGCAGGAGCTGGGCAGGGTGGTGAGCTTTGGAGCCGGAGTCCGACTCGTTTCTAAGGCTTTGTATGGCACGTCCGCTCTAAAACTCTACGGTGACTACAGCCGCCGCCAGGGCCCCAGGCCAAGTCCCCCCACCCACAAATGCTTTTATTCCAGATCATTCCCATCAGTATTAGTTCACTCTGAGACTTGGACACTTTGTATGCTCCACACTACACCCCCCCCATGTCCCTGCCGACCTCCTATCACCTCCGCTAAACCCCCTCCCCAGTCCGACTCTAGAAGGCACTGGTATATACTTATTTCTCCACATTCTAACATATGGACTCTATTAAAGATGAGCGATCGAGGCAATGAGGATACACAACAAAAAAATACACGTACTGATACACACGGGCCAGCCGGGTAACTTAGGGGGTACAGCTGGATCCTGATGATTACCAGGAGTCTTTCTTTAAACCTGTGTTAGCATGACAAAGTTGTCATCGCTCAACAGTCTGCTGACGGCGGAGCCAATCAGTTATGTAAACGTCCGCAAGGCTAACATCATGACAGGCGACGAGATATACAAAAAACTATGTTCAGATATGGTCCATAAGTGGTTTGGATCTTTTTGAATTGCCCCAATTAGTAGTCATTAACTTCCATCTTAGGAGAGAATCCTGACAGTGGTAAAAAGGTCAGGTATGGCTTCTGATGTGCTGCCTTCATCCTTGGTTGATACTGAAAACAAATGCAGTAGTTATTGTCAGTATACCAACTACTGTAGATTGCTTGGACCAGAGTTTGTTTTCCTGTGTAATAGAGCTAAACACAGCCCTTAACTTTAACTGAGTCATAGTCATTATAAGCCTGTACATTATCAGGGTATTATGTCCATTTATTACAGAGACCTTTTTTTAAAACAGTTTTTAAAATGTTTCCAAAGAGGAAGGCACCAGATAAGAACCACAATGTATACTCACAAAACATCCAAAAACTTTGTCATGTCGTGAGGGCATTTGGATACATTTGCGCTGGAAATTTAATTGTGTACCCCCACTTATCTGTTTTCTTTTTTTGTATGCCTGTGTACATGTGAATCTACAGAGCAGTGGACAGAAAGACACACAAGGTGGAAAAGACTGGCTTGTGCACAGAGCGCGGGAGTGTCTGTATTGTGAACCTCTGTGTTGAAACGCCATGCGCTACTCGCGAGGAACGAGTCGTCCCGTTGGATATTTACACAGTGAACGGGGTCGACTCCTATTCTACACACCGAGTTTGGCTGGTACTTGCGTACATCTGGAATGGTTTACTGTGTTGATAGTAGTCATTAGAAAAGTCTATCTCCTCCTCCCACTAGTAGCTTACTAAAGTGTCTATTCTAGTTTTCCTGGTTAACATCTGAGGCGCAAAAGCACTGAAAACGATGACCGATGCTAAAGGTAGCATTAAGGGGTTTCTCTTCCATGGCTTGGTCTGGAGTCTGTTTTTATATTCGGAGACCATTCTTTCCTACAGCTGCTCTTTACACCTTTTAGAGTTTGTCTATATCGTTGCACAACTTAACTATTCAATTTAAACTCATTTTAAAGGAATAGTGAAGAACTTATTTTGCGAAATACACTTACTCGCTCTCTTGCCGTACGTTAGATGCAAAGATTGATACCACTCTGTCTGTCCAGTAAATATGAAGCTAAAGATAGCAGCCACTTAGCCTTAGTCTTGAATTAACACCTTGTATCTCATTTATTTAATCCATACAAAAACCAAAGTGCAAAAACGACAAGTTGTTGTTTTATTAGCCTTCTTGAAGTCGGCGTTGACACGAAATAGCCTAGCACGCAACTTCCTGTAAAAACAATATGTGTTGTCTTAATATTTTGGTTTTTGTATAGATTACACCGACGAGATATAACGTGTCAGTGAGCATTAGAGGTGCTGGTAGGCCGATTTCGTTACCTTATGACAGAGCCAAGCTAGCTGTTTTCCTGTTTCCAGTCTTAATGCTAAGTTAAACTAAGCTAACCGGCTGCTTCAACGTCCATAACATGAGAGTGTTACTGATCTTCTCATCAAACTCTCAGCAAGAAAGCGAACAAGCTCTTTCTTATTCTATTCCTTTAACTTGCCATTAGGTCTAAGAAGGCAGATGTTAGACCAACTCACTTAGCTTTATTGACTTTGATTAAATATATATATATATATATATATATATATATATATATATATATATATATATATATATATATATATATATCGACTCCCTTTGCCTGAAACTAGGGCAGTGGTCACTGAAGCTCATGAAAAATCACACAAATCATCTTTTTTGACACTCTGTTGATGCTCCAGACCTCCTCAGAGCAGAAATGTAAATGTATTTTGATGTTGAACTGACAAAACAAACTATATTAATACAAATATCTGATGTTTCCAGTGCATTTGTGCCTGAAGACAAAATACTGTACATAGGGCTAATGTCCTAATCACGCTCTTCTGTCTGTACATGCTACCTACAGTATAGGATGATGCTGTGTCAAATATTTTTCTTTCAACATTGACTTTGTATGCAAAAGGTGACGTTCTATTAAACAGCAAAAATGATAGCTTCTGTTCCTTTCGACCATATCACTCGTTATTCGTCTTCCTCGTCCATTTCCATGCGTGGAAACCCCAGCCGTTATCAAAGTATCTGATGATAAAAAAATAAAAGTCACATAGATTGGACCACTTTGTTTTTCTCTCCCTTTTCACCGCTTTTTTGGTCCAAGCAGACCCCTATTCACAAAGGACAAACCACGCAAAGAAACAAAATGATAAAAAAACAAACATTAAAATTAAAGTTTTTTTTTTTTTTTTTTTTTTTAAATCTGTTACCATCTGAGCTGTGATACTCGTCTCCAGGTTAAAAGGTCCTCAGTCGTTGAAATGTGAATCACAGAGTAGTTTAACTCCATTGGGAAAAAAAAAAACTAAAACCTAAAACAACAGCTAAAACATTGCTGCTGTCTTTGCCTTTAACATCAAGGCAAATCAATAAGCTGCAGAGTGGCAGTTAAGACTTCATCACACCAAAACCTTACCTCCAACTACTTCACTTTATCGCTGCTCCTCTTCGCTTTGAAATCTGTGGATCTCCCCAGAGTTTTGGAATGGACCGGTTAAATAGAAACAAGTTTAAAAAAAGTCTCTTTTTGTGTGGAAGTCTCCACTTTTCTGGACGTATGTAGTTGAATTTAATACAGACAGCTGAGAAGAGCGTTGGAGTCACTTATTTTGAGAGGTCAAAGTTCACATCTTTAAGTCCTCCACTGTGACGCCTAATGTGCGTGTGTGCGTGTGTGTGTGTGTGTGTATAAGGGGCATCACCCTCTCCGTGGGGTATGGCTGCTACTTGAAAACATAGTTGATCAGGACCTGAAGGAGGATGAGGAAAACAATGATGACGTAGTCGCGCTGTTGGAGGAAAGAGCCGCCCTCCACGCGTCCTGCCGCACGACTCCGCAGCACGCTGACGCTCCTGCAAACACACACACACACACACACACACACACACACACACACACACACACACACACACACACACACACACACACACACACACACACACACACACACACACACACACACACACACAGGAGTTCTGTGTCAATGCTCAAAAGGGAGGTCTTGTATCATTCTCATGGTGTGACCAATGCCACTCTCACCTGTTAATGTCCTCCTGCGTCTGCTTTATAGATTCAATGGCACTTTGAAGTTCACTGAGGTCTGTTCCCTTTTTCCTCAGCCGACTGTTATGCTTGCTTTTGTGTCCTGCAACAGAGTGTGTTACACATGGTTTCACCAAATTACATTTAATACTATTTAATGACCTTTCTAATACCACATAGAATGCAATTTAATATAGTTTTCAGGTAACCTGACCCGTCAGATGGTTTTATACACAGAACCATATGAGAAGTCGCCAATGGAAACTGTTTGGAAAAGTGCAGGAACTTTCAAAATAATACCTGCCAGGTCTATCAAACTCTTGCCGAAGCCAGTCGGGAGAAGAGCGAAAACACATCTCCATCTAGATAAACCTTCAGTGCCGTTCTTTGCTCTTCTTTCTATAAAGAAATACTCTCCAGTTCTGATATAACTGCAGCATCTACGCTAAAACGCTTTAGGAGCCGCCATAGTAGTTTTGAATGAACAGTCGCCTCTCCGTGTCGTCACACACACCTAAACCACTACCAGTAGCTCCTCACAGGATGCTGATTGGTCCGAATCGCATTATTTGAAGCCCGACCAGATGGATTTACGTGTGATCTTGTGATATCGCGAGAATCCAGCTGCCTTGCAAGGTAAGTTTTCAGTTCTGGTTAAAGAATGACGGAAAACCAGGAAGGTAAATAAAACTTACAATTATTTATTAAGTACATGAATTAATTGACATTTGACACCGGCTGTATATAACAATCATTTCTAGTAATATAATAAATCAATTTACCTGACCTGGACTAATTCTGTGGCTACTACTACTACTACTGTGGTAAGCAGTAGCTAAAGGTTTGATGGCGCCGATTGAAAATTCCACAAAAAAGGATTTAACAGCCTCCTGTGCTCACAATCCACTGTCACACCGTTCTCACTTGTACTTCATTAATGTAAAATGTCTCCCGGCAGCCCGCAACTACATCCTAAAGAAATGTATATATAATATTCAGGACCTCAGGAGATGAAATGTAAGACTTTCAAATACCCTCTAAGGGCTTTTTTTGGGGAGTAACTAAATGGAATGTTTTTTAAGACACCCTGTTAAAGCTGATGCTTTAGTTAGCTAATGTTGAGTATGGACACTTGCATCACCTCCACAAGAAACACAGTAGAAATAAGTAACACCACCAGAGTGTGCTGTTTATGAACTCAATCTCAGCCTACAGCCAGTCATTTGGTGTTTTGCAGATTAAGTTGTAAAGTGAACGTTTTATAGATGTCCAGGTAACATATAACCAGTGTTTCAACAACCTGTCAACATGAGCTTAGGGCCTGCTTCACATTTAAATATAGTGATCAATAGGCTGTTTTAAAACAACTTAATATTTGTAACCAAATTTAGCCCAGTTTTTACTAAGAAATTGATTTGACCTGCTTCTTGAGCTGTTGTGCATCTATAATAATAATATGGTACAGTATCTGTGATATGCAGAATATATTCTGTAGGTCAATAAAACCACATGTTTTTTTTTTTTTTTTTTTACCATAGAAAGGTATAAAAGATTGGCCAGTTTTACTCATGTTAGCCTTTGTGTGTGTGACTGAGTGTAAATGAGTGCGACTCACGTTCGCTGCCAGACGAGTCTTGGCGGTCAGGTTCAGGTGAAGAGCAGCCACTCTCTGGGCTCTTGGGCTTGTCGCTCTTGTGTTTCCTCTTTGGCACAGTCACCTACACACACACATGCACAGATACACACATAAGCACACACAAACACACAAAGAGAAACAGGTCAAACAAACAGGGTACACACAACCGCTACAACAAATAAGAGCACACACAAACATTTCTTAGCATCCGCACAAGTGCAAGAATAGAAAATAATTGTTTAAATTCATCAATACAACAAAATGGTGTTATGATGCAAGAGTCTAACTCTCCCCCCCCCCCCCCCCCCCCCCCACAAACATGCTAGTCGGCGTTGGCGTGTCAATGACTGTGCGAGGCATGCTGTTCAGTCATCAGTCAGTCACATCCATTTAAAAAACTCAACAACGACACGCAACCAGTGTCTAAAATAAACCAAACCTGCCAAGAGCTGGCACATATAAACAATTCAGTCCAACAGGATTAAACTCTGACTGGATTATTGTTCTTAATTCTAAATGCTTTATTTAATGTGATGCATTTTTTCAGGCCTGGCCTTTGTCAGGCAGAACAGGTTTGAAGTTTGATTTAATGTTGGCAGCACAAAAACATTTACGATTTTGCCTGACAGTGACCAGAAGGTCAAAAGCGCACAAACTACTGAAAGAGTAACTAAACCACTTTTTTTATTTTATTTTTAGCTGAAAACCAATGTACATGGGTATTCAGTAGTGTTGTTGATGGATTCAGGTCCAAATTTTGATATGTTAGTGCAAAGTATTTGAATTCTACATATCGTGTTGTAAATATGCTTAGCGGCTGCCCTCTATTGGTTGACACCCAGTTGTTGCGATTGAGTTTTGCTTTCGGCCAAGCTGGTGCTGGGTGACATTTATGTTCACCCAGCCCAATGTCAAACCAACATCTGACTAAGCCCCTCCCTTCCCAGCACTACCCATGTTGATACTTTTTTCAGATGTGTTTTTTGAATTTTCCAGGGTAGAGGCTTTTTTTTTTTTTCACCTACCAAGAATTATTTTCCACTCAACTTGTGGTGGTACTTCAAAAGCTAAACCAAAGACCAAGTTACCAAAGAGAGAATTCACTAGCTTTGGCACTTGGCAGGTGGTTACTTTGAACACAGGAGCAGCAGTTACACTGGACTGCACCGCTAGCTTCTCCACATGGCATGAACAAGGAGCAGCTCAGCAGAAGTCGAGACTCAGTGAGCGAAAACACAACACAGAAACAAACACAACGCAGACGAGGATAGGTGAAGAGTGACGAGGGCGTGGCCAGGCGGTGATGGTGGTGGTTGGTCTGTTGATGTAATGGATGTTCTCACTTTTAGACTTTGTATGGGAGAAAACTTAATAAAGTGCAGAAAACTAATGCTGCTCACTCTGTACTGATATCTGATGGTGTCACAGTCTACAAGGTGTGAATGAATGGTAAATTACAGTGAACTGAGTGCAGCATTCTTTACACACACTCTAGCACGTGCTTGAGAAGTACCTGAAAACATTATGCAGAAGTTATCAAACTTGCTGCAGCCTCAATTACACAGACTCTGACCTGTCTTAGTTTCAATTCAACTCTGTAATTTATTAATAAAGTCCGGAGCCTGCAGGAAACAATATTTTCAAATATGGCCTGTGTGACACAAAGTAGTCCTTCATGTTAAATGATCCTTTTCCTCTTGACAAGGCAAGAAAAGGAAGGAGAGTACCTGGTTACTCACTTCAACATTCACTTTGACATAACATTCCCTCCCATACAGAGAGAACAGCAGGTGCTAGGGCAGGGAAAGAAAAAAAAACAGAGACAAAGAGAAAAAAATATGACCAAAAAAAAAAAAAAAAAAAGAAGGAGCAGAGGTGAAAACGGCGATGGCGGCACAGCGAGGACGACACAAAGAGAAGAAGCCACAATGAAGACGGTGCACCAGGTGCTGCGTGGAAGGTGGCTGAGGCGGCGAGCTGCTTTATTATTATTTTTTTTTTCTTTTAAATGGCGGTTTTCGAACAGGACGACCTACCTGGCATTTGCAATTGTCCCTCCGCGGCCCCTGGTTACTCAGACTAATAAGACTGCCAGAACGTACCATAGGGGTGCGGTGTCGGACCTTGGTCTGGATACAGCCGTCTTTCTCAAACTGGATCAAGTCGTTGAGCGGATCCCAGGGCCTCGTGCTGGGGAGAGGGCCGAGAGGGGGACATGAGGAGACATAGAGGAGGAAAAACAGTGAGACAGACGTGGGCGGGGCACGGGAACAAGATGACAGAGACAAAGAAATACAAACAATGAAAGAGAGTGTTTGGTAAGAGAAATAGAGAGGCAGATAAAGAAACAAAAAGACAATGGAAGAAAAGATGGAAGTAAGAAGTATAGTCAGACAACAGACAGACAGAAGAGAAAGAGATACTTTCACCTGAGATGACTGCACAATACTGACACTTCTTACCAGTGGAAAACATTATTATTCATTACATTCTACCACACCGAAAACTGCCCTGGCTATCAGATAATATAAAAAACAAAAAAAAATAGGCCCAAATTTTTTTTTTTATCACCTGGTATCAGCCTAAAAAATGTAGTATTACTCAAGTTGTACTTGTAAGTACTGTAGGTATTTTCCTTTGTTGCTGATAATGTTAAGCTCCTCTAAATGTATTTATAAATAAGATGCTGTAATACTAATAATGTAAATTATTTATTATCATAGCTAAACTTGCAATGACACTCACAGGTGACTCATGATTTCACTGCTAAACGTGATTGAGTTTGTTTCAGGCAGTAGCTCTAAAGGAGCCACCGGGTCATTTTCTCTCACTTGTCCACAATCTGATTTCAGACCACAAGCTCACAGGCCTTAGAGGAGTCACTCACTCGGCATATCTGTAATGCCACTCTCCGGTGACAGGGTCTTGCTCGAAGAGGGCCGAGATCCACTCCTCACATTTGGCTTTCCGTTCGCGGGCAGATTTCCGCTGGGCTTCCTCCAGGATGAACTTCTCATTGGTGGCCTCGATCTGGTCCTTGTTGTTGATGGCCCGGGTCACGTGCTGCCACAGTCTGAGGATTGAGAGGGAGCAGAGTCATGAAGTTCCTCGAGACGCTTTAGGGGAGTAATACAAACTGCAGAAGCAGCTTTCAAACCCAAAACCACCACAGAGGTAAACAGAGGTGACAGAGGTAAATCTGGCCATAGAAACTAAACAAAGAGCCAGTAAATAATTTAACAATCGATATCATGTTTAAGGATCTGCTGATACTCGGATAAGAGTTACGTCGAGGTTCACCTTTCTGATTCAGACTCTCCCTGCTCCTCTGGAGGGACGGTGTAGCGGGTCAGCCGACTCTGCCTCAGCTCTGGCGTCGGGTTCCAGAAAGTGTCCACCGTCCCTGTCTTCTTGTCATTGATGAAGATCTCACTGTCCTGTGAGGGGAAGGTCAAAAAGCTCGCCTTACTTGCCTAAAGACAAACATACAAGCAGGATACAAACTACAGCACAGTAAAGCTGTTACTAAGTAGGTATTTGCTTCATAATGGTGGGTACTAATTTCACAGCTTCTTTGAAACACACCAAGTCACAGCGACACAACAGCATCATTGTCTTATCTTTTGACGTCCAATACCTTTAGAAAAGATTTGATCGATCGTGTGATTAAATGTGTATTTACAATGCTGCCCTATTAGCAAAAGGCCTACAAACAACTAATACACTAATGTTGATTTTAAAGAGAGAGAAATTACTTGAACCCTGCATGTTGCATATTGTATGTACATCAGGGTTAATTATACAACAAGCAGACGTCAGATGTCTTGTGTCTTACCCAGTGTCCTTCTAGCGTAGCTAACACCTCTTTTCCCAACTTGATCTTTCCAGAGACCTGATTGACATTGTCACTGCTGCCCAGGAATGGCTGGAGGAAAGAGGAGAGAAAGGGGGAGCAGGAAAAATGGAGACGGAGAGGGGCGAGGAAAGAATGGGAAACCAAATCGAGAAGAGGAATGGAAAGGGTAAGAAAAAAGGACAGTAAAGAAAAGAGCAGGAAGAGGAAGAGAGAGATAGGACAGCAAGAGAAAAACAAAGAAAGGGTGTAGATGGCGAGAGGTGGGGAAAGGGAGAGGAAAGAAGACATGGGGGGGGGGGGGGGGGGGGGGGGTGGGGAAGGACGGAGAGATACACATACAGTTTATTTGCTGCAGTTACTGTGGAAAAAAAAAATACTGTGGTTTATTGTGTGTCATTTGATCTACATTTGTGTGTCTGTAGCATAGACTGTAAACGTAGTGCATGTAGGAGCAGTGACGTCGCCCATTGGTTTGTGGCCTGATGTTTTAATGCCTTGAGTTTGGCATATGGCCGTTGCCATCTTGTTTTGTTTTTTTGGAACCGGATGTGATGATTTTTGGACGAGAGGGTGGAGCTGGGATGATGCGGCCAAGACAGTGGTGTTTATGGTTCCAACGGCGCTGCGCTGAGCTAAACGCTAAAGACGGAAAGTTTCAACCCTTCTGAAGCAAATCATTCAGCGGAGATTCATCGTCGGGTAAATGAGGAGTACTGCCGCCATTCATCTGCATGTACGCTAGTACAGAAAATCTGCAGAAAGTTACCAGCTAACGCTAGTGGTAGCTAGCTCGCTTGAACAAGACATTTTTAGGCAACGAAAAACACACCATGAGACGGTCCAAGTTTAAGACAAAAACATGGACAGTACTCAAAAACAAGTTCACGACTACTTTAAATGGAAATGTATCGATTCCCTGTTTGCTTTCACTGACATGTACCTGATGCTAGGTCGTAAGGGCATAATGCAGTTGATGGTGTGAATGGTGGTATGGTATTTTTCAGGGGGGAGAAGGAGTGGCATGGTGGAATTGGTGTTGGAGTGGTGGGGTCAGACATTCAGAAAAGTCATGTGAGAAACTGATTTTAAAGAAGACTCCTATGGGTACTGGATCTAGAAAGGCTTTATTTGATTTTATATTTAACAGTTTAAAAAGTCCTCCTTTGAAATGATCTAATGCTCTTATTATTTTATTAGTATTAATGTTATTATTTTAAACACAGCCATACCTTCAGTTTGAACTCCAGCTGAGCACTGTAGCCCGTTTTCTCACAGGCAATGGTGACCTGACCACCCAGCTCCAGGGTCATGGTGCCGTACAGGATGCCTACCAGGTGAAAAAGCACCACGAGAAATTTCGGTCAGCACAAATAACTGGGAAACTCCCACACACTCAGAAAGTGGACCCAAACAATTTGTTGTCGGTGTATCTCTGCTTTCCAGATGAGCAAAGCAACATTAGTGTTAAAAAAAACACTCGTGAAGTGAGATTGTGCAGGCTGCACTCTGACCTTTACAGTGAGCATAGGGCATGTTCATCACATAGTCCTCTCCTCGGTTGAGAAAAGTGAGCCGAGCCTCCCCGTCTAATATGGCCGACAGGGAGTTTCCTAAAATGTAAACAACAGCAGTCAGTAGACAGATGTGCTAGCACAGCAAGGGAAGAATTAAGCAGCTGAATACTTTTTTTATTTATTTAAAGTGCCTGTGAGTGACATTAATTGGATTTTAGTGGTGTGAGTGTACCATAGAACTTGGACTTGGCGAGGATGCTGCCACTGAGGCAGAATCCGTCCTTCCTGTTGCTGACATAGAAGGCTGACACAGGAGGATGATGGGATACCTGAAGAAAACACACTGATGTAGTCAGCTTGAACACTAGTAAGGAAGACATATAAGGGACTTATTTGATTTGAAATCAGCTAAAACAATGACGGCCATAGATTTATCTTATCACAGATAGTCGATGTATTCCAACGGCCAGACCCAAAGCAACTTGTATTATGGGAGTTATCTGATACAGGTGGAATGAGCTCTTGACCAATCAGATTGCTAGTAGTTAGTACTCTCTACAGTAGTAGAGCTACTGATACCTGCTCTGCGATGTAGAAGGTCTTGCTGTTGGTCTTCTGGTGGAGCCACATGCAGCGGTACGTCTCTCCAATAATGGGGTTATAAGGCTTCTTCAACCCCTAGATCAAAATCAACACGACATAAGATTTCAGAATAATAGATTGTATATAGAGAGAATGTATTCTCTATGTAGCTCATCAACATATGGTGGGTTAGACATGTTCATTCTTCTGACCTTTGGCTTTTTGTAAAATCCAGAGATGTACCACTTCACCACCTTCTTCATCCGGTTGTAAGCGTTCTCCTCGATTGCAGCCCTGAGAATGAAACCAACAACCTAAGTCGCCCCTCTATAACACATGCTGTTTAACTCAGAGGGTAGAACTCTGTGCAATCTGCTATTACAAAATGATCTTGAATATCTCACAGTCTTTCTCTACTTGTCACTGTGCACTAAAGTACCCACAGAACTTCTTCACAGTAAGCGAAGACACCCTGAATATGCTTTCTTCTGACAGTCTGACACATTCAATGGAATTGTCCATATGTCACATTTTATAGAACAATCGGTCACTCAACTTCAACTATTGACATTACAAACACCAAATAATCACTGGTAAATTAGTGAAAATAAACCAAGATATGTATTCTGATGTTAAATGCTAAATAAAACAAGTGGGGACACGTGGTAAAATACCAAAATATTTCATTGTTAGAGAAGAAAAAGGACCATAAACAATCATCTGATATGTGTATTTAATTAGATATTTTTTGCAAAAAGTGTACTTTCCCCCCAATTTTAAGTCCTTGTTGTACTGCACGTGGCAAAAAAGAACCTTAGTTAAGGAAGTATTAAAGTCTGTTTGAGATTTTAGAGTAAACTTTAGTGTACATATTAAACCAACCAGACTCTTTAATAAGTACAATTTAGAAGAGCTGAAAAGCAGATTTTTTCTATTATTTCTATTCCTTTAAAAAGTATTTGGAGCAAACAGAAAATGAGAGGCAAGGGCTTACTCTGACAGGAAGTCTGCGTGGTAGTAGTAGTCAGAGAGTTTGTCCAGAAAGGACCTTGGCTCCAGGATGAAGGTGGGCAGCACCACCTTGGACAGATCCATGCCAGGTCGCACCTGCTTCAGCAGAGTCCAGATCAGAGATTTATTCTCCTCCGATACCGTCTCTGTCTGGGCAGCCTCGCCAGCCTGGAGAAGAAGACACACACAACGGAAAAGAAGTTAAGTATTTTTCCTACATGTAGCCTGCAATAATACTTCAGACAACTTAAAATGCTCAGAAACATTCACATTGTTGCACGAGTCTCCACATGCTTAACATTTTATGTGACCGTTTGTGCAACTGGTTTGCAAAATGAGGATTTAATTAGCGCCTAACTATAAACATTTTGCCTCTGCTTCAGTAGGTGTTTTAATTAGTAAGCTGTCAAGATCCTCGCAGTCTCTTGCTTGCACACACACACACACACACACACACACACACACACACACACACACACACACACACACACACACGCACACCAAACCCACACAGATCAAAGCCTGTTCATGTTATAGCTTTCTTAATAGCAGCAGCAGAGGAGCATGCTAATTTCACCTCATTATGCAAGAAACTTTCTAAAAAAAATAGCTTTTAGCTAAAGTTTTAATTCAAATGAAAGATTAAAAAAAAGTTGTGAGAAATCCTATGAGAATATGGTGTAATGCTGCAATCTCACTTGATCTACATTTCTTATTAAAAGCTCTGTATGAAAACATCTTTGTCCCCTACCTCTCCAAGTTCCTCATGGGACTGCTCCAGGTACGGGGTTTCCCGCAGATGTTCGTTAGGGTCCATGTCGAGGTACGAGTCGTCTTGGCGCTCTGACGTGTCGCTGTCGCTCTCCTCACTCTTCTCCAGGCCTTCTGGGTCCGACTCCTCGTGGTCCTGTTCACCCTCCCGGTCTGACTTGTCCGAGTACAGGTCTGGGTCTTTCAAATGATCACTGTCATTGAACCTGGAGAATGGGCGGATTGGGGGGTAAGATTGACAGATTGACAGATTTGAAAATTGGCTGGTAGCTTAAAGGTTTAGGGGAGTAATGGAGTTGTAGCTTTGGTTTTAGTTCCTACTCACTGGAAACCATGGATGTTGTGGGCTCTGAGGAGGCTGTAGAAATTGATGGAGTGTTCTCCGCCAGTGGCTACTGTGCTCATGTCCTCTTTCCCCTCGCGGATCATGGTCCTCTTCAGCAGGCTGGAGCACTTCAGGGCCAGCTCCAAGGCGTCCATCCAACATCGACCTGAGGAGGACATTCAGACTGATCAGGAAACTCACTGACATGCAGCATTTATTTTCAGGCATCGCTGTTAGTTCATCATCCTTCTATTAATACTGAGAAAAAAGGTTTTGGTCAAAAGGTTTTTGTAAATAATTGTGGCTCTTGTACCCACAATCACCCCTGGTCCCATTCCAGGATTGGCATTTTTTAAATCTTTCTCAATTTGACATTTATATAATTATAGATGGCAAACTATATTGCAATTGCGTTGAAAACCAGAAAGGACTGAATTACACTCAGAAATGTAAGCCAAAGTGTTGGATGAAAGCTTGCTTGGACTCGTTCATGATGGTATTTTTTCATATACAGTGCATACAACTTGAATGAAACAAACTTTAATAAAATGGAGGAAAGTAAATATTGTGCACAATGGTAGAAAATAGCAAGTGATTTTGGTACCTATTTGACTATTTCAGAACCACGGAGAGAGACTCAGACAGGGAGAGACAAGATTGGATGTTTCAGCACCATGGACAGAGACAAGATGGGCATTCACTAGTTCACCATTCACTCACTGTGTGGACAACTCTGTGTAATGGTTCATACAGGGCTTCTCAAACATTTCTGTTTCTTCCCCCTTTAGAAGCCCAAAAGAAAGAAAAAAAACATGTCCCACACCTTCATGTCACCTTCAGCCATTACCAGTATTGGGGAAAATACTAATAAAACAAGCCAAAAGGGGTGGGAGAAATTCATAGAAGCATCATGATTCTCTCTTGAAAGAGTATGGCTGATGCAGAAAAGTAAATAATCGAAAATTTTAACCCCGACCAGCTGCCGCTGTTTAGAGGCGGAGCTCTCAGGATGGCTGCTGATAAACCTGAGATTGCAGATCCCCCGGGCACATTTATGTCAGCATACACAGACAAAAAAGACGAGAAAGTGAGTCTGCATTGTACGTTGTAGAGAATACAGATTTAAAGCCTATGGTCTGTAGGTTGAGCCTCACTGCAATGTGCATTTACATGTGCATAACCCACAATGCTTGGTCACGGTCTAGTGCATTTACTGCAAGACAGTAGTCTATATTCTCGATGTTCCACTTCTAGGATTGCTCCTTTGGCGATGGAAATTCCGCTGGATTTCACTCATTTAGGCCAGATATCCGTTGCCTTGGGCTTCCTTTGGGCGCTATTTTAACGACCTAAGCGCACGGCGTGAAGTGCCTGGTGCAGGTGCGTTAAGGGCATGTCCAAATCCACTTTCGCTAGTTTGACGGCGGAAAAAAGGGTCGGACCCTTTCAAAGGGGATGAAGTGGTTAAAAATAACAAGGATTAGGAATAGTGTCACTCCCACACATGACCAAATACTGACTAAAAGTAAAAGTAGTTGTAGTTTTGAACCAATACTGATCTTGCTTTCAATGATGTGGCTGATAACAATGTGATGCCAATTTATGGATTTATTTCTATTATTTAATGTAAGCTGCTACTGACAAGACTCAGACAAATAGATGAAGTGTAAGTGACAGCCTGTCTCTTACCATCAGACTCAGAGGCAGCACGGCAGATGAGGTGGCTGCTGGGTAATGGCTGAGTGATGGAGCCAACGGCTTCTCCTTTAGGACCCTGATGACAACAGGAAATACATGTTACACATCAGTCAGTGTCTTGATTGGTCCATTAGTCATTTTGATCTTTGTCTCTTTTCATTTGAGACGGTTTTTATGAGGTCCTCTGTGGTTGCCTCGTTTCACCAGCAGAGTTTGTGTTTCTGTTGTCAATTCTTCGTCATTTATATGTGCAAATCGAGGGGTCGAAATCTCGACCCCTCGAGTATGTCATTATGCAAATGAACTATGAGAGGGGACATAAGATGAATGAGTGAAGTGTTTATTTCAGAAGTGAAGAGGACGATGGAGAGAGCAGAATGCTTTAATCTAAAATACACATCAACAATTGTGATTCAAGCCTTTTCAAAGCACCAACAAAAGGGGAAACGCATGCAATGCGAGGTCAGTGACGAATGCCAAATCACAGATGGAGTGGACGACTGAACACAGCTGAAAACACAAGAACTTGTGAAAAACGTGTGCTGCCAAATATCAAAATTGCTGGCTGCATGTATAATTTTGTGTCTGTCCTAAATAAAACAAACATGAGCTCCTAATTATACAGCTAGCATCTACATCTGTTTAACCATTTAAAGTGTAGTCGACAAAGGACTATGTAATGAAAGATCTTTCCCCCTTATTATCTCTGGAGAGCAACACAGGCTGCATTTAAATTCACCCTGCGTAACGAGCCTATGGCAGTGTTCTCCTTCTCTAGCTTTCCACTGATCAATCTATTATTAGGGCTGTCAGCATTAACGCGTTTATCGCGATGCGATTAAGGGCCGACGCGATGTGATTAATTTATTTTAATCACATGCCGGCAATTATTAATTTATTTTACACTTCACTCTGCTTTGCGTTGTGCCTAACAGGCTACTATTTTGACCCTTTGCAGCATCGTTACTTATCATCAAGCTGCCACTTCCTCGTAACACATCCTGCTGCTGCATGCTGCAGGCATGATGGAGAAAAGACAGCAGCATTAACTCTGAATGGAGCTTTTTATTTTCCAAAACTCCTGGACGGCTCGTAGACAAGTTGAAAGCCATATGCACATTGTGTAAAGCCGAATTAAAATATCACCGAAGCACGTCAAGCTTGAGTTACCACCTACGGAGCTAAGCATGGTAGTACAGTTAACGTGATGCTACCCGCCGCTAGCATGCTACTATTTTGGAGAGTGCTACTTGCCGACCTGTGGATGAAACCAAATCCCAAAAAATTACTACAGCTCTTGATTGTTGATTTTCAGGTGTCTGGTTTTCTCTACTACTGAACACCAATCTTAAATAAAAAGAATAAGTTGTGGAATACATTTTTTGATGTTCTTGGGATATTTGCCATTTGTAAAATTCCCTGATATATCCCAATTTGCTATATATATTATATATATATATATATATATATATATATCCAAATTCCCCAGCCTGGAACGTGCTCTCTAAATGCTCCACAGTGCTCCTGAGAGTCATTGCTGGCTGTGAATCCTGTATCACCTTAACGGCCCAGATGGACTGCTCCAGCGGGTGGAAGAGCTTGAAGCAGAAGCCGTCCTTCTTAGAGGGCCTCTCGATGAGCTCGCAGGCATTGAGCAGCACCGTTCCCACCCACTGGCCATTTTTGTGAGTTTTATAGATGAGCAGGACGCCTGGTTTCAGCACACACCACAGCTTGGTCCAGCTCTTCAGAGTGCCACGGATCTGAATCAAATACAGATAACTGTCAGATAAGCTAAGACCTTCAAATTAGGCAATAAAATGAATGCATTCAATAGTATAATTATATAATAGTCATAGCATATTGTGCAATCAAGAAATGCAAAGATGCTCCCACCTTTAGCCAGTCGGCCATGACGATAACAGAGGGATCAGTGATGGTGCTGAGCAGCTCTTTGGTTGCCCTCTTTTTTTCTTCCCTGTAGTTTTTCTTCTGCACCTACACGGAGTACAGAGAGATGGATAATAGCTAAGAATACAATTTACACAAGAGTGAATGTTAATATTCCACACTTGCTTTCTCGCTGAATCCCATTTGGCAGCAAATAATAAAAGTGGAATGACACTCCTGTGTGTTCCTGTTACATAACAGCTGGCACCTTCTGACTGGAGAGTGAGGTACAGTGGGGAGAACAAGTATTTGATACACTGCCGATTTTGCAGGTTTTCCTACTTACAAACCATGTAGAGGTCTGTAATTTTTATCATAGGTACACTTCAACTGTGAGCGATGGAATCTAAAACAAAAATCCAGAAAATCACATTGTATGATTTTTAAATAATTAATTTGCACTTTATTGCATGACATAAGTATTTGATCACCTTCCAACCAGTAAGAATCCGGCTCTCACAGACCTGTTAGTTTTTTTTTAAGAAGCCCTGCTGTTCTCCACTCATTACCTGTATTAAATGCACCTGTTTGAACTTGTTACCTGTATAAAAGACACCTGTCCACACACTCAATCAAACAGACTCCAACCTCTCCACATTGGCAAAGACCAGAGAGCTGTGTAAGGACATCAGGGATAAAATTGTAGACCTGCACAATGCTGAGATGGGCTACAGGACAATAGGCAAGCAGCTTGGTGAGAAGGCAACAACTGTTGGCGCAGCAAGAAGTTCAAGATGACGGTCAATCTCCCTCGGTCTGGAGTTCCATGCAAGATCTCACCTCGTGGGGCATCAATGATCATAAGGAAGGTGAGGGATCAGCCTAGAACTACACGGCAGGACCTGATCAATGACCTGAAGAGAGCTGGGACCACAGTCTCAAAAATAACCATTAGTAACACACTACACCACCATGGATTAAAATCCTGCAGCGCACACAAGGTCCATCTGCTCAAGCCAGCGCATGTCCAGGCCCGTCTGAAGTTTGCCAATAACCATCTGGATGATCCAGAGGAGGAATGGGAGAAGGTCATGTGGTCTGATGAGACAAAAATAGAGCTTTTTGGTCTAAACTCCACTCGCCGTGTTTGGAGGAAGAAGAAGGATGAGTACAACCCCAAGAACACCATTCCAACCGTGAAGCATGGAGGTGGAAACATCATTCTTTGGGGATGCTTTTCTGCAAAGGTGACAGGACGACTGCACCGTATTGAGGGGAGGATGGATGGGGCCATGTATCGCGAGATCCTGGCCAACAACCTCCTTCCCTCAGTAAGAGCATTGAAGATGGGTCGTGGCTGGGTCTTCCAGCATAACAACGACCCGAAACACACAGCTAGGGCAACTAAGGAGTGGCTCCGTAAGAAGCATCTCAAAGTCCTGGAGTGGCCTAGCCAGTCTCCAGACCTGAACCTAATTGAAAATCTTTGGAGGGAGCTGAAAGTATTGCCCAGCGACAGCCCCGAAACCTGAAGGCTCTGGAGAAGGTCTTTGTAAGTGGGAAAACCTGCAAAATCGGCAGTGTATCAAATACTTGTTATCCCCACTGTATCTGCTGCATTTTGCCTAGCCTCTATTGTGGTGACATTGGTGCACAATATGAAAATTCGGCTTACATAATATACAGTATTTCATGCATATTGACTATTGACTCTAATGACATGAGTTAACACAGTGTGAAACGATGTGCACAGCATGCATCAGCGATTAAATTTAACTCCATATAAAGGTATCTTTAACACTCATTATGCCTGCCTTCAGAATTCGTGTCCGGATACACAAAACCTGACTATAGGCTGATATAGCTCACTTACCTTGAGGGACTCTTTCTTGGTGAGCTTTCCTCCGGATGTCGACACATCCTTGTCTGAGCCATTGTACAGCTTTGTTTCAGACTGAACACACAGGGAGGGGTGGGGGGTGGGAACATCAATATCTCTATTATTTCTCAATTTAATATCTTTAAATATATATATATATATATATATATATATATATATATATATATATATATATATATATATATATATATATATATATCTCCCATTCGTTCATCTGCCATGTTGAGCTGAGAAAACACTACTCAATCATTGTCTGATGGTTATAACCGCAGCTCTCCTGTGAGGATTTGTGTTTCGAAACATGTGCAGCCTACTCTGTGTAAAAGGGCTCCAAATAAAGTCATACACTAAATAATTTAAATATAATCTTGCCGACAAAGTGTTCCCTCTTCATGACTAATCCATTACAGCCAATAAAACAATCAACAGAGTCTAGTGAAATGACATTACGTATTGTTTTCCCTTTCCTTTCGAGTTTGTTTGTTTCGCTGGTAGCCCAAACTTAGCTCAGTACTCAAGCCTATAAACGCCAGTGCACGTGTGTCTCTGCCAGCTCCTTTCACAAGCCAATTGGAGCGATTTAAAGTCGACAGACACTGGGGGTGTGACCTAAAGCAGGGCTACTTAAGGCCTTAAATGGCCACAGGCAGGGTTAGACAAAGGTCAAAAGGTACACGGTAACAAGCGCCAAAGCTAAAATCTTCTCTCTCTAATCCTTCTTCTACTTTGTATTGCCACACAGAGTTTCCTTTGGCTGAGACTGCTTTTATTGCTGTGAAGATTGATGGAAACGTGACCTAGGCTCAATTCTGCTTTTCCATAGCGTTTCTAAGATGGTGTTGCTGTTCTTGATAATCTAAAATCTTAAAGAATCTAAAGATTGAAAAAAAAAAATATTGTCTTGGTTTTGGGAAGCCTTGCTAACAGACGACAGCTTTTGGTTCTCTGAAATGCTGATCCTGTTAACATGTCTTCATACTTCACAACATCATAACACATTTTTAATAGGATTCCTGTGTGATGAAAGCGTCTTTGCTGTGCCTCAGAAGGAGACTCAGACACCCACACTTGCACTGACAAACATATTTGATTGTGGAACTCGACAGATACACTACAGCAGACAAGCCTTCCCCACACTGAGCTCACTTGAAAGCAGTTTGAATTGTAGTTGATAAATGTTGGATGTGTGTACAGTATATGATGAGTGTGAGTCATCTCAATGTGGGCGATCTCACGCCTGAGGCAAGACTGGGAAAGGAAAGAAGACATGCAGTAATTCCCATATTCTCTGGTCAACACGCGCAAACCGAAGCACCCAATTGCTCCTACCCTTCCATCATAAAACATCAACTCAGTGGAGTGATTTTTTATACCTTGCTCTTAGATATGGAATGTGAGTCCTCTTTCAAAGGCAGAGGCAAGAGGTCCTCCTTCCCTCTCTCGAAACCTGTAACAAAAAACACAACAGCATAAAGTCATGCTTAGTCCACCATCATTCTCCAGGTAACCTACAGTATCACATTTTCAGTAGACAACCAATTACTGTAAATTCAGGCAGACCCAGTGCTATGGGCAGGCACTGGGCTTATCTACAAGAGCATAGATTCTTCATAGATCTAGCCTCTTAATTTTGCTCCCAAAGTGGAACAGATTGATGCAGAACTTTTCATCACATCTGCAATATTTACTAGAGGTGTAACGATGCACCAATCTAGAAAGATATATCATTTCAATGATCAATGGTCCAAAATCATCAATGCAAATTGAAGATATCGATACATATTATCATCTTTAAAATGCACCTTTGTTTTGAACTTCACACTTTATATTTTTCTTTTTATTAAGAGACTAGTTTGTTTTTCATTTAAATGTCTGGAAGAGCTCAGAAAAAAAAATTGTCAAATTATATTTGAGTTGATTTTTGTGAGTTGATATAAATGTAACCGAATGTGGGCATATAACATCTCATATCACATACTGTATGTATAGTGTGATAAAACTTTTATTGACACCCCTGATATTTATATTAACTAAGTTTTATGTTACTCTTTCAAACAAAAACAAAACAGAAAAAAATCATGCTTTTAAGCCTTTTAAAGAAAACTAAAATGATCCCGCTAGCTTTCATCAGCGAGATCAACCGGCCATTGGATATCAAATGTGTTTGAAAGCACTTGCGGGGCTTCCAAGTCCAAATGTCTGAGTATCCAAAATAATCTCCATCAAAAGCAACTGGAAGCAAGTCAGTGAGGCCACAGAATGTGGATGGTAACAAGCTGCCGCCTGCTGCAAATCCCTAATCTGAACTGAGCTCAAACGTTACATAAGTTAGCTGGTTGAAAGAGGTTCCCTGTTTTAATCCAAAATTTGGCTGGGACAATGCGGGGGTGGAAAGCGGGAAACAAAGAAACATCATTTGGACACTCAACAACCAACTGCTCAGTGAAGTTAATGGAGTGAATGTGTATTTCTATAAATATAAAACTGGGGGATAATGAATAAGTATGTGAATGTAGTTGACAGAGTCGATATAGTGTGTCATGACAAACCTAAGCATACGCAGATTCGCTGTTCTTTGTTTGAGCACCACCTTAGCATTTCAATCTTTATTAGTGAGCCCAGTGTGTAACCAATGAGTCAGCAACAGATTCCCCACTGAGATCCTAGCAGCTGGTGACACTGGTGGTCTCAAGGGGACACAGAGCCTGTAAATATTTGATAGTTTCCGTCTCCTATCCACAGGCCATCAGTATGCAGCCATGAGAAGGAAGGAGGCACCGCTGAGTTGCAATACCAAATTAGGTGTTTATCATTTGGAAAACAGTCACATCTTATTTGACTAGCCATTTGATTTAATAAAACAGCTGTGTGACTGTAGTTATGGCAAAATAGGCCTCATTATTGTGTATTCTTCCTGCATACTTTAATGGTGTCCTGCAACACAACACAATACAACTTGGATGTTGAATTCCTAAACGACTCAGAGATAACCCAAGTTTCAAACTCCAGACTTGAAAACAATATGATGTTCAGTGCATCTTACAGCAACTTACTGCAATTACAGGAGTGATTTTGTGCAGAACAGTTTTTGTCATATCCATTTTTTATTAACCTGCCTCTTCTACCATTCTTCTTCAATTTACAGTAATGCCTTTCAACCCTCTACAAACAAGTGTTCCTTAGTGTTTTTTTGAGGGTTTGTGTATGTTGAACTAACTTGAAACGCAACATACAATAATACAACACAGTGCAACTAATATTACCTCTTGGCAATGACAAACCGTGCACTGGGCCACCAAAAAACATAAAAAAGTAGCAAGAGCAAGAGTCAACATACATTGCAGGCATGTCTTGTTCGAGAGCACTTCAGCCAGTTGAATGATTGGTGCTATGAAGGCATGAAACTAAGCACTTTAGATCCTTCTGCTTTTCTATGCCAACCATTATACATGACATTAAAAGGAAACGGGTTTAAATTAGCTAAAGCTCCAATTAGGACAACCACAGCAATACACATCCAGAAATAAAGAAATGCAGTTGTCAGTTTGCCTTACGTGTGCTGCCTTTGTTTTAATGCAGATCTAGTTTCACTGGTACATTAGATGTCCCACCGGACCATCTGTGTCCACTTGACAGGCACATCTTCATGCCATCTTCAGCTGGAAAACTACTCAAGGGCAATTCACCCACTACAGCAAAGCACAAGAGGCTACATAACTCATCGTCCCCTTCCCTCAATCTATAAACCTATATAGAGGAAACTGGATCATCATAATAAAATAATTAAGTTAATTAATGTATATAAATGTTATATAGTCAGTATAAATAAATGCATCTTCCTCTGCTCTGTTGTTTTTAAAGTAACAGACAAGCAGATTTGTTACTGTGTGGCCTGCTCCTTCCTATATCAAGAGCAGTGCTTATACCACAGTCATTTATACAAGAATCATTTAAAGTGCTCATATTATGCTCATTTTCAGGTTCATAATTGTATTTAGAGGTTATATCAGAATAGGTTTACATGGTTTAATTTTCAAAAAACACTATATTTTTGTTGTACTGCACATTGCTGCAGCTCCTCTTTTCACCCTGTGTGTTGAGCTCTCTGTTTTAGCTACAGAGTGAGACATCTCACTTCTGTTCCATCTTTGTTGGAAGTCGCACCTGTGCAGTAGCTAGGTAAGGACTACTAGCCAGACAGAAGCAGAGTATGAGGGCGTGCCATGCTAGCAGCTAGGTTATAACGTGTGTTACAAAGTGACCACGTTTGTCTCTGAAGTAAAGGCCTACAATAGAGCTGTTTGGAGCAGTTTGTGAACAGTGTTTTCTGTTGGAGATGGTAAGTCCCTTTGGGGGGGACTTTGGGCTTTTTCACTTTGTAAACCTATAACATGCACAAAAAAGATATATAACACAACAAAGGAAAGGGAAAAGGCCAAAAAGCATAATATGAGCACTTTAACAGCCTTTGTCCAAAATGTGTGTGTTAGAGAATGTTGGGTTATATAAAAATATATATAGTCAATATATAATCTGAGTAAGACCTGAAACATAATTAAATCTTTTAATGTAAAAGAATAATAAGTGAGTTATGAACTCACTAATTTGCATGCTTGTTAGCCCACCAAATTGCAATCAAGCAGTGTGACTTAGTGAATGTAGTCTACTCTTATGAAGTGTCCCATTTCAATTAGAGACGCTTTAAGGTGCCACTTCTCCACTCCATTAAAACTGTGTTCAGTGACCCAAATGTGTTACCATGGCACGACAAGCAAACACACAAAAAACATCTTGTTGCAGACAATTATTTTATTACAGCATGAGGAGCTAGACATGAGGCTTGAGGCCGCTTGTTAAATAAGTATGGTAGGTAAGAATAAGTAGGTGACATAATACAAAAATGAATTATAAAGCTGAAAATTTAGTTTCCTGAGAATTTCCATTTTGGGTGGAAAAACACAAGTTCATTTATCAGTATGTCTAAAATAAGGAAGAAAATGTGTATGCAAACCTGACCATTGCAATCCAAAAAATGTCTTAAGTTAGAACTATAATTTGTTAAAATGTGTTATTAGTCATTTCAGGTGTCACTTCTACTTACGGATGCCCCTTTTTGGAAGGACAATCTCCGACTAGGGCTGGGTTACGGAACTCACTACCTTTAAGGTATCTTTTTAGGTCATCGCAAGCACTCTTCGATTCAATGTGACGTGTGATTGGCCCAATACAGCAGCAGCTAGTGGTGGAGCGGTGGAGGGATTTTACAAAACTAAATGCTTCCATTCACATGATGGGCATCAAATCAAGTAGCAAAAAAGGTGTCAACGAACTCAATCGGTATTGGTATCACTAAGGGTACTGCTTTTGCTACCATCATTTTTTTTTTTTAAACGATATACTAGAAGAAATGTGTTTCCAAAATTATCCACCAGGATATCAGGTATCTTTCATGTGTAATCTTAATTGTAATAAGCCCACAATAACCTTTTTGTTACATTTTTGGATTGTGCTAAATGTTAAGGACAAGGGCCAGACTTAGAAAGGGGCTTTGTAGCGAGGGCTACAGAAAAATGTTGATAAGCATTTCTTCTGATAATGACGATGGCAGAGCAGGGAAGCAATCACTGTGTGAAACCACCCGGACATTTAAGGTAGAGCGGGTTTAAGGAGTTTGAATAAGTGTTGAGCATATAATGATTTGCTTTTTTTTTCTTTTCCAAATGATAGATTTCTCTTCACACTGTTTCCTATAAAGTTACTCTTAATTTTGTTAGCTTTTGAATTAGCCGAGTATTTACAGAGCAGAGCACTTATAAAAACACTGTTATATAAAAAAAAAGAAAAGACAAACAATAAGTAAATGTATTTTACCTATTAAACTACTATTGAAATTGAAGGTATTTTACTTTGAAAAGGAAGGCTTCAATGAATGACTTGGAGGAGCAAATATCAGCAAGATTCTTTTAGTTTTCTGTTAACATGTCATGTCACAAAGATAATGGTGCCACTGCTAACAGATACCACCAGGACAGATACTACTCCATCTTACCCATCTGCTTTATTTTTTGTCCTGGTAGAGGCGAGGGATGGACGTCTCTTTTTGCCCAAAAGGATAATGAATGCCAACTGCTTGTAATTTAGGTAAGCTGGGAAGTGAAGACTGACCTTTGATGTAATGTTTTACATGTTTAGCATTGACCTGCCACTCCTATCCACAATTACCCATCCTAAGTGAGTTGTCTTTTGAATGTGAGACAGTCCTAAATAAACCCAGGATTCTGGCAACTGCTGCTGTGTTAAAAAACTGCAAAATGTATACTTTTAATGAAATGCCCCCATCTTTGCTGCTTAATTCACAAAGTGTGGCAGAAAAAAAAAATACCCTGTCCAGTTAGTATCCGGTCTATTCCATTCCTCTCACAACAAACTAGATGGAAATGGCTTGAAAATAGAAAGACTATATGAAAAGTCAAAGATACCACATGATAAAAAAGAGCAAAGGATTGAAGATGAATTAGAATTCCAACATAAAACAAATATATGCAATATTGCTTAATAGACATCCTTTGGGAGATTTCAATGGATCAAAGCAAAATAAGTAATGTACTGTATGAATCTGTTTTAATGCGCTCTCTTTTGGATTAAATGTCTTTACAGTACCTGTGTTTTTTATCTTACTGCACACATTTATAGTACATCTTTTCAGGACAAATAAGCTAAATCTATGTGAATGCTTATGTGTGTTTGTGTGTATAGCTGAAGACTCACGCCCCACTGCAGAATGACTAGTCTGGCTTTAAAAAACTAGCTGCAGTGCTTTCACTCCGCATCAAAGATCACAGACAGAGAGAGAGAGAGAGAGAGAGAGAGAGAGAGAGAGAGAGAGAGAGAGAGAGAGAGAGAGAGAGAGTGGGGGGAGAGAGAGCGAGTGTGAGGGGGAGAGAGGGGGGGAGAGAGAGAGAGAGAGAGACAGAGAGTCGTATGCTGCGACAACTAATGTAATTTACATTGATGCTCTGCCTCACAAAATGAATGAGCATTACACCAATATGCCTTGGACTACAGGCGCAATAACAGAGGAAACAGAAAGGGGGAAAAAAGATATACATGTATATTAATTATCTATGAAAATAAAATATTTAGCTAGGACTTAAGCTGTAAGCAGCAATTAAGAATAGTCATCGTCTTTTTTCTTATGTTAAACAGCTATTTTGTCTATATTTGTTTCTGTATTTATTGTTTATCTCAGAAAAAAATATATGTCTAGGTCAATGTATGCAACAACCACCAAGGCAAATTCCTTGTAAGTGTTACATACTTGGCAATAAATCCCTCTCTGACTCTGATTCGGTCTATTTCTGCCAGTGGAGGTACAGGTTTACTGGTGTTTATGCCAGTACCTCTGCTGGAATAAACACAGCAACACAAGGCAAGTAAACACTGAAATAATAATGGCTCAATGTCAATTTCACCTGAAACCACCATCTGCAGCAGTGACGTTTTAGACATTCAGCACCTCAACCATCAAATGATGTCATCTCATCCCAATCATGATTAATACAACCCTGGCGCTGCCTCTCCCATCGGAAGGAGCTTTTGTTCAAGCCAATAACACTCCAAAAGAAAATGCAAAGGCTACCATGGCAACAGGTAACATGAGGACAACAAATGGAGAGAAATACTGCGAGTCCAGTTACTCTTCAGAATACTTAAATTTTAGGGAGCAAATTGCCTAAGTGTTTGCTCCTGAGGGAAACTTGCCATGGCAACAGTAGCTCAACTATTTTGGCTCAAAAATCATGAAATCTAAAAGATGGCTGGTACATCGAAGGAAAAAGATATAAATGGGAAAACGTCAGTGATACAGATTTTCTTATTTTAGATGTCTATTCAATTAGCCTATATAAAACTTAATTTTATTATTTAATGTAATACATTTATTTAATGTAATACAGTATGAGTACATATCAGTCGAGTATAATCAAAGTACAGATATTTGTTGTGGAGACGTTGGTACAGGAATGTATCAATTAACTTAAAGGTCCAATATGTAATATATTTACTGTAATTAATCCAAAAATGACCCCAATGCGTCATGAGATATTAAGGAAACATGCTAACTTGAAATTCTATCTTTTCTGACAACAATGCTAATGCCAGTATTTTCTCCTTTTGAAATTTACGTTCCGTATGGCTGGGTTAGCTCAGTTGGTAGAGCAGGCGCACATATATAGAGGTGTATGCCTTGACGCAGAAGGTCCAGGGTTAGAGTCCGACCTGGACGTTTTTCCTGCATGTCTTCCCCCCTCTCTCATCGAGCTGGCCTTTCCACTAAAGGCTGAAATGCCCAAAACACACTGTGTGTTGCTTTCAACTGCCTAGTTTGATAGCCAGGCCGGGTTGCCAGATATACCTGTAAAAACATAAAGCCAGCGCGCTACAGCTGTAACGTTAGTGCAGTCATGAAAGCAGCAAACAAACTAACTGGAATCTATCAATGGAGATAGATTCTACCCGACATAAAAAAAGGCATGTTTCTAATAGTTGTGTGACCAGAGACGTAACAAACCCATCTGGGTAAATATTGGAGATGTAATTGAAAGATGGAGACAGCTTAGAGCCCAAAAGGACGCAGAGTTGGCGAATTTCCTCCTGAACAGGTAAGCATTAGCTTCAGGCTAATTAATCACGGCTACAAGGGACGGGCATTTTATGTCATTTCAACATTTGTGTAGCTACTCACATTGAATTATATAGCTAGAGTACCCGAGTTGGTTACTCGCAAAAACAATTAAGACACAGCCAGTAAAGTGATCCCGACTGGTCCTGGCTAACGCCGCCATGCTAACCCTGCTAAGTGCTAACGTTACCAGAGGACCAGGCAAGCAACCACGGCTGTTTACAACATGTAGTCTGTTCAGCGGCCGGAGCCGACAACGGTGAGTTGTTTGAAGCCAAGAGAGGGGGGCTGTAAATCGGGAAGAGAGGACCGTGAGTTTGCAGTGTGTTTAGCGATTGTTGCCGTAATTCTAAGCCAATAAAGTGTGTTCAGTCAGGTGGAAAAGGACGGCAAGGTAGTGGTATTTTAAGCGGTTCCTACCGTAATTCTAAGCCGATGAAGTGTGTCTGTCTGGCGTGTGGAGAGGAAGGCGAGGTTGTGGGGTTTTTAGTGGTTCAGTGTAATTCTAAGCCAAAAAAGTGTGCCTGTCAGTTGGGTACAGAGCTCCACGTGAGCACGGGCCTTTTTGACTGTCAATATAGCCAGCATCTAACGTTAGCTACTCTGCTGTGCTGTGGAGTAATGTCTGGCTATGTGAGTCAAGAGTCTAGCAACATTGTTGCGGATGCTGCGGTCTCAGCCTGGCAACCTCCGTGAACTTCGGATCTGGGGAGGAGGGGGTGGGGGAGACGACTCTCTCCAGTGTTTTGAATTTGTACTGCGGTACCTATTTTAAACACTAGCTGTCAGTATTACATATTGCACCTTTAACCTGCAAACTCAAGGTAACACCTAAAAACAGACTTCCTTCATTCTTGCGGGATAACCTACTTGGAAGACACAAGTCAACTATCTTGCTGCTCAGATAACAGGATAGGATAACAGGATACTGCACCAAAGCAGCATGCTTAAAAGAAATAATGAAGGAAAACAATATGTTTCAAATGTCACATATTTGACTGTAACCTCTACAGGGCAGCATGGCATCAAGGTATCCCTGAGACTCCACATATCACAGGTTATGGAGAGGCATATTACTTCCATACTGGTGAATGTAAAATAGAAGTGCACCAGAAAACTGTGGCCGTTAACCCAAACATTTAACTGCACATATCTGTGTGATCGGCATACGCAAGTCTTTACTGGAATTAACATCACTTAATCTTTCAAGCATCTTCCAAAAAGGAACAGCTTGCAGTCGTGTCACAAGTAAAGAGGAGGTTGATTCTGACAGAGACTATATTTTCTTCTTTCTTCTTTGGATACAGTAATATTTCTTTTTTTACAGCAAGGATAAAGGAAAATGGGTTCTCTAGAGATTTAGCATTGCACTTCCATAAAGTTGGGGGACTTGTGAGAGACTGATTTAAAAAAGAATGGTCAAAATCAAAGTGGAGACCGAGACATCCTGACTTGAGTGTTTTTTTTTTTTTTTAGCATGGGTCAAGCTTTTAACTACAGTTAGCTGGAATTAGCCATCTGGCTAACACTGGCACATTAACAGAAACATTGATTATTGAGGCATTGTCCTTATAAATAAAATTAAAATATATAATGGATCCTAAACTACCCATAATGCAACTCAGTGTCATTTTCCATTGCCCCTGCCTGTCTGTTGTGTTCAAATAGTTTTTCCATTCATTTTGAATGGGTACAGTGCGTTTAGGCTATGGCGGTGGGGACGACAGGGGGGTGCCAAAAACCCTGCAGCAGCTGAGACAGATTCAACTTTTGGAGAAACAAAACCAACGTTACCCTGCGCTAGCCAATCATGTAACCAGTGATCAGACTTGAGTAGTCCATTTTGAGGAGGCGTGAGAGTTCCGTACAGTAAACAGGAAACATCACTGCCTCTATTGCTGCCACAAGAACGTTTAACACTATGAGGTTAACAAATGTAACCATAAACTTTCTCTCTTTTTCCGTAAAATGAAATGAAATTGGAACACAGGTTTTCTGTTAGAAATGTGTACTTTGCAACCCTGATGACATCAACAGGTTTCACAAAGCTCCTCCAGAGCCAAGGAAGACATTATACAACTGCTGGGTTGAATAGTACTCGTGAAATCAATAAACTGACATTATGTGTAAAATTGGTGGAACTCCCCCTTTAAAAGAAAGATTTATTTGTTATTTTAAAACATAACTGTAGATACTTTAATATCCTTTTAGGTCCTTATTATCCCACCTAAAGCACACTTCTGTTATTTGCTACGGCACCACTTCCTCTTGGTAATCAAAACCCTAACTTATCTCAGATTATCTTCATGGTCAAAGACTCCACTAAATGTTCCAGCATGCAGTATGCCAAGTCATGCTGACCTCAAGATGAGCCATGCTTCTAATGCATCATGCATCCAATTATCAACAACAAGGGTACAGCTGTTTCCATGCTCTTATTAGCTTTATAAAGGCCCCATTTTCAACCTCCAAATCAATTTCCCTCACAATTAGTCCCTGGCTACAGAGGAAGAAACAGTAAGCAACACATCCGAAAGTGCCCTGTTTACATGAAAGGATGCATTCACTCAATATAAGGCAGACATTGCAAGAATGAACAATAAAAATGTTTTGGGTTGACCAAGTCCCTGTCCTTGATCATTTCAATCTCCAGACCTTGTTCCTAGCCTTCAAACCTGTTTGTTATGCGGCCAGTATTGCAAAAATAACCACAACATAACAACAACTGAGATGAAGTTGCCCAATCCACATAAAAGGGTTGTACTTTTATTCTGTCTGCACACAGGAAGCTTGACGAGACAAAAGCAGTTTATCTCTTGGAAGGGGTTATATTTCAAACAGGATGTGTCTGGATGAGAGAAGGGACATTTGGCAGGTTGTATTACCGTGGTTTTGTATTGGTTCTCTAAATATAGTCCACCGGGGCTGAGTTTGTGTGCACTGCCAGATGCTGGCCTGTTTCTTGGCCTTGGTAAAGAAAGACAAGCAATGACCTGGCGTCCCATCTTTTGATATTTAAAAGAAGGCTTAGGAGAGTCAAACTGCAATGTTTGTAGGGCTGGGACGATTCGTCGACGTAGTCAACGTCATTGATTACGTAAATGCGTTGACACAAATAATTTGCTTCGACCAGTCACTAAAAAAAATAAATAAAATAAAACTTGCGTGCAAATTAATTAATGTAATGCGGAACTAATGTAATGCGGAACTACTGTTAGATACGCGGGTTCTAGGGACACCTAATCTGCAGCCCTGCCTTAGCTCTGAAGCTAGCCGAGCTCTCCGCCTACATGCAGTTTTTTGTCAGGTCGACGGTCCAGTGAGTGAGCCAGAGATAGCAGCATGAAAGGACGAGTATGGCGAGTAGTGGCGACCCACAAGAGTTAGAGGACCCGCCGGCCTCTTTAAGATCACAAGTTTGGGGAAACTACCGAGACTGTATGGCTGTAGCCTGGGGCCTCCCGTCTCATACCCTCTTGTCTCATGCCCTCCCGCCTGGTGAAAATAATCGCTAATTGAAAAATTAATCGTTAGATTAATCAAAAAAATCGTTAGATTAGTCGTCTAATCGAAAAAATTATCGCTAGATTAATCATTTAAAACATTTCTGGCACAATAAATGGATTGGTAGTGAACTTTGATACTCTTTTGTAATAGCAAAAAAGAGTCAGAGTAGTGGTTTCCATCAGATGCACTGAACAGAAACTGCTCTTTTCAGAGTCTTAAATGATCTCTTGATGCATTGTGATGCGGGAGAATATTCTGTGTTGGTACTAATTGATTTCAGTGCTTTTCATAACTATGCCTCAACAACTCTTCGTCTCGTGGTGTCCCCCAAGCTTCTGTCCTGGGATCCAAATCGGTTTACATTGTACATGCTTCCTCTCGGGCAGACAATAAGTAATTTTAAAGCTATCTCCTGCCATTGTTATGCAGATGATATTCAATTATACATCTCGTTTAAGCCTCAAAATGCCTGTTCTACACAACTGTCTCAATTCTACAAAAAAAAAATGGCTGGCAGATAATAAAGCTAACTAATGACAACACAGACTCTTATTTCAATATATCAATTTATCAAATGAAATCATACGAGGTACAGTTCCAGTGAAATATAATCATCTTCTTCAACTACATGATCCATCATAAAGCAGACTGTGCCACCGGTTAGCCAGGATTCAGCCAAGTCTCGGCTAGAGGACACCGCAGCTCCTGACATCCCAGTGGAATACACACTGGGGGCCACACAGCTCCCCATCCGACGCCTGCACACTGACTAGAAGGATGCCCAGCAGAGAAGTTGCAGTCGGTTTTCAATTCCTCCACGCTTGCCTCGGTGCCCCATCTGAAGTAGAGATGGGCGCAGAGATTGCCTTGCTTGTCCACATCGTATATATCGTAGCCATAGGTGGTAACTGCCATCTTCACCTTTTTGTTCTGTGTTTACTCTGTTTATATTTTAAAGCCTTGGTTCGCTGTTTTTTACCAGCTGATGAACATGGCTAAACTCAGGCCCATTGCGTCCCTGAGAAGGAGATGGATGTTCATGCATTTATTTAATCCCGTCTTTACAATTGAAATTGCCTTTTCACCTGTTTTAGCAAGACTACCCTGGATCACTTACAAGTGGTCCAAACTGCTGCTAAGCTTATGACCAAGTCCTCCAAAAGGTCTCATGTTCCACTAATTTGGACTAATTTACATTGGCTTGCCATCAATATCAGAATCTAGGTTAAGGGTCTTGTGATTAAGAGCCTCGCAGGGCCAGGCACTTGCCTACATTAAAGAGCTTGCAGCCCTACGTCACCAGTAGGAATCTGAGGTCCTCCGATCAGGGCTTGTGGGTTGTTCCTCGTTCCAGGCTCAAGACAAAAGGAGATTGTACTTGGACTTAAATGGATTCTTTGCTGTTTTTGAACCAGCTCTGTGCCATCTTTGTGTCTGCAGTGGGTTTAGATGAACAGTGTTTGGCCTTCCTCCATGGCACCAGTGCATGGACGAAGGCCAAACACCACGTTGTTTTGCGTCATCCGGCTGATCTCGGCAGACCTCCCCTGCTCCACTGGGAGTTCCATGCACGGGCACCACAGAGGAAATCCAAACACTGTTCATCTAAACACACTGCCCACACTGCCATGACACAGAGCTGAGACTGATGTCTTCAAATTGCTTTTGTTCAATGCTTGATCAATAAGATAAATGATGAATTGATTATGGAAGTAGTTGCAGATTCATTTTCTGTGGAAAGACTAATAATTGTATTAGTTCTGGTGGGTCTTGTAAAAAACAACAACACGTTTCTCAGTAAGGTAGCAAAAAAAAAAGGATTAAGGGCATCCCATCTGCACCAGTTGGCTCCTGCATTCTCTCCCAAAGCTGGTGCCTAAATAATCTAAAATAAGGATGAATAGAGCCAAAGTTGGAAGTTGACTATGAGAAAAACACCATGACTCAGACAATGTCTTGTGGCTCAAGTTTTTTGTATTGCTGGACAAGGTGCTAATTTAGAGGAGTAAGAAGTAGGCTGGTGGTCAAAAGGTCACCAGCTTGAAACCCCAGACACAGAAGGGTCGGAAGAGAGAAAGACAATGACGAACAATCTCCACTGCCTCAATAACTGCTGTTAGGATGTCCTTAGGCAAGGCACTTATCTGAGTGAGCTGCTCACTAGCAAAAAGCAGAGACCTGTGGTTGTACTTGGTCGCATAAGTCTGAAGTACTGCATAAAAGTGTGGCAGTGTTTGTGCACAGTCAGCCTTTCCTGGATTAACAAAGGTTAAAAACAGTCAGGTTGAACAGAACATCCACTCTCTCAAAGCTCCAGGGGCTGCCAGCTGTCTGCCTCCAGGTTCGTGTCCTTTTCAGCAAGACAAACAAAGGAAAGATCACAGGGGAAGTGGTTTTACAAATGAAAACTAAATTGATTTAATCCTAAATGTCCTGGGGGATTTGGTTTACTTCTAATAGCAAAAAGGATCATCACTGCACTCTCATAGAGGTATCATTGAAACCTGAGAAAAACAAGCCAGCTGAGGCCTTTCTCATTCATCAGTTTACACCGGTCTGTTTAAACAGCAACAGCCCATTAATTATTATCTATGTTGTTCTCCAAAGGTGGGGAGAGAGGAGAGAAAGTCCTTGAAGAAAGGGGTCATGAACAAACAACGCACAGCTATGACTAAGCAAAATTCTTAATTAATCTATCCTTTATGTACTATTTGATGCAACAGATTCAGTACGTTACCTAAATCATAGCATTTAAAAGTTGACTCATACTGTTGTTAAAAATGCTGTATGACTTCTAACTGTTGCTATTTACCTTTTAGCCAAATTAAAATTAAAATGTAGTTTTGCTAAAGAATCACTACAAAGTTGTGTTCCCTTCAGTAGCGCACCCCAGAAGTCGATGACACATCTCCTAGCAACGTCAGCCCTCAGATGTCACTCACCAGCTGTCATGAGAAACTCCCACCCAGAGGCTTGAAGTCTATACGCAGTTTTCACAAATATGTCCAAACCAATTTCATCCTCTTTTGAAAAGTGGAAAATGGTGCACAATAGCTGCAGCACCATTATAGTTTTGTACTCAAAAAGTGAGGAGATTTCGAATTTAAGTTTGACATCTTATTTTTTTGTAGTTACTTATATTTGTGTTTAGCAGTAAGAAATGATTACATTCTACTTTTAAATATAGAATACAACATACAGTAAGAGAAAGTTGCCCATCAACTGTGTTCATGGTGGTAATGCATTCACATGTACATTTTTCTAGGTTCCTTTTTCTCTGCTAACATGAACAATGTGCTTTTTGTTGCAGAAACTGGAGCTCAACCTCATCCAAACCCAGTCTGAATCCATTCTCTGAAACCAAAGACCGAGCAGACCAAAATCAGTCCAAACGAGCGTGCAGTATATTGATCAGGAGAACTCATTTCTCTTTTTAGTTTGAACGAGTATCTAATGCAAGCTACTGACAGTCAACCGTACATCTGAAGAAAATTTAGTAGCCACAGTGGAGAACTATTCGACACACCTTCTTCACAGCTCATCAGTCCAAACACTGACACAGCCACATCCACTACTACAGAGATACTAGTCAATCACAAGGTAAAACAACAATGTCTACTAATGGGCCGGCGACACATCATCATAAACCCACCTGGCAGTGAGATGGGTGACAGCTCGTTATAGCCCCCGAAGGAGGCGTTGCGGATGAGTTTGCGTCCGTCCGGGTGTGGTGGTCGAAGCGACGCTGTACCGCCGCACGTGGAGAAACGGCGACGACTCAGCAGGCCCTCCTCCTTCATCATTGGGCCGGTGGGAGCTCCCTCGGCGTGCGGGAGGAAGGGAGGGAGGGGTAGGGGAGCGCTAAGGAAACTCAAGGGTAGAAGATCGAGGGAGGTTGGGAAACAGTCCGATCCGTCCCACGCAGCTAGAGAGCCAAGCGAATAAACCAACCAATACACAAACAGAAACACACACAGAGTAGCTCAGACACTAGGCACTGAACAAGTGCAGTATGCTGCCTTTCTCTACGCTTCCTTCAGCAGACTGCTCTCTCTCTCTCTCTCTCTCTCTCTCTCTCTCACACACACACACACACACACACACACACACACTCTCTCTCGCTCTTTGCTCTTTGAGTGTGCATGAAAGCAGCAGCCTGTAAGTACTTAATAACGAATAAGCTGAGCCCCTCCTACTCCCTCTCTTCTGGATGGGTAGGAGAGCTGCATCTTAGCTTGAAAAGAGCCTTTATGTTCCATATCTCATGTTTCTATTCTGCTCAATCTCTCACATCATTTTTAATTCAGGACTTTTGAAGGGATACTTATTTCCACAGATTGATCATTGGGGTTTACAATACTTGTTAATATCTTGTGCAACATGGCATCATGACTTTGTGTAAATATACACAGCAACTTTCTTAAGCCAAGTGGCGTGTTATCTGTACGTTTTTTCAGCTATCTGCGTGTATGTCTACGCTGTATAGAGCGGGCGTACACATACACGCCACTTGGCGCGTTATCGCGAGAAGAAAGTGTTATTGCGAGAAGAAAGCTACGGTTGAGTTGAGGAAAAGAAGAACCGGTTGGGTTTAGGAAAAGAAGAACGGGGTTGCCTTTAGTAAAAGAAGAAAGCGACGGTTGAGTTTAGGAAAAGTCACACGCGGGACTCAATCCCCGATCTCCTGGGTGAAAGTCCTGTGTTTGACCTATCCACCACCCACGACCAACCTCCCTACGCGGATTTTCGCCCTTTCTAACTATGTCGTAAATTCACACGCAATCGCAAGGTAACGTTAGTCAATGGAGGCCAAACGGTGTTGATAAACACGCTAAAAAGCGAGTATTTTGTCTTTAACACGCCAATAATGGCACGTTAATATTCCTCAAGCTGAATTTAGTTTCATCATTCACTTTTATGACATCAGTGGATGACGTTAGAAATATAGGGAGGATGTGGTTAATTGAAGTGTATTTTTCTTCTCTCACAACAGCTATGGAAATTGAAAACCATATTTTGGACAAAAACAAATTGCAAATTTCCACACATAAAAAAATGCCATAACCTTAAGTGTTTGTTTCAGCTTAATGCTGCCAGTTCCCAGGAAGTGCTGGTTTTTGTGACAGTAGAGGGCCACTGACGACTCCAGTTCTTGTAACCATGCTTATCAAATCAGAATCCAGAATTGTCACATCTCTAAGCAAGAAAGTCAGACACTTCATGAATTCAAATCCACAGGTTTTTACATAATATATTTAGTTTTTTTGTTTACCTATTGTGTCTGTAACTTATCAGACAGGCAGCAAATACTTGCTTTCTGTAGGTGGACAAGCTTAGAGTCTAGCAAACAGTCATTTCCCAGGCTGGTGTGGTGTAGCTTTACCACTGTGAGAGTCACATGCAAATACTGGTACATGTAGGCACTGTGGTTAAAGCTCTGTATAGAGCATCACTGATTTATCCATCAATATGAAAGGCTTTTGGCGAGGCAAGGTTATTGTGTTAACTGCCTATATAGGCCATCAGTTGTTAATTAATATCAACATTATTAGCCATGAAATGTCCCTTTAAGACACTGTATCCCCGCACACAGACACACACACACACACACGCTCTACTGAGGACAGAAGGAAGCCCTTGATCACACCAGTGCACCACTAATTACTTTCAACCAAGGGCTACTAATCAGACCTACAGTAGCTACAGGAAAGTTGATTCATTAAATATTTAAATCAATCCAATATATAGCCTACATCTTCATATTTCCATATTTACTATATTGAAAGTCCGAATTCAGATTCACATAAAGGCTCCAGTCACTGAATGCTGCATTACAGCGTGTGCTTCTCCTGAGTATGGTTAAATACAGTAGTGCTGATACCAAATGCTTTGTCTGTGACCGAGCAGGTGACACTGACTGTAAATTGCTTTGTTGGCAGATATCTGTGATGACTGTTTCCTGGAAATGGTATGTCAATAGATATGAACCTAGCTGTATTTTATCAGACCAGATGAAAAGCTAATGTATTAGAATTATTTCTGCAAGGGCACCAGTGGTTACTGTATCTCTGCTTGGCATGGGCCTTATCTTTGAAACCCAATCTGCTGTTGATCCTTCCACAGTTCACTGGCTTCATCTTCTTTTCAGCTGACTTGTCCTGTTTTACTCCTTTTTAGCATGTAGACAAACCTATAGCATTCTGCTGGCATCATACCAAACCGTGCTACCAACTGTTCATGGAGACATTACATCCAAGATAGCTTGAAGAAGTGTGTAACAGTGTATTCCCCTCCATAGCAACTGTCCCGGAGCTAACTGATAATCTTAAAACTTATAAATCTGCAGCTCTGCCTGCCTGACTAAACTGTGCTTTAATTAACACAGATAATTAGGATGTTCTGTGTTTATAATTCAGATTCCAGACCTAATTAACCTGCTTGCAAATGAAAAGCCAATCTCTGCTGGTCCAATGGCATTTGAGAGGCACTTTTTTACATTTGCCAAGTATAGTCATCATCTGGGTTATTTTTCCAGTGAAGTTAGGGCTGACCCTTGTTAATGGGTACTGATTCTGGCAAATCCTACCCTCACCACATTCACTAATGCCTCATTTCCACTGCATGGTTGGCTCGACTCAACTCACTTTCGGTAGCAGATGCTTTTTTTCGATTTCGTTTTCCACAACACATAGTACTTTGTCAGTGTAGGCTGAATTCTCAGCTGATCGCCATAGCGCCCCTGCATGAAACTGCCGTGACATGACATTCGCTAAATCCTTTCATCGGCAACCAAACAGAGGAACAGCTGCACTTCGTCAAATGTATGGCGTAATGTATGGTGTAGTGTAGGGTGTAGGGTGTAGTGTATATCGTAGTTCTGCGGGCTGCCATTTTTTAAAATCTGGGTTGAATCAATAAAAAAAATTGCAGCCTCAATTGACGGTAGCTTGTTTATTTCAAAATATCAGGTTTCTGCAGGATGTCCCGTGTGGCGCTAGTGGCGATTCTCTGACCACTCAATAGGGCTGGGTATCTGTTGGTACTCAATACCTCATCAATTGAAATAACCCAGTAGCGAGTAGTATCCAAACGTCTCCAGTCAAACAACACCTGCATTCAATCCTTTTTGTACCCAGATCAAGAAGAAAATTAGTTGTATGGTTTTCCTCGCAGCCAATCACCAGAAGCATTCTTGTGTGATTGGCCCAACAACAGTTTTGTAAAGTTATTTAATGAAGATTTTAATAATTTTAACACTTTCAAAACATATTCATGTAAAAATTTGGATGGGGATGAGTGGTGGTTGCATTTTACGCAACTGAATGCTTCCATTCACATGATGGGTATAGTTAGTAGGAAAGAAAAGGTACCAAATGGAGTACTCTATTGGTATCCGTATCACTTTAAGGGTACTGGTATTGGTACTGGTATCGTCATTTTTTAAACGTTTACTAGCCCTACCAATCGGTGGTCTGGAGTGTGTTGACTCCACCTTCTAGTATCAGCTCAGCTTGTTCGAAACCTCGACCGAGGGGTTACCAAAAAGAGATTTCGTAATACGCAATTAAATTGTCTAAATTGACAATAACAAGCACATTTACTCAAACTCTTTAAAAAAATGTATCAAATACCAGAGGGAATACCATTTGAAAATTGCAGTTTTGGTTTCACAATCAAACTTTACATTACCACACAGTTCAATGTGATTAACATCAACTGGATTACATAACCCATGATTTCACATAGGAGCAGACATCAGGATATATTAAGATAAATCCCTTCTTTCATAGAAGGCAATAGATAAGGAAGATATATGTCGTCAAAACAATTTAAAAAATGTCTACTGTATATATTTGTCAATATTGTTTATATCATGATGATGAAAAACTAGCGGACAAACTGTGTTAGGGCAATATTTACGTCATTTGGACGACGCTTTACATATATCCAAAAATATCCATACTTTTTATTTGTTTAATTCACACAAAGTGAATGTATAGAGAAATAGGCTTTACCTGTGTGTGGTTATTTCATATAGACTATTATTATATTTATTTATTGAATTAGCAGAAAACATGCTATATTGTTTGTGTTATATATCGTTATCGAGATATGAAATGACCTATAACGGGATAAGAGATTTTGGCCATATCGCCCAGCCCTACATCAGATACGGTGTGTGATCCGTGAAATTAAAAAAAACTTTTGGAGCCTATAATCTGTTTTGTTATTCTTTTCAGCTGATACCAGCAAGAAACCTTTTTCATCATGACAACACTGATGGGAACACAAAAGTCAGAACCAGCAGATAATCTTGCTTTGTAGTCATTCAGAAAGTGTATAGTAAATAAAATCTTTCTAACAGAAGAGTAAAGCTCAAAGGAAGCACACTGCAGACAAACTATGACACAGTAACCCACGAGCTGCAATACATCTGATACCATGCAGTGAAGGTGAAAACCACACTGCAGACAGTAGGTCACATGCAGACAAACATCTAGTCTTACATAAACCCTACAAGGAGACCCTGTAAGCCTGGGATCAGCTTTGCAACAAAGAGGCTTTTGAATACAAGCCTACAGGCATCTTCTGTAGAACTCCTCTCCTCCAAGTCTCATAGTAAGAACATTTAGGCACTTAAAAAAAATAAAGAATCAAGGATTGTGTCTATGTCCACATGACAAGTTAAGCAAAAGACATTAACATGTTACCTTGGTGTGAACTTCTATCCTCATGAGAGCCACCTCACATAGACAATGCACGTGCGCACACACACACACACACACACACACACACACACACACACACACACACACACACACACACACACACACACACACACACACACACACACACACACACACACACACACAATACAGAAAGCAAGGAGACAGCACAGGTCAGATATTGGATTTCACATAAGCAGGTACAACTAGGACAACACAGATGATAAGCAATAACAAGCACTACCTTGTCAATTGTCAATACTTCACACCGTACCTTGCTTTCCGTCAGGCTAAAACTTCAATTCAATTTCACACAGTAAGCGTCAATGCTGCAGTCAGTTCCACATTTGTAACAGCACTCAGTTGAAGCTGTTAAATGACTTTGCTGAACACAGCAAAGAAGTGTCCCAAGGTCAAGTGTTAACAGGACTCCAAATGTCCAAATCATGCTAAAATCCCTATTGCCAGATCCAGGTTGTGTCAGTCCAGGTGAGAATTCGGCCGTCCGAGCATAGCTCAGGCCCAAAGGCCGAGATGTTTTCCATCACTTCGTCCTGTTCTCCTTTACTTCCGCGGACTCTTCGTTATCTACGGTGCATATCTCCCCTGTCAAGCCGTGTGCCTCTTAGAGCTCAGGCCTCCCAGGGCTCAGCCAATGGATCAATTCCATCTGACGTGCCACTATCCCTGAGGCTGAGTTTAAATCCATGCTGACCCCACCTGCTCTCTGCTCTTGCACTCCCTTGCTTTCCTCCTCCCTTCTCTGTTCAACTTACTTCCCTTCAAATAGGTTTTTCATTTCTTTTTCTTTTTTAAATCTCTTTCTCAACTCTATCTATTCATCTTCAGTACACATTCTCTCTCTCTCTCTCTCTCTCTCTCTCTCTCTCTCTCTCTCTCTCTCTCTCTCTCTCTCTCTCTCTCGTAGACTCTCTGTTTACATGGAAAGACGACAGCAAGCCAGTTTAAAGACGGCTAAAGCGAGAGCAGCTTCAAAGCCGATTGAGGAAGCCTTGTCAAACAACCTTTATTTTTGTTCTCAGTGAGTCATTAAGAAAAGAAGGCTCACTTGCCAGCCAGACCACAGAGACACCAGGGATTGTCTGTGCCTATGTGATGTAAACAAAACTCACATCCCAGCTACAATGTGAAAGCAGTCTGAGTTATAAACTAATAATATTTGACTATAATTAGAAAATAAATAGGATAATAATGTATCGGAAAACCTTCTTTCTTTCAAACAAGAAGCCAGAAAATAGCTATAGCTACATATGTACGGAGTAGGTCATTCTAAGAGTTGAAAAATAAACTTGGCTCTGTTCTCTGGTGGACAAATCTCATGTTACTTATCAGGTGACGTGTACAATATCTCACTTCGGTGGATAATATTGGCCTAGCCGATATCTAAAGACTTAAGAATTGCCAATAGGTGTGAGTGTGAAAGGCTGTCCGTCTCTGGAGCTTGATTTATAGTTCTGTAGTAAATTTAAGCCGTAGGTATGCACATAGGTACGTATGTAGGTACGCACGTAGGTATGCATAGATAAGGACCCTATGCTGTAGCCTGACGTGGACCTCCACAGAAATGTAACTCCACTTAGCCGCAACAACTGCGATTGGTCTGGTTGGCAGCGTCGTATTTCCTCCTACTTATTACCGGGCGCTTCTTCTCCGTGAACAACATGAAAAAGAGCAGAGGGTTAACCTTTCCTGCTACAGCTTTCCGACCGTGGTCAGAAAGCACAGGGGAGACATTTTGTTTCTCCAGCTCCACCGCCGAAGTCGGTACTCGCTCCGGAGCTAACCCCGTCACTCTCTCAGTTGCTCTCCACACACACTCCCCATGCGCTAGAACGATGCAGAAACACTTACGTAGGCTACGGTGTAGAGCCTACGTACATCCATAAATCAGCCTTATGTCTCAGCCCTCTCGCCCAATATTAGCTGGGATTAGCTCCAGGCCTCCCCAAAGATCAGTGGGTACAGCTAATGGATGGAGAGTTAGCCTTTGCTAGAGGCACCATGGCTAAAATCAATCATTTTAAATGGGCTGTAAATGGGAAACCAGGTTTACTTGTTGTCTAGCAGCATCAAGTTACCAAAATGAGCTATGGAAAATGACTAGGAAAAAAATAATTATCGTCATAATCGATGTTCACACTATAGTTGTGAATTTTCACACAACTCCTACAATCTTCAGAAATAACTATGTCAGTATAACACTCATTATCGTGTGACTCTGGAGTAAAAAAAACAAAAAAACCTCAGTCATCTATGAGCCTTCAAACTAAGAAAAACAGTGACAGGTTCTTTAAACATTGGTAAAAAACAAAACAAATCAAGGCATACACTGTCATCACTTTGACGCAAGACCAGGGGCTCAAAGTGAAATCCGTTGCCATGGATAGCCATTTTTGTGCTGCAGGGAGTTGAAGAAAAGGAGGTAGGTTTGCTGCTGCTGTATTAGCACACGCTCTCAGGATATTTGCCAAAGACTCTTTTTTTATTTTATTATACTAATAAGAGGCATAACAGCGTGAAGAACAGAAGCAGGTCTTTAACTACTACGGCTGTGTAAAGTGCATGAAGACTTGTCTAACTCATGATAGATGCACCAAGACATTAATGACCACACACAGGCACATGCCCACATCTACAGGTCTATGGGAGTCAGGCAGTATAGTGTGTTATATGTTGCGTGAAGGTCAAAAAGAGGAATGTGTATTTATTTCTGTTATGCTCACTCCCTCTTGTGGTTGGACGTAGGCTTACAGCCCTTTTAAAAGAGAGAGGGGGGGGGGGGGAACAATACGAGCTGTTACCTCAAATGTATTATTTCAACAATACTAGAGCTACCCAAATGTGACCCAAAAGTTTAACGAACAAAAGGTAAAAGCCAACAAATCGAGCATTGATGAGTCACGTTTGAAATTACACACTTTATTGATTATTATGTCATGTACTGCGTTTGCCGTTTTAGATTTGAAATAGTGTTAAGTGCAAATCTGCAACATTTCCTCGGTTTATCAAATCCAGCAACAAAGACATGCCCTCACAGCTTTCACATGAGACCTGTGATACTGGCAGACTATGAAACTGGTGGAGACTGGTGAGATGCCCTATCGGGATCAAAACCACCAGGCAACAGCAGGCCGAGTGTGTACTTTAAAGATTTCCTCTACTATATGAATCTGTGAACAAAACAGATACTTTAGAGGATGTACAAGTACATCTGGCAGTCCACTAACCACAGCACACAATCCACAAGAGGGCGCTATAACATAAGAACAAGGTCCAAGCAGTGTGAGGGGTGATGTAAGACCAGCCAAATCTACCCTTGAGTTTGTTTGTGCTTATGCATCCTCTATTTGATTTGTTCCTAATCGGTGGTCTAGGGATCCCCAGTAGTATGACTATCACTAGACCACAATGAGTGTTAATAAAGCAAAACAAGACGATGTCCGACCATACAGCCAGATTTGGATGACCTCTCGAAACAACAGCGGTCATTTTGTACTTCAGCCGTATTTAAAGAGCAACAGCAAGAGTCTGACAATGAGTTAACCTAGTCCGGGGTTTACCACAAGTACACCTGCTGATTTATAATCCCATCCAATCCTATGTGATCTACTGCATATTAAACATTCAATATCGCAGAATTACAAAATCAGCACAAAGAGAGAGGGTGTAAACCTTAACACCCTGCAGGTTTGTGGCTGTGCATCAGTAAACAGACTGGAGAAGAACCACTCTTCAAATGAGCATGAGTCACGGTTTCTCCACCAGGAGTGTCTGGGAAAGGTACAAGCTAAACATAACACAGACAGCTTGTCCTGGGGCTAGAAACGTCCACAGTCACCCGTATGCTTTAAATTGTGAGTGTTGTCTTCAATCTAGGAAAACATAAACCAAGGTCAGGATGTATCAGCAGGTGTGTGTGTTTGGGTCATCGACACAGTGTGTTTTCATTTCAGGCATGTAGCTAGTGTTTTTATCTGGAGCACGGTAGATTCAGTGAGCAGGGGGGAGTTTAGTGGCTTAGCCGTGTCCAGGGGCTACGTGGCTGCTGCTGCTGCACTGATCCAGTCTGTGACCTTTCTGTTATGAGACGGCAGCTCTGACCATTCAGCAACCAATTCAGATTCATGTGTTTTATCAGGACAATCGCTGCAGAGGAACTGGACTTTTGCCGTCAGCCTCATCACATAAAACTAGTATTACCAGAAAAGGTTAAGGGGTTCATGAAAACCAGATCACTGGAGATCACCAAGACATGTAATCCCATGCAAATCTGTCATGTTAGGGAGACAGAAAAGGGAGGGGTTACTCTCTCTGAATCGCTGGTAGACTTTTAAAGCAATTTTATGCCACTTTTGCTAAACAGCTGCAACTGTGGCAGCTAGTAGCAATTTTGAATTAACAGTACATGTTAAAATGTAGTTACAAGTAGCACAAGAAGAGAGGAGTCATGAAGTCAACCAACTGACTGACAAAACCGCAAAAAGTATTTCTGTTCCAGAGCGAAACTAGGAGCAGCACAGTGCTGAGTATGGTAAAACTAAGGTATTATATGTATGTAAAACATGCTGTGTAAATGTATATTATGAATCTACCACGACGACATGAAAACATGGAGGAAGTACTGAGTATAAATGGTGAACAACAGCTAATTTACAGGGCAAATGGGAGGAAATGGGAAAACAGGGACTTGTTACTATAATATTGTAAAATATACTTACAAAACAGGGGAATTAGAAATATAGGTCTGTCTGGAAAAATGAATAGGGCTAGATTTCTTTGTACTTGAAGTAAATAATGACCTGGGCCACTATTCCTGAATTTCCAGTAGCTGTTTTTGCCATACAACTTTGTTTGTTTCTCTTAAATATGCTTTTTCCATCTTCCTGAATTGGAATGTGGTGTGAGCGCAGATCACAACAAGCAGAGTTAATAAGATCATGTACGCATTATATGACGTCATAAAAAGAAAAAGGTGTAAGATATGAGAATATTTTCATCTCAATTTGATACTGAACAAACCAAAGCTGACCTATAAACAAGACAAGTCGGAAATTTGAAACCTTGCCTACTTGCCGTAAACAGTGGAGTACAGAGGAAGTGTGTATCTTACCGTGTGTGTAACTGACCCCCGTGCTGAGGGTAGAGGGGGTAGCAATGTGCTCCCTGTTGGGCGTTTGGAGGCCTGCCTCCTTCTCTTTCTCCTTCTCCTTGTCCCGCTCCTTCGCCTGGCGCTGGCTCATCCTGCCTGGGGTCAGAAGGATGGTGTCATCCCCGCACACTACGGCAGCTACAAGCAGAGAGTAGGAGCCACGGACACAGCAAGGAAGGGAAGTGAGAGAGGAAAAGGAAGGACATGTTACCATCTTACTTCAGATCAGAAAACATCTACAGACAACCCTCTTGTGGAGCATCTGCTAGGTGCAGCTTTCTGTTTCATAACACAGTTTGATAACTTATGTAACGTTTTTTTTTTTTTTTTTTCTGTCTTATATGTCTTATAATTGGAAAAAGAAGTGTTCCATGAGTGCTGATAAGCTCAATATGTGTGCTTGTCTCTTATCACTCCACCTTGTTTACCTGGTGCTAATGAAGCAAGCAGGCATGCTATACCTGGGAGCTCATTTTGTTTGGCAGAGGACAAAAATGAATGTATCAAATTAGAACACAAGTTTGTTTAAGGAGACACTCTCTGATTTTGTTATATGGTAGCTCCTAACAGTACTCCATGTAAAACTCAACACAGCTTGAGTACGAAAACCTCAACAGTGAGCTGAGAGGAAATTTGGGAATTATTTAATATTTGACATGGAACTTCTTGGGTTAAGAAATAGAGTAGTTTCCCACAAGTGAAGGTGGATTCAGTATTATGTGGGGCTGATACTAGGTTGCTCTAGCCAAAATATCACTTCATTTTGAAGCTTGCTTGTAAGTTACGATAGTGGGAGCTATTGGTTTTTATTGGTTTTCAGGCCTATTGATTTATTTAGATTAGAGCGAATCAGTTAGTCAGTATGAGTTTGGAGTCCCTCTTCAGATGAGGGGTTGGCAAACAACTTCCTTTAAGTCAAGATATAAACTGAAGTGTATGTTGTTTTTGTTTTTTACACTATTCATTAGATATCACTAGATATTGGTACAATAATGTTTTCGAACAAGACATAATGATCCTGGGCTTTTCGATGTTTAGGCTTGGTCTCTTTTACTCATCAGGTTTGGTCGAGTTCGCATTTGCATAATTTATATTTTTCCACATTAGCTGAGCTACTCCACAATCTTTTCACTAAGGATTATTATGGTACACACATCATCATCAAAGTAGTTCTTACTGAAAAGTAATTTTAATTGTGAGTTCAATTCAAAATTCCGTAAGGGGGATGTGATTTTCTTTTCAATGTAGCAAATGAGTAAGCTTCTAAACCCTGGTATGCATATACACAAACACATATGGTAACAAAGATACTACATCATCCAGATCATAATTCAGGGGTGTCAGTGGCTGTCTATTTTATCAGACAACAAGTGTGTTTCAGTGGTGTGAAAATGCAGCTGTGTATGCATGTGTGGTCTCGTAGGTATGGGTAAACCCTGAACACATGCTGACACACTTTCCCAACCGACACCAGAAAGGTGACAGTAGCAAAGAGGACAGTAGTCGAGAAAGAACCATGGAGACAGAAACACGCATGGTGACACACTTTCCCAAATTACACTGCTAGCTCACTCATGTCACAGTAGAGTTTAATGGTTTGAATCTCCACAACAGCAGTGAGAAACCAAGTGGCAAAAACACTCGAGTAGGTACTCTGTGATATTTAAAGGTCCAATATGTAATATATTTACTGTAATTAATCCAAAAATTACCCCAATGCGTCATGAGATATTAAGGAAACATGCTAAGTTGAAATTCTATCTTTTCTGACAACAATGCTAATGCCAGTATTTTCTCTTTTTGAAATTTCCGTTCCGTGACGGAATTTCTGTTTGTGTTTTGGCCTGTGTGTTGCTTTCAACTGCCCAGTTTGACAGCCAGGCCGGGTTGCCAGATATACCTGTAAACATGTAAACCCAGCGCACTACAGCTGTAACGTTAGTACAGTCATGAAAGCAGCAAACAAACGAACTGGAATCTATCAATGGAGATAGATTCTACCCGACATAAAAAAAGGCATGTTTCTAATAGTTGTGTGACCAGAGACGTAACAAACCCATCTGGGTAAATATTGGAGATGTAATTGAAAGATGGAGACAGCTTAGAGCCCAAAAGGACGCAGAGTTGGCGAATTTCCTCCTGAACAGGTAAGCATTAGCTTCAGGCAAATTAATCACGGCTACAAGGGACGGGCATTTTATGTCATTTCAACATTTGTGTAGCTACTCACATTGAATTATATAGCTAGAGTACCCGAGTTGGTTACTCGCAAAAACAATTAAGACACAGCCATTAAAGTGATACCGACGGGTCCTGGCTAACGCTGCCATGCTAACCCTGCTAACTGCTAATGTTACCGGAGGACCAGTCAGGCGGGCCACGGCTGTTTACAACATGTAGCCTGTTCAGCGGCCGTACCCGACAACGGTGAGTTTGAAGCCAAGAGAGGGGGGCTGTAAATCGGGAAGCGATTGTTGCCGTAATTCTAAGCCAATAAAGTGTGTCTGTCTGGCGTGTGGAGAGGACAGCGAGGTTGTGGGGTTTTTAGTGGTTCCTTCTGTAATTCTAAGCCGAAAGTGTGTCTGTCAGTTGGGTACAGAGCTCCGCGTAAGCACAGGCTTTTATGACTGTCAATATAGCCAGCATCTAACGTTAGCTAATCATAATAATAATAATGTCTGGCTATGTGAGTCAAGCGTCTAGCAACATTGTTGTGGATTCTCCGGTCTCAGCCTGGCAACCTCCGTAAACTTTGAGTCTGGGGAGGAGGGGGCGGGGGAGACGACTCTCTCCGGTATTTTGAATTTTTACTGCGGTACCTATTTTAAACACTAGCTGTCAGTATTACATATTGCACCTTTAAGGAGGCAGTGGCTCTACAGACAGCTTATACAACTTGAAAAATCTGTAAGTACAAAGAAAGCCCCGAGCTAAATTAATGTCAAAGAGACTGCATGCAAATGCTTCTCCATGACAAACTGCAGTTAATGGTTTAGTAATGAGGGTGGACCTTTGCTGAATTAACTAAGGTGCTGGAGGAGCAATCAAAAGAACTATTAAGAACAGTTTAAGTACACAATACCATGGAAAATAAACACATTTAAGAGAACATTTGTCAGAGAAGATTGCAGAATATGGGTGCATTAATATTAGCTTTTTGCCCCTACTTGAAAACACACACACACACTCCCTTATGTTCCATCTACCCCAAAAATACCAGCTCTGACCCAACTATGTGCACTACCCTTAGCCCTTCCTCTGAAAGGGGACTGGCTTACCGGAGGTGGCATGGTGCTCTCTCAACTCTGCATGGTGCTAGCAGGGGGAAAGGGTGGAGAGACAGAAAAAGGAGGAACAAAAAGGTGATAGGAGAGGAACACAGAGACACAGGAAACAGAGAGTGAGATGGATTGAAAAAGTGTGTCAGAGATTTTGGATAAAGATTAAAGGAGAGGAAGGGGAGAGGGGCGTCCATCATGTGTTGTTGACCAGATGTTGGCAGTGGTAGGTTTGCGTGCGGCAGGATGGACGATAGTGGGCAGCATCAGCAGGAGCAGCAGGAGAAGCCGCAGCCACACAGGGGGACAAAAAAAATAAAAAAGAGGAGGAGACAAGAGACAAGAACAAAAGAAAAAAAACAGACATTAGTTTAACCAAAATGTTAACAGAGGACACCACATGACACAAAACTGGCAACAGATCGGGACAATGGCAGAGATAATGATGGGGGATTGGGTAATACAAGAGGATTGAATGAACGTTGACATTGCCACACTACAAACACACTACACACACACACACACACACACACACACACACACACACACACACATACACACTACGTTGCATTCATCCACCACTAAAATAATAATAACGGTTAGCCATGTCTCTCTTTATCAGATGGGAGCTGACCTAAACCAATAGTGTTCAATTTAGCACTGCAACTGATTACTATTTTCATTATTATTACTGAATTATTATTAAACAAGCTAAAAGTCCACAGCAAGCGGCTCTGTGAGGCAGGACTTTGGCACAGTGGTTCTTTGAGCTAAACACTGACTAGCATGGCAACATCCTCACAAGGACAATGCTCATATGCTGCTGATGTTTACAGCAGCAAGTATAATGGTCAACGGCAGCAGTGAAGCAGTAACCACGCTCGCGTTCACGATCATCTCTCAGACTCAAACAACACATCGCAGAATAGTCCTAATCTCTCCATCCTCAGGAGGACATTTGGCTCTGTAGAACTGCCCATTTAACAAGATCCTAATTAGCACACGCTGGCAATCCGTACGGCTGCAGTGGATAGCGTGAAAAACTGACGTCACAGTCATACCTGGAACTACGACGGATTGTACTAATCCAGTCAGACGAAACACAACCACAGACAGATCAGTAGGAGAAAGACAACAGCGCTGATTGGTTAATCGGGAAGGGGAAAACAAAAAGCTAAGTTCTGATTGGCTAGGAACCTTAAAGCCACTGTCTGAGAGGATACACAATACGAAGAGCTGCTTACAACAATAAGGCAAACGGATTTAGAAATTGTCACTGAACGTCAGAGGTCAATTAACATGGCTTTGTGGAGAGGCATCAACAGAGTGGTTTTCTAATTTAATCTTGGCTCAGCTCATTCTCCCGTAGTGGGAAAGCACAGTTACACTTTGGCTGCTCCCTCAAAGGTGGCAAAACACTGACCTACAGTCACGGGGTCATGGCGGTTACAGACGTGTGTGGCCAAAATAGCCCAGGGATCCAACCTTGCCAACCTGTATGATAATGCTGCCATCCATGATCACAGTGAGTCTAATCCCAAAACAAGTCAAATCACATTCTCTGTTTGGTTAAACAAGAGATAAACTAGGGCTGAAAGATTTTGGGGGGAAAAAAATCTAACTGCAATTTTCCTGCCAGATATTTTGATTACGATTAGATTTGTGATTGTTTTTTAGCCACATACTGCACCTTCTATGATCATGTTAAATAAAGTAATATAATAAAAATAAATGAAAAATCCACTGAAAAAAGGACATTTCTGTAAACAATCTGTGATATGTAACATTATTCCAGCATTTATCTTGTAAAAAAAAAAAACAGTAAATATAATAATGAAAAGTTACACCAAACATTCAACTAAATATTTCACATTTGATTAATCGCTGTCTTCACAATTAGCTAATCGCATTCTTTTAAATCGCAATTTCAATTTGAAAACGATAAACTCGTGGCAACTACTGCCAATTTCCTTGACTGACAGACTGACGTGTGAACCTGATGATTAGTGCTGATTAATTATGCAGATGAGTGTGTAGGAGTGGGGAGGAGACTGTCAGAAGGGCTATGAATAATCTTAAAGTGTCACTTATAAAAAAATATAAACTATGACAAGCAGCCTGAGAGGAGTTTTACTGGAACAGTGTAATGAGAGACACTGTTGGATCACTGCATGTGGCAGTCCTTTATTAGCATTTGAAAAGCACTCTTAACTATACATTGATCAATCAAGCTGTGGAGGCTGGTGGGTGACTCAACTGTAGGGGTGGAGGGGCACAGTAGAGCTAAATGCATGACAGGCCAATCAAAGGGGTTCTTTCTGGTTCAAGTTTGACTCATACAACGGCGCTGAGATTTTCCTGACGGCACAGAGAAATAGAAATGGAGGACAAACCTATTGTCGCCGTCTTTGGGCACCCGGAGCTCTAAAGGCTCTGACACACCCACCCGACGTTGGAAGAAAAGGCAGTCGGACTAAATGCCTCCCCGAGTTGGTCAAAAAAAGTGCCTCGGAACACACCGAAGCGACGCCAACTTGAGCGTATGTTCTGCGTGTGCGCGAGACGTAATACGTCTCCATAACAGCAGGCGGCGCTAATCTGTATTGTCGCCCAAAAAATAAAAACCGGAAATGACGGAACATCTCTCTAGACCTAGTAAACAGAGAGCACGCTGTCGTCAATCATTGTTTCATCAGAGAGTGTTGATAGTCGTCAAGAAGGATCGTGGTTGTCATTACTCGCTGAACGGAAGAAAATACAATGGCTAGTAATAAGAAGATACTGGCGTTGTCAGCTCTCGTGCACCGATTTGCTAGTCAAGGGCTAGCACTCCACCAATCAGATTGGTCAAGTCCGACTGCCCACTGGGTTTCAATAAGTCAATAAGGCTCCTCCAACTGACGACAGCATGGAACACACCAAACCGACCTTGCCAGACTGTCCGACGGCCGATAATCGGGGTTGGTGTGTCAGCGTCTTAAGACTCAACGTCAGTACTGTACAGAAACAGAACAAAGAAAGGACAGTGCTTGGAGAAAAGTGAGCGAAGCCATAGGACTACACGGCAAGTTCTGAAAATACATTCGTTACTTGATTCCAGCTATTGGTTGTACTTCACTACTGTGAATATTGACGAGCTACAACGGTGAAAATGTTTAAGATATTACGCTGCTGGGGGATCGGGATCAATTACACAGTTAAGAGTCAGAGAAATTTTTTAAATGCATCTTACCATTATGAATCCAAGCTGGGACAAAGCCAGTACATACAGTATGGATCAATTAAGCATAAGCATCCATTTACCGCAGCCAACGTTGACTTCTGATTACTTTTTTAGTTTTTTAAATGTGGGCTCTAGACTATTTTAAATTGAATAAATGAGTGACTAGCACACGTAGAAGACGAGCACCTACTTGAGAATGTCATTGCACACGTCGTCAGAGAGGGAAGGACCCAGGTCTTTCTCCCAAGCTGCAGCAGCTAATATGAGGGCCACATTTCAGGCCTGATATTAAATCACAGAACTGATACTGGATCATTTGGTTAATGGGTTGAAGGCAAGCACCAGATCAATAAAACTGGTGTCAGGTGCCTTAGGAAAGCAGGATATTTGAGACAGCCTTTGCACAGTGTCGGGTCTGTATATCAACAGAAGTGGGCAGGCTTAACCTCCCAGACAACTGATCGAATGAGGAGAAGCAGTTTTGAGCTCCAGTCGCTTTTTATACAAGTCATTAGTGTTATTTATCTTTTTTTTATTTTTATTTTTTTATTTGCCACAGAGAATATAATCCGACCCGTTAAATACGCTTTTAAGGCATCCCAAACTGTTATGCAAGACAATGAAGAAGAGTTTGGGTTGAAGAAAAAAGCCTTTTGCTCCTCTATTTATGTTACATAACTCTCATCAGACAGTAGAGTTGCATTGAAACGCTGATGTCTCTTTATACAGGAGATACCAGTGAGAGACAGCATCAGCTACAGAGAACATGATCAGATGTAACAATACTAATGATATGAAGCACAGGAGCGGACCTGGGAGATTACTATTCATAAATAAATGTATGATTGTGATCTTTTCTGGAATGTGTATAGTGAACATGCAAGAGAAAAATACATTCAAATGTTAAAATAATATCACCAGTAATCCATAATCACAGTCATGTTAAAAGGCTTTTCCAAGGCTGTGACAGGTAAAATAGCACTCCCACAGCAGCCACTGGGAAAGATGACAGCTGACAATCGTGATGTTTGTTTTAACAAAACCGACAAGAATTTCCATTCCCAGTCCCACACGTGTACTCTTATGAGCTGCCCAAATGCAACCACATTATTCTGTCAGACAGCAGACTACCTGCAGGTAGTGTGAGCCAGTTTTCATGTAAACCAAACAGCAGGTCTGAGACAAACCAGGAGTTGAGGCACCAGGATGTTAGTGAACGAGGTCACAGATGTGCTTGTATGATTGTCCGACTCAGTGAAGTGAAATACAGAAAATGAGGCTGGACATAATAATAATAGCTTTATTTATAGAGCAAATACACAGCATGTATTGCTGCAATACAGGATGGTGAGCAGCCTGCTGTGTTTGATTTAGATGAAGTCTGATGATATGATTTAAAGAAAATAGACTCACACATTTAGTTTCCAATGAGTCTGTTCTACCATGAAGGACAAACCTAATTAATTAAATTAATTAATCACTGCAGTTGGATCACTGGTTCACCTCAAACCCCCTCTTTCACCCCCTCAACCAATCTTTCCATCAGGCAGATGGTACAAAGTTCCACTCGCACATTGCAAAACATCTTTCATCCCCTCTGCAATAACCACGCTGAACAACACAAAATAGACACTGCAAAGCTGCTGTTTTGCATGTTCTCAAATGTGTATGTTTTAAATGTATGTTTCTAGTGAGCCCGTCAAAGGAACATTTCTGTCACTGCTTTGGTACAGACAATAAAGCTATCTATCTATCTATCTATCTATCTATCTATCTATCTACCTACCTACCTATCTATCCATCTATCCATCTTAGAACAGTGTCACAGCATTTATATTCATATTTGGTTTGAGTAACTTTGAGGTGAAAATGAGTTGAGTTTGTGTAGCACTGCATGTATGTCAGACAACCGTCCCTGAATTAACAAAGGTGAAAAAAAACGACGACGACAGAACAGTGTCATCATAATCTCCCGGTGTAGTGTGGTTGTTCAGTTCTGCTTCAGGCGCAAGACTGAAAAGCTGCTATTTTAGAACAAGGCCACATTTTGCTGTCTGCCTTTTCTCTGGCCTTCAGACCAAAGCCAGCAGCCTGCTGCGCTGTCATGACAATGACATTGACATACAAGGACAGTGGAGGAGATGCTCTCAACTAAAACTGAAATATTGCAAGTTCTGTCTGAAGCAGGAACATAAAGCAAAAGAGAGGGCAGTAAAGGTGCACAATTTCATTTTGAGAGAAGCTAAATTTGCGTCCCACTTGGGAGGTTTTATATTTGGTTTATTTAACATGTACAAATAGCAATTTTATTTCCAATATCTGTGCTTTCATCATCATAATTTACAACCATGTTGATCCCCCTTTGCTTCGGTTTGCCACCTTGCAAACAATTGGTGACAAAGGGACTGCTCGTTAGGCTAATTAGTGAACAACGTTAGCTGACAAGATAACCACCAACATGCCAGCCAGCCGGGAACATGCTAGTGCTGGTCAGTCACAATAGCTCCCTGAGCTCCTTTCTGTGTGCTCCAGATTCTTATTTCCATATTCATTTCCACACTTGCACATACAGTACATTCTCTCCATTGCATCCCACCTATACCAGTTTAGTATAGTCGGTTAAGAATTAACTAGAATCAACCCAGAGACAGCCTAAGTAGAGTAATTACTAGCCACAAAAACTCCTACAGGAAACACTGCCGTAAACACAGCGAGCTCTCTCTGCGTCTGAAAAGATGAAGAGTGCTTTTGCAGGATAAAATGCCATGACATATTACATAATGTTTAAACATCACTCGCAGCACAATTCTGACCCAGTTTCTGCTTAGTAGCAGGGAAAGAAGAGATAGCAACAACAGATTTTTCCTCTTTCTTTATATCTGAAGGGCACCTTTTGCCATGTATTCAGCTAAGAATTAGAACATGTTGATATGAAGGCAAAACCTAAATGCTGGTCTAATACTCAATGGACTGTCCCTATATATTTAGATATAGACAGCATAAAAAAAATAAGGTAACAAATCCTCCACCCCAGTCTGTGTACTGTACAAATTGTAGTAGCCGCCTATGAATACATTTAGTCATGGAAAAAGATTGAATATTGAGAAGAAAAGATAAAGGTAATGATATAGGAAGAGACTCAAAGAGAACATCCTCTTTCTACTGCAGGTGCTTGACTGCTGCTGAGCAGCTGAGTCATCACTGGCAGCTATTTCAGTGATGGTTACGAACATTATTATTTATCAGTTTGTTTACTCGTACACTCATCATACTGTATGCTTGCTGCAAATAAAGATGGGTAACAAATTAATGGAACATTCCAACATAAAGTGCCTTAGTAAGGTGCTGTTCCACGATCCTCCAGAATAGCTTCAGTGCCTCGTGTCGTTGTTTCTACAAGTCTCTGAACTCTACTGCAGGGAGGAACGACACATATTTCCTCATTTGGTGTTTTAATGTCTGTCTAACAAGATATTCCATAGATCTGATGCCTATGACTCACATCATTTTAATACACAAAACTTTGAGTTAGCGTCATTTCCTGTCTGGAAGCATCTTCCCGGGGCTTTGAGGCTCGGCAGCTACGTGGTGGTGCCCCTCGCCCGCCACAGGCTGCGGTCAAGTGAGCCCAGCCGCCAGTTTGGATTTTGATGCTTGTCTATTTGGGGCATTACGGTACGTGGGATTGGAGCAGCCCAAAAGGAACGAAGAAGGAACTATATTTGATCAATAATTTCTCCCATTTGATATACCAAGTAAAATCCAACAATAATACTATTACTGTACTGCTTTTGTTATTTAAAAAAGGGGAGCTCATCTTTGACCGGTCATAAAAACATTTCCTCCATAGGTTAGCTGACATTTCCAAAGATTCATATGGTTTTACTGTACAGCCTTTTGATAGATTTAAAGGGAATGTCATCTAAAATTATATTACAATAATAATAATAATAACATAATTTCCTCATATTAGAATTTTCATTAAAAAAAATCCTTAAAAAGGTTAGCGGAAAGTTCCAATGGACTCCTGTTCAGGATGAGCTATGTCAAATTTCATGAGATTTTACCGTACAGTTTGTTTGTTTTTTAATTAAAAGGGGAAGTCAGCTTTTAAGACAGATCAAAAATGGATTTTTTTAAATAAAAAACCCCGCCAATGAACCAATTCCACACCATGGTTATAAGAAACATCTCTAGGATGCGCTGGGAAGCATCATCAGTGATGTGCCTGGGGTCATCAGGGGGTTTCGGGACTTATGCTGCGTTCATAGACATCGGAAAAACATTTTTCCGAGTGAAAACGTCATCATTCACGTCACTTCCTGTGGGAATCAGAGGTGGGAAACTGGGGCTAGCAGAGTTCACCCATTGGTGATGCGTTGTTGACAACTGACGTTTGATGTAGGCGACTTTGGTTCACTGAACATATTTCAATGACAATAAACTGTTAATTGTGGACAAACGCCCCTGCCAAGAAACATAACATGTTTGAAATTATTCATAAATGGGCCCATGTATAAAAAAACAACACCTTATCCGTGCCCTTTCCCGTCCGTTGTCCTGCAGATAACGCAAACAAACACCTGTCCATGTGCTATTTCTATGCTCGTATAAGAAAACAGCAGCAAATCTTTTGTTATTGTGGCCTCCATGTTTTCACACACCTGATGCTCTAGGCTATGGCCAACAGATGGTGGCGGTCACGCAACAAGTTGTTATGCCAAACGTCAATATAACAGAAGAAGAAGAAGAACACGCATCCCGACCATGTGAACGCTGGCAGTCGGGAAAAACAACGTGATCACGGGGGGCGGACCCTGTTATTCCCAGGTGGCATGAACCCAGCATTTCAACATCTTACCCCCCCCCCCCCCCAGCTGGGGTTGATCAAGTCCCAGCTTGCATCCCAGTAGCACCAATCCATGAGCTTGCCCTCTTTATCCAAAGTGGTGGCTTTTCTCTCAGAGATCAGGCATTTTATAGTGTCTCACAAAAATGCCATTGAACTCCTCAATGTCGATTAACTGCTCAACATGTTGATGTAAAATGGTGACAAGCTATTGTGTTGTTATTGAGGTTGTGCCCTGGGAGTGCCAACAGCCAATTTAGGTTAATGAGAAAGTCTCCCGCCTACCACACACACACACTATAATGAACTTACTCACAACAGATCTTGTGACACTGGATTAATCAGCGCTATATACAAAGCCAAGCCAAGAGCTTTGTTATTTCTGAAGAATTACTGGGATTTATCTGTTTAAATGTTTATATACGTGGCACATATTAGCAGTAACCAAAAAAAAAACCGATCTCAAGTGTTTGGCCTATTTCCAACAGCTTGAAAGTTTGTTAATAATTTGAAAATTTTCCTTGTAAAACAATTGCACACTTCCTGACAATTCTAATCCATCTAATTCAAATACCTGGAATTTGTATTCTCTACCAAACCCCACTGCAAATAAACTGAAAACAACTAAGTTTGTAGTTTCCAAGAAAACCAAAGCACATGATGGTATCTTGTTTCATTCTCTGTGCCTGCCCTAATTAGGCAACTTGATACAGGCTGTCCTCTAGAGACGTCCGAATCAAGAGTTTTTGCCCCAGATGCTGATCAACATTACATTGAAAGGACATATTCTCTCAGAAGTATAATTATCATTGGTATCATGAGAGCATGTCAGCCTTACTTCCTGCATGAAGATAAGCACAAACTGTAAACTACTGACATCAAAACAAAGACAGATAGGAGCTTCGGCTGGTTTCAGGGAGGCATTCATACTCCTCTTTAGGGTTCTGGGAAACCATGAGAGTAAACAACAGCACACGTTAGAATTAAACTGACCCGGATTCAGGTAACAACCTGAAAGTTAACTGAAAGCTAAGGTCACATTTTTATACAAAAAGCAATGTTTCTGATTAGTGAGAACTTATTACCACAAACAATAAAACATAATTATTCTAAGATATGACATCAAATTGACTGATGATTTCTACACAAACACACAATGTATTTTACTTGTTTTACAATCTTGCTCTATAATTCACAATAAAAAAAGACTTTCTGGATTATAGATTGCTCAAAGTCATAGAATACAAAAATAGTGTATTCATTAGGAAAAAATAGCAACATAACACAATTTCATGGTAAAACTGAGGATACTGCACACCACATCTGTGCAATGCAAAATAATTTTGCAGCCATTTGTGCCGTGCCAAACTGCCATGATAGTGCATTTCACCAACTCTCAATTCTCCTCTGCAGCACAAGCTGAGTGTGAAAACACACTCAGAGTCTGGGCCAGCATGTGGTGGTGTCGGAATGGCGTCATCCATCAAACAACTGACACATCCATCAGCACGAGGTGGGTCCATGGCCAAAGCCTGAGTTCAGGCAGGCAGGGGGACGACTATATGAGGGGAAGATCTTGGAAGCTTCCCATATAGTGGCTGATTTACAGCTGGAGTGGAACTGCAACTCAACCATAAATAAAAATGTCTAATCATATGGGCTCAGAGAGTGTGGCCAGAGTCGGCTGTGTTGGCCAAGATACTGTCCAAAGGAGGACCTGAGCCAAGGCAGTAAACACTATTCACTGCTCACTCATTTCAAAAGTAGTCAGGAAGGTAGGAGCTACAATTGTGCAATCTATCAAAATGAGCAGTGTTTAAAGGCAGTTACACACCAACCAGATGGCCGACCGTTGGCAGAAAAGGCAGTTGGACTGATCAGTCTCCCCGAGTTGGTCAAAAAAGTGCCTTGGAACACACCAAAGCGACGAGACGTAATACGTCTCCATAATTATTTTTTTTAATCTGTTTTCATGTAAAGCACTTTGAATTGCCCTGTTGCTGAAATATGCTATACAAATAAAGCTGCCTTGTCTTCATCAAAATGTGTTTCTGAAAACATTTTAAGCGAGAAATAGGCCATGCAGTTGCTGAATCTGTCTTCATTTCAGATCGACAAAGGTCAGTTTAAAAGATTTTCGGCAGATTTTGAGAGGCTTAGTCACGGTCATCCCGCTTGCCATTTCCGGGTGAGTCCCGACTGCCCTGTCTCCGACTGAGCATGTCAGGTCGGCCAAAATGAAGGCCGACAGCTCCTCCAACGGACGACAGCACGGAACACACCGAACAGACTCGAGTCACTGACCTCGCCAGACTGTCCAACGGCCGATTATCGGCCAGGTGTGTAACTGCTTTAATTGGCAATTGGCAGATGGTGCATAAAAAACTAAATTTCATAAACTGTCTAGAACAGTGGTTTTCAAGTTCAAGTTCAACTTTATTGTCATTAAGAAGCATTGAATTTCACTGCTCTGGCTACTTCCCTGCAGTGCACAGAAAAATGACAATGGATACACATGAGAACATATGCATACACACACACACCCCACACTCACCCGCATACATACAGATATGTATGGGCTAATAGATAACATGCATACATGAAACTCCTCTTAGAGGACTCAACACGTTTTTAATGTCAGACACTTTGAAAACCTTCAGTTCTGGAACTACAGTTCCCATCATTTAGGAGATGTAAACAGGAAGTACAGTTATGCAATGGAGTAAGTTAGTTAGCTAGCTATGGCTACACTTTGAGCCCTGATTCTTAGCCTATATTTGTTTACATTTTGACAAATTGGCACCATTAGCGATTAGCCGCTCCTGTTTGTAATACAGACAACCACCACTGTATTATTTTGATACTGAAGGAAACTTTTAAACACAGTGATTCTCAGACAAGTCCTGCAAGTTATAAGGTATACCTTTTTCGTCTATGATAGCAGATGTATGGCCATTTAGTCATGACGGCCACCAGAGATAATGATATCCTTAGAAAATAGAAGTCACAGTATAGAAATATGTGTATCATGTCTGTGTGTTAAGATGTGACTGAGCTATGACTAAGAGAGCGGAGTCTCTTACTTGACTCAAATTGCAGCAATTTACCTCACGTTGTGTCTTTGCCTCACATCTCTCCCTCTGCGTTTCCCCCCCTTCAACTATCCTGTGCCTCACAGTTTGGAAACCTCTGGTCTAGGACAATATAATTTAAATATGCACAAATCTAAAAAGATTGATAGCGTATAAACATTTCCACCTAAGACGGGCTATAGTTACAGCTTCTTATTGATTTACATAAAAATGATCCCTCAATGAATTCTATACAGTGAGGAAGCATTATACAGATTTTAAACGTGAGAGAAAGTGAGCACTGGTATCAGATTGGTATTGCTATGCAAATACCGTGAGTTTAGGTATCGAAATCTGTCTCAGGAAAGAAACCGCTGTCTTGGTGTAAACATGTAGGCATACACCAATACTTCTTTTTACTACATCGTATCATTTGCTCACTAGGGGTCATGAATGGCCACTTAATAAAAGTATCATTTTCTTATTAGTATTCAAAAGAATACTAAGAAACACTTTATAGCTAATGGCTCTAAAAGAGGTTATAATATAAAATGTGTTGGAGTGTTGGTACTGAACTACGATTAAATGAGTATTTTACTTCTGCTGCTTCGGCACAGAAACGGCACAGACAGAAAAGGAAATATGTCCCTGTTTTATCTTTCATGAAGAAGGAGCATGGGGGTGGGGAGGAGGATTTTGGCTCGACATTCGCCCTCACACAGGCTGCAGACAGCATTTCATTAGACTGAAGCATTTCAGCACGTCAGCCTTCAAAACCAGTGAAGTGGGGGGTAGCTAGGTGGGTCCACGGGCCTCACACAGAGTGGAGTCTCGGTTTCATCACTGCAGGGGGGGTTCGGGGCTCAGGGTCAGGGTCAGCATGGAGGTGACAGGGTAAATGTCCTTAAGAGGAAGCAGCATGGTGGCAATATTGAAGATCTACAATGGTTGTGATGGAGGAATCAGGTTGGGCACAACAACTTAACTAATAACTTAGTAATATTTTGAATTCAGGACATTTACTTTTAATGTGTTTTGACATTATTGTTTTGCTACTTTTGAATAGGCTACTTCTTCCACCATTGAAAACAGCCAACCTGAATACAATCAGTCTGAATAATGAAATAAAAACTAAATGGCAATCTGTTTACCAGGCTATAATTTCTTTTCTTTTTTTTATTACACATACATGTTTTGGTGGTCACTAAAGATCACTGTGTAATATCATTGGATTTCTTGTTCAAAAAAGGATTTCCTGTCCTGTTGTAGGAAGCAGCATCAAGACTAAACTCCAGACACCAGCAGCTGCTCAGAATGAATGAACACAGGTCTATCAATCTGATTACACTCGCTCCGGACCAGCTGCCTGCACCCCTGCGCTGCAGCCAACATTCCTGCAGAGTCTCTTTATGGGAAAAAATAAATAAAAACAACAACAACAACAACAACACAATGATTCCTGGTAAATCCCAGAAATATATAATTGGGTAATTTGCCTTTATTCCAATGAGCCACACACATGGTCAGACATTTAGGTAGCAATTAGGAATCTTGTTTAGCATTTTTGCTGTTAATTTATATGATAGCCAGATATATATATATATATATATATATATATATATATATATATATATATATATATATATATATATATATATAAAAAAGAAGTGCTGTACTTAAAAGCTTCACTGGGTTTAAAATTGGACTTGAGAGCGCTGCATTAAGCAGCTATCGTGTTTCTATAATGTACTTGATTTTGCTCCTTCCTCTGTTGCAAGCAACCAGAGACGGACCTCCCCTCTCTGCCATTAGCCTTGATTAGAGCCATGGTTTGGCTATCAGCCTGCAGTAGTCCAACCCGTTCAGACACATTCAAGGATCTCTCTGAAAAAGGACCCTTAAGCAACTAAGAGTTTGCCAAGCTACTATCTCCACCACGCTAATAGAAGCAACGTGCTCTCCGTTAGGTATACTGTACATGAAGCTCTTGAACAAAAGTGTGGCAGTGAGTGTTGGCCTTCATTCAGTGACAACATACTGAGCAAACAACAAGCTGGAGTGGAAACAACACAGTAGCCTCTGTGTTCAAGTGTGAAACCTTATCCCAAAGACAAGCCTGAAGCTTTAAAAGCTCCCTTTTATGGCAACACCACATGACAAATTATTTTCTAAGGCTGACTGTCAGTTTTTTTAACATGTTTACATCCTATTGCAGAACAAAATTCTTCAAATTCACACATTCACACTCGGTCTGAAATGCACTCTAATCCGCCCACTCCTGTTTCCCGTTTTGACAGTGTTAAGGTTCACTTACAGAAAGAGAGGAAATGCGTACCGTATGTCACTCAGCCGAGGGAGGTGAGCTTGCCGCTGCTACAGCTTCTTGGTCAGAGTAAACCTGGTACGACAAGCCACTGAGCTCAGCCCTGTCTCTCCCACACACACACACTGACACACACACTAAAGGGAGGAGACAAGGCAGGGAGAACGAGCATGCGAGAGAATTCAAGCCCCTCTCTCTCTCTCTGATTAGTTCTTTCCTCTTTTTCTTCTTCGTCTTCTAGTAGTAACTGTTCTAATCTGTAAATTTGTTAGATCACTATCATTTGTTCATTCTTCCTCAGCTTTTCCATCCTTCATTTCCTTCATCTACTTCTCTCTCTCTCTCTATTGCACCTTCCATCATGCATTTTGACTACAATGCAACTCTTTTAAACATGTTTTTTTCTGACAAACATCATCTGACACACAAACCAGCAAAACACCACACAGCCACAAACAGGGAAGTGGGCTGTCGCTGTTTATAAAGGGCTGAACTTAAAACCACAATCACAATCTGGTGTACTGAAGCAGTCATTTGTGCAAGTCAGAGCTCCGGGTACACCCTCGAGCAGAGCTTCTGTAACCACACGGCTCCTCCTCGTGCTCTTGTTAGCCGAGGCCCTTCTGCACCAATAAAACAAAGCGGCCGACCCAATCTCCCGGACCATCATGGAAAATCACCCCGGAGGACAACGCACGCACAACGCAGCCACCCTGTGACCTTGTTATGGGCCCAATATTGCAAGCTTTAATGCACTCTCCTTTGCTGCTGTTTCCATTAACCGACTTAACTGTTTTCCACACATCACGGGGGGGGGGGCGCGTTAAAAGATACAATGCCATATGTAATGCACATATGTTGAAGAGTTTCTTATAGATGCATTAACCAAAGGTCGTTTCTAGCTACAGCAACACACTGGATTCAATTTTAGTTTTTTCTTCTATTAGAGTAAATCATCTGCAAAAGCAGATTCAGCCAAATGGTTGGTCATCAACAAACACGTTTAGTCTCCTCAGGCAAGGTGAAACTGAGCTCTGCTTTGTTTACTTTCACAATAGAACATTTTTGTCTGCAATTAGGATGAAAAGGGTGGGTGATGGTAAAGCAGTACAAGCTTTACAAGTAGTTAAACATTGCTGCTCTCAGAAATGACATGACAGCAGCCTGCAGCGGTTCTCACCGAATTTGTCACCCGATTGCTTGAAATTCAATTACATTATAGTATCAATCAAGACCACACTATAATTTATAAAGACCCAACAATTCCAGTAATTCCCGTAATTCCCCCAAGAGCAAGCGTTTAGTGCAGTGGCGAGGAAAAACTCTCTTTTAGGCAGAAACCTCGAGTGGTAAAAAAAAACGTACTTTAGGGAGAAACCTCAGACAGACCCAAGCTCTTGAAAAATATGATTTAGAACTCGATAACTCGGAGCGTGACTGTAAATGTTCTGTGAAAAACACTTAGATAGCGTGAAGACTCAACCAGTCACTGGTGTTGTTCTCTAAATGGTATCTAACTGCTTTGGCATATTTTTAGTTTTCTAGTCGATATGTGAATGTGTCTGTTGCCAGGTAAATTCTTTTAAGGATGTGCTGGGCTCTTTCTTGGTGACCAGACTACACTCCAGGAAGTGACTAGGCCTGGCCAAGAAATAGGCACACAACCCCCCATGAACCCCCAACGTGTTGTTTTTATACTTTTTTGTATGGATTAAACAAAAAAGATATAGGGCCCTATTTTAACGATCTAAGTGCACGGCATGAAGTGCCTGGCGCAGGTGCGTTTAGGGCATGTACGAAACAAGGTTATAATCGTTAACGAAAACGAACGAAATAATGAAAACTAGGTGGGAAAAAACATTGTCGTTAACTGAAATAAAAACGACGCATTACAAGAAAAATGATAACTAAACTTAAACTGTAATGTCTGTTTGCAAAACTAACTAAAATAAAATAATCGAGTAAATGTCCTTAGTTTTTGTCTTTGTGGATGTCTTTCATAGAGCAAATAACGTTATATCTCTCCGACCATGACATTTCCTGTAGACATGTATAGTTTCCGACTGGGAACCCAGAAATTCCGACATTCCACGTCAAATTGAACACAACATGCCCGTGCCACTGCCCCTCGCCTGGCATCATGATGGTACCGAAAGTCGGAAGAAAGCGTCAGTCCTATTTGATTATGACTGTGTCAGATAAAAGCAAGTGCCTTGCAGTGGAAGGTGGTAAAATATGTGGACAATTTATTACAGGGGAAAAATCCCACGAATTTGAAAGTACATTTGAGAAGCGCACACAAGCTAGGAGGCTAACCTAGCTTACCTTAACAAGGTAAAGAAGAACGCAAAGCCCCCATTCCCCGACACAGAAGCGAACCCCGGTAACGTTACAGGCGTGGATGTATGGCTACAGGGCCAAGCAGCGTGACGGAGACAACAGCAGGACAGAGAACACTACAGGAGGGCTTTCACCGGCGACCCGATAGCTGCTGGTTAGTAAATACGCAGGAACACCAAAAGCGGGTGGAAGCGTGGGTTAATATGTGGATTGATACTGGGATGTCTACACAACTGTGTGAGTCGATTGACTTCAAAAAGCTCGCCACTTTACTCAAACCAAAGTTCAAAACACCTGTTCATGTAGGTCTTCTTTAGTCTGTTGGCTGTTTAAGTTTTTTCCTGGAGCACGTCACTTACACATTTTGCAATTACTGCGGCGTCTTGTGTAGAATGTTTACATATTTATGACCATATGTAGGCTACATTTTATGTACTGGTGTTATTGTTGAAAACATTGTGAATAGATATGTCTAAAATTGTATGATGTTTTTGTTGAGTTATTATTACACAATACTATATATAGATATATATCTATATAGAGATGTTCCGATACCGATACCAGTATCGGTGTCAGCTCCGATACTGCCTAAAACGCTGGTATTGGGAAGTACTGTTTATGCACCGATCCGATGCCACGTAATAAAGCCCTAAAGAAAACCTACGTTAAAGTAGTTTATTTATGTTCTTTTTCCGTTATAACGGAATGTCAAACTGGATAATGAAAGAAAGTTCTGGGGCGTTCATTGTTTGTGTTTGTTCATGTTTCACAAAGAGTTTAACCTGAGCCAGACCGACAACAAAGATATAGAAATCATATCACATCCATACAGGGATATTAGTATACAGTTGTTAAAACATAATAAAATATATGACACACTGGTATCGGATCGGTACACGGTATCGGCCGATACGCAAGTTCAGGTATCAGAATCGGTATCGGGAAGCAAAAAATGGTATTGGGCCATCTCTACCCATATTACAAAAAAAAGACTAAAACTAAGACTAGATTTTCAAAAAAAAAAAAACTAAACAAAACTAGCAAACCCGCTTTAAAAACTAATTACAACTAAACTGAATTTGAAAACAAAAAGTCAAAACTAAATAAAAATAAAAACTAATGACAAATGCAAAACTATAATAACCTTGGTACGGGACCTGCTCATCAAAATGTTAAAATGCCATCAATGACTACAACATTTTCAGGATACAGTCAAGGATTGGTTGGATTAGGCCGCTTATGCGGTTACTAGATGTGAATTAGATGTCTGAACATTTTGTCAGTATTCAAATGTTTTTTTTTAAAGTATTTTGAAGATGCAGTAGCTGCTCTTTCAAGTTCTTGAAATCCTATTTCACAGAAGTGTAGTGGTACACATAAAAAACTACATGCTGATAGTGAAAATGGCAAATTTTTTCTTAACAGGCCCACAAAGGAACAGTTGCAATCTATGTGTGCTGAGATAGATGACAATGATTTACATTATGGAGTTTAATCTGAGAAACTATTTACATCTTGACAAAAAAAAGGCCTGTTCCTTGAACTGTACTGCGGTGGCAAAGGAAGTAACCAAAACTTCCCTTCAAGGAGACTTAAGTTAAACAAACAAACTGCATCCGTCACATTCAGAAATGTAAAGCTCATTTGCAATGGAACACTGGCCATTTTAATTAGACTAAAGAGCTCAGCTGCTGGCAGGAAACTCCTGCTGAGTGTAATTCAGTCTGTGACTTTGACAATGTCCTCTCAAATAAGAAGTTATAACAAAGCACTAATTTATGGAAGTGACTGTGGCAGCAGCACAAAAAACCCTAACAGTAACTTGGTGTTATATTTTTAAAAGGGCACTTATTTAGTGGCTCAAAACTTCCCCTACTTTAGAATGCCTATACAAAACTGGAGAGTCACATTAGGTATATGGAGAATGATGTTGAAACAAGATGTCGGTGGTGTGGCATTACTTTGGCTAGTCAAAGCCCTGTTCGTCCAGGAATTGGATGAGATGGCCTTAAACGGGGTTAGACTACTTTAAGTCCGACATAAAACAGATACATGTGCTGTTCTCTGTGCTGCAGACTGTGGTAAATGTTCTGCATTAATTCTTCTAGACCTTAGTGCAGCTTTCGACAATGTCGACCACATGATCCTGCTGGATCGCCTGTCACGATGGGTCGGCATTTCTGGGTCCACCCTTGATTGGTTCAAATCATACATTTCAAACAGACAGTTCACTGTTTCTCATGGCAGCTCATTCTCCTTACCAGCAAATATTGTATATGGGGTTCCACAAGGCTCAGTTTTAGGTCCACTTCTCTTCTGTCTTTACATGCTCCCATTGGAAAGAATCATCCAAACCCATAACATCTCTTTTCATTGCTACGCAGACGATACACTCTACAATCTACCTACCTCTCAATTCCCATAATCAAGTCATCAACATAACCTGACTTCCGCACCATACCAGGGCCAAAGGGCCTTTTCTGTAGTGGCTCCACGGCTCTGGAATAGCCTGCCAGAAGCCATTAGACAGGCTGAGTCTGTTGATGTTTTTAAGACGCACCTTAAAATGCACTTTTATTCTCTGGCTTTTAATTGTAATTGTGATTAACCGGTTTTCTATATCTATGTGTGTGTTTTATGCTTGTATACATATGTTTTCATCTTTGTGAAGCACTTTGGTGCAAACTTGTTTGCTTTTAAAGTGCTATATAAATGAAATAAACTTAAACATACTGTTAACAAGCCAAAAAAACATGTGCCAGCAAAGATGGGAAACACCACAAACAAAACAACATCATCATCATCATCATCCAATAAAGCATGCAGACTGCTAGTACTAACACACTCCCCAGCAATTAGATACACCCCGTAAACTAATTTGCTTATGCACATTAGCAACGTTAATATTTCATTAAACGCCAGTGGGGACTGTGATCTAATAGCGTTTTTCCATTACATGGTACCTGCTCGACTCGCCTCAACTCTACTCGCCTCGACACACTGTGCGTCCGTTTTCCATTGCAGATTTTAGTACCGCCTCAGCGTGGCTGGTCGTCTTATGCTGGTCGGAAGACACATTTTGTCTCAAATGAAGCTGGAGGCAGCAAAAAAAAAAAAAAAAACACAGCTGGCTAAACTATTTAAAAATAGCGGGTTTGTTCAGGACAACCCCATCTGTCGCTTTCACGTCACCTTTTCGGCTCGCCTCAGCTTGCTTGGAACCTCGACTGAGGTGGTACTAAAAAAAGTACCTGTTAGCAGGTACCAGGTACTTTTTTTCGTAATGGAAAACCAAAAAAGGCGAGTAGAGTCGAGTTGAGCCGGTACCATGTTATGGAAGAGCGCCATAAGAGGCATTGCTTTTACCATTAGTAACCTAGTGTGCAAGTTTGATTCACTGAGCTAGATGGAGTCATCTGCTATGCAGATTGATAGCACCCTAGGTCGCTAGTTTTAGACTGTAGCATACTTGCTGCACTTTTCCTCCATCCCTAGGAAGAAAAACATCACGAAAAGTACATTATTCTACAGCTCCTATAGTATATATGATTCGGTATACTTTGTACTAAACAGAGGATATATTTATGAATGTTTGGATGACCTCAACAATGGGCACTACTCTATAGGATCGTATACATGTGCATATTAGCTGCGGGATACATTTGTAAAAGAGGACACGTACTGTATAAAACATGAAGCCACACATGATTGCAAGCGTGGTTGCCACTCCTCCCTCTTCTCAGTATTGAAGCCAGCAGAAGACATACTTCATCATAATTGCTGCCAGTGAGCTGACACACAATATATTACCCTCCTCAAGCCAAAGGAACTGGATACTCCAAGAGGCATGTGTGTGTGCCAGTTCATGTGTGCAGTTATCAGTTCACACCAGCAAAAAACAGAGAACTAAATGTGTTCCTACAGGGCCCAACAGTACAATACTTTAATGGAACACACAGCGTTTCCAATAACTATCCAATCTAGGTGATGCTGTATGCCCCAACCTTTTACATTCTTGATAACTGCCCTCAAATCAATAGCCCACCCACCACCTCGACTAAGACAGATTTTTCTTTTACTGAACAAATCTTGGCAGAAGACGCCCTCAAGACACACTCAAGTTTCTCCACCACACTTGGTTAAATCCTAAATAGCTGCAACTTCCCACATCATCTGAAGTTCACTTTGTCAAGTCTTTTGAAAGTTACTGTATATTTTCAGACTTGCAGTTTTTCAGCATCTGAGGCCAAGCTAAAGCCGTGGAGAATAAGCTTGCTGTTCCTTACTTTAACACATTTACTTAAGTGGTGAGAATTTGTCTCATCAGCCCAGGCTGTCAGCTTGGTTCTGTCAACAGCACCCTGAGTCCGACCACTGATGTGCAGAAGCAGCCTGAAGCCAATCTTCACCTCTGGCTTCCCGCAGCCTCCTGTAGCTTATTCCTGTCACATTATGTGGTACTGCATGTTGAAGAACAAAGACCCTGTCTCTGCCAGTTACACATTTTTGTGTAACGGCAGAATCAAAATGAATCAATACAGTGATATTAAAACTTGCATGTGGATAGCTATTGGCATTGCATCTTGCAATTGTGGGGCACTGTTTTTTAATTTTGTCGATACCTGGGGGAAACCAGGCATAGCTTTCCTGCATAGCTTTCATTATGTCTGATACCATTAGTCTTTGTATCTATGACATGGTAAATATCAAGTTTTCTATCAAAAGCATAATGCTTTGTCATAGTCGTTATGATTCATTGTCTGGGCACCATGAATGTGTGCAACAAATTTCATCCAATCCAATCTATCCAATAGGCTAGCTGTTGAGATATTTTAGTCTGGACTGAAGCGGTGGACCAACAGACCGTCAATGCCATCCCTAGAGCCACAACGCTAGTGTGTGGCTAAAAAGTGCTCTTTGAATACACTTGACTCCAATGAATCTAGTCAAACCTTAGACCCATTAATCCTTCATATCGGTTAAGATTTTCATCTTGATAATTTATTGAGCAGGCCAGGGTTTCCTGGCCCGCATTAAAGAGTCCATTAAGGGGATACACCATTTGTCGATTTTTATTATGAACGTAATCTTGGCCTCTAGACTGTCAATATAGGTATTTATGGGCAGTAACACAAGAAAAGATGCACACTTACAATTCTCTACTTTTTTTTCTAATTCATGAAGGGCTCAAATTCAACTTCTGTACTATCTTGTAGTGAGAATGTAAGAATACTATAGATGTATTGTACTGTACTATTATAGAGAACTGATCAGTGTTGAAAGAAGAGTTCTTGGATACGAAGACTCAATCAAGAGCCTTCTGGACGTATTATGGGCCTAATTAGGTTTGATGCAAACTGGTTGATGGCACGTGTTGTACAGTAGTTGCATCAGATGGGAATGGTAGCTATGTTGCTCCTGCAAGACTGCAATGACTAAATTTCTAAAAACCCATTTTTTTACAAAAAATTACGCAGATCTCTTTTCCCAACAACGCATTTACACCTGGGAGCTTCTCAGCATAACTAGTCTTGTACTGTTGAAAACTGTAAAGCACCTCTGGAACAAATGTGGGGGCCAAAGGGCAATTCAACACCCACCGAGGATAAAAAAAAAAAAAAAAAAATTCTCATTCATTTCATCTGCTCAAATCCTTTTAGTCAGTGATCCCATAGTCACAGATCCTGTTCTCTTACCTCTAAGCTACTTCAAATCCATTGTTCAAGTGCATAATGGCTGTCTGTGTGCCTTTTCACTTCTGTCTATTCTGAACAGCAGGCCACCAGCTCTTTCATTACAGTATGTACAATGCAAATGACAACAGACTGAATGGTGGATGGAGTGGGTGTTTCAAACAGGAGGGAGGGCTGGCAGCCTTAAACCTTCCTGAAATGTCCCCTGACTGTGAGGATATCAGAGCGAGAGGAGACACATCAGACACCTGGCGTGCTTTCCAGAGCCTTTCATCTCGTGTTGGGAGCCATCCTCTCTACCAACAGAACACAATACGTCCCATAGCCGAAGTCTCACACCATCCTGGCGCTCACAGTGTGTGATCAAGTGATAACACAATGCAGCCGAGCCTCCACAAAGATGGTTTACTGCTAAATTGTAGAGAGGTATCCATTCATCAAACTCAATCCAATCAAAAAGAAAGCATTGAAAAGAAACAGTAAATACAACGACATGGCTTTCAAACCAATTTATGCATTGGCAGTTTAATTTTTCAGACACTAAAATAGGCTCCAGAGAAGGCGGGGTGAGAAATTAGCTTGCACTACTTACAGATATTGAGTGATATTCACTCCCACTCTAACCAAGACTTAAAGAAGTAGAAAGGGGCTTTTAGCTCTGCTCCCATACAATCCCATTGTGTGTCATCGTCTGTGGAGGCCCGTGGGAGAGATGGCCAGCACTGTTATCACCCCAGTTATCTGAAATTATAATTGGCCTCCTGCTTGCTGCAAAAATGGCTATGGAGGATTATGATTAAGGTGAAATGAAAGGGCAGAATCACAATCCTGAGAGCTGAGAGGAGGGAAGTGGTATTTTATGTGTGGGTGTTTGAATGTGTACGTGCTGACTGAAGGTGCCACTTGTTCCCATCCCTGCTCGGTCACATTAGAATACGCAAACCTTCATGTATAAGACAATAATTGAGGACAGTAGGCTACGGCGGTATCTAATTATTCATACATTCCTGACCTTCCTATCACGGCAGGATCATGAGCCACGATCTTATCACGATTCTTTTTCATGTTAGTTTTTAAGACTATTTAGCAAGTAGGGCTGTCCTCGATTAAAGAAATTCTTGACTTGACCAACACTGATACAATTTTTTTGACTAATCAATTAGTTGATTTAATCAACAGATCTGTAAAAGGTTTCTCCACAAAGAATCAAGCAAAAGCAGCACCTTGAATCCTATTGGCAAGTTACAGAACTTATTATCATTGTGCTTTGCCCTTCAATATTAGCATATTTCATAAGAAATGCCTTCTACTCAGTATATCACATCTCTTCTCAAATCTAGAACAGTGGGTCATCAGAGGAGCACCGTCAACCTGCAACGCCAAACAGGAAGTTGCGATAACTGTGCATTGTAGTGCAGAACAAAGAACAAGAACTGTGGATGAATATGTCCTTATCGTTTTCAGTTTCATCACCATTTCTGTTCCTATGAAAGAGGGCGTCGAAAAAAAACACACTTCTGCATGACCTTAATCATCTGCAGCCAAAGTGGCTGTAGCTGTCTTGTCTATCTATTGGCGCACACGCATGCACGCACACACACACACGCACACGTCCCATCACTGATGCTGGCAGGAAACAAGAACCCTCTCCTACTTAAGACTATATTAGGAGGTTGAGTGAAGACCACCAATTATCAGGAACAATTATCAGCGACTAAGGAGACGCAATGAGGCAGGGTGGATGGATTTAAGATGACTTTCTAGGAGACTACAGAATAAAGTGTTTGCTTTGAGTGGTATGAGGTTTGAGTAGTAGAGTTTCATTCTAAAATGTTCAATACATACATATTTTCTACCCTTTCATCAGTCAGAACCTTGAAAAAAGATAGTTACAAGCACATAAGTAACCTATAATCCTTTAAAAGCACCATCACATTTGTATTTATTCATTGCTAATTCTTTCCCAATTCCCATTTTGGAATAGCAGGTTGTTGAATATCTACTGCACGTGGGACTAACTAGATATGCAAGTACTGTATGTTGACTCACCAAAGTTTTCTCAGGCTCCTGCTGGGACTCCGAGGAGGACTCCATGGTTGTGTTAAACCAGAGTCTGGCCTGTCAGCGGTGCTCTGACGACTGCATATCTGTTCAGAGGGGGGAGCAATGTGTTACCAAAACAGGACAACATTGCAACGTAGGTGTAATTTTTTTCACTTTGTATGCGTAGGTTCTAAGTACAATATGTTCAAAATGCAGTCCCCTCAGTTGTTTGGAAAGCAGTTCTGGCTTGGAAAAGCACAGATTTTTTAAAGTGCACTTTCACCTCATGTGGGAAGGCTAGTTTGCAAGATTGGACTTATTTGCAACATCACGCATACTTATCTTTCACATTACAGAACAAGCATTATTTAATAAATCCATAGTAATTTGACCCTACTACTCCTTGTATATGATGTTACATGAAAAGTTCAGAGCAGGTATGTCTTTGACTCAGCTGTTCATATCCTCTAACTCAGATATAATACCGACCTGCTCATTTGCTGTTAGCACACTCAGATGTGAAAACACTAGAAGAAAAGCCACTTATCTAATAAAAAACGATGACAAATCAAAGCAGCGGTGGGACATGTGTATGTGAAACACAAGAAAAAGGCACAAGCCTTTGAGCACACACAGAAAGACATTTATATGATCATGCTCTTAAATACCATGGATTCAATCCATTCCATATGCAATAACCACTCCAAATTACAAGTACTCAAAATACAAAAATATTGAGTAGTGCGAGCATAACCCAGACCTGGTCCAAGTTCTAAAAAAAAGTTCTGACTGTATTAGTTTCTCAAGTAATAACGAGTAGCAAAACCATTAACCAAGAGGGGATAACAAAGGGATATCAAGAACCTATAACACACACAATCTCTAACGCACAAAGAAACGACAAACACACACAAACAACTGCTTAAAAGCATTTTCTGTGATCCGTGGCCTAACCCCACTGTCCACAACTGTAACGCCCCTAAAACTACACTAAACCCTCAATATGAGTTCATGAACAAGTGGGACCATCTGTTAATTACACTCTATGCTTTCGAGGGGATTATTTTGTGAGGAGCAGCTGCCTGCCAACACGTGGTTGTCCTAAAAATGCTTTTAAGATTATAGGAGGCAGCCACTAATGCTGATTGCTGCGTTTTGTGTGGATATTTGAAAGGTATGAACCCTGCGGTCCCAACTGAGATTACACCTTATCTGGGCCTATGTATCCACAGGAGGCCACTGGACAAAATACTATGACTTAAGGGTTGACACTGCAGATACAAGGATTGTAGGAAGAAACAAAACTCTGTCCTCCCCTTGTCATATGTTGTAAACGGGAGCAAAATGTGTTAAGTTGGCTCAATTAGTAACTGAGCTGTATAAACTTAAACACTGTAACTCATGCATTAATAAAGGAGATAATTGGTAGGTGACTTAGCAATCTGGGTGAGAGTTGGTATTGCTTTTAACATTGGAACATGGCGGTAAAATGCTTCAGTTGCACTCAGTGGCCTCGAGTAGATGACTTTGGATTTAGTGGGCTTTCCTAAATAAATAAAAGTTAAAAGGTGCTGTAGGTAGGGTTGTGAAGATCCAGGACTTAGCCAAAAAATTTGACCATCAACAACTCCTCAGTCCCTCCCCCCTTTCCGCTAAAGCCCAAAACGGGAGAATGAATGTGTGTCCATGAGCAATGATTGACATGCAGTTAGTACTCCATTCTGTTGAGGTTCAAATCATTAGTGTTTCATCATGTTTATGTGGCATATTTGCTTCTGTCTGTGATGTTTTGTTTATAGTAGCATTTAGGAAACAGGTAGGCAGCTTTTCCCCGTATAAGTATCACAAGTTTTCTTAGAGAGGTGCCAAGAAGGTAGGAGAAGGAAGGTACCAGGAAGGAAGCCGCTTTAGGAGACTCTTGAGAGACAAGAGCTGTGTTCGAAACCGCTCCCTCATTCACTAACTCACTATTCCCTATATAGTGTTTATTAAATAGTGAACTATATAGGGAACGACCAAACGAGATTTCGGACACTCACTGAAATCACATCGTTGCGTGAATTGCGTCAGAAAATGCGCCCGTTGCTTGTGTGACGGAGGCGGGCGCGTCCAGCATCGTTTGACAAACCGAAACAAAGATACTTCTAATATACGTCCCTGAAACAAACTGAGGAGGAAAGTAAAAGGTTGTATATATGTTATATGTTACATTTCAACTGGTTAGAGACGAAAGTCACCTCCATTTTTCCTTTTCAGTTTTCGCGGTGACTTCTGCTTCTTCTTCTCCTCCAGGAAAACACAAGACACGTTGCATTGTGGTATACAGGAGTAAAATGTAGGGTACACTGTATGTACACTCAAATTAGCTTTGCATTGTGGGTATTTTATAGTGGACTATATAGTGAATGAAATTAACAGCGGAGAATTCGAACACCACTACAAAATGGCGAACACAATATATAGGCCTAGTGCACTATTTCCGTGATAGGGAACGGTTTTGAACACAGCTAAATAGTGCCTAATAGGCCCTTTTTAAAGCAGCCATTTTCACATGTTATTGCAGGGCAAATACAGGCGTAATCAATAACACTAATTTGGGCCATGTTCCATTTAGGTGGGCCAGGGCCCTGGTATGAGCTAGCATGCAGTCCCTGCTCACTGGAACGGGACCATAATTAAGTCTAAATCCCCTGTGTTTGCCCTGCGATGACAACATGTCAAAATGGCTGCTGTGAAAGGGCCCATATCAGACAGAGGACAGAAGGACATCCTGACAAAGTGAAGGTCACCAAATCCCCCCACCCCCACCAGTCATTCTACTAATGTAACGCTCCAGTGCTCCAACAACCTCTTGGTTCCAGCCAGCACACACACTTCATCTGGCCCCGACTCTCAAGGACCCGTCACGCTGAGACAGATGCTTTCCACTCTTTCTCAAAACTGGCTTCAGCAATCAGTCCGTGACTCAGCCTGGAGCAGCAGCCACACATCTGAGGTGTGAAAACAACACACAAATGAATACATGGAATGTTGTGTAGCAGTGTAAAGGGTGGTAGAACATGTTCGGTTTCATTCATTCAACTTTTACTGATATTATACGGTCTCTGAAGTTGTAGCAATGACAACTGAGTCTCCCTCTGGGGCAGCTACATATCTTATCTCTGGGTCTAGAGATGGTTCATTTTAATTGACAGTCTTATCCAGAGACACTCTCTCAGTGCAACATATGCTTCAGCCTTTGCTGTAGTCTATTTTTTTGGATGACTAAATACACATTAGCTCTGAAGTGTCCCTGTATTTGCAGCTGCCCTTATGGGTACATGACCTGACATTTTTGTTTTTGAGTGAAATGTCTCAAAAGCTACTGATGAATTGCCATTCAACTTTGTTACAGACATTCAAGTTCCCCGCGGGAGGAATTCTAATCACTTTGGGGATCCCTCAACTTTTCTTCTAATGTCACCAGCAGGGCAAATGGTTTTATTTGTCTAATACTTAGATGTATGACCAAATGTGTGCACAACTAATAATGTTCTCCATGAGCCTCAGCTGTACTTTGTGTCTGGTGCTAATTAGCAAACGTTTGCATGGTAACATCCTAAACTAAGATTAGTTAAATGGTAAACATTATACCTGGTTATTATCAGCATGTTAGCATTTAGCTCAAAGCACTGCTGTGCCTAAGTACACAGAGTTGCTAGTATGTCATCCCGCCCTGCACTGGCAGCTGCTGCTGTGTTACTGCTCGACACCCTGCACTGCTACAACTACTATTATTTCTAGTCATAGATTATCTTTATTGTTACTCTAAGTGCCACGGCGCATCATACCAACTGCTATAATGGTTATGAATCATATCATGTATCTGTATCCGTGTCTCTGTGTCCCAGACCGGCAGCGGCAGATGGCTGCCCACCAAGAGCCTGGGTCTGTCTGAGGTTTCCTCGCCCTGTCACACCAAATGCTTGCTCGTAGGAAATTGTTGGGTCTTTGTAAATGATAGTGTGAGAGTGTGGTCTAGAACTCCTGTTGTGATTTGACACTATCAATAAAACTGAATTGAACTGAATGTCTTGACTCTTAACTTGCTATTTTATTGTCTAATTATTACTGCCTAGAATTATTATCTATTAATCCTTTATCATTTTCATACAAAACTGTGACTATGGGCATGTTGGGAGACTCTGCTTCACTTAATAAACAATGGTCTCTGCTAGGACTCTATTGTCTTCACTTTCTCCCACACCTTACTGACACTTTGCCCCTACTCACAAGCTGGCACTTAATGCGTTTCAGCCAGACCACAGCAGTCTGTCAGCTAAGAGCTGTGAATCATTGCCAAAGATAGAGGGCAAACGCACAGGGAATCCTAAACGTGTGGCTTGGCAGTGGCCCCAAAACAAAGCCAAAAACACTGGCTGAGGGGTTTCTCCACAGATCCAACAGATGGCAGGGAACCTTTTGGATGTTTGTAGTTCACAGATTTTCTGATTTATACTCCAGTTCATTAATACTAATAATCCGGGTGCGATTTGTGAAGAAAGCAGAGAGAGTGTGTGTGTGACTGTGTGTGTGTGTGTGTGTGTGTGTGTGTGTGTGTGTGTGTGTGTGTGTGTGTGTGTGTGTGTGTGTGTGTGTGTGTGTGTGTGTGTTTGTGTGTGTGTGTGTGTGGGGTTGTTTTGCACCACAAAACAAAACATGCAAGAATTAAATCCCCCTTCCAATACACCACAGACATAGCCACTCAACCAGGCATGCCAAAACACTTATTTATCAACTTCAATATTCAATGGAAAATAATCTGCTAAACACAACCAGCAACTGCCGCTCGGATTTGATCGTTCTATCGCACTATTGACTGTTCACGTTACAGCGCTTTAGAATACTTCTATTTTAGCTATATAATTAATATATGGTCTAGGCTAGATATCTTCAACAGGGGGTCTGGGACCCCTAGGGTTCCTCAGAGTTACAGAAAGGGGGGCCACCAAATTATTGTTAATTTAAAAACAATTTAACATGAATCAGCATGAATCAGCATATTTGTGAAAAAAACCCCACTGATGATAGGCTAACTGGCCTAAAGGTAAGGTAGTCACTAAGGTAGCCATCCCAGATACAGTTCATCCTATAGACTGTAAATATTAATATTTACAGTCTATGCTTTATCCTGAGGATTCACTGTGCTACATGTATGTGTAGCATCAAAAGATGATTTATAAAATCATGCCAACAATTATTATTTTAATAGCTTCGTATTCTATGCACTAAAAAGGTATGTATAAAGGCTTTTGGTTACCCTACACGTTAATATAGGCCCAGTTTAATATGCAACTTGATTTTATACAATATATGTAACAGGGGGTCCCTGCTCCGTTTTTTTTTTCTTCAGCTAAGGTGTCCTTGCTTTAAAAAACGTTGAAGACCTCTGGTCTAGGCCATTGGTGAAGTGATGATCACTTTGAGGGGGATACATTTTGTCTCCACCGGAGATAAAAAATTCAGCAGAGGCAGGGATATATAGACAAGGAAGGGGGAAATCCCACGCACCCTGCTAATAATAGTAACAGTAGGATGTGTTGATATCACTGGTAGCTAAAAAAGCCATCACATCTTGAACATGATCCCAGTCTGCTGAACAGAACCAGTGCCACAAGAAACTTGGACTGAGGGAAACCAAAACCTTTTTCACCATTTTTCTTGTGCTGCATATTTTGAGGGACAAAGGCTATGATGGCTGAGTGGATTTATGAGACAACAACACGATAACCAATGCAAAAATGTTGCTGCTCAGGTGATGACACAGAATCCCTGGCATTAAGTAACTGAACCCCCTCAGAGGTCATTTATGTCATGTACCTCTGGGTCTTAATGCTGGCTTGGAATATAATATATAATAAATATATACAGCACATAAACCTTATCATTTTTACTTTAAGCAGTTGAATATGAGTCAATTTTCAATTAGGGCTGCACTAACTGTAGTTTGACAAATATTACACATAACAAAATGTGATGCATATAAGTTTGTTTTTTTAAATCAGGATGTTTTACAAAAAAAATACATAATAGAAAATGCTGTGTTTGACGCTTATAAGAACCAGAAAAAAATTATTTGTAGATCTGCAGCAGTGAAATACTTTGGCATTAATAGTTTTTGGATTAACAGTAGAGCACAGCAATCATTTCAGGAGCCTAAGCTGATTGTAGTGATGTTGCTATCCACTCTCAAAAGGCGAAGCAGCTGCCAGAGAGGCAGATCTATAGAGGCCCATTACTGCTGAGTGTTTGGGGAATGTGTCAGTGGTTAAGTGAGACATACAGTGTGTGCCACAATGCTCATAGATTGCATGAGATTGAAACATGTCCCATGTTGGTCCCTGATATGTTCCCCACTTGAGTAAGAAAATTCAAACAGCAAACCAAAGCACACACAATTGTGATTTCTGTTTCAACTTAGGATTCAAACTCTCTTTCAACACCACTCCTTGAAGCGACTGCCAGCCACTCTGATCATTCTGAACAAGGTCTCTACTCTATTGCCTCCGCCCGTGCTCAGAGATGACGAAGCTTTTAGGATTCTAACAGCAATCTCTCACAGCAAAGGCTTCATTTTCAAGATGTTCAAAAGGAAAAGATGTGATGCTGTGCAGTGTTTTATATAATATATATTATATCATATATCGTGAGTTTGTGATCCTGTGTACATGCTGTAATCCCCTGCTGAAATGTGCTATATGAATAAAAGATGATTTGATTCTATTTCTGAATGTTGCCCATAGCACCAAACCAGCCTAAAATATCACCACTGTTTGCTGATACATTGCTGACTGTCTGCTTCTTTGACACCTGTGCTGGCTCGACAGATACCAGATACTTCAGCCTCAGGCTACGTTTTATCAAGACTTTCAATATCAAGATGACTCAATGCTCAATCTGGGGCGTGACAGGACCAACAATGGGAAGGAAGGGCAGGACTCATCACATGCCCCATGCCCGGGGGGCGAATGGCTGAATACTATTGCTTAACAAACGTCTAAAGCTATACTAGCGGCTGTGTGAGGCTGTACTTTGGCACAACACTGCATTGAACTAAATGCTAATGCCAGCATGCTAACAAGCTCACAGTGACAATGCTAATATGCTGATGTTTACCATCAGCATTTAGCCATCACCACTTCACCTCCTTTGAGCTCATATACATACAGACAGCTCTGAAATCTACTTCGCATCAGGTTTTTTTTAAAGATAAAATAGCCCAAGCAGGCTGGATTTAATTTCCTGTAGAGACATATCAAACATGAGACTATACTACAAGTGTCAGCTTGTCAGGAATGAGGGGCTGATGGACAAACTTTAAAAACGTAAAAGAATGCCCTCTATGGAAATGCCGCAAGTCGCTTGGTCCATTAGAATCTGCCTGTCCCAGTTTGGTGCTGTGTTGAGGGGGAGACATCTTTAAACAGAATGAATCCATGTAGGTCAGGGACTGAGGAATATTAATCAACCATGTAAGCAGTGGGAAAGGATTGCCTTGCTAGGCCACAGAGAATCCAGCACTGTTTCACCAGAATAAAAATCACTTTTAACCCCCCCCCCCACCCCTCTCCCCCCCGACATAGAAATAGTAATGTCTGTGAAATAAATCTATAGAAATCTGATACTGTACATGTCATGTAGGAATACAGAGACTCACGCAAGAACAAGGATTACTTTCAATGAAGACATAATGTAGGACAAAACAATTACAGATAATTCTGTGGTTTAGAAACATAATAGAGACCAGCAGATCTCACAACATTGCAAAAATATAATCTGGCAGCCATTCCTGTAGCACAGATTAAATCTCATCCCTGAATAGATCCCATTTTCATAAAGATGCCTTTACATAATTTCTGTCCCCTCCACATTAAGCATCTGGGAGCACCCTGAAGGTTTGGCTGGAGAGCAGGTTGACGCACTCGGAAGTCTTGCGTTGGCTTCAGTTGAGCCAAATCTCACCAGAAATAACTTAAGGAAATGTGGAAAAATAGTCTTTGGGTTATTTCCCTACTTTCTATAAAAGTACTGTTGGCCCCAACCTTTAAGAGAGACAAGGGTGTCCTTCAAATCCTGACTTGCACCATGCCAGTTTGTGCTGGATGGGCATGATTTCTATCTATTTCATTTCAGCACCCAAAATGACAGATTTGTCAGTGACCATTAGTGTTGGGGAGTAACGGAATAATGTACCGGCGTTACGTATTCAGAATACAAATTATGAGTAACTGTACTCCGTTACAGTTACAATTTCAACAGTTGGTATTTAAAATACGGTTACATTGTTGAAATCAATGGATTACATGACGATACTTCTCTGTTTCACGAGTTTATTCACTCTCTAAATAAATTAAGGCAACTCTATGCATTTCCCAGAAGCCCCAATATGAAAACGAAAAAATTTGCTATTTGCGTGATCAGTGATAGAGGTAGATATGGAGCCGGAACCGGCACAACAGAGCCAGGGCAGGAATGTGTTTCTATCATGGAAATTCAAACAGCATTTCACATTAAAGAAAGAGAAGAGAGACCGAAATATAACTGTGCAGTGCAACCAACCTCCTTTCAGCGTCCAAATTACCTCCAACCTGAAGAAGCATCTTAAAGTAAGTTATTTTTTATTAGCCAGGGGTAGTCGTCTGCTGTAGTTTTACCGGTCACCTTGCTATGTTATAGATGTATCAGGTAGCTACCTGCTTAGTTGACGTGCGACTTTACATTCTCCTACATGCTGATTTAGAAGCCCCAGAGCCATTGAAAGACTGACTAGCCCCATTTGACATGCTAGCTAACGTTAGCTAAAATTAGCTCGTAGTAGCTTAGACTGCGGTTAGATTTTTGTAGTATGCAGTTTTGGACTACAAATACAAACATCTATCTGCTTGTTCAGGTACACATTCAGCCAGTTGGAACAGAAAAACACACCAGAATAGGCCTGTTTAGTAAGCTATATGTGATGGCCGCATTCCTACACTTATAAAAAGTATTCAGAATATAATAACGGAATACGTTACAAATTACATTTGTGGGCATGTATTCTGTATTCTGTAACAGAATACGTTTTGAAAGTATCCTTCCCAACACTGGTAACCATATATCTTTTGTACTCCGCTTTACTGAATCCAAATGTGTAAAGTAGAGCCTGATCAATACTGATTTTTAAGGCCAATGCCAATATCAATATTGGGAGAGTTCTGATAAGGATCGGTTGAAAATCATTTTCCAAGTGACCAAACAATTTCATTAAACAGCTGGGCAAGGCAGTATTTGGAAAATGCTACTTTAACAGGTGTTAAAGCGCATGTACTGGTGACTATTTTCAGCCGCAGATTAATACACATGTGATGCTGTAGTGAGTATTTCCAGCAGCAGGACGATGTGTGTCTGGGACTGAGCCGAAATAAACTACAGTGTGCGTGCTTACAATAATAAAAGGAACATGTCACCCTTTGCAATAGTATTGGTTAACTGATGTGTTTTCAATATTTTTTGGACAACAGTGAAGCTCTATGGCTCAGAGGAATAAAATACATCAAGCTTCGGATACACAAACAATAATTGTTAGTAGGATACATTAATTGTTTTATTCTTTTTGGGGGATGTGTTGACAATAAGAGAAATATAGAATATCACCAGATGTGTCTTTTAACATGTTTACAATGAATTTAACTGTTTCTAGTTCATCTTTGTACAGCTCATCCTCAATAATAGCTGCTAGGACAGCATCAGCTGCTACACTTCCATCCATGATTTGATCACCAACTGATAGAAATCTCCCAGCCCTTGCCACTAAAACAGTGCTCCTGTGATGCTTTAATATCACAATCAATATGATCCTTTATTGTGGGAGAATGGCATGAGGAGCACCAGCAGCAAGTGTGTCACCTTGCAAAATCAAAACTGTATTACGCTTAAATGCAAGGTGACTCAGCGCTCACTAACATCCACTTATCTGATCCACCATAGCGATATGTGCATGAAATGCTGATGAGCCCGATGAAAAGGTCCGAATTCCTGTGATGTCAAGGAGACTGTGGTGACCTCGGAGTGTTCCATCCCTTTATAGGAGAAACACGGCTTTCTACCCGACTGTTGGACTGTAACAAACAGCACAAAACAATCCCTGCTACAGAGACAGAGAGGAAAATCAGAGAGAACAGAGGGAGCCACAGCTCCACTACAGAGCTGCACAGTGAAAATGTGTATGACGCACACAGCCCGAGCTGAATAGCATGTGTCTGTTTCTGTGTGTGATACCTCTTGCATAACAGGAAAGAGAGAAAAGATCTGAGGATGGGATGTTAGCACATTCCGCCTAACGATCGTTATTATTATTATTGTGCGTTTTAAAGAATTTGTGGACATCACAAGGAAGTAAAAAGTACAGAAGTTACAGCGCCACACAACATTCCTGTGACCCAAAAATAACCATTTAATAATATAGTGAACGGGGGGGGGGGGGGGGAGGCCAAACTGGAAGACGGGATCGAAATCATCATCTCTACGTGATCTGCCAGCAGTAGCTGGACAAATATGAATCACCTCGTCTCAGCCTTGGGATTTCGACAGCAATCTGACGACGGTCACCACCAGACAAATTCTCAGTAGCTACCCCGGTATCAGAACACATCATCAGGCTGTAGTGTGATGTGACCTCAATGTGTTAGCATCTGCTAACCTAACGGAGCCTTCCTACACACATATACACAGCGTGAAAACAACCGAAAAAAGCCTCAAGAGTGAGATTATTCACACAGGAACATAAACAGACTTTTATCGTGATCAAGTGCAGGCAAAGTTTAACCACACAAACACAGATGCAGCATGCACATGTGCAAGAGAGCGCAGTGAGGTGAATGGAGGACCTACCTCATGTAGCTTGGGTAGCAGAAAGCACCATTACATTCACAACACAGCCTCTGACAGGAGGACAAGAGAGAGAGAGACAGAGGGGGAGAGAGAGAGAGAGAGAGATATATGACATCACCATATTTTTCTTCCTCCTCCACTGAAATGTAGACTAGTGCTGCAGGGCTGCCGGTGTCGGCGGCAGAGCAGCAATGAGAGCTACCGCTGTGTGTGTCCAATGACAGAGGAGTAAGCTTTTCATATCAGCATTCCCTGCTGAATGTTACCTCAACGTATTATAGTCTACAACCCTATCTCTCTCTCTCTCTCTCTCTCACACACACACACACACACACACACACACACACACACACACACATACAAGATTATTTGATTAATCAATAAGTTGTCAACTATTAAACTAATCGTCAACTATTTTGATAATCGATTAATCGGTTTGAGTAATTTTTTTTAATATTCTGATTCCAGCTTCTTAAATGTGATTCTTTTTCTTTTTTTTACACTCTATGATGCTATGACAGTAAACTGAATATCTTTGTTGACAAAACAAGACATTTCAGGACTTATGTTGGGCTTTGGGAAACACTGATCCACATTTTTCACCATTTTCTGACATTTTGTAGACCACACCCACACACACACACACACACACACGATGATGTGCTTCTATGAAAGCAGTAACTGAAGCTGTTTTATCTACAGGGACATGCGACCCATACAGAGCTATTGAAAATACCAAATTCAGAAGGATGATACTGACCCAAGAACAGAGGTAAATTCATCCTCCTCAGGGACTAGCTTATAAATGTTATCCTACGTGTTATCCAATGTATCACTGCCTGTGTTGTTTGTCGGCCTTTTCCGAATCAGTATTCAGTATTAATATTGTTTTTAAGTGTTCTTTATCTCCTTTGTATTTTCATTAGCGCTGTATGGTCTCATGTCCCTGTAAATAACTGCTTTCATAGAAGCACATCACTGTGTGACTGTGTGTCTGTGTGTGTGTGTGTGTGTGCACAACATGCAGGATGTATGTGTTCTATTATGTGTGTATGTATTAGTCCAGCTGCAGGGGAAACATGCCGCCCGACAAAAGGAGCCAGCTGTGAGTGTGTGTCCAGAGGGAAGAACGGGCAGATCTGAGGTTGTCAGAAATACTGGGAAAGGACTCTACTACACACTTACACAAATATGCACGGACAATAAGAATATACTGTATCATTGCACTGCATATCCGTGGGCGTTTGGATAAAGACAACACTTCGGTGAGTCAGTGAGCTCACCAGGTAGGCTGATCAAATGACAAATCAGAACAAAGCACCTTACAGCTTACTGAGTGCATCATGTATTTTAAGCACCCTTTATTATTAAGTCCTTCACAAGCTAAAAACATTTACTGTGTAAAATTCCTCAAACACAATACTACACATCTTGTCTCGAAAATCTATCAAATGCCCTTTTTTGACATGTACAGAGACAGAGAGACATCTCCTGAATAGAAAACAACATTCTATCTCACTCTCTCCCATCATCCCTCCGGAGATAGATGCACCATATTAAAGTGAATTACACAGCTGTATGGAGTTTGAAGCCGATGGTGAAGCATCAGCCGGAACTGGCCTGTCTGCTTGCCTGTGGCAGCAGAGGCTGTAGAGCCGGGGTGCAGCAACTTGGCTATGTAAGACAGCAGCGGATGATCAGACATGATAAGAAACACAGACCACCCATCTCTTGAAATAAATGTAGACTAGATTGTAGTTCTGATTTTAACAGAAGAATTGCATGAAATAGCCAGAATCAGGTATGGCTTTATGCGATTGTTGGTAGGCTACAGAAGTTCACCAACTAACCCTGCAAGTATAGCCACTACATCACCAGGCTTTAAGAGCCAAATATTTCACAAAGACACACATATTAATTTCACTGTACCCCTTTCTGATTTGACCACCCGTCTTTAACATAATAATATATTACTCTTCCTCAATATTTCTCTCTATTTAGCCACACCACTCCTGGAAAAAACTATCTCCCTCAGCACTTTCCCGGAAAAGTGGGGGAGCTCGTCTGACCTTACTGGATGGTGCACAAGTCCTGACCACGTGAGGAGATTACACCACTGCACTCCATAGGCTTAATTCTCCAACAATACCTCAAAGTTAAAAATCTCTTTGTTGAAGAAAGAGGCCTTCTTTTCCACAAATACCAGCAATTAACTGCCAAATCCCTGCCCAGTGACTCAGCAAAGCTTGCACAACCTGAATACAAAGTGGAGAGATGGGCCCACAAAGATAACTTATCTAAACAAACTGTTCAAACAGAGGCTTTGAGACAATGCTAAAATGCTGATAAGAACAACACAAAAAGTAAATAAAAGAGATAAAAGTAGAACTTTTAAATCATCTCATCTCAAAAGAAATGTTTGGTTTTGAATCACGTTCAGCCAAGAGATCGAGGTAAAGTCTTTAATGGACATAAAGATGCAGAAACATAATTTTATTAACTTCTTATTATTTCCCCACTAGCGCTCCCAGAATGCAGAGTTACTTGTGGTTCCTAGAATCTCCAAAAGTCAAACGGGAGCCAGAGCCTTCCACTATCAGGCTCCTCTCCTGTGGAACCAGCTCCCAGTTTCGGTTGGGAGGCAGACACTAGGGATGGGCAATATATGGCTATTATATAGACATCGATATATGAGGCTAGATATCTGCTTAAATTCTGGATATTGTAATATCGTGATATGACAAGTGTTGTCTTTTCCTGGTTTTAAAGGCTGCATTCCAGTGATGTCATTTTCTGAACTTACCAGACTGTTCTAGCTGTTCTATTATTTGCCTTTACCCACTTAGTCATTGTATCTACTATATTAACACAATAACAACAATAATAACACAATTCTAATAATAATAACACAATATTGGTTATTATTTATCAAAACTCTTATTGTGTAAATATTTTGTGAAAGCACCAATAATCAACCCTACAATATTGCTGCAATACCGACATAGATCTGGTCAAAAATATTGCGATATTCGATTTTCTCCATATCGCCCAGCTCTAGCAGACACAGTCTCCACATTTAAGATTAAGCTTAGAACTCTCCTCTTTGGTAAAAGCTTATAGTTGGGGCTGGCTCAGGTCTCTCTCTCTCTCTCTCTCTCTCTCTCTCTCTCTCTCTCTCTCTCTCTCTCTCTCTCTCTCTCTCTCTCTCTCTCTCTCTCTCTCTCTCTCTCTCTCTCTCTCTCTCTCTCTCTCTTTGTGGTGGCACCTGGATCGTGTTTGCTGCTGCTGCCGTGGTAATGCTCGACGCGTAGCCCTGCACTACTACTACTACTATTATTATTATTATTAGTATATTATAAGTACTGGTATAATTATTATAAGTCATATTGCTCTCTCATATTTTTTCCCCGCCACGGTCGCACCAAATGCATGCTTTTATGGGAATTATTGGGTCTCTAAATTATAGAGTGTGGTCTAGACCTACTCTGTCTGTAAAGTGTCTTGAGATAACTTCTGTTATGATTTGACACTTTAAATAAAATAAAATTTTATTGAATTGAATCCCAGCACTGTACACAGTGTTTCCTCTATGTTGATTTGACCGTGGCGGCCCCCCCACGGCAACACTTCTGCCCCCCACGGTATCAGAAATAGGGCTGCATTGTTAGAGTGCATGTCGGAGAATAGCGCGGACACACAAGGATAACTAGCCGGTTGAGATCGTGTGTGTACGTCCTTGAGAACTGCAAGTCGTATAACTTATGTTGTCAGTTCATTTAAGCCTGGTCTTGCAAATTTAAATTAAGTTAACAAGGTGATTTTAGTTGTTCTGTATTCTTGACCTGCGAGCTAAATTGCACGTGGCTGTTGATTCGATAGCGATTGATGAACGCCCTCACCCACGCTTGTATTTTAGGTTCATTATTTATATTATATTTATATTATTATTTATATATGGGTGCGGACCTGCCCCCACTGCTAAAAAAAATCCTAAAGGAAACACTCGTACATCTGGTAAACTAGTCTATCACTGCACCGACCCCTGGGTTATGACTGCTAGTAACACTGGGGATCAAGGAAAGACACTTACTTTACTAGAGCTAAATGCCATCTAGTCATTCAGCTTCCTCCTTTCTCGCTGGCCTGTCATGATCAGCCCAAATTATATGTGCCCTATGACGATACTTAGAAAGATCTGCGAGCTCAGAGATGTGACACCCCTATTGCAAGTTCTACATGAATAATGCAACTCAAGTACATGAGTGTGCGTCACCGCCACTGTCCCTTTCCCCTCAGATCGCAGTTTAGCCTCAGGGGATTATTACAATCGGACCTGTGGGGATTTTGGAGACTTCTGCCAAGAGTATGGAGGCACACAGTGGCTGAAATCAAATTCCTGTCAAATGCTCAAAGCTGGTGCCGTTTTTGTGGACCATAAGTTAGCATAGGTGCTAACTTTCTGGCAATGACATGAAAGTGTATCCTTGCTGAACAATGTACACTGTCTGAGCAATGAGCTCAGCAAAACAAAACAGCACCATCCATCTGTATCAAACAGGCTCATGAAAAGCAATGCATTGTGTATCCTTCAAAGAGCTGCAGCTGTGCACAGGACTCCGGAGTCTGAATGAGTGAATTAAGACACTAGAAAGCAGAGCATGTACAACACTTGTAACTCCTCTAGCTTAACAACAAAGCTTGAGCCAATAAGAGACTGTAACTGTATCCACTCAGCCTCAATAATCAAATTAAACTCACTCACTCAACATGCGATCCTGAAGTGACTGATTCAACTTTAAATAGTACTGGTGACTATTAGTTTCAGTATCACAGTTACAGTGATTGACACATTTCAGTTCACATTTAGTTCATCATGCGCACAGACACCACTCCGCTGTATCCACCCCTTTTAAGACCAATGGCTAATGAGATGGACAAAGAGGCTTAATTTGCAATTGGACACCCTTTAAGAAGAGCTAAGGGCACGGCTCTGGGCTTTAAATACTGTGGATTTTGGAGGTGTGGATGTTTGTCTCTGTCTGTATTTGATGTTGCCTTTACATGGTATCCCCATGCAAAATGCAGCTAAAAGAGCAGCCACCACCACCACCGTCTTCCCTTGATTCATCCCAGAGTTTTAAGCAAGAAGCTGATAAAAGTGGATAAGTGTATTACATATTGAGTTGAGATTTTAAACATTTCCTTGTAATGGAATGTCTGTGATGTAATATGTATTGTGTGTCTAGTGTGGACCCCAGGAAGAGTAGCTGACTGCTACGGCATCAGCTAATGGGGATCCTTTTAATGAACAATAATAATGAAAAGTGTTTGATACAAAGAATAAATAATGATCATGACATTTGCTGTTGCCAATTGTTAACCTGTGAAAAACCTTTTTTTTTTATGTTTTCATTTTGAAAAAAGTGCTGAGCTCTCAGTGTTGTCTAAAATGAAATAGTTGAAAATAGAGAGTCAAAGAAGACAAGCTGTGAAAAATGGTCATATAACAACCCACTGGGAGTGTAACTACAACATCAAGAGCACTGTGAACCAGCAACTTGTTCAGTCACTGAAATACCTGGTCCTGCATTTCTGATCAAACACTCCTTTGAGATCATTTTTCTTTTGTTTACTTTCAAGCCGCTCCAACTAAAATAAACTGAAAAACCGTTGTCCAAGGCACATAAGTAGAGTTAAGCAGGATTTATGGTTCTGCGGAGGTTCCACTCAGAGCTTTCGCCGTAGCCTCTGTAAGTGGCCTGAAGTTTATACTTGTGCGTTGGTGAGAAAGTGAGAGAGTGACGGTGATTAGCTTCGGAGCGCGTAGCGACTCTAGAGTCATAGTGAGAGAAACAAAGTGTCTCCCCTGTGTTTTCTGACCACGGTGGGAAATCTGGAGCAGGAGAAGTTAACCCTCTCCTTGATTTCATGTTGCTTATGGAGAAGGAGAACCAGGAAATGAGTCGGGGGGGAAATGCAGCGCTGCCAAGACACGACGTGCGTCGCCGCGACGTGTTGTTACATTTTTCAAGAGGTGCACGTCAGGCTACGGAGCAGGGTCCGGCGTAGGGTCTGTGTCTCCACGTACCTGTGTTCATAGCCAGCGTAGATTTTACGCAAAAGTATAAATCACACTTAACACGGCAACAGAAAAGGCATACTCCCAGGGCCTTTGTTTCCATCGTCTTCAAAGAAGACAAGAACACATTTCGCGTATCCTTTCCAAAAGCTGCAACAGTGGATTGTAGTCACTCAACTTCTACGTCTATTATTATTACTATTATGTCTATTGTAAAAACGTTACACTGGTTCACTGGAAATCATTTGCCCCACCTGTCAAATGTTCTAGCAGCAGATCTCTCTATGTTCCAGGAGGAAGCTGCAGTTCAGGTGGGCAGTAATAAGGTTGCCCTTCCCCCTAAGCTATGCTCTGGGGGCCTGAGGAGGGTGGACACGGAAGTTAATGGACTTGGACACTCATAAAGGGCTTGACGCGCCCACGCACCTTTATCAAATAACAAATCCTGCTCAGCAGAGGAGCCTGGTGCAAGGCCGACACAAGAAACCATACTTAACTAAACCCAACACCAGAGACAGGTGCATATTAAAGGCATGTTTGTTCAGTTCTGTTAGATGTACGGGATAATAATGTAATAATGAAGGCTGCGAAAATCTAATTGTATTGGAATACAGCCTCAGCTAACCCTCTCTCGGATTGGTAATAAGGCTGTTGAAGAAAAGAGGGCCAAAATGTAACCTGATTTGTGTCCTCTTGCTGTTGGATAAAACCACACTGAAAACAAGTGAGAGGCAACTATCTCATTTGAGCACATCTGGCATTTGTCAGAGCAAATGCATCAAATCAGCCAAACCACAGCCAATGGCCTGAGTGTCCCAGCTGGGAAGATAACGCCGCACTGATGCACTGGCCTTGGCATTTCAATAACTTCATGAGCAACACAGCATTTGTTATGGCTCCTAATAGTGTGACAGGCTGAAAGAGATAAGGCTGTTGCCTTACTGACAGGTGAATATTAGCTCAGCGAGGGACTGAATTTGACGGGGTTGTTTTATTGTAACGGCTTCTCATAGTTTTATTCGTTTCTGTCGACTTTGAATGAAGTGTATTTTACCATGCTAAAATGACTGTTTATTTAGATGGAGTCTGGTGATGTTTTTATGTTTGAAAAAAGGATCTTACTCTTTAACAGAAATGTCGGCCTCCTTAGAAATCCTTTCCATAATGTTGTCAGACACTTAGAATATTAACCTGAGCCTGTCAGCAGCAAAACAAGCACTTTTGTGAAGGTAAATACAAGCTGGACATTTTTGTAGCTTGTTTCACAGCACATAGGGAAATTGGGTCCAGGTTCAAAATAGGCTGTTACCCTAATAAGGACTATTAAACCATACTTTACTTCACAAGGCTTTTAACGTATAGCCTCTATTGGTATCAGCTGAGGTACGCACTAACTGTGTTCTTGTCTATGAAGAAGATCAGAAGTTGTTAACCATTTCACAGTTTCAGCTATTTTAAAGGCAATGTAAAGTTCTTAATACAAATATATGTATATAAAAAGGGTGTGAATACAGCACCATGGAACTGCTGTGCAAAATAGTTTACCATCAGAAAGCACAACTTGCAGATCAAAATGCAGAGTCCATTGAGGGGCCATTCACACGGAAACACTTTTTGGTGTAAACGCATATTTTGCATCGTTTTGTCCGATCGTCCAAACGAATCCTGTAAACGCACTGCCTGAAGACGCACTTTTTTGAAACCTGGTCCCAGGGTGAAAAAATTCGAAAACGCCGCCCTTGTGAAGCCGCATACTTGTGCATCGATGATGTCATCGCCACACCCCTTGACCTATAGCCTTCGACCTCTTATCCCGCGACGATGTCTCATAACAACAACAATGGCGGACTACATGCTTGTGTTCCTGCTGGAGAAGATATTGAGCCTATTAGGGTTACTAGGGCTGTTTGGTTTCTTCTTCTACTCTGTTTGTTTGTATACAGCGTGCGAGCTTTATGCGCATGCTCCGCCTCTTCTTCTCCGTTTTTGGTGAATTTCTGTAGCAGAAACAGCGCCACCTATAGGCCTGGCATATGAAGTAGCATGTTGAGTCTTTTACAAATGGATCCGGACGTGCGAATGGACACAAACATTCTTGAAACGATGCCAGGGAAGACGGGGTAAAAAAGATTGTTTTGGTACGTGTGGACGTGGCCTTAGACATCATAAACTAAAAAAAACAGGAACAGGTTTAATTACAGAACAGATGCAACCCCACAGTTTCCAGTACATGACATTTTGCAAGGGTGGCAAACAGACACGTTGCAGCGAGTCACAATCATGCGCTCCCGCCAGCAGATGTAGCTGTAGATAACCAGTCCTTCCAGAAAAATGCAGAGTTTTTTTGGGATTGTTGCGGGTAAAAATCCTTGATTATGCGGCACGTTTTCTTAAAAAATGCGATGGAATATGCGGGATATTTATGCAATTTTATGCTATGAAATTGCGGGAACTTGCAAAAACTACGATTTCATCATGGCTTCATTACGGGGCTTGCGGCTTTTCGATGATGTTCACGCCGCGTAATTATGTCACTTCATAACGTTCCCATGGCAACAGGGGAAAATGGCTGCTCTTGTGTGAAGTAAACGCAACATGTTTCAACTTTCTTCTAGGATATATGTGACTTTTTTGCAACGAAAATGCGGGGATTATGAAATCATGCAAGCCCTGCATATTTTGCGCGGAAATCTGCAATTTAAGCAGCGAAAGTGCGGCGTATGTGAAAGAAATGCGGCCCCCGCATAAATATGCAGACTTTGGCTGATTATGCATTGAATTATGCGATCGCATAATTTCATTTTTCTGGAGGGATTGGATAACGGAGTGCAGGGTTCAAAATTAGCACCATTTACCAGCAACATGCTGGTAAAATATACAAGTGGCTGGTAGATTTGCTTCACTCACCGGCCAAAAAAAACAATGGTTAGTCAAATTTGAACATTCACTAGCCATTTGGCTGGTGGACAAAAAGTTAATGTTGAACCCTGACTGAGCGATTCATTTTTCACTCTATTTTTTTCACAAGAGGAAGTTTGTAGAGAACAAGGTGGTGCTGACAAAGAGCTTCCATGCTCAGCAAACAATTACTAAAACAAATCAGTCAAACATGCTTTCCACATTTTGTCCTACCCACATTATCTGATTTCTCATGCATGCGCAAACACAGAAAACAATAAACCGCAAATGAAAGCTACTGTGGACACAAGACTCCACCCTTCAGCTTTGTAAAAACGTAAGGTCTAGATGTATGTGGATGTACAGTATTCTGTCCAACTTTATGCTTGCACCTAATTTACCAACAACATTTAAACACATATTGTAGGAAATAATTAGCCTAATTACGTAAAGCAGGAATATAGTCCTCTGGCCCAGAACTTGGCATAATTAATCAGGTTAATTAACATAAATGTGCATCTTACAGTGAATGTTCCACAAATGCTCTATCTTCTGTGACCGTAGTTTACCATAAAGGCTTTCCAATATGTAACAATAAATATAAATTGCAAATTGAACTAACCTTGAACTGATTGGCTATAAAATATTGACCTTGTTAAGTGAATGTGCTTTGTAGTGTAATTTAAGATAAGCATTAGAATCTGGTCTTAAGCCCAGAATAACATATTTAGGATACAGTTTCCTTTTTCAGTTCACCGTTTTCCTTCCATCACTGTGCAAACAACCCAAACAAAAATGATCTATTACTGTTTTTCCTTTGCAGGTCAGTAATACAATTCTGTACTCCCAATGTAGATTCAGCATTCAAATTAAGATCTACGTGCGTCTACCAGAGCAACGTGCAGGGAACAAGCTGTGGTCCGAGACGGGCAGGATGGAAACTCCATTTGGCTGGCAAATGAGCCGGGCGTTCTTGTGACCCTGGATTTGCTAGCCTCACCTCAGCAAAAGTTTGGCATGGAAAGTAAATAAAGGGATTACCTTTCATTATTTGCAATAAGCAGAGGATGGAAAACATGGAAATACAAAATGTGAGTGGCGGAACCTTAGCTGGCACAGGTACACAGAATAAACTGACTGGTGTTTTTATCATTGACTCAAATCACTTGAGGTTAATTACAAGTTAGCCGAATTCCTATTTTGTAGAGTATTGTATGGCTGTCTATAAAAAGACTTGTGTTGTTGTGTAAGGTAGGAAAACGGCTATTTAAGGCCTTCAAATAAAGAATTAGCTACGCCTCGTTTAGGATCAACATAAATACCCAGAAAATACAAGTAGGAGACAGGGAATTAGAAAGCTCTGCAAAAACTCAAGTGGACAACATGATCACAATACATAATACCAGGTATCTGATAACAGTCCAGGATCTGCCGGATGCATCAGTTGTCTGACACGATTAGAAACAGTTCTTACTGCCAGCCAGTCTCCAGTTTCTGCTCCTGGCTACTGTCAGGTGAAAGTGGTAACAGAGCTCCAGGGCTGAGGAGGCTGCAGACATGCAACACTGCAGTAGCAGGATCATATGTTTGAGGATGATGCGGGGGGGTGGGGGGGTAATAATATGTAGACAGGTAAGAAAAGCAGCAACATTTTCAGCACTGCCGATTCCAACCGTTCTTGAAACATACAGTACCACAGAAAACCAAAGACAAATGGATTTTAAATGCACTGCTTCTGCCAAAGAAATCTCCTAGATACAGTATGGTTGCAGGGAATCGAAATTAAGCTTTGTTTGCCACTCACCACTTTGCTGCATAGTACACCGCGTACTGGCTGCACGACTGCAAAGAACCTAACGTTACACACTTGTAACTAAATGAAGACTATTCCTCAAAATGTTCACACTGAGGTAGCTATGAGTTGGGACAGAGGCAAATGGGCGGCGAGGGAGGGGAGGGGGAATAGGAGGGAGAAGCTGCTACAATTCAGCTAGCGCTAACTCGGTTTATTACATAATAGTAGCACCGCTCGACTGCAGAGTCACGGCTGTCAACTCGACACAGACTCACAAAGCAGCGCATTGGCAATTTAGCTAGCTAGCTGCGTTAAATCAACATTAGCATAACGTTACATTTTATGTTTTTGTTATTTTGTTTGCGTGGCCCTTAGCGTTACCTTTGTTTCGTTGAGGGTCTCCCGGTAGGTTGTCTGACTGTCTCAGAAGAAAAACGCCGGCTGTAAAATAATCAGGTAGTCCTCAGGGGGACGTTTGTCTGACTGCTATCTGTTTACGTTAGCTAACGACGTTTTAACGTGTAAAACTAACGGTAGGTTTTCATTGCTTCAGCTGGTGGCCCTCCTCAGCTCAGCGGCGCCATGTATGTCCAATTTTAAAGTTTGGAGAGGTAAAAATGATCTTCACAGTTACTGGTATGTTTTCTACCACCGATATTCAGTCAACTTGTTAGCAACTAGCTTGAGTGGACAAAGGTCAAAGCGACCCCAATGCACAATATTTTCGGTCACAGATTTCAAACTAAAAGCGGCACACATACACAAAAAAAAGGCAGCAAAATGATCTCTTTCTGTTCATAATCATATATGATACAATGACTGGCTTTTAGTCATAGTATGTTCATGCTTTTCATTGTTATTTAATTTAATTAAAACTAGATCGATTGTCTGTCTATGTCTATGTGAAATGTGGCATAACATTTCTTTTTTCTATGCAAAATCTGTTTATGTGAATAAATTTTTCTATTTTTTAATAATGGTAAACATTATTTTTTTACTGTTTATATATTGTTTTTGATTGTGTATTATTTCATTATTTTTGCTACCTAAATATTGCATTCTCTTGACTTTTCATATAGCCTATTGCTTATAGATATATTGTGGTTGAGTGTAGTTGGAGGTAGTTTATCACTATTTATTAAATTAATATTATCCTTCCTGTAAAGCACATTCTGAATTATTTTTGTGCTTAATATGATATATAAATACTATATTTTCCTATTATGATGGTGTTATTTTTTTGTCTTTGTAACTCAATGTCATTGTAAATGAGGGCTGCCCCTCAATGATCCCTCGAGTATAAATAAAGGTTGAATGAATATTTTCTTATTATAATTGGTATTAGTATTAATTAATTAATTTTCCTTTTATAATACAGTTCCAGTTTTCTACTAACGCTCTAGTCCTGACTTTATTTTGTAGGTCAAACACTCTATATCCTGTGTGTGATTTATAAGGGGGTAACTTGACGCAGCAACAGGAGACTCCTCCCTTGTTTGTGCTCCTCGGTGATCATCTGATTCGCCTGGCTGGACAGGCCATTGTAAACATGTGATGTGGTCCAGTCCACTTTGGCTTCAAACGCAGTCCAGCTGAACACTTCAAAAGTACGTATGTCACGTCATACTTAGTTATGATGTAGGTGTGTCACGTCAAGGAAGGGGCATTATGACCCTCTTCGGTAAATTCATGTATGCATTCACATAGGCTATTCAATGCAGTGTAATAAAATATATTTAGCTAAAATCTTATTTGTGTAGGCCTATGTGGGGTGAAAAAGTAACGATTGTATAACATGACATATGTTTAGCGTGCTTCTGGGAATATTTGTTGTAAACTTGCTATAACATGCTCATGGGGATAATATGATGTTTGATAGAAGTACTTGACATTTTGAAAAAGTCTGTAGGTTTATAAACTGTACAGGATTACTATGGTTGTTTTCAGTCAGGTCAGGGGGGGCTGCCATGCATGCATGCTTGGGTAAAGAGTGACATCCAGTGGCTGATGGATGCTTAGGTTTAGTCGAGTGTGATGGGACATGGAGAACATCTAGGGGCACAAATCAGTAACTACAAGGGTGTCCATGCTTTCCGTTGGCTGCTGCTGGCCTTCTTATGAAATGTCAGATGTCAGTCATGTCACTCATAATGGAGATTTCCTCGTGACCATATACACTGTAGAACCATGGAGGATTTTATTTTATGTATTCTATTCTGTATTTTTAATTAGAAAATGCATATAGCCTATTTATTTATTTATTTATTTATTTATTTATTGTTCATTTAATTGTTGATTGTGTGTTTGTTTTTAGTGCATGAATTTCCCATTTAAAGACCCTCTTCATCCTAGTCTTAACACTGGGGGTGTGGAGCTTCTGTCTCACCTTAAGTAATCCGTCTAAGTTTCTGTGGAGGGGTTTAGTTGTCCAGTGATCATCCAAATGGTGATGTACCAACAGATCCAGTCTAAAACTATCAGTGATGACCTTGAGTACAGACATGCATGCACGCACGCACGCACACACACACACACACGCACACACGCTATACATATACATAGTACACCATGTGTGTTATGTATTTTTAATTAGTAACATAGGATACTCTTGCAAGTATGGTAGCTGTTTGAATATGCATACTCCACTCATGCAGTTGCTCTGAAGCTTTCCAGATTTTGAACAAACAAATACAAAATCAGAAATGCCTGCATAATGAAATTAATAACTTGATGCTTGGGAGTGTGATGGAATAATGTCAGAAATGGAATTACTCAAATTACAAATCAAATTACTGGAATTAGATTGCAATTATGTACATTTCTGGGTCTGCAAAGGAAATGTTGTCCTTGTTCTTTTGCAAAAAGTGAATGTACCTTCATGTATCTGAACTTGTCTTGTAGCCACTGTAAGTGCGAATTAACTATATTGAATGCATTGTAAATAATGTAGTAGGAGGAACAACATTTTAAAAGGGTGTGTTAACACTTGAAAATAAATACAGATGAACAGTTAAACAAAAATATTTCAAAGTTATATACTTATATACTATTTTGACTATTTGGGCTTTTGCTCACAAATATCATCCACATTACCCTGCAATAATCCTAAAGCAGAATCACAATACATCTAAAAACACCAGATGTTAGACAACACTTGTTGTGGTTTACTGTAGAGCACACGGGTCAAACTCAAGGCCGGTGGGCCAAATCCGGCCCCTTGCTAATTTTGATCCGGCCCCTATATACATTTAGGTTCACAATACATTTTGGCCCACCTACTTTTTGTCACTTTTCACAACGTTCTTTTGCCATTTTCTTCGACATTTTTGCCGACCAAACTGTAAGTGAGAAGACTATATGAGACACGTAATAATTCAGTCAAAGATATTTGACTTTTCCCATGACATAAAAGCAATAAACTCTATGTCTGGCCCTCGATGTGATTCTCATTTTCTAGTGTGGCCCTTAAGGAAATTGAGTTTGACACCCCTGCTGTAGAGCCAGTCATGGTTGACTCTGCTTTTGTCAAATTAACCAACTAACCCAGCGGCAAAACGGTACTATTGGCCCCTCTTTTCTTCTTGGCTTCTCTGCAGTCGTCCACATACCCTGTCTCCTTTAAGTACCTTGAGTAGACCTTTTCCATATTCTCTTTGCCTGTCCATTATAATCCCATAGTGGCAAGAGACTTACAGCAGGCTATTTTTACATAAACCTAGAGTAGCCTAGGGTTTGCAATAGTATTGTTAATGTATTTGATATTAAATATTTTTGCTGTAGCCCCTGGCCACTGGCAATGGTATGATGATCCTTCATCTGTGTTTTTTTGACAGATCCTCTCTCCTCCTCCTCTGTTTGTTTCCCCCTACACAGCCTCTTGTTTCCCACAATGCTCTGCGAACATCACCACCAAGATGGCCGACGCTATGGAGGAATATGAGAAAGAAGCTGGCTGCGTCCCTATTCTCCATCCCGAGGTATGGTCATTGGACTTCATACCTTCGCACGGACACATGAACATAAACAAAACATGTTACACCAGTCTGTGTGTGGGTGGGTGTGTGATTTTGCCGTGTTTTTTTTTGGAAACTCCGATGCCCCCTGCCAAACCACCGGTGGGGGGTTGCAGGCAGCTAACGATGCTAAAGGTGCTAACGCTAGCCCCATCCTCCTGCTGCATAGCAAGTAAACGCTGGGCAGATGTTGCTGTTAATGTTAACGTTAAGCTAGGTGGTGCTTTTCCATGGTAGTGGCGCCGTGCAGCTAGTAAACAAGATTACAAGCTGCGTGCTTAACGCCTGTAATAGAAAAGTAACGTTAATCTTTACAGTCATACGCTGTTAGCTTTCTAGTTAAACTGGTAGTGCTGGCTGGTATAGCTAGCTGCGGTGATGTAAATTGGGGTCAAGTGTATATGGGTTTATTAAGCTGTGGTGTCCAGTCGGTGGTCACAATAAGTTCATATTAAACCAACTTTTTTTTATTCTTAAAAACCATGTTCGTGCCTTAGTATGACATTCTGTAGTCACCCACAGCTAGCTAACCTATAGCAGGTCCACTTGGTTGTGATTGTCAGACACGTTATATTTCTATTTGGCTTTTAGCATTCGTCGTATCTGTTATATAATATCGCTGTTCCATTGTTTTTAAATTTAAAGTATTGTGAATCAAGTTAAACAAATCAGTTTAAATGAAGAATAAATGACACTGTCGAAATTATATTTTTGCAATAACGACTTGATATTGCAGCTGAAAATGATTCATTTCCACACCTAGCTAAAACACTAGCTAACCTGGCAGCGACGTCTTTGTTTAATATTCCTCTCTTTACCTACCTAGCTTGCTCAAAGTTGAACCTCTTTGAGCCCAAGTTACCTTTATTATTTTACTTCACATCAATTGCTATTGCTACCACATCACATTAAACATTCATGAGGCTGTTAACATTATGATCATCACAAACCAGAAAGTGTAACGTTATATTCACCTCTTTTTATTATTCTACATCACATGCATACAGTACTGTACCTGGTTACACCAATACATTCCATTGCTCTGGGTAGAGGGAGCTTTAGTAAGGTTTTTCATATTAAACACTGACTGGTTATTAGTAGTTATGATCTTTGAAGGTAATTTAAGCATCATGAACAAAAGCTCTGTTACATACACTAGTTTGCCTCAATGATAGTTGGCTTGCTTTTCTCTCAGCAGTCTGTTTTTGCTTGTTGGTTTGCAGCCAGCAGGTATTCTGGGCAAATTTACCTCCAGGCTTGGTCAGTAACTGTTAATCCTGGCAGTGTGCAGTTCAAATGATTCATGTCTTTAATGCCCAGTGAGTCCCGAAGATGCTGACGGATGAGGATGATTATAGTGATTTATAATCTGGTTTTGGCTCTTGTAAGGTGAGAGTGTCTTGAACATCTAGTAGCCATTTTGGCTGGTGATCCAAAAGGTTTAATTAAAAAAAACTGAATTTAATACTTCTGTTCACACATTATGTCAATATTGAACTTCAGTGGTAATGTTGCTACATCCTGATCAGTCAAATTGCCACAAATAGATTTGCTTCTATTGCCTCCCAGTTCATACGTGACCCCCTAATGGGAAATGTGGCCCATAAGGGCTGAATTTGTAAAGGCACATACTATGTTAGGCCTGCACGATATGAGGAAAATCTGCGATGTGTGATAACATTGTTCAATATAACAATGACGAAAATGACCTGCGGTAAATAAACAAATGTTGTAGTCTGCGTATTAGCAATACATTTTCTCAGTCAGCCTGGGTGTCTTGTCTTTCGCCGACAAGGTCCGATGACGACATTGACATGCATAATAATTAGACGTGTGCAGGTTGCGCCGAAAGAGGGATGAGGGGTTGGTGTGTCTCAGCCCGCAGCGAAGAAGAATTAACAAATTCCACAGCATGTATGTCTGAGCCTAGTCTTGATCGATGACAGTTTATTTACTGGATAATCGGCGGATGACCCTCGCCTTGCAAAACTCTGTTCGTGTCAGGAAACAACAACCTTTGAGCCAGCAAGCTACACGCTAAAAATGGCAAGTTTTGACGACAATTTGGATCCTGCTTGGTTCTTGGACATAGGTCATTGGACTGGACATAGGTCCGGCAATGCGAGACTAGTCTGAGCCTGTCTCCACCGCACCACCTGCGAGGTTGTCAGCTGTGTGTCTGCCTGGCACATTCTGTGTGTACGACGGCCGATTTAAACCCCCAGTCCTCATCTATATAGTGGCGTGTGTCACATAGCTCTCAGCTGTGAGCGCCGTCCAGCATGCTGTCCAGCAGAGAGCCACGAGCAGGGAAAAAAAAAAAAAAGATCAGCTTTAAACGCAACTTGCTATAGCAACTATAGTGCAAAGTTTGCTCTAGCAAGTTAACAAGCAGTTAAGAAATAGATTGTATAGCCTATTTTTCTTTTATCATAGAAAAAAGCTTGTTTTAATAATATTTTAACTGATAGTATTAATTGGTCAACATTTTTATTGTCGGTTAAACAGTTAATCATGAACCTCCTTACTATAAACACAAGGGAGTTGGTCTTAAATGCGTGCTCACCTTGTCCTCTACACATTTGCATTTAGACAGCATTGTTTTCCTCTGTATTATAGATAAAATGCATCCTCTCTGTGGCACTATAACATTCAGACTGATAAAATCAGATTGCAGTTAGTCCTTGGCTGGCTGACTGATGAAGATCTTTCCACTTTGACGCTTTCAGTTCAGGTTTACTCGAGAGAGGGTTCTCCTAATGAATGAAAATGTAATTACCATCTGTTCTTTGTTCCCTAGAAACAATCCATTGTTAGTGAGTCCTTCCTTTGTTTGTCTGGATGTCCGAGCTCTACCTGACTGGGAATTCGGAGAGACTTCTCACCAACTTTGTCAAGAAGCCTTGTCACTCTGGATTCAGTATTGGAGGCTGGTCCACACAGCCTCCAGCTTCTTTAAATCAATTCACAGGAGCATTTACAAAATGACATTTTGACGGCACAATCTACCTGTCATATTGGAGGAATATATCTGACAGTGGTAGCTTCATCATACATTTAGTTTATTTTCCTGTATGCCTATACAGGCTTGACTTAAAGTTGCTCTCTGTTTCAGTGGGTTGCTGCTTGGAATCTGGGTCATTGGGTAGATTGTAGTGAGAGCAGAGTGAGGCTGAATATATGAGGCACCTGAATTGGAGCATCAGAAGTTTAGTTGCACACTCAGAGGAGCCATGCCCCTTCTTTATTCTTTGAACCAGTTCAACATGTCGAATACAAACATTCGCCTCTCGAGGAATGTAAGCGATAAATGTCCTTGGCTTCCAATCTCATTTGAAAATGCAAATGAGTGTCTGTGCATAAACAGCACATAAAGGTAAGGCACATGCTCAGCCACTTGATTTGATGCTTTGCATTTGGAGTGCAAAGTGGAAAAACGCACGCTCTCTCTGTGGAGCGTTCTCATTAGTTCCCTCATAAAAATAGTGTTTCCCCTCTGCTTCCTCCCAATCCATGGATGTAAACTGTGCCTCGAATATTGAATTAGTAACTCGAAATGAGTCTCATTACAGATGGAATCTAATAGTGAGTTATGGCTTCAGCCAGCAGGAGGAAGAACACAATAACTAGGCAAGTCTCAGCAATGCACTCATTGCAGATGCAGTGAAAAAAACTTTTATCATTTTTGTTTTTGCTTTATGTTGTCCTAATTAAAATCTAAATGTTAATCTTAAACTGGCCACCCTTATTTTACTGTTTTTGTGACTTTTACTACTGTTACTGCAAACCAATTAACATGCACTTTCAGAAATGGTGCTGTGACATTTTTAGCTCAAGGCACGTGACCTCCACCCTCCCCAAGGAGAGGTTGCCATATGTCGCACTGACCAGCTCCATTGACAAAGGCCAAGCCTGCTGCCTCACCGAACAGATGAGATTCCATCCTGAAAATCAATGGTTGGCGAGAAATGGATTGTACGTTTAGTTGACAATATCATCACTGCTATCTGCCTATTTGTTGTATGCATCACTAGTGAGCAGCTATATAATTAAGAGGTGAAAAAGTGCACACGCTGCAATTATCACTACAGCTCCAAATGCCAACATCAGCCTTCTAGATGGCAGGAGGGAATGAACAGAGGCTGTCGGGCTGCTGAGACTGGTAAAGGGTCAACGGTTATCTCCGTGCACATTTGAGATGGAGAAAGTGATTTTAACAGCTGCTGAGGGTTTAGAGTCGGGGCGCCTTCCCCCGTTCCAAAAAAAAAAAAAAAACGGGGAAAATGGTTATCCTCGATTAAATATCCAGATGAATGAAGAGACTTTGAGTTCCTCGTATTTCCTAGGTCTGTCGTAGGAAACAAGCTCAGCAAAGTCAAGATCATACTGGAGTTATTACTCTCACTTTTCTCTGGGACCTAAAGTAGCCTGAATACTAGCACACAGGGGAGTTGAAACAGATCGTATGGATTTGTAAATGACCAAAACTTGGCTGTGCAAAGTACAAACACCCCCTGGCGGCTTTGACACCTTTTAAAAATACAGGAATACAAATACGAGATGGTCTCCTTCATATTCCCTCTGTCACACCCTCCTCCTCAGTCTAATTTGCTCTGTAAAATAAAATTAGCTTGTGTTTTTCTTATTTCTCCCCCGTAGTATCACTGTAACATTGATACTCTTCTCCTAATGATTTTTAAATGCTTGGGATCTAGGAATTAAAGTTGATTTGCTGTTCAGGTAAATTCATAAATTTGGGTTAAGAAAGTTGGAAGAGGATGGATAAATGTGACTGTTTTTTAAATTGAATTTACTTTGGTGCAAATTTGGTGGTGTCATTTAGAGATGGTTTTTGAGGTCGGACATTACATCACATCGCTGTATGTATATCCAGACGTGGCATAACATGTTGGTTATGCTTCTAATTTGGCTGTGTTTATTTAAAGCCACAAGCAAACCATACTTTTGTGTTGTGTGTTGCTTCTGTAATTTCACATAATTATCTTTGCAAAGGAGCGGATCCGAATTATACGGGGCGGTTACAGAAATTCTTTTTCACTCTTGTTAACATTGCAAGATAGGGTATGGTTTTGGCGGAGGTCTGGGCTCTCTGAGTGCCCTCCTAGTTTTTTTTGTGAAAACAGGATATTGAACCAGGACCCTGAGTCTGAAGCAGCTAAATAGAATTCAGCCTTCATCAATTTGATTATTTACACCTGTGCTTTTTCTATTGTGACATGAAAAAGGCATATTGGCAACTTAAAAAAAAGTCAAGGGTGATGTCAGTTTAGGCATCACAGTTCTGACTACATTTGATTCCAAAATTGTTGTTTCTGTGTCAGAAAGTCAGACTGGCAACAGACAACTTATTTCGGGGTGATGGATACTAATTGTGGTTTCCATGATGTTACTATGGAGGTTACTATACATCGGCACATCTGTGCGACAGATTAGATCTTCAGCGGCAACAGGACTCAACAAGCCTGTCTTTGTCCTGTAGACTTTATTTCCCTCTTTTAATACCATGATTAATTATTGGAATGAATGCTTAAGTGTCTTGGAGCACGGCCATCATCACCAGGGGCTCTATTCTGTAGTTCAGTCAAGCCTGATATTCTTTCTTGTACTACAACGTTATTCAGCTCTGTCTGAATATATCTTGCTAACTGAAATCTTGATGACCCTGGAAACGTCGGAGCATTTTTGTTTCTTTATTGTTTCCAGATTAATCCAAACCACAGACATTGTTCAGACATTTTGACTTGTCATAGCAGAGAAAGCACAGGCGGACTAATAACATTAAAGATGGTTCAATTCAGCAATGAATAATGGTATTAACGCCTGTGTTGACAAGTCAAATAGCCTGTGTAGTGTGTACTCACACTTGTGAGGAGCTGTGAAAGTGTGTTTAACTTAAAGCCCTTACACACCCACACGGGTGTTTTCTCTAATGTTGCCTGTAAACTCTCCTCAGGACTTTGTGTACAGATTGTGATCGACTGACTGTCACTCTTTTGTTAGTTTTGTTGGACAGTTTACGCCATTATCGTTGTTTTATAGTTCACTGGTAACATCTTGTAAATCTCACCATAGACCCAACTCTAGTGATGGAAATCAGTGATGTGCTATCGTTTTGATCTCAGTCACACACACACAATATGTCATCCTCTTCTTAACTCTATAATCTGATGTTCTGTATAAGGGTATGGCCCTACGATGATATACGCTATATACGTGTCATAGATTTTGATACTGTTTATACTTTGGTAGCTATCCCCTTTAATGTCTCTGGGTATATTTAGGGCCGCAACTCATGATTATTTTGATAATAGATTAATTTGCCCATAGTTTTCTTGATTAGGTCTAATCGTTTTGTCTATGTAATGTAATGTCTCATATTCTATTATTTGTTTACTTTAAAACCATGGGATATTGTTACATTTGAGAAGTTGGAACCAGAGCCTTGGCTTTTGTTCTTCCTAAACCAATTGATTATCAAAATAGTTGTTAATTTTCCGTCATTGAAGTAATCATTTAATTGACTCTTCGTTGCAGCTGTAGGTGTATTAAACCATTGTGGGAAATGTTGAATGTCATTCAGCAGGTCTGCTTTATGGCATTATTGGACTTACAGGATTTTTATGTACACAATTTCGCAATTGAATTTCCAGAAAATATGTCAATATTGTGGAGACGATTACATATACCACGATAGAAGATTGTATCCATGTTACCTACCTCTTTCCTGAATCACAAATGAAGTATATAATTAACAACCCCCCCACAACCGCACCCCATGTGCCAGCCAGTGCATCTCGGTGTGTTCCAACATAATGCTGATGATCTAATATAGAAGCACAACCTTACCGACTTATCTTTATCTCTGTGCTTCTGCCTCTTGTCCTCCCTCTTTCTTTTCAGGAAATCAAACCCCAGAGTCATTACAACCACGGCTACAGTGAGAATGTCAGCCGCAAAAACCATGTGGATGACTACAGCACCTGGGACATTGTCAAAGCCACACAGTGAGTTAATAATATGTATGTGTGTTGTGTGAATTTGTTTTGTCATTGTCATACTTCACACTGTTTAGTCTCAGAAAGGTTGCCATTAGGACTGTCACTTTTTATTCTAAAATTCACCTTAACCTGGAACGTGGGAAAAAAATAAATATTCAAACTATAATTACCTGTTTTTGAATTGAAAATATACAGTCTTTAAGTGCAAAATATCATTTCCGCTGTCATGGCATAACCGCAACTCTGGAGAAAACGTGTTATCGTTACGTCTAGGGCTTCCAGCGGTAAGTTTATCCATGCATTTGAAACTACAGAGAAGCTAAAGACTCGGCTCGCCAGGCTGAAAGGAAGGATGATATAGCCTACCCTTGTCCTCTGGCTCCCCTGCACTTCTTTGTCCGTCATTCGGACCAGCCCAGTCCCCGGTGCGGTGTCAACTCGCGTCAACACTCTGTTGATAGTTCATTTGTAGACAAGACGCAGACATAACATGAGCTCAACTTGATGGGGAAAACGTTGCTGCAATCAATAACACATCATCTTCTCTACTAAACCCCCCCCCCCCCCTTAGTCTGCGTCACTTCCGCTTTGTAAGCTCTGTGACGCAGGTAAGCCACACCCCCCTCAGCCTGGCGGCTAACAGGAAAACTATTAGGTTGTGACACTGCAAGGCAAGTAGTTTTGCCTTGTTGTCGGGCTGAGGGCTTGTCGCGCTGTTAAATTTCCCTATCAGCTTGACCTATTACAGGCCCTATTCCTATTGACCTATCAGTAAACTAAGCTAATAAATAAAAATTGAGGACATTAGCAAGCAGAGACGTGCTGATCGGATAATCCCAACAAGGAAGTCTCTGAGAAGCAGTGTGTGGAAGTATTTTGGGACATCGTTGGCCACACAGGCCGAGTCGCAGCTCACTGGATCTTAGCGTCACACATAATGCTATATGGGTTGCGTTCAAATGAATAAAACAAATTGCATGTTAGCTTGATTTTGCTGCGACATCATTACTGGATGGCAGCGTGTTTACTTGTCGATGTATGTGTTTTTGTGTTATCAAGATCCCACAAGTTTTAAATCTGGAACTAACGCCACCATGTTTTCAAAATGTGGTTTCATATACCAAAGAAGTAATTCACAAGCTCCGAAGATGATGAGACAGTGTAGGCGGGAAGGGGAGAAATGTGGAAAATGTCTTTCTGATAAGACAACAGAAGCTTTGTCTGGGACGTTACATTTGACAAACAGGTTTAAGTTGTTTTGTTCTGAGGTTAGGAATATCCGCCCAAAGGACATCCCATGTCAAATTATGCCACAGTGTGGGTGTCTTGTTTGTGTCTGAGTATCTGTTTATCTGTTTTTGTGTGTGTGTGTTTTTCTGTATGCGTGCATTTTGTCAGTGTGTCTAGCTTGTATGTATTTAACCCTTTGTTTTTCTGTGGTTGCACATATATTTATGTGTATGCAGTCTTAAATCCCTCTCCGCCCCTCTTCCTCAGGTACGGCATCTTTGAGCGCTGCAGGGAGTTGGTGGAGGCGGGCTTCGATGTTCGGCAGCCAGACAAAGAAAACGTAACACTCCTCCACTGGGCCGCTATCAACAACAGGATAGATTTGGTCAAGTGAGTCCAGTCATGTTTTGTATGAAATTGGTGGTGTGTCCAAAGTGTACCAAAGAGGTTAAAGACTCAAGCTTGTGGTTTGATGGTTGCGAGTCTAAATCCCAGGACTGGCTGGAAATATACGGTTGTACTGGTCAGTTCCCCAGTGTAAGTTTGAAATATGAAGCAGAAGGTTACTGAGGTTACTGCAAAAAGAAGTGTGCTCAGCCAGCTTAACCTTGATAAAGGTTATGATAAATAATAAATAGACAAAAATAAATGTGACCGCTGCTTTTCTCCAATTTTTGCGAAAATGTTCTTTGCTTGCACAGCTTTTCTGGTGTACCTTGTTGTTGTCTAATAACCCTTTTCCACTGAGCTCCTTACCTGCATGAGAGGACAAAAGTTGTCCTATTTCTAGCACACACGTAGATGCTTGTGACGCTCAGTGAAAAAAGGGTTAAAGCAAATTTAGCAACTGAACTGGCCAATGTTGCAGATTTAGTAAGACGTGGAAGATATAAATGTTCTCCTCTGTAAATATTGTAGACAGTGACTGACCCTCTCTAGCACCTCTTGTACTTTCTGTATATATGATATACAGTGGCAAGAAAAAGTATGTGAACCTTTTGGAATTTCATAGTTTTATGAATAAATTTGTCATAAAATGTGATCTGATCTTCATCTAAGTCATGATGATATGCCGTGCCTTTTCTATGCCAGATGTAGTGCTGTGTGTTTTTTCCAAATAGTTCAATCTTAGTGTCATCCACAAAACATTTAGCCAATACCGCTGTGGAGTGTCAATGTGCTCTTTTGCAAACTTAAAGCATGCAGCAATGTTCTTTTTAGTAAGCAGTGGTTTCCTTCACGGTGTCCTGCCGTAGATACCCTGCTTGTTCAATGTTTTACGTATTGTAGACTCAAGAACAGAGATGTTAGCCAGTTCAAATGATGCCTTCAAATCTTTGGCTGTCATTCGGGATTGTTTCTTGATCTCATTGATGAGTCTTTGTTGTGCTCTTGGTGTCATTTTGACTGGGCGCACACTTCTTGGTAGAGTAGCAACAGTCCCAAAGTGTCTCCATTTGTACTTTGTTTGCCTAACTGTAGACTGGTGAATTTCTAAAGTCTTTGAAATAACTTTGTAATTTTTGCCAGCTTTATGTAAATCAACAATTCTTGATCGTAGATCCTCTGAAAGCTCTTTTTGGCAAGGCATGACTCACATAAGCGTGTTCTTCTTGTGCAGAGAAAACTCCATAGATACCTATACTAACATTTCACGTTTCTCAATACCCATTTCGATGCCACGGTCAAAACCAAAACAACAAATCCCATGTACTCCTTTTCATAACGTGTATTTCAGGGTAAGGATAATGATGTTTTTTCGCATAGTTTTTTTGTAGTTTTGTAACAAGCGCTAATGTCAGCTGTCTTAGCTAACAGCAACTGTAGATGTAACGTACGTTACGGTAAAGCCGGAGGCTACTGTGGTCGAGCAGTCAGTGAGCGCGATAGTGTGTGTGCACGTAGAAAAGGCTCAATTCAATGCATCTCATAACCCTTATTTGATAGCTCCTTGACTCCTCGGTCCTCGGAAGTTATTCTGTCCCTCCTCGGTGAAGGCTGTATCTAAGCTCATATCCACTGATGATTTCCTCGCGTCTCTCCCGTGCCTCCTCTGGGGGAGGGACTAAGACGCGAGGAAGGGAGGCAAGTGGAGGACTCGAGGAGGCAATTTAAGGGCTATGAGATGCAGCCAATGAGATGCAACCATTGTTTTTCTGTGCTAGTAGGCATACTTCTCTTCGGCATTAAGCAGCAGACTAGAACACTTGTAGGCGTATATGGAACCAGAGTATGTTTGGTATTTTTCTTTAAGAAATGACTGAAATGATTAAACAATTGTCGAATTTGTTGCAGATTAGTTTTATCATATTTTTTTTGATTATTTTTGGGGAATTTTAGGCCTTTATTTGACAGGACAGCTGAATACAGGAAAGGGGAGACAGAGGGGGAATGACATGCAACAAAGGGATGTGGGCCGCAATGGAACCGGCACTCGCTGTGGCAAAGCCTGTGCCTTAGTACATGGGGCACACGCTCAACAGGGCGCCCCAGTTACAGATTAGTTTGAGCTCTTCTCGTGCATGGACAGCTGCAGTGCAACTTTGTTTTGTGGAAAAAGTTTTTGGCTTGGTATTTCATACTGTGTTTAGTTTTTAAGGGTGTCAGGTCTTGGGATTCTTATCAGGAGAGCAGCTAACAATCTATCTTTTGTAGTTTATACCAGTTGGGCAGCCTACATCTAGATTAGATTTTCAAAATGAGATCAGATTCATGGGTAGATGCAGTATGAAGTTTGACCTGCTGATTGTGTTTGTATGTGCAGGTACTACATATCAAAGGGCGCCATAGTGGACCAGCTGGGAGGAGACCTCAACTCCACACCTCTGCACTGGGCCACCAGGTAACACACACTCACCACAGATAACATACCTGCCACATGTAATCCACAAGTCTTTTATTTATTTTAATACAATTATTATTATTATTATTATTATTATTATTATTATTATCATCATTATTATTTGTACGATTCATGCCTTAACAATAAAATGTTTCTTTTCGTTCCTCCAAATTTCTTTAACTGATCACTCAGCCATGCTGTAACTGGTGAGAAGTGACAGGTCATATAGGGGGGGACCCCCCACACACACACACACACTCTCTCTCTCTCGCTCTCTCCCCCTCCACCCCCAAGCAGACAGGGCATGAAGCGCTCCACTCCTGAATTATTAATAGATTTAACGACAGACATCCTCACCATCGCCGGTACACAGACATTCAGGAGTGCTGCGTCACTCCCCGCCTCCACTTGCCAGTGACCTTTCAAAGCCCCCAGCCTCCTCTGTCCTCAGGCTTTTAGACACATGCATTCCAGGCTTTGTCAGCTCACACAGAAAATAAGTGTCATGTTTGTGTGCAGTGATAGTACACAGTTCTCACTTTTCAACTAAACAGTTCAAACTAAAACAATGAATTTTGTGTAATTTTTTATTTGTTAACCAGTTTCTTTCAAATCTGTATTGTCCCATGGGGGGAGGTTTACATTGAAGACAGGGTTAGTAATACAAACACAATCTACTGTATGCAATAAATGCATGTAACATATCACAGAGACACATGTCAAATAATAAGAGCAGACAGAAAGTCACTCTCTCAATATCGTGCCAGCATATGAGGCTACAGCATTTCATGTGCAAATATAGCAGTGTAATAGCAGCGGGAGTACATTAAATGAGACCCTGGTCTTTGGACTGGTTGCTTACAGCATGTAAGTGGGTAATCAAGTGAGAGTGGCTTTGGTCTTCTTAAACCAAAATCTCTGAAAGACTCGAGTTATTTGTTCCTTGTTTGTTACTGGCTATTTTCACCAAACTACAAACCATTCTGCAGCATAAAAGCGTAAAACAGGTTCACTAAAGCTCAAAAGAAACTGAGCATACTGCAGTTCATTTTTAAAAGATATGTCAGAATAAGACAGCATGTGCATTTTCTGTATCTCTTTCAAATTGATCTTGGTTTTGTGTTCATCTTCTCCCAGACAAGGCCATCTATCCATGGTGGTGCAGCTCATGAAATACGGCGCAGACCCGTCTTTGATTGATGGCGAGGGCTGCAGCTGCGTTCACCTGGCCGCCCAGTTCGGCCACACCTCCATCGTGGCCTACCTTATCGCCAAAGGACAGGTAGGAAACGCCAACACCGCAGCTTATTTGTCAGGAAGACAACCAAATCTTAAAATTCATAAACTGCTTTTTTTCCACAGAACATGTGCTCTTGTGACAGGAGCTCTTTAGACTGATTACTATGGACCACCAGGATATTTAAAAGAAAATAAATAAAAGAGGAGGTTACTGCTAAGATAGGAACTGAACAACCTCCATTGCTTCATCATCTTTTTCCTGTTTGTGTCTGTGTCATTTGGGTTTTGTCGGCCACTTGGGGACAAGTCTGTGTTTTGAAAGCATTTTGTACCAGTATTCTCCGTTAGGGGGAGCTCTATTGCTTTTCTATCCACATCTCACTTCTCCTTCAGTTGATTAGATTGTATCTTTCCTCTGTATCAGGATGTGGACATGATGGATCAGAACGGCATGACTCCTCTGATGTGGGCGGCTTACAGGACACACAGGTGTGTATGTTTATAATTTGTGTGAGGGTACATAGAGCTGGGCGATATGGAGAAAATCAAATATCACAATATTTATGACCAAATACATGGATGTCGATATTGCAGAGATGTTGTAGGGTTGCCTATTGGTGCTTTCACAAAATATTTACACAATGAGAGTTTTGATAAATAATCCCCAATAATGTGGACACAATAACTAAGTGGGTAAAGGCAAATAAAAAAACTAAAACAACTGGTAAGTTCAGAAAATGACATCACTTTACTGTAATATAGCCTTCAAAACACTTGTGTCATATTACGATATCCAGATTTTTATTTATTTTATTTTTATTTATTTTTTTTTTGGGCCTTTCCGCCTTTAATTGATAGGACAGCTAGGTGAGAAAGGGGGGAAGAGATGCAGGAAATCGTCACATGTCGGACTCGAACCCTGGACCTCTGCGTTGAGGCATAAGCCTCTCAGTATATGTGCGCCTGCTCTACCCACTGAGCCAAACCGGCCACACGATATCCAGAATTTAAGACGATATCTAGCCTCATATATCGATGTTGATATAATATCCATATATTGCCCAGCCCTAAGAGTAAACGTGCCCCACAGTTGCTGTTACAGTGCGGAGTACCTCGACAAGAAATCATAATGACAGGGTTAAACTAGATGTTGAGTGAACTACAACCTCAAATAAAGAAACTGATGCCTGGATAAAGTCTGAATTACTGGCACTTGCATGGTGCAGAAGTGCACTAAAAGCCACGTACAAGCTAGAGCAGGTTTCTGCTGACTGCAGCCACACACAGAACAGACAGACTGCAAACACAGGGAAACAAGTCCTAGTATTGCTGCCCAGCTTCATCTGAATATTCCCTGATAAGCAATTTTCTGGGCGATCATTTCCATTAATCATTTAGTTATATAACTTAATGATCCCTGAAGGGGAATTACATCATTAGGAGCAAAATATAGAGGTGTAGCATGACAATGAAGGGCAATGATCAATATGTTCCATTAATAATAAAGTAAGAAATTAAATCAGATGCACAAAAATTGTAATGGATTGTGACATGACATTGATGACTTTCTAGCAGTTAAATGTGTTGCAGTTTCAAGAAAAAAATTATGTCCGTTTCCAGCCTTTTGGGTGTGATATATTTATTTATTTATTATTATTTTTTTGGCATTTGAAGATGTCACCTTGGGCTGTGGGAAATTATAACCAGATTACATGTAATTTTTAAGAAAATAACAGACAGATCAGATAATCAATAATAAAATCATTTGTTAGGTGCTGCTCTAATCCTGTGTCACAAAAAGAGTAGTTTAAGCCATTGGTGTTTGGTGATAAAGTGTTAAATAAGAACCAGATTCAAGTCCCTAACTTTTCCAGCTGTCCTTCTTCTTGTCTTGACTTTGTGCTCCTCATGACAAGCCTGTTTGTGAGGTGGGTTTCAAACTAGTTTGACTCAGCTTGACTTGATTTCTTCCTCTGTGTGACAGTGTGGATCCCACCCGGCTGCTACTGACCTTTAACGTGTCTGTCAACCTGGGCGACAAATATCACAAGAACACAGCGCTGCACTGGGCCGTGCTGGCCGGCAACACCACAGTCATCAGCCTGCTGCTGGACGCCAACGCTAACGTCGATGCACAGAACATCAAGGTAATGCCTTCCTCATGGCTCCATCCAATATCTTTGTGTACCTGTACAATATGTAGACAAATGAGACTGCCACTAAGAATGGTGGAAATGCAGCCAGAGGCTTTTGTGATGGCAGATGTGTACAGACTGGTCTTGTGTTGTTTTCTGTAGGGTGAAACACCGCTAGATCTTGCCAAGCAACGGAAGAACGTTTGGATGATCAATCACTTACAGGAAGCGCGGCAGGCCAAAGGCTACGACAGCCCATCATACCTGAAGAGACTGAAGATGGACAAGGTACACACACAAAATATATTACATTATACAATAAAAGATAAGGGCAAGCTATGTGAATTATGGGCTTCTGCTCAAATTTGAAACATTAGACACACACACACACACACACACACACACACACACACACACACACACACACACACACACACACACACACAATCACACCACATCACACACAGTGGCTCCTCAGACCAGCATGTCCACACTGGACTTTTGCACTGCTGCAGTATCACAGCATGTCTGGGGCTGGGATTACCTTTCATTCCAAAGCTGTGAAGTTTTCTTCTTTTCAAGTCCCCGATTAGACAATCTTGACAGTAGGCAGGAGACGACTCTTAAATGACAGGTTATGTTTAACATTACAACAATCGGAAATATAAAGGAATACAATTAACTTTTATAGCGTCCAGTCTGACCATAGTGGGTGCTAAATTACATGTATCCTGATAAATAAACTCTTCTACTCAAGCTAGTACTTGACTGAACATGGACACTCTATAGGGGACCTTGGTTACAGCAAACCACAGCCAAAACACAGTTTCACACCCTGGTAGAAGATATGTAAATTCATCTGTGTGTTGGTTTCTATCTCAATGTTTCTGCTGATATTGTTTTCAAAAATGTATAAGACTATGCATGCATGCTACTTAAAACTCTGTTTTAACTCTGCTTAAATGTGTTGTTGTCTTTCCACTTGTCTGCTGGGAAATTATTAGTTAAAAAAGGTAAAGAACTAGATTGTAACTTTGCATACAAAAATATTGCATGAGGTTTGTCTCAACTTTAGTCCAGATCCCTAGTGTCAGGCCCAGTGATGTAGTTAGTAGAGCATTTGTAGAATACATCTAACTTGCTTGGGTTCCTGAAAGAGCCAAATGTGTAAAAATACAAAAGGCTATAAAAAAAATATGTAATGCTTGATTTATATGAACTAAATATTACATTTCATGTAGCCAGGGTTGGGACACTTCACACTTTATACCCAGGCATTTTGACTGCATCAACAAATATTTATCTACATCATGCCTGCTTTATTGTGCAGTATCTATTGTAATGAAAGAACAAATGCTTGTTATTTTTTGACCATAAACCTTTGAATCATAAATATGTAGGTGTGGTTTGTCTCATAACTCTTCTGATATTCAAAACAAACTGCTTTCTGCACTCTTGCTTCCAAAAGAAAGTATTGGAAATGTGTACTGTATTGGTTGATGTTTTTAGTCATGATTCATTACACTGACTGATACAAATTATAGGACATATATTTTACTTTTACAGCAGATTGTAAACACTTCCTCCATTTTTGTCTTTTCTGTCTTATCTCTTGTCCAACTTTTCTTATCAAATATATCTCTGTCTCACATCAATGCTTTGTCCTCTCTTTGAACTTTTTCCTCCAATCCACCTTCTTTCCATGCCTTCTTTTTCACCACTTTTACTTTTTCTCTCCTCATATATGTCTTACCATCCCGATTATTTCTATCTCCCTTTATTTGCCATCTTCATCCATCTCGGTCTCCTCCCTCTCTTGCTCCTGCAGGAGTTCAGGCAGAAGGTGATGCTGGGAACACCCTTCCTGGTCATCTGGCTCGTTGGTTTCATCGCTGACCTGGACATTGACTCCTGGCTGATCAAAGGCCTCATGTACGCCGGCGTCTGGATCACCGTGCAGTTCCTCTCCAAGTATGTCTCAATTACGTATAACACACACACACACACACACGCACACGCACACACACTAGCATACACATGGCGTATGCTATGTGAACCTTGTGTTCTGTACTCAAATTTCCTAGCAGTCTTTTTCCTGCCTTTATTACTTAAATACTAAAAGCAACTAAAATTAGTTTTTAACTGGTTATTAAACCATCTCAATACTGATGCCTCTATATGACCTACATTAGCAAACAAGACCAAGATTGGCTATTTCTATATAGTTATTCTTAATGCCTCTCACAGGTTTGGTCTCGTCAGATTTAGCTTGACTCTCTAACTATTTATTGGCTTGAGTTAAAGTTACAGTATTTTCAACTATGACATGTTTTAAGCCAACAATTGAATTTAGCGTTTAAATGTTTTGAGATGAAAAACTTTCAAAATCATATTTGTAAAACTTCTTTATTAAGCTTAGAAGTCAGATTTGGATGTCCTGACACCACACACAGACGGTATACTACATACTCTAATACATGTACTTGGCACATTATACACACAGTCTCTATGGCACACCAGCACATAAACATGCTCCCTTACATACACACACACACACACACACACACACATACACACACACACACACACACACACACACACATACATACATACACGCACACATTCTGTACCCCCTGCTTAGGCCCCATTACCACTGCCATCTGGGCTTGCTGGTATGGTTGGTTGTGCCCCTCACTACTGTTAGCTCTGTGACTACAACAACACACATTACCCACTGTTAGCTTTATATTTACTGACATTCTTGCAATACTTACTTGGTGAAAAACACAATGGTGACTGTGTGTCATAAGGTTATGGTTTGGTTTATTTTTTGCTGCTGGTCATTGCATGCATGTTTGCATCTGTTTTGTCTTTAGTACTGTGCACACTATTTGATTGGCTGGAAGTGCAGTGCAGAAATAAGACAATGGCACATTTAATGAAAATCAAAAACTCAGAACTTAACAATGGTCATTTTAAATACACTGCTGATAATTCTCTCTCTCTGTGCAGGGCTTTCTTCGACCACTCCATGCACAGCGCTCTCCCTCTGGGAATCTATCTGGCCACCAAGTTCTGGATGTACGCCACCTGGTTCTACTGGTTCTGGAACGATATCCTTTTCTGTCTTAGACTGCATCAGTTTTTGACTTTGTTTCCTTAAAGGAAGGAATCTACATTAGCATCCATAGTTCTGTGCAATATGAGAATGAACTTGTTATGGTTATACAGAACCTGGTAGTTGATCAGTCAGACATTTTCCAGTTTGAAACAAAATAATTGTGTTCTTAATTACCATGTTGGCTAATGCTACACATCAGTCTCTGATGGATGACTTATGTTGAACCAAATCATTTACAGTTTTGGCATTTAGCTGCTTCTTGAGGAGTGTTGTCCAGAGGGATTTTCCGTGTGAGAGAAGTTAATAATCTTAACCTAGAAACACTTTTGACTGTTTCTGGGATCAAGCTCTAACCTTTCAGATATTAAATAATGGTCTGTAAATCCCACATATTCTGAACATTTCACTAAACAACCACCCAGGTTGCCTGAACCACTCATCTACATTAAATGCAACATTGGGCCATGATTCAAATTATAGTTTGGTCCTTTGTAGCTCTTTTCAATAGATGTGATAAGTGATAGATGGGCTTCTGTCCACCTAATTAAGTCTTATTCACCCATTTGTGTGAAGCATGCCAGAGCTTCGAGACCTTGCACGCACTGTCTGGAAAAGAGACATCCATTCAAAGCCTTGCATTTGTGTCGCATGCTGGTTGAAATGGGACTCTTTATTCATGGCTTATAACAATTGCACAAGTCATTCAACATAAAGCCAAGAGATTTTATGAATCTGTTAGGACCGTTTGTACATTTGGCATGTTCTCCAAGCAGGGAGGATCTTAATAAAATATGGACTTGTAAAATAGTTTTTTACTGCTTTCTGCTGCGATGGTGATGATGATGCATTTTGGTTGAAGAGGAGAAAAGTACTTGTGTTGGCCAGCTGGAACATCAGTGAGATTAAGTTACAGGACAGTTTCAGTGGACTCTAAGTGGGAAAGGTTTATGTAAACAGCAGAAGGAGTTGTTGGAAACTATGTTAAACAAATGCCCCAGGGTCCCATTGTAATGGATATTTAAGTACAAATGTGTTACGTGTCTCAATGAACCTGCTGCTTAGTTTTCAGTGTATGTTGCTGTATTAGAACTGCAAATAGGGAGTTTGGCGCATAACAGCTGCTGGGTGAAACCCAACAAAGCGACTCCACAGAGTTTCTGTTGGCATCAGCGCGGTTGCTCTCACATTTTTGTTCATGGAAGAATCGCCTTTCTGTTCAGAAACTACTAATTGCCGAAGGTGAGAGGGGAGCTCTCGTTTGTGGAAGGCATTTCATTTTATGCCTCGCTGCTCCGCTAATGGGAAGGGAGAGTAAGATGTCTTTGACCTGAGCTTATTGAAAAAGAAAACTGCTCTAAGGTCTTTTCAGTAATTATAAAATGCTGCCAGAGTTGTGTTTTAAGCATGTTTTGTAGGGCGTGTCTACCGGACATAAAATTGAAAGAAGGCATCTACTACAATGACCTCCCTAAGCCAGGTTTTTATATTTGCATTCATCCTCGAAGAGCAGCGGATAGGTTACACTCCATTATGTAGTCTGCTAAGTGTTTGTTCGTACGTGGCTCAAAAGTTGCCCCTTTGACTGCAGGCAGGTTATTTCCTGTGTGTGTGTCTTTGTGAAAAACCCAGTTCTTTCAAGCTTCTCTTTTGCCCTCCAGCTTTCAAGGTTGTCGTTAAGCCTTTGCACTTTATCTGCCATGAATCTCTTTCCAGTAATGGTGTCTTTTGCCTGTCTTGGTAGTTGAAAGACATGCCGTTTCATGTTCCTGACAGCTCAGGGAGTTTAGCTTTTCTCCTGCAGCGTTGCAGACATGGGCTATCTGTTGTGAACTGTGGCCACTCTCTCACTCAGGTGGACAGTTGGTTCTTGTTCTTGTTGCCTACTTGCATACAAATGAGTACTTTTTCTAATCACGTTTATTTATGCAAATCAAGTGATATCCAAATCAGGAGCACCATGGGACTGGATGGTTTGTTGCTTGTTTTATCTAGAAGTTAATGATAAATTAAAAGCTAACATATGAGTGAAACTGCTCACACTGCTACCCACAAGCAAAATTGCCCGATGGCCACCGTAGTTGAGGTTGGGTTAAGCTCGAAATAAATTAGTTTGTGCGACATGTCGTCCGAAGAACGGGTCTGAAGGAAAAAGTGTTTATAGCTGTTTCAAACGGTCACACTTGGAGGCAGGGTGAAAAGCCAGCCATTACTGTATAGAGAGGGGGTTCAACAACTGCCACCAACTGTTTATCTCAAAGCACCAACTCCTAATGTTAAACACAACATAAGCATAAGTTGTGGAAACGCATGTTAATTAGCATTTTCTTTTGCTGATTTTCTGGAAATTCATTTTAAAATGTGCGCTCAATTTGTATGGCTAATGTCGGATTGTTGGTTTTGAAAAGTTGTTGTTGTTATTATTATTATTATTATCATCATCATCTCCGGGTGATGCCATACTATGTGAGTTCTCAAGTTTGCATTTCCAAAAGTTCTTCTTCTGATTATGACAAGAGTGCCCAGGCGTCAGTGTGAATTCGACGCAGCGCCATCTATGGGAAATGTCATTTCAGGACAATAGTGTAAAAACGAGAAGAAAGGAAAAATATGAATCGATTTTTGGAATTCTATGAATCGATTTTGAATCGGTAGAGCTTGAATCTCGATTCAAATTGATTTTTTTTGCACACCCCTAGTGTGTTGTGTCAGGGGTGCCTTGAAGTCAATGGTCGCAGCGCTGCCTTGAAGTCGATTAGGCAATAGTTATGTTAGGTTTGGGTTAAAACGCAACGCCCGGGATGGGCGCTGCGAGGGGCACAGGCACAAGGGGACCACTGGTGTGAATAAAACACTTAAAAACCTCCTTAAAAAACAAGATGGGTTATGTAAAAGCTGTTAGGCCAGATATTAAAGGGAGGTGGGTTAAGATTAGGGTTAGGTGCCCTGAAGTCAACGGTTGCAGCGCTGCCTTGATAGAGACGTTGGTGGCTTAAAACACCATCGAGCTATCAGGGGAGGCATCAGATTACTCTCTCTGACCCTTCAGAGTCTGCTTACATAAACCAAGGACTGAGGCCCAGCATTTTATACGAGCCTGCAGTTTTACTATTGAACTTGGATTTGAGGATGAAAATATAAAGTTTTCGTTTATGTCATGGGCTAAAGGATTCCAACATCTGGTTTAAAGTGTCCTGGCCTGATTATCTTATCAGATAAAAGACATTTCCATTTCACTTCTAACTGTGACCTTTTTATTCAACTACTTATGAACAAAAAGGTAAGCGGGAAGGGGGAAGATTACGGGTTTGATTTTGATGTAGCACATTCCTCACCACGTCTCTATTAGTTCGGTGTAGTTCTGCAGCCCAGTATCTTGCACACACAATGTTCCACCTTACGGGTTGAGACTTTTTATCCACCAATTCTGACCCAGTTTCAGCCATTGTTGGCTCATTATCCTCCTCAGGCCTGTGGTTGAAATCAGATCAAATGACAAAAGTGGAGCAGAAAGACAGTACCTTTTTCTCTATCCCAGACTCGGGTCATATTTTCCTCTATAGACTTTCCTCATAAATGCATTTCCAGCAGGTGAACTAAAAATCAATGATGACCTGGAGTTTTGTACTGATGTAGCATTCATTTCACTTTGTCTGCACGTCATTGCAAGTCTTCTGTGAACCCTCTTGCTGTTTGTTAGGGAAACCTTCTCAAATTCACCTCACCCCTCAGCCTTTTAAAAGATAAATGGATACTAACAAATGGGTGATCTCTCACTGAGGAACTATTGGACCCATTTTATGAGAGTTGCATTGCTCACTGGCACCTTCTCCACACATCCTCTGGTTCCCAGAGGTAATAGACCAATGAGGAGCTCTGGAGAGTGTTTTACTTATTAGGCCATTTCACTAGCGGATCATGTCAACACCCAGTTCTTTATAGGGATATTTATGAAGATCAATGGCTTCATGTGGTCTGTAGGGACTTGTAGAGGGCTTTCTAACTTTGTCAGTGCTACCAAAGTGCTCATCAGTGAAGTCCTAACTGTGCTAAAGGGATGACCACAAGAGCTATTGGCTCTTCCTTACATACAAATGAAAGTAGTTGTTGGGGCATGTTATTTCTGTGCTTATGGTGTGTGTCCCTCGCTACTTTCTCAACAAACCTCTGTGGCTACAAACCCTTGTCAATGCTGCAGAGGGTTTTAGTATGATCTGTTATGGTGGATTTGGTTTAACTCTGCGTGGCTGGTGTTCACACAAAGTGTGTTTAGACAATACAGATCCAAGAGTTCAGTTTGAATCAAAGCATTCAAACTGAACTAACGGGCCTTGTTATGCCTACCCGACTGTATGGTTAGAGGACGATCAAGTTTGATTGGAGATGATAAAATGGTTTTTGATGGACCAGTGAAAGCAGCGGTCCCTTAGGTTTTGATGTCCATCACACAGCTGAGACAGGCCTATTTTTTTTTGCCACTCTAGCGGCGTGACCGTAGGAGTGGCAACAGGGTACAAAATTAGCACCATCCACCAGCCAAATGCAGGTGGATGTTTTGCTTCACCCACCATCCAAAACACAATGGTTTCCTATTGAGTGGTTGGTTAAAATTTGAACCTTCAATAGCCATTTGGCTGGTGAACAAAAAACCTGTACCCTGGGTGGCAGTGTTGGTCAGTCAGTCGGTCCACCACTTTGGTCTAGACTAAAACATCAACTATTGGATGGATTGGCACAACATTTTAACTGACTTTCGTGACCATCTGACTTTCCGTTATCGCCACCATGAGGTTGATATTTGTGTTTTTGAGTGAAATGTCTCGACTATTGGATGGATTGCCATAACATTTGGCAGAGACATTTATGTTCCCCTCAGGATGAATTCTCACAGCTTTGTTATAGCTTGTGTGAAACTATAAATATTGTATCCCCAAAGAGTTAGCATAGCAACCTTTTTGAAGAGGGTATTTTAAAATGGCTACATGTAACATAATGTTGACTGTATGGGCAAAAAATGACAACTTTGTGTGCAGTTGTATGTTAAGCATGATGCCTCCCATTGGAACGTGTCACCTTGCAGTAGTGTAATGATGCCGAATTTTCCCGTAGTTCAAACAGAATATTCTTTGTCTGTGTTGTTTCAGTGTCTATTCCAAACTGACTATTCTATCACAGTTTGTTTTTCTTCTGTCACACATTAGCACATAGTGTTGAGGCTTTCCCAGTCTGGGCCTCTCTGTGTCACTTGGCTGGTTTCCTGTGGGATTCAGCTGACTCATGCACACCTGGGTGACTGACTCTGCTACTAATCAGTCCACAGCTTTCACAGAATACACCCTTATCTCTCCATGGTTATACACAAGACTGTAGAATCTGTACACCAGTGCCCTTTGGGTCCAGGTCTCAGCCCAGTAATGTGAGCATGCATGCTCTTTTTTTTTTTTTTTTTTTTTTCTCCTACATTTATACACTTGGTGAGAAACACAGACCGAGCCAGTATGTGCTGTTCTGTTGTGTCACAAAGAATCTACACAAATGAACAGACTTTTGTCTCCCTCCTATGTATACGTACATGGAAGGAAGTCATGATGAGCTGTGGTGACAGACTGTCATGACCTCTCCTTGAGTGGGTGAGTCGAGATGAGACAGCTGCTGTTTGCATCGCAGTCTGCCTGTTAGTGGAGTTACTATAAAGTGAGAATCTGACTCAGATTGACGTCATTGTCATAAAAATACAAGGAAATAGTTTTATTTAAATATTGACCTAAAACGTGATAAATGGCAGGCAAGTTCTGGAGTTATAACCAGTGCCTTTTTTCAATGAGTAAGTCTCCTGTTTCCGCCTGCATATTCACCATACAGACATAAGAACACTATCTTTTTATCTAACTCTCAGCAAGAAATTGAATAAGCATATTTCCCCAAGTTTCTTTTAATGTGTCTTAGTCTTATTTATTGTTTTTAAACACTTTCCCAAATCTTTTTTTTTTTTTTTATAAATATACTGACTTGGTTTAACAGAATGGGGTTTGATTGTGGTGAAAACCCAGCAGTTGACACTAATGTCTTTACAATACCAAAGAAAAACGATGCAGAAGAAGCTGTTGGTCCGTCTTCCTTAACCTTTGCTGCACATCTCCCCTTTGCCACTGTTCATATGCCCTTCCTGATAAACACGCTGGCTCTCTTCTACAACTTTGGCAAATCCTGGAAGTCTGACCCAGGAATTATCAAAGCATCAGAGGAGCAGAAGAAAAAGGTAAAGTTACAGGAAAGAATCGAGCAGTAACAGTCTTTTGAAAGAAAAGTTTGAATTCCTACTTCAAGATGTTTCCTTGTATGTTTTTGAATGGTATGGTTTACCCTACTAAGTGTTAATGTAAGCGTTGTAAATAATAATTTCATCATTTGTTTTAACGCGAGCAAGAGATCCCGGCTGCTTTTTGCGGCTCATCCTCTGGCCTCTCTGTCCCTCATTATGGCTCTCTAATGGGGGACAACAGGGGCTCTGCTTTGTACCAGGTCCTGTGATTGATGAAGAGCTAAATTTACCACACATTGTTAGCACAGGGCAGGACTCCACTGGGTCAAAGGCTTCAAAGCTTTTCTTTCCCTGCAGAGGATCCCCCTTCCACCTCTTGTTTTCCTATCTTTAGTTTATTTGCTCAGTAAAAGCAAACTGATAAAAACACAGAGGAAAGAAACCTATATGTGCAGATTAGATAAAAAACAATCCACGCAGTTTGTCTTAAAAAGAAAACATGAAACAAACGGACTGAATGAGACTGTAAACCCATAGTTAGCTTTTGTCCCAGTTTACCGTGAATGAGCCGAGCTTCCAGTGTGATCGTTGAGCTGGAAATCCCAGCCTCGGTTTGTACGCTGTCATTAGATCCTTTTGTTGCTGTGTCTCTGTCCATATTTTCCTTATTTTTCTTTTTTAAATCCTGCTTTTGTTTCTTGTTTCCTTCCTCCAGACAATTGTGGAGCTGGCAGAGACGGGCAGCCTGGATCTGAGCATATTCTGCAGCACCTGCTTGGTAAATTCTGCCTCCTCTCTTGCAAGATGACACATCCGGAGGAAAATAGCAACAACCTTTTACTTCTTTTATGACCGTTTCCTATAGATACGAAAGCCCATCAGGTCCAAACACTGCGCCGTGTGCAACCGCTGCATCGCCAAGTTCGACCACCACTGTCCCTGGGTGGGGAACTGTGTCGGTATGTCAACAACACCGCAGACACACACACACACACACACACACACACTTCCAAACAATCAGCTACTTGTCATTTTCTTCCCTAGACTCAAGAGTTGTGGCACTTTATTGTGTGATATCAGCTCCGTATTCCACTTTAAGAAGCAACATGTGTCCTGACTGAGCGCTCTGCTCTCAAGTTATTCTGGGTCTGGTACACAACAGAAAAACATATTGAAGGAAATGCTGGGATATCTTTAATGAATGCTTTTCCAAATAACGTCAGATTTAGTCTGAAAAAAAAAAAAAATCATTACTGCATTTCAAATGATTTAACTCATTTTATCATCTGTTGGCCAAGCTGCCGGTCTTCTCTTCTGCTGTCTAGACAGAGTAGACCTCTTTAGGTTAGTTTCAATTCATGTGTTCAGATTCGAACCCGCGCTGCTGCAAAGGACTCGGCCGACGTGGGGCGAACGCTGAGCTAGAGGCCGCCCCGGTTTAAGTTTTTTTTTTTTTTTTTTTTTTTTTATGAAAAAAGTCAAAATTCTCTGATTCCAGCTTCTTGAATGTGAATATTGTTGTAGTTTCTTCTCTCCTCTGTGACAGTAAACTGAATATCTTTGAGTTGTGGACAAAAACAAGACATTGGAGGACATCCTCTTGGCCTTTGGGAAACAATGATCTACATTTTTCACCATTTTCGGACATTTTCGACCAAACAACTAATTGACTGATCGAGGAAAATAATCGACAATAAAACATAATCGAAAGACAACAAAACACAACACAGTGCAGAAGGCTTTAATGACAAGATGCAGGAAATGAAGCAGGCAAAAATAAAGTTGTAAGGGAAGCGAGTGTGTGTGTTCAGGATTGTGTCAAATGGCGTTCGTGCAGCAGACCGGAGACAGTTTGGGAAGGAAGGAGTGCTGGGGGCTTGTAGCATTTCTGGTTTGAAAAGCAGGTGGTCAGGAAGAAGCTTTAAACGTGTGGAAACTGCCTGAACAAACAACACGCCCGGCTACATGACTACTGGGATCATGGGCCTGGAAAAGGATTTTAAAAGCTCTCAAGAAGTTTTGAAATATCAAACACAATAGTTCTTTATGTAGTTATGGGTTTCTTTGTATCATCCGTTACCCTGGAAATCCAGAGTTCTCGCGAGAGCACAGTTTGAATTTGCTCAGCGAGTCACTCTGGCATTCAGTAATGATGCTCATTAACTATGCCCTTGTAGCCGAGCTGCACCAATCACATCGGTGTATCTGATATAGGCGGGCCAGAGGCGAGCTAAACAGATGACGACCGTTTAATCTACCAGTTAGCTCCACTGGTAGCTAAGCGTATGGGGCTCTGGATACGTCACCCTGTGTATTGTTGTGATTGGTTGTAGTGTTATCCAATTGCGTGCAGTGAGATTTTCAAAAGCATGCTTGGTGCCGCCCCTCGAGTTGGGCCATTTTCATTTCTCAATGCCAGACCCTTAATCTTTCAGATTTGTGACTGGATTTCCAGGCTAATTATCTGTCATCTTTTCCAGCAATGTTTGTTTGTTTTTTGTCAACGACCCCTTACAAGATTGAGAATATACCGGGGACCCCCTCATGGATGTCCCCTGGATTAATTTGCCGTAGCCTATTTCTTACACATCTATAGTCTTAGTTAAGAACAACACATGAGAACTTGTATTAAAAAAAGATAGTGGACATGTATTTTGCAGATTCTGAGACTTATAGATTTGTTAGATTAGAATGCTATCTATAAACTATTACAGATTTAAAATTAAACATATCATTTGTTGAACTATGAAGCCTTTTGTAAGAAAAAAAAATAATGTGCATTATTATTTTATATCATGACAATTTAAACAAATGAATCTGAAAACTTTTCACGGACCCCCTGGCCACAGACCCTTGGGGGTTCCCAGAGCCTTAAACAGTTGGATTGCCATCACATTTGGTACAGATATTCATATTCCTGTGAGAATGAATCGTAATCACTTTGACGATCCTCTGACTTTTCCTCTTACGCCACCATCAGGTCAAAAATGTTTAATTTGTCCAGTACAGTACATTCCCATCAGCCTCAGCTGTACTTTGTGTTTAGTGCTAATGAGCAAATATTTGCATGCTAACATGCTAAGATGGTGAAAATGGTTAACAGTATACCTGCTAAACCTCAGCATTGTCATTGTTAGCATGCTGACGTTAGCATTTGTCTCAAAGCAGCACTGTGTGTAAGTGCAGCCTCACAAACCTACTCCTCTTGTTGTCTATCCCATATATATATATATATATATATATATATAGATAGATAGATAGATAGATAGATATGCGCCGTTCTGAGCACACATCGCTGGTCGTCTGTGTGACATCATCTTCTCTCTCTCGTCCGCTCGCTGTCTGTCAGCTGCTCATTGTTCGCCTTCTTCGGGAAATATTAGAAACACTAAAGCAGAACCAGAAAACCCAAGACGTTAAATACATTTGGGTTATCCATTATTTCTGAGAGCAGAAGTGTCAGCGAGTTTTGGATATTCTGTCCAATAAACAAGCGACCGTTTGGATCGCGTGACATGTGTTTACAGTGTTTGGTGCGTTTGACAAAGTGTGCAGTGTGAAAGCAAACTGAACCACATGAAAAATGCCACAAAGTTGCAACTTCACCCCCCGAATCGCTTCAAGTCCACCGAACCATAGGTGTGAAAGCTCCCTTAATCACTTCTGTACCTGTCCAGGCCTTTTCTTTCCCCTGACCTTCCTTCCATTGGCAACCAAAGCAACTAACTAAGGTGATGAGAATGGAACATGATGTGCTGGTTTCTCCTCTATAGGAAGTGGGAATCACCGCTACTTCATGGGTTATCTGTTCTTCCTGCTCTGCATGATCTGCTGGATGATATACGGCTGCATTTCCTGTGAGTAGGAAACCCACTTTTACGTTTCTTTCCCTGGTTGTATCTCTCTGCTAACTCCTTGACTTGTGCGTCTTCTCCCTCAGACTGGAGGCTCCACTGTGCCACCAGTTACGCCAAGGATGGTTTCTGGCTCTATCTAACCCAGATCGCCTCCTGCTCTCCGTGGATGTTCTGGATGTTCCTCAACAGCATCTTCCACTTCATGTGGGTGGCCGTGCTCATCATGTGTCAGCTCTACCAGGTCTGGATTTACATTTTGTACACCCGTTTGGATACCTTGACACATTGAAAACTAGGATTTGCAATTGAGCTTGAATTCCAGTAGATGTTATTTATGTCTGTTACTCTGTGAAAGGTTGGCTGACCTCTTAGCGTTTACCTCTCTCAGATCGCTGCTCTGGGAATCACCACCAATGAGAGGATGAACGCTCGGAGATACAAGCACTTTAAAGTCACAGCCACGTCCATCGAAAGCCCCTTCAAGTAAGTGATCTCTTACTTATTTGCCTATACAGAGAGCTGAATGTCATCGTTTCAGTAATAGCATTTAAGGGTTGGTTTGCCCAAATCTCACTTACTTCTCTAACCATGCAGATAGTTTGGGTTTTGTTTGCCCCGGTTTTAAAATACCAGCTTCCTCTCTAATACATGCTCGTAGCATTGGAATTGCATTGTCTCTTTCCAGTAACAATGTCCCTGTTACTCAGGACAACCCACAAGCATCACTACCCAACATCTACTCTCTACCAAAGAAATAGACCCTATGAAAACAGTTTACAATGTTTTCTGTACATTATCTAAAGTAAGGGGTGGGGACTATTTCTGGTTTTCAAAAATGTCAGTTTTAGATGGCCTTTATTGTACATGGTAACATACAACAGAATTTGAAGGGCTCTTCTCTTCAATGAAAGACAAAGAAAATAAAAACAAAACGAGACATGACATACATTCAGCCGTGTAACATTTAAATAAATAATAAGAATTGCACATGAGAGAGGGGCAGTGATGAGATAAAATAGCAAGTGCATTTCACATTTAAAAGAAATGGTTGTGTAAATTGTAAAAAAACGGAATGGTGGAATCTAGAGTTTACAACAGGCGCTAGGTTTTGAAGAGTGTAATGCTAAATTGGTGAAGAAATGTGTGACTGTACCCTGTATCAATATAATAGGTAGTTAGTATTACCCTTCCAGCACAATTGGAATGGTGCTTTCCTCACACTCATGTTCCTCTGTCTGTCTGTCTCTCTCTCTCTCTCTCTCTCTGCAGCCACGGCTGCTTCAGAAACCTGATAGATTTCTTTGAGATCCGCTGCTGCGGTCTGATCCGGCCCGTGGCCGTGGACTGGACCACGCAGTACACAATAGAATACGACCAGACGTCTGGCTCGGGCTACCAGCTGGTGTAGAGGAGGAAGAAAGGGGGGGGAGTGGAAGTAAGTTTCGGAATGATTACTGTCCCCTCACCCTCCCACCCCCCACCGCCCCCCCTCCCCCCCGGCGCTCATGTCGGAGCGATGCTGTTCTCTGGAGCGCTTGCTTTTTATTTTATTTTTTTTGGACCATCTCTCCCTCACCGATCAAAAAAAATCAGCCAGGACTAGCATGCTGTAACGGGGCAAGGCCTCTCCCTCCGCCCTCACCACAACCCTTTATTACTATTACTACTACTACTACTACTATTCTACAACATCAGACTGTACCTCCACATTCCCTAACCTAACCCCCACCCCTCCACCTCGTCTCTTCTCCTGAGCCCTTTGGACGGTTGCGTTGCTGCCAGGCACCAACGGAGAGGAGAGAGGCCGACGGACAAGAGGAATTCCAAAATAAAAGCTCTTCTGTTTGTACCAGAGATGTGAGGCTGCAGAGACGGCAGCGCCATAAAGTGGCAGTATAGCTCTCTACCCTTCCCACTTTATATCCTTATTTATGGTGTCCCTGTTGATGTGCCCTGTGTGTATCTTTTTTTGTTTTTGAGTGGTTCAGGAACACTGCTGTTCCTGTGATAATGAACTGTGGTGGCCAGGAAAGCTGAAGGAAAGTTGTTTTTTATTTTAATTTTTTTTTTAACCATGAATAGAGATAAGGGAATGTCTTTTTAAGGTCTCGATTTTTGCACCGTGATTTTTTTGGAGTCGAGCTGATGAGGATTTGCCAACATAGTTGAACTTATCAGAGGGGGAAGTGTGTTTCAGGTGGAGCCGCTGGAGGAGTCCAACTTCTCATCTGCTGAAATAAAGCTGCAGGACGGAATTTTAAGAGGATATCCCAAGTGTTTTTTTACTCAAAGTAATAACCTGGAAACCGTTGTTGTGCAGCAGGATTAAGCGCACTCCTTCAGCGGCGACCACTTTAGACATGACAGAAAATATCCTACAGACAATGTGATACAGGTATATTTATTTAAAAACTATTTATAGACAAAGTTACTATGTTCTAGCTCCATCATTTTAACATTTCACATCATTTTAGCTGAGTAGGTTTTTATGAGAAAATAAAAGTGATTCAACAAGTACCTGTAGCAGTTTGACGTGGAAGCCCGGGAACTTTACCATAAAACTCTATATAGACAGGTACAGCGAGCGTATTTATTAACAGCAGAGTTGAGTATAAGGAAAAGAATGCAGCAGAAGGACAGATGAGTTTACAAGAAAGGTTCATTCCATATGTTTTTTTTTTTCTCAAAAAGCTGTAAAGTATTATTATTATTATTTTTTTTTTTGTGTCTGCCTACAACATTGCACTGATCATTATTTTTTTTTTAGTCATTTGTTTTTGGCCGTTACTGAACACACGGGCAGCGCCGCTTCACACCGACGCTTCCATTGTTTACAGAGAGGAGGAGGAGCCAACTCCCATCACTTCCTGTCTGGGCCCCCCCCTTCCCCCCCCCCCCCCCCCCCCCCCCCGCAGGCAGCAGCAGCAGGATGGACTGAAATGTAAAGAATGTGCACCTGTACATATACAATATCTTTCTCTGTAACTATTTTCTTTTTTTGTCAGTGTTAGTTGAAGGTGCTTCTGGATTATTATTTTTTCTTTCTTTTATTTTTAAGTTTGGGGGATTTCTTCCAACCAAACGGAAAGAAGAAAATCAAGTGACTATACTCCAAGTGTATGACTGTAGCTTTTAGTGATGTCTGACACTGCTGTCTATAGGCATTTTAACCCCTAAATACCTTAAATTCCCCCCCGCCAAGAAACTCCATTGCATGTACAATGCTTGGGACAACTGGGCTCTCGCCGTCGCCCCTAACCCCATAGTCATCACCATGGTGACAGCCCGGCAAGCCACGTGTCTGTATATAGTGAATGTTAAGTATTTGCCAGTACTTTTCTGCATTGCCGTTCATTTGTCAGTCTTTTCTTTTATTATTTTCTTTCTCGCAAATCCAGTGTGTTTAGTGGACGTTTTCTTTCAGGTCGCCAGATTACCAGTCGGGGCCCTCCTGTGCAAGTGTGTAATATATTTGAATGTTCCATGCTTGTGGACTCTGTAGTCATCCTAACGGTTTTAATTTTTTATTTCTATGTCATATATCGCTGGGTTTGTTATACCACTGGATGTACAAATTGTAAAGCAAAGACACTAGAGAACTAAGGCAGACGCCAATTTTTGTTTTTTTCTAAAAGCTGAAATGTGATCATGCAATAGTTTTAAGGAAAGAGGGATGTTATATTACATTAAGGCCTCTGGAACGTTTGGGCCTCATGTTTGCATCATCAGAAGGGGGCGGTTATGTCAACATAGTCCATGTTTCACTCCCCCATCCTGCAAAACCAACCACTGATGTCATTTCTGCCCTACGAAGACAACACACAGCAGCTACTTTTGGTGTGCTTTAAAGGCCAAAGGTTGATTTCATATCAGTACCAGTAACTAACCACTTCTGTTCTAATCATGCCTTTTAAGTGACAGGAGGTCAATGCAGGCTGGTGTTTTTTGTTTTTCTAGGGCAAAGTTCTTCTCATCCAGGACATGAATTCAAAGCCATTTCAGTCCTCACTAGTTCTTCCAGCAACCTGAAACGTTTCTGTTCTGTCTCCCCCTCTCACCTCGCCATGTGGGATCATAAAATTTAAAGTAAAAAAAAAAAAATAAAGCACATAATCATCTCCAGTGCCTCTCTGCCCACCTTCAGACATCACTGTAACTCTGCTTAAGATGTAAACATATGGGCATGGTTCAGTTTTAATGGCTTTAATAATAAAATAGTCAAATGTGAAAAAAGTGGTTTTGTTAATGTTTTTATTTGAATCGAGAGCACCTACTTCAACATGAAAGCACATGAGGGAGAAAACACAAGAGAAGGGCTGGTTGATGTTTGACAGAGGAATATAGTAGAAGTATAAAAAGGTGTGATGGATCCACTTGAGCCATCACTGAGCGTGAACCAGAGCGCCGGCTCCTTGGCCGTAACCAAACCCTTTGGGCCCAAAGTTCTTAGCGTAACACGCTGCCGAGGGGAAGAGAGGAAAGAAGAAACATTAATAAGCTGCAGATTGTATTGTTCCAAAACTCCATCCTTACATTACTGACCTAAAAAACATAATTTAAAAACTTTGTAAGGTGATGTGTAAGTGCGTTGCTATCATGCTGCTTTATCATGCTAAAAGAAACCGAACAGATGAGGAAGAAAATGAGTTCATGTTGCCGAGTCAAGCTTCCACAACAAGGGGAATGAACCTCCCCAGTGTGTGAACTATGTTGTTTAGTTGTCAAACGGGTGGCCTATCCCTCATGGGATTACAAGTCATCGCTATTATCATCTCAAAAATCTGCTTCTATTCTTCCATACTGTCCAGCTTAAACACAGACATTGCTTCTTAGATAAATTACAGACCACCAATAATCTCAGCATCCTAAATGTACACAGTTTGGGTTGATGTCGTGAACAGTTTTTCTTGACAAACAAATGTTAATCTGTTAATTGTTAAAAAGAAAAGTGCACACGTTTTTTTGAACAAGATCCTTTTTTAAAAAAAAAAAAAATCCTTCTAGTCAGCCTGCTTTCCTTCATATCAAGTTGCTGAACTATCACTGAGCTACACATATCTTACATTATTAGGACTGATTGTGTCACACTATTTGGAAAAAGACGTTGCTGTTGAGATTTCACTCGAATTTTGATTTGATCTTGGAGCAACACAAACCGGTTACCGCTGAGTTCCAGCGTATTGGAGATGAGCCACAGCTGGTGGTTTCCATACTAAAATCACACTGTGTGTGTGTGTGTGTGTGTGTTTTGACATTGCTGTTTCCTAGCTCTCACACTCAGAGCTTGATTACCTCACATCAACGTGATGACGTTTAAAATAAGCTCACCACTCGTAGGTTGTGGCCGAACACTGAGGTGCAGAATTTCTGACTTTTTAAACATTTACTGAAACCACTCCCCAATTGTCTTCAACAAAATATCAACAAAGTGTTTGGAAATGACTTTCTTTTGTTTTCTTTTTTGCAAATGTGACATATCAGGTCTACTGTCTACATGTCTTGAAATTGTTTGTGATTAGAGCAACACTATCCAGCAGTCAGGATGTCTCCACACCACTGGCTTATAGCAGCAGCAGCGTCGGGCCTGTCTGGGTTCAGAGCGGAGATGCAACATTCCTCCTCCTCATCAGTACAAAGTTTCATTATGACATTCAGCAAACATCCATCTGCAGACATCTGTGTGCGTGTTTATGTCTAAATCTATGTCTTGTGTTTAACCAAACCATCCCATCTCGCTGAGCTGATGAGGAGGGAGAACTCTCTGTGGAGGTCAGACTGCAGATGTTTCTGCCCACTAAAGTATAGTGGACAGTGAGCAGCTCTGTTAGCATGACGAGGCCAGCGGGATCCGGCCAAACCAACACTCCAAATGTGAAAACACTCATCTGGGACCACGGACAAGTGAGTACAAGCGGCTGTGTGTGTGTTTTGGGTTACATAAGAGCCAGTCTGTCCAGCTCTGTTTTTGCTGATACGATCACATCAGCTGACAGTAGTGACTCAGGGTGCTCTGTATGACGCTGTAGATTCAAGGTCCTATGACATGCTTTTATATAGGCCTTAGTGGACCCCTAATACTGTATCTGAAGTCTCTTTGATATAGGCCTCAGTGGTCCCCTAATACTGTATCTGAAGTCTCTTTTATATAGGCCTTAGTGGTCCCCTAATACTGTATCTGAAGTCTCTTTTATATAGACCTTAGTGGTCCCCTAATACTGTATTTTAAGTCTCTTTTATATAGGCCTCAGTGCTCCTCTAATACTGTATCTGAAGTCTCTTTTATATAGGGCTTAGTGGTCCCCTAATACTGTATTTTAAGTCTCTTTTATATAGGCCTCAGTGCTCCTCTAATACTGTATCTGAAGTCTCTTTTATATAGGGCTTAGTGGTCCCCTAATACTGTATCTGAAGTCTCTTTGATATAGACCTTAGTGATCACCTAATACTGTATCTGAAGTCTCTTTTATATAGACCTTAGTGGTCCCCTAATACTGTATCTGAAGTCTCTTTTATATAGACCTTAGTGGTCCCCTAACACTGTATCTGAAGTCTCTTTTATATAGACCTTAGTGGTCCCCTAACACTGTATCTGAAGTCTCTTTTATATAGGCCTTAGTGGTCCTCTAACACTGTATCTCTATGTCTCTTTCCCGAAATTCAGCCTTGCTGCAGAATTACAGCCACTAGAGCCAGTCCCACAATGAGCTTTCCTTAGGATGTGCCATTTCTGTGTCTGTAGCTTTAAATGCTATTGAGGAGGAGAGAGGGGGGGCAAGGTGGAGGGTGGGGGTGTGGCCTTGACCAGCTTGCGGCCATGGTTGTAGCTCTTGGCGCGTTCATGCCACCTCGGAATGACAGGGACCGCCCCCGTGATCACGTTGTTTTTCCGACTACCAGCGTTCACATGGTTAGGATGGTCGGATTGCGTGTTCTTCTTCTGTTATATTGGCGTTTGGCATAACAACTTGTTGCATGGCTGCCACCAACTGTTGGCCGTAGCCTAGAGCATCAGGTGTGTGAAAACATGGAGGCCACAATAATTTGCTGCTGTTTTCTTATGCGGGCATACAAACAGCACATCGTCAGGCGTTTGTGTTATCTGCAGGGCAACCAACGGGAAAGGACACGGATAAGGTGTTGGGATTTTTTTTATACATAGGCCTATTTATGAATAATCTGAAACATGTTATGTCTGTGTATGTTTCTCAGCAGAGGCGTTTGTCCACAATAAATAAGTTTATTGTCATTGAAATATGTTCAGTGAACCAAAGTCGCCTCCATCAAACGTCAGTTGTCAACAATGCGTCACCAATGGGTGAACTCGGTTAGCAAAATCTAGCCCCAGTTTCCCACCTCTGATTCCCACAGGAAGGGACGTATATGATGACGTTTTCACTCTGAAAAACGTTTTTCCGATGTCCATGAACGCACGGTTAATTTCCTCATCGGTGGGCCAAATTCTCTGGGCGGGCAAAGCAGAGAAAGGGGAGGTAACCTTCCTCCTTATGATGTCATAAAGGGAAGATTCCAGGTCGGCCCATCTGAGCGTTCATTTTCTCAAAGGCAGAGCAGGATACCCAGGGCTCGGTTTATACCTATCACCATTTCTAGCCACTGGGGGACCATAGACAGGCTGGGGGAACGCATATTTATGTTAAAAAAAAACTCATGAAATGGAATTTTCATGCCATGAGACCTTTAAATCTACTCTAGCTCTGCCAATATATGTGTTGGCCAGTGCAAATGCGTAGATCACCTTCTATTATTCCTCGCTCTATTAAAACTCAACAGAAACAATCTGTCATAGTGCTCTAATGAAATCCTACACACATTTTGTTCCATGTCAGATGTTTTAGCTCACCTTTGCAGTAGATTTCTCCGTCTTTCTCAGTCTGCGTGGTCGACTCCAGGCTCTTGCCACATTTTGCACAGCGGAAGCAGTTCTTATGCCACGGCTACAAAGAGAAAGAGATCATTTTAATTGTACAATGGCAGCTGTTAAAGTCTGTCTTCATGCTTTTTATGCTAAATCTACCTCAAATTGTCAGACTAAAAAATAAAAAAGGTAATGTTAGCAGATGTTCCTTGGAGCCTATGTCAGCATTTCCTTTCGTCAAATCCCATCAAAGCAGCTCTCCCAGCCTGGGGGGCCTTTCTGAATGTCTTCATTAACCAAAAAAATACAGGTTATGCTTTAGCCAATGAGTGGAGCCTCGTACATTTCCTCCCATTAGGAAACACATTAACAGCTCTCCGCCCGATTACATCACCTGCTATAAAACAAAGTATGAATCCGCATGCGATTAGCGGCAGGAAACGCTCTACTCCCTACTCTGAGACTTATTGATTTTCTTCCTCAGAACTAAACATGCGGCCGATACATCTCTAGAGTCTTATGACTTCATTGGCTGTAAATGTGCCAGGGCCCCAGTGTCCGGACAGCCTTGCACGGTTAACGCCAGCTGTTGGGAAACTCCCATCCAAACCTTATGGAATGGCTTTAATCAGAAAAACAGGATTTGTGTTCTCTCATTAGGAGAGACCACACCAAACCTCCTGTGTGTGGTTCAGTGCTGTAAGAAACATGTGCGTTCAATCCAGTCCAAAAAGTTGCAACCCTGTGGTTTGTGACTGTAGCTTGTGTTCCTGTGGAGTTCAGGGAAACATCACTGCTCTGGGTTAGAGGGTGGATTTCTCTTGGGGGCTGTTCATGCTAAAACTGTATGTAATGATCGTTAACTGTAAACTTATAAAGCTTGTAAAGCTATAGTGTGTATTTTCTGCCGCCCCTATGAGGAATTCTAAGTAATGACAACAACACTGTCGGCGCGTCCACATGATACAAGCCTTCTGTGACCGCGTACCACCCCCACTCCTCCTCCACACAGTTGCAAATAGCCAAGGAGGGCACGGAGGATTAAAAAAACATGATGGACTCTTCAGAAGCGGTCATTATCTTCACTCGAGCTTCTGTGCGGGAAAGTCACCAGGCGATACAATCTTCTGAACATAGCCATACTGAGAAATCCAGAGAGAGTTGTGTGGAGCTGATAGTCTTAATTAGCTTTGTAGCAACTCATTTGGCTACAGCTTGAATGTAACGGACGTTCATTAATATCAAAAAGTTACGACCTAAAGCTTTAAATACACACAACACATTTGAAAAGTCATTATAAGCCTTTGAAGTTAACACCGCAGATTAATTTCTGTGAAGTATTGTCATTAGCGAGAACAAGAAACACCAGAACAGAGTTGTATATCCCTAAAGTCTGTGGTATCGGTCGTACACTCTCAGTCATTGTTGTCATGATGATAAATAAATTCCACCCCCTTAGCCAAGAGTCATCATTCTTGGCAACCTGGCTCCACTAGTGAAGGCCTAATAATGGACTTGGCTTATATCTTGGCTGATGCCTCAGTTTAAAGGCCTGAGTGCATATTGTATCCAAAGAGTGTTTCTTATTCTGCAAACACATTGTTCTTATATCTTATATATAGAGATGAACACTGATCCAAAATAGTGTCTACGTGACTTTACAGCATGGATGTATTATAAGAACTGGATACAGCATTCAAGGCAAAGCCCCGTTCATTCCTGTGAGAGTTGCTCAGTGGCGCATGAAGCCATCATGGAGGCAAAAATTACCCGGATGATCGGCACTGCTTCAGCACCGTGCAGCCCATAGAGCAGGCGCACTAGAAACTTCTGCCGGCCGAGACGGCTAATTCCGGTTTAAATGGTTTCATTGTGCGGATCTTCTAGACTTTCCAAAAGTTATCGGACCAAATCGATCAAATTCTGACAGTAAAACGAGAATTTCGTGGGGTTGTGACGCAAAATGTATCCACTGATTTATAGGCATTGCAATTCCACCATTTGGCCGCTATGTTCGATTGGCTTCAAAGCCCGGCTTTTGTGTTTAGTGTTTTAAGCCCCCAACGTCGTCTTCCAGGCAGCGCTGCCTGGAAGGCACTAGGATTAGACAACGGTTAGGGTTAGGTGCCTTGAAGTCCATGGTCGCAGCGCTGCCTTGAAGTCGACATCAGGGGCTTAAAACACCATCGAGCTTATAATCATGCTGATGTTTAACAGACAATGTTTACCACGATACACATCTTAGTTTAGCATTTTAGCATGATGAACATCAGCTAGATGACAAGTCAGTGGTTCCCTAAAGTGATTACACTTCATCCTGAGGGGAACATGAATGTCTGTACCAAATGTCAAGGCAATCCATCTAATTAATAGATGTTGAGACAATTTATAGAAAACTACAAATGTCGACCTCAGGGGATCACCAAAGCTATTCCATGAATGTTTGTACAAAAATAACATCTTCAGGCTTTGGATTATTGGAGTAGTCAGACAAAACAAGCACCAGACAGCATCAGACAATATGAAGGCACCACCTTAGGTCTGTGGTGTAAACAGAGACTAGAAGACGCTTTAGATAAAGCTCTCACCTTGCCTGCCCCCATGATCTTCTCCGCTGCATAGACAGAGTCTCCACACCGTGCACATTTGTCTGAACCTCCAAACTTCTGGGCAAATTTGGATGGGTTGGGGTTGGTGGTTGGTCTGTGAGTCTGTGTCCTGGGGGGGAAAAAACACATGAAGCTATGACAAATTGTTAAAAAACAAAAGAATCCAAAAATCACCATTATTCAGTACATCGATATTATTCAATATATCGTTATTGTGTCAGCTAGAAGCTGAAGTTGATCCTTTAAAAAGTAATTCATGTCAAAGAAAATGTTTATTTTTTTTTTACAGATCATTCTGTAAAACACATCCTGTACCAGAACCTCCTCTTTTCTTGTGAAAACATTTACTTATTTACTAATAGTGAACCAAGTATGACTCAAAACATTGACTGCATTAATAAATACCTTGGTAACTAACCTTAATTCTAACATTCATTCTTAAATGGATTAACATCTGTTTAAGACAACTTTCTAAATGATTGCAATAACATTTTAGAAGACAAAAAGAGCAGAAATAAAGCTGTCAGACTCTGCTCTGTCCTGGGCCAGTAGTGGGAAAGTGAGCAGTGCACCCTGGGCCCATGGGCCCCTGGAGCGGTGCTTATCGGAGGGTGACTGCCAGGCCCAGCGGGCCGTGAATGAAGCCCTTTGTGGCAGAGGACGGAGAGGAGGGAAAGCGGGATCCTTCTGGTTACATAATAAACTCTTTCATAACAGTCATCACCTGATGCCCGAGGCAGGAGTAAACACTCAGGGTGGGAGTGTGTGGCTCTGGGTTTCCCTGTTTGTTTTAGTGCTTTCACATCATGTGTACATAAGAGTACACAATCGAACTAGGGCTGTGCAATTAAATCGACATTTTAATCGCGATTGCGATTTTGGCTCCTAATGATCACAAAAACATAGTAATCGTGTTGTGTTCTGAATGGAAAAAATGTCATAGTTCAAGGTGTTTTCACTGTTGATTTGTGTAACCTTTGCACAGTTGTTTTTTTTTTTAAGTTCAACAATTGCAACATCTTACCTAAAAGAGTAATCGTGTTAAATAATAGTGATTTCAGTATTGACCAAAATAATCGAGCAGCCCTAAGTCTAACACTCTCCTCTCAGAAGTAGTTGTACGTTTTGCAGCATGAGTACCCAGATAGTAGACCCGTCCAATTCCGGGGCCTCGGCTGCAGACCTATTAGAAAATGTACAGTATTAACCTCTTAGATAGATCATTACTTTGAATTTCAGACTTCAGCTTTGACTTTTCTCTTCTTGGATCTACACCGTTCTCCAAACCAGCTGGGAACTGCTGCAGCCAAGCTGGATTTGAGAAAGAGGCTGACTTTATTCCAATAGTCTTTTTTTTCCTTTCTCATAAGTTTGTTTTCATCTGGTAGGTGTTTACTGTCTTGTTCAAGAACCAAAGCATGTTAGCTTCGAGTTACTGGATGATCTCTCTAATTAACAGGCCACCCAGCAGTGGCTCTCACTGACATCTACCCACTCATCTAGCAATCCCCACTGACTGGTTAACTTGGAAAGCTGCTAGACTAGTGAAGAGCAGTAAGGGCAAAAATAAAATCCTTTTTTTCCAGACATTTTCCCCCATGTCTGTATTTGGCATCAGCTTTCATGAATTCTATGTGAAGTACGTTTTTTTAAAGTTTATGTATTTCAGAACTATTTTGAGTTCAGCACAATGACTGCATGCTGTTTGCGGACAATGGCATTGTCAGTCTGCAGCCACAGCTGTTAAACATCATTACACGCAGTGCGCCACTGAACTCACTGACCTCACAGCAACCACTTGTGCAATAAAGTGTGATGAATGATCTTTATGTAGACATTTTAAGATGCCATTTGTTTTGTAGTGAATCTATAAAATTGCAATGCCGTATTTAAAAATGCCATCACTACTGGCAGCAGTGAAAGGCTTTTACTGTCAAATTGTATCTACATTTGTACATCTTAAGATGCGTTTTATAATCCCATCAGATGCAAACATTGCAGAGTTGGAGTGGTCAACACAGCTCTGACAAAGCACAGTAAAGGCCAATTTATGCTTCTGCGTTAAATCGACGCCGTGGGTACGTATGTAGGTACGAGGAGACACGGACCCTACACTGGACCCTACGCTGGACCCTACGCCGTAGCCTGATGTGCACCTTCCAAAATATTTAACTACACGTCGCAGCGACGCACATTGCTCAGCCGTGGCTTGGTAGCGTTGCATTTCCCCCCCGACTCATTTCCTGGTTCTCCTCCCTGAACAACAGGTTTCCAACTGCCGTCAGAAAGCACGGGGGAGACACTTTCTCCGATTCTCCCACTATGCCTCCTAATCGCTCCAGAGCTAACCCCGTCACTCTCTCACTCGCTTTACAACACACTCCCCATGCATACACACATACCGGCTCTGCTATACTCTTAAAGATATGCAGACACCAACGCACAAGTATAAACATCAGGCAACTTACATAGGCTACAGCGAAAGCCCTGTGTGGAGCCTCCGCAGAACCATAAATCACGCTTTAGTAACAAACAGGAAGACAGACGCACAACACAACTCTGACCTACAGAATATACAGTAAGGATGGATCGCATGACAATAATGATTATATCACTGCACACAGCGTCATGTTGCCCAATGCCGTGTAATACAATTTAAAACATACAACTACGACAACACAGCATACTTTAGCAGATTACTCTGGTTCCATGTTGGCTGAAATAATCATCTTGATCATGGTTATTATCATAATAATCAGCAGCCCGACTTACTCTTCGTGTTTGATTCCCAGCCGCTCTCCTCGGTCCATGTTGAGCGTTCCCGCCCCCTGACCGTAGCCATAGCCTTTAGGGCCGTACTTCTTCCCGTAGCATGACTTGCAGTAGATCTCCTGGTCATGGATAGCCAGTGTGGTGCTGTCTAAGCCTTTCCTGCAGACCACTGAGGACACACACACACAGAGAGAAGGACTTATGGAAGTGGGATGGTGTCACTATGCGCCTAAGAAATCTTCTTGTGATCTGAAATGTTCTCAGAGGAAAAAATTACTTGTACCTAGAAAAGGCTAGATTTACTGTACGTGGAACACATTTGAAATACTGAAAGAAGTCAAAAGAAAACATATTGTAACAAGTGAGATTTCCATGTCTTTTTTTTATTATCCTGTAAAGTAGGTTGAGGTACTACATCAATTCTGTGAAAGTATCAAAACGCTCAATCCACAGAGAAATGCACACAGCCTTAATTCAGAAACTTTGCCTTTAAAACAAGCCATCTGTACGGTTGTGATGTCACAACTATACCATATATACAGTAGGTAGAATGTGCTGCTACAGTGCCGTTACAGTCATTCCCAAGCAGATGCAGAAGACCCAGAAACACTGACCAATCAGAGCAGACTGGGCTTTTTTTGGGAAGGGGGGCTTAAAGAGACCGGCGCTAAAACGGAGCGTTTTAGACAGAGGGTGAATACAGGTATATTCAGACAGACAGTATGAGAAAAATGTGTTTTTTGAACATTAAAGCATGTAAACATGTTCTAGTAGAAACCCAAAATACAAGTATGAACCTGAAAATAAGCATAATATTGGACATGGAAGATAAAATGGAAGAGCTGAAAGAAGATGAACTTAAGGTAAGCACAACCGGGAAAACGCAAAGTATAATCTTTAAGTATTTGTCGTCTACTCTTTTCTCTCTAAGTGATACAAGTAAGTTCAACCTATAAAGTAAAAGTATTAATATACAGAGTGGGAAAAGGCATTCAGAAGTGGGGCTTCATGTTTAATGTATATCCAGATTTTCATACATAACTAGTTTTGTACTGATGTCAGTACAGGATTTATTAGATTCAAACGCTACAGTAGCTGTTGGAGAAATCAGTAGTTGGCAGGTGTGATCAAAATAAAGAATGCATTGTTTGAATAAAACAAAAGCATTGCGGTGGCTTAAGCATGCACACGGACTGTTGTAGTTCTTAGTTGTAATTCTTCACGCACTCACTTTGTGCCTGTCTGATACGGGTATAACATTTCACACAACTGGCTGGGAAAATGTCTCCACTCACGTCTCTCTGATCTCGCAACAGGCTTGTTAGAACATGTCTGTATGTCTGATCAAATTGCACTTAAACCCTCACATTTCCATAACCATCTTTGTTGTAATTGTTATGGTTTCTCTTTTTGTCACAAGTATTTCAGTTTTCCTCGGCTACAATTAAATCATGCATTCATGAGTACAAGCCAATCAAAGAGAAAGCCCCAGTAAGTGTACAAAGAGTCATATGAGGCTCTGTTTGCAACTGTGTGAGATTTCTGTCAGTGTATACTGTAGCTGCCTTTCATATACAGAAATGAAAAGTGGGGAATGTCAAACTGAGAAACTGGAGGAAAGGGCAAAGGAGAGCCAAGGACACCAAGTCCCCTCGCTCATCATCGTCCTCAGTAGGAGTGTCACTGACAAAGCTGCTGTTGTATGGAACTGCTGCTGGAAAAAATAAACTCATCTTTTGAGGCACTGATTGCTTTGCTCTTCTCCTGATAGCAGCTAATTGAAAGCATTAGTTTAATCCTGGTCTCTGTGCAAGGTCTTTGCTGGAACATCTTCATTGGCATTTGAAGTACGGTTCAGGAGCAGTACAAACCATTGAACCGTCCAACAAACTGACAATAATGCAGTGTGAAATCAACAACCGATGACCAGTGAGAGAAATGTCAGGACGAGCTCCCTTTGATGGGCAGTGGAGAGGTGAAACTAAGTTTACCAGTCTGTCTCCTTTGATGTCAGTCAGTCAGTCTGATGAATTTATTTCATTTGTAGTCTCCCATTGCCAGACCTTCCTCCACAGCGCTGCGGAGGAGGGTCTGGCTAGTCCACACAACATTCTGGGGTAGGAGAGAAACGTTCTCTGGTTTATTGGCATTTCTTTAAACCAATCACAATCGTCTTGGAGGGGAGGGGGGCGCTAAGCGCCGGACAGTGCCACGGTGCCTCTGCAAAATAGCCTCGGGAAGGAACTTGTTTTGGTGGAATGTGTACGTTCAAAAGTTGTTTTAGTCGTGCGAGAGAAAACTCAGATTGAACAGATAGTCTAGCTAGCTGTCTGGATTTACCCTGTAGAGATCTGAGGAGCAGTTAACCAGAGTCCTCAGAAATCCACCGGAGTTTAGAACGCCAACGGAAGGCGGAAGGTAACGGACATCCGGCTAGTGGAGCGTCGTGGATATAGACTATTTCATTTGTAAAGAAGTACATAACGTGGATTTTCTGCATTTTCTGTTTTGCTGACTGATTTTAAGAGTTGACACAAAAAAAAAAAAAATCAGGATACATACAAATTTTGATTTTTTTTTCCCCTAGCCCTACTGTACAGTATTATAAATATAAACAATATGTGCAGGTTGATGCAATATCCGCTTTTGACAGGTCTTATGTTAATTACATTTAAGACTTTTGGCAAGGTTAGGCAACAGCTACAAAAATGCCTGAGCTTTTCTGAGACTTTTTCTTCAAAGCAAACAAACAAATGTGTTTGTGTACATGCTAACAGGAAAACTCACACATCTGAGACCTAAGAGTTAGCTCATGTATTAACTTTCAGGGACCTTTTTTAATTCAAGAATTTGACCATTATCCTTTTCACAAGACTTTTCGCAGATTATCTCAATGTCTGCCAGGTTTCAGTTTTTGAAGCCATAGCTTGTGAATTAGATGCTTTTCAGTTCTCAAATCTTAAATTGCAAAGCCTACTATAAGAAGAGACTTTAAAACAGTTTCACTCAATGTGACAAGAACACAATAATAAAAGGGAACTCCGGGGATTTAGTATTGCACTTTCATTGTTTGGGGGACTCACAAGAGATGAGTTAAATACGAGATATCCTGACTTTTAGTCCCGAACATGGGGCAAGCGCCAAAATCGCAGCATCCTACACTTCCCATAATGCAACTTGATAGCCTATTTTGGACCATCCATGCCTCATAAATGCCCATGTCTTCAAACCCCCTGTTTGTAACACAGGCTTCATGTTAAAAATGTGTAGTGTTTTTTCAGATGTTAGACAGCTCCATAAGACATCATCCAACTGTATGAGTAGTACTCCCTATAGTAAGTGAAATGATCTTGGGGGAAAATCAATGAAAGAATATGTTGTACACTTGGTCAGCAGTGAGATAACATATATTCTATCTCTATTCATGGGTTAAAACATGCAAAACACAGCAATGGTCCTTTAAGTGTCAGAAGTATATGCGTTACAGCTGTACTTACTGCAGAGAAAACAGCATTTGTGGAAACTCTTCCCGTCACACTGCACTTCCTCAGCGTGGTACACTGTCCCACGGCATGCTCCACACTTGTTGCCTCCTCCCCAGTTTGGCATTATGTGTGGTTCTAAGAAGAGAGATGGAGATATGAGAGGCTGAAGCATCTGAGGCAGGGTTACTTTGTCTGTAACTCTTCCACACGCTCCGATTATATCCACATCTGAACTATGGAAACTATTTTTTTAGGCCAAACAAAGAAAAGATGACCATGAAATTGAGCATTAATGTTTTTCAGCAATGCCCTGCACTCATTCACTCTCAGACACGTTCACCTGGAGGATGGGCCAAGTGGAAATGTGTGTAACCATAACCATAGCACCTGATACACTCTACCGAGAACATAGCTCTGAAAAATAATGCACTTAAATTAGTATGTATTTCACATATTTACTGCTGTATGCACCACACTGACTGCTGCTGTATAAGACCGCTCTGGTCTCCATAGGGAGGAAGTCAGGGTTGATCAGCACATATCTGCGTTCATCAACCACCAGAACCGGGCCGTGTGTGTTTGTGTGTGCGCAGAGAGAGAGAGAGAGAGAGAGAGAGAGAGAGAGAGAGAGAGAGAGAGAGAGAGAGAGAGAGAGACGTTATCTTGTGTCATATGATCGTTTATCGTAATCTGGTTGTGCTTTGCATGTGTGGGATTCTGAAACGTCCTTAAATTCGGGAATTGTCGTTTGTTTATTCAAAGTCAAAGACAGTCCAAAGTAGTGCTACTTTGCACATTTTTGTGGGTCTGAGGTGTATGTCACATTTTAGCTGCCAAAGCTCTGCTGCTCTCTGTCTCTGGTCCTCAGGGTGAGAGGGGGAGTGGCCAGCGGCTAGAGCAGCAAAAGCCAATGGGTGCTTCTTTTACCTATATATTTAACAATATCTTTTGCATTTCTAATCCAAACAACGAAAAACTTGGCACCGCACTTACTCGTGCCCGTAGCAAGACACCTGTCAAGTTTGAAATGCATCGGACTAACGGTTCTAGAGATACGTGCATAACACACACACAGACAGACAGACAGACGTTCCCGCAATTTATAGATAGATGATCTTTTTTCTAATCTAAACTAGTCTGTTTTTTTTAAGATTATATTTTGGGCATTTTGGCCTTTAATTGATAGGACAGTTGTAGACAGGAACTGAGGAGAGAGAGGTGGAAGACATGCAGCAAAGGGCCGCAGGTTGAAATCTAACCCTGGGCTGCTGCGGTAAGGACTGAGCCTTAGTACATGGGGCATACACTCTACAAGGTGTGCTACCAGGGTGCCCCTTAATTAGCATGATGGTAACCTTTGTCTCGGCTAAACTCAACTGCAATGGCCCCTGAAAGGACCGTCACCTCGCGTCACCACCCTGGGCAGGGCTCGACATTAAGGCTTGTCCGCTTGTCCAGGACAAGTGGAAGAGAACTTTATTTTCCCCACTGGACAAGTTAAAACTCAAACAAAATAAAATGCTATGTTACTTCACGTTATGTGCCACTCATTACGTCTATTTTACCGATTTTATTTTACCAATTTGAAACTAATACATTTTTTTCCCGACAATCCGTCGAAGCAGCATCCAACTCAGAATGCTTTGATTGGCCAATCAGGAGTCGGTCCAAGTAATAATCGCCCGCCGTATAAACATACATTTTTAAACAGCTAATACTCAACTGTGAAGTAGCTACACCTTTTAAAGGATCCCTTGGTAAATCAGCCTATGCCGGGTAGAAAGTTAAATTGTAGAGAGAAAAAAACTCACATTTAGTGGCAAAATCCACACACAAAAAATTATAAAATTATAAATCTTTACCCGGACAAGTGACTTTTGTGCATGGACAAGTGAAACGTAAATGTACTTGTCCAAAGGACAAGTGCCTCAAAAAGTTAATATCAAGCCATGCCCTAGGGCTTTTTTTGTTGTCTGATGGGCTGTGACTGCAGGATACAAACACAAACGGCAAAGAAGAAGTGTGAGCATGGAGTAAACACTGTTGTTACCACACACCCACATGATGCACCCATTCACTCCCTGACTCACATGTGCATCGGCCTGTAATTACAGACTCAGTCCCCTTTAAAAATGTGTCAAGAGCTTCCAGAAGGGACAAATTTAACATTTGAACACTATCCTTGTGTATCACCGCAAAGCAAGCCTGCTGTGATATCATACATGGGAGACTAAAATTCAAAAGCGCTGTTATTCCTAATTGAAAAGAAAACCCAGAGCAGTAGAAAGTATTAATCTTGTGGGTGGCTAAGTCCTCCTCCCAGCTAGATTAGCGACTGTAGAACAGGTCAGAGCATGACAGATCAAACGGATCAAAAGACCACTAATATTACCCTCAAAGTTCCCTCAGGGGTTGGGTGTGATAAGGTCAGTGCTGAAGTGTACAGGCCAACAAGTCAGCTGAGGTGTGCTTTGATAGATGTGTTAAGTTATTATTATATATGTGAATACTTTTAGATTGAAGTTGCCAAAGACAGTAATTTGTGATAATATTAAGTGTCTTCAAACTTGGCAAATTTCATTCAGTATACAGTCCACCCGGGTAAATAGTCTGAAACAGTTTTGAGATCAATGCTGGACACTAAATGTTCCACTGAACCAAGACTAATGGAATTTCTGGAATACATTACTGCCCATTACATTTTTAATTGAAGTGTAGCTAATTTATTCCTTGCACTTGTTATATAACTTTTCAGAATAATTGTCAATACACACGTGTGTGTAACGTCTGACCCTTGGAACCATGTTGAACCAAATTAGCAGCTTGACAAGCTGGACAAAGTTATCAAAATGTATGGTTAATTGTTTATGAATGTGACTAAATGTCGATACGGTTCAATACTGCTGTCCTATCGCTCAGTGTCCAACATGTCAATGGGTAACGTTACAGTTGAGTTTTCGTTCTCAAACAGTTAACTAACGTTAGCTAATGTAGCCTACATTTCGCCGCGACGTCCCATATAAAATCAGGATTAAAAACCCAAAGTAGCGTAAATGAACCTATTATTACTAATGAGTTATAACATTGTAAATATAAATGTATTTAGGCAAGCATGGTTTTATGCTAACGTTATCCTTTAGTTTCTTACTTTTTGACTGATAATTTGACTTTCTGTGTTTTTAAGTAACGTTAGTTAATGAAAAACTAGTTTTTATGTGAAGTGCAGAGTTCTGTAACGTTATTAGCTAAGTAACGTTAAGCTAACTGCTGCCCTTATCAACTTTATTTAACTCGGCTATAAATGCCATAAACAGTTTATCCAAATAATTAACGTAACTGAGACAATGCAAACGTAAAAAGATTCACTCAGAACCTGCAGCTAAACGTTCACGTTAATTAAAAACATATAAGACACATTATTTGCTCTTTAACGAACACATTTTATATATAAGCTATATTTATATATAACGTTGATTAAAAGTACCAAAGTGCTTGTCAGTAAACCAATCTGAAAAGCATTTGGTTTTGGAAAAAAAAAAAAAAATTTACCTTAACGTAGATTTTTAAAAAGCAGGTAAGGTCTAGATGCTAAAATGACTCGGCTCCAGCTGAAAGTGTTCACTGTGTATCCAGACAACTCTCCTCAGCAGACTTTACCAGTACACTGACGCTGCAATGCCACATACTCCACCTATTTACTGTTTCGGTAGAAGGAGGGGTTTAAAGGGGCATGTACTCAACAATGCTGCCTTCAGGTACTGTCTGAAATTATGAATGATGAAGGGCCATGAATCCTTGCTTCAAATCATACACAAAGGGGAAATAATGATGCTTTTGTCAGAATCTCAAATCAGAAAAAAAAAGTTTAGTTTTATAAGTTAGTTTGATACTCGCATTAAAATATGGCGTTGTTTTGATGGCATTTTTGCCACCTGAGAATTACGTTTCAGCTGTTTCTACACTCTCCCCCCCCGGCTGATTTTTGTGAATGCCCCGATTAATACTGTACATGTAAACAAACGATGCTTTGCTTTAATGACAGTTTAGTTTTAGAAGCTAGCACCCAGCCTTATCCAATGTGCTCCAGGCTCTGTGGCTTTTTGATGCGTTTGTGACTTTGTCTCTCCCCCTGACCCGCCTTCAGACCCTATTCTGTGTTCCAGGACCTCCTGATTTACAAATGAAGCTCTGCATATAACACATGAAATGTACCAAACTCACACAGTGATGTAAAAAGCCATTACCCAGTCTAGAATATGTAATTTCCTTTTTTTTTACTCCCCAACCATCTGGCGACCCCAAGAAATTATCTTGCAACCCCCTTGGGGGTTCCGATCCCCACGTTGAGAACCACGGCTCTAAAGTATAGTGGGGACACAAAATGACATGCTTTTCAGATGTGACCCTCTGTACATTGTATAGGAACATAGCATGTTGTAATAAGCTGTAACTTGTTATAGTAGTAGACACAGTAGCAGTATCACGGTGGAGGGAATATCAGTAGTAGTGGTGTATAGTTGAAAGTGAATTGATCTGGTTTGTCTCAGGAACAGTGTGTTTTCATTGAAGTGTGTTTGGCCACCGCTGATACTTGGCTAAACTGTCTATAAAAAGTTAATTGTCCCATCTGCTAAGATTTAGTGTCATAAATGCCAAACACATCTATTGGCAGCTCCCTCAGCTCAGTTTTAGTGCTGATATAAAAGCTTAGATTAGATGGTGTTTGTGTATTTTAAGTGTGACTCAATCAGCCTGATCTGACCCGGAGATCACATTTGACGTGTTGAATGCGTTTCTCCCCAATGGAATTTAATTCGTAATAAGTAAGAATTTAACCTCAGCGCACCGATGCATTTGCTGCATGTGTAATTTGAATTTCAACCACCTTTCTTTCTGCTCTTAACGCTGTGGCTTCACGCAGACCATTAGTTCCAATTTTAGTGTTTTTAATGTGTACACCACCGCCCAGTTCCCAGCAACAGGAATTGTTATAGATGAAGAGAGTCATCTGACCACATTAGCATGGCTTGCTTCCATGTGCTGGGCCATTCTGAATTGGACTCTGAATTATTGGTGGCATCTGTACATTTGTAAATCGGTAAACTGAAGCCATCTGTAAATCTATCAACATTATGGTTGCCATTTAGTGGGTTTTTTTCTACTCCATTGTAGAGTAAAACTTAATAGCATAATTAATTCTAAATAAAAAATTTTTTTTGGCTCAAGTTAAAACAGGGAGGCTATTTGATCATTAAAAAAAACTATGTAGAGTCCTTTGCAGAGGCCCAGATTCCTATCTGACCTGCAGCCCTTTGCTGCGTGTCATCCCCCATCTCTCTCTCCCACCTTTCCGGTCTATCCACTGTCAGTACAAAATGAAGGAAAAGCCCCCAAAAATAATCTTTAAAAGAAAAACCAGGATTATATTCCTTAAAAAAACAAACTGAAAATACAGTCCCAAATTCACACACATGACATGGTCAGTGTCAGTTTTTTTTTTTTTTTTTTTTAATAAAAATTTGTGAAGTCATACAGAAGAGTTTGGCCCATAACTACAGAGAGCAGAGCTACAGTGAAGCAACAGCTCCATGTTTTGTAAAAGTTAGATCAGCATACACAACTATTAAAAATAGCAGTGCAATAATCATTATTTGAAATGCATTAAAGCAGCCTTAAACATTCTGCACATGAAAGTATGAATGACCCTATGAATACAATGTACAAAAATAATTAGACATACAACTGTACATTAATGAACACACATCCACTGGTCAGAGTGGAATCTTTGTGCACCCTTTGGTGTGACATAGCTGAGCTTAACTGATTTCGGTACAAAGCACCAATATTTTGGGTGGGTTGTCTGGAGGCAAGTTAGTGGGCTAACGACTCAATGGCTGTTGATACAAATCCCTGGCCAACCTGAGAAAGTCTATACTGAGGCAACAACTATTTTCTCTCAGCAAGGTGCCTTTTAAGTAAGGCACTTAACCCCTAGTCTACATCCTTTTGTGTTCCACTTCCAGGATTGCTCTGGTGCTGCAGGAAATTCCACCGGATGCATGTCTTTTCGGTTTCCTTCTTCTATCTTTGTGTTGGATTTCAAATCCGGTGGCTTTATATGGATTATGGTTAACTGATCTCTGCAGGGTAAATCCAGACAGCAAGCTAGACTATCTGTCCAAGCTGAGTTTTCTGTCGCACGCAATTTAGCACTGTCCATGACAATTGTGATTGGTTTAAAGAAATGCCATTAAACCAGAGCATGTTTTCCTCCCATCCCTGAATGCTATGTGGAGTAGCCAGACCCTCCTTCAGCGCGCTTTGGAGGAGGGTCTGGCAAAACGAGACTACTTAATCCCCAACTACACCCGCAAAAAGCGGCTTGTCGTCATACTGGGAGTCTCCCAAATGTGTCCGACTGTATGAATGATAGCTCAGTCTACTTTTTCCTGATATAATAAGGATAAAAAAAAAAAGCTTTACAGTACTCTGACATTTCTCCAAAATCCAAGTATTCAAGTACCTGAGAGCATTGTCACGTCACATTGTCTAAAGGGCACCATGGTTGCAGATACACAGTGAAAACATACACAGCACCAGTACATGAATGCATCTGCTGTGCATCAAGAAGTCCAAGAACTGTTCCTTGAACTTCTTGGCTGGCTGTAAACATTTTAAGGCTTTAGTGATTTTCTCCTTACAGTAATGTCCGAAATGAGGGAAAAGGATTGTCTGCTACTGTGCTAATGTGAATCGGTGCTAATAGATTTCCTTTTACACATTGATAATGTAACAAAACCTGAAGGGGCCAACTAACTACCATCCCTTCAAAATTAGACAGACATTCCGTCAGATACTTAGTGCTAAAAAAAAAAAGTTAATGTTCCATTACAGTCCCTGTAATCAACATATATTAGCTAAAATATAAATAGCAATTGGGCTTTAATACACAATGTGTGGGAAATTAGGTAGCGTGATCATGTCTGGGAGGGGAAATTAAGGCTCAAATACAAAATACAGCAGTGGCCGACTCCCACCACAGGAGGGCACTGTGGCATTGGAAATACGGCTTCACTCATTCACTCTGAAATCTGGTGTCCCATAATTGAACCATGAGGCACATTTGGACCGTTTGAACACAATGACCAATAACGAAAGCGTTTCATTGAAGAATGAGGTACCCACCAATTGGTAATAATTATCATTTAGCAAAATGTCAAATCCTCTAATCTTTGCATTCCAAAAAAAATGTTTAGTATTTTAGGAAATAGTTAACTTTAGGTCTTGTAACAGTGTTTTGCTAAAACCTTTATTGCTGCATTTTGGAAGGAAAATCTGTAATAATAATAATAAACTAACAAAGCACCAATGGCTTGAAACCATTTTTTTTACTTTTAGGATCAACACCTGAGTGTTCAAACAGCACGTTAACCATCTATTTCATCTCCTCGCATGTCTAACTGGTTGGCGGGTGGCTGATATCCAGTCTCCTCTGTGCCGAGCCTCTTCTTCGGCCAGCTGGCACAGCGCTGACTACACTTCCCAGTGTACCCGGGGTCTGGAAGAAAGCCTTAGAGGCAGAGGGTGTGGTTTCCTTCGGAGTGTGCGGAGTCTGTGAAGGTAAAGAGGGATGTTAGATTGAAGAACATTTACACAGAATCCTGCTCCAGTTGGTAACTAATTCATGGCCACACCCTGTAGGGTTTAGTTTTTTTGGAGGAGACACTCCGATGTTAAAAAAAAAAAAAAAGCAGTTGGACTGATCAGTCTCCCCGAGTTGGTCAAAAAAGTGCCTCGGAACACACCAAAGCGACAAGACGTAATACGTCTCCGTAACAGCAGGCGGCGCTAATCTGTATTGTCGCCCAAAAAATGAAAACCGGTAGCTGATTGGACGAACGAGTCACGTGGGTCTGGATTCTCCGTAAATTCAAAGACAGACTGTTCAGGCGTTCCAGGCTTGTTCAGAATACGATCTCATATTGTACTAAAATAGTTCACCGAAACGTGTTTCTGAAAACATTTTAAGTGAGAAATAGGCCATGCAGTTACTGAATCTGTCTTCATTTCAGATCAACAAAGGTCAGTTTAAAAGATTTTCGTCAGATTTTGAGAGACTCTAGTCACGTTCGTTCCGCTACCCGTTTCTGGGTTAGCACTCTACCAATCAGATGGGTCATTTGAGTACGACTGCCGGCAGTGCCCGCCCCGCCAATTATACATGTTAAATTGGCCAAAATGAAGGACGACGGCACGGAACACGCCGAACAGACTCGAGTCCCTGACCTCGCCAGACTGTCCAATGGCCGATTATCAGCTTGGTGTGTCTCGGGCTTTAAAAAAAAAAAAGCTCTTTTTATGGATGCCTTGAAAAAATAACCAATTATGGACCAAACCTGCAGATGACGTGAAGAAGTTGTGAATTAGGTTTGTTTTGTTGTTAAAAAAGTTGCTGTTCATCATTTGACTATCAAATCTCAAAACTTTGAGCTTCTCTGAATGCTCCAAATAGGCAAATGTGGTCTGGGCTCACAACTGTTACCAGACCACCATAACATAACTAGACAATACTAGAATAGATGCCGTGTTCGAATAGAATCGAAAAAATTGATTTTCTAAAACCCAGCCCTAGTAGTATCTAACACCTGCACTTTTTCATGAAGGTACCACTCTGCCCATATTAAAAGTGAAAGTGGGGGGAAAGACAGGCCACCCCTGATTTATGCCTCATTACAACACGGCCATTGACTCGTCACATTGTTTCTAATGCTGCATTAATTAGCCTTCCAGCAATCCGCCTCAGCAGGTTGTCTAAAAATGACTCTATTTGACAATAGCAATGCCAGCAGACTGTGTTAGGCTTTGCAGACAAGAACATTAATCCCTATTCAACAACTTGGAGATTAATCAACTTGAACCGCTAAATGACTAAGTGTCTAAATGAGTAAATGAGGAGAAACCTTCCACAAGACAGATGCCGCACTTGCTCTCATGTCAAGCTGGGTTGTGGCATTTTGCAAGTGCCTGGTACCAGAAAGGTCATGTATCATTATGAAGGCAAATAATGTCTGAGTTAATACGTTGCCACAGCAGAGGTGTGTGTGTGTGTGTGTGTGTGTGTGTGTGTGTGTGTGTGTGTGTGTGTGTGTGTGTGTGTGTGTGTGTGTGTGTGTGTGTGTGTGTGTGTGGAGAGACTACAGTATACTTGTGGGGTCTGGACAGCTTTGTGGGGCCAAAATGCTGAACCCCACGAGTTTAAAGGGCGGTTTGAGGGTTAGAATTAGGTTATGGTTAGGGTGAGGGTTAAGGTTAGGCATTAGTTGTGATGGTTAAGGTTAGGGTAAGGGGCTAGGGAATGCATTATTTCAATGATGGGTCCCCACAAAGATAGTGAAACGTGTGTGTGTGTCTACAACAGTTCTTACCAGTGGTTCTGGTGTGGTGATGCTGACTGTCTGACGTGGCGCTGAGGGAGAATGTGGAGCGCCTGCTGAGCCGTACAGCCAGCTCTGTTCTGGAGTGGATGGTGATGGAATGGGTGACGTGCTGATCTCTGATGCTGCTGCCAGGCCGTACGGCGCCCCCCCCACCATAAAGTGGGCAGGTGACATCACAGCAGGCAGGCTAAAGCTCAGGTTGTTATGGGCCTCGGAACCTTGCTGTTGTAGAGCGCTGGCCACCAGGGGGTAGTGGGAGAGGGCTGCAGAGGGAACCAGGACGTAGGGCAGCGCCAGGGCGGGAACACTGCTGGAAGGAAGTGCTAGGCCGGCTGGTGGCTGGCCGCCAGAGAGGAGGAAGTTGAGGCTATTTAGACCTGGAGAAGAAGAAACATCACAGAAAATGGTAAGAGGTTTTTATTATTATTTATTTTTAATTTTTTTAATTTAATTTAATTAATTAATTTATTTATTTATTTTTATTTATTTTTTATTTTATTTTTTTTTATAAATTGGACTGACCCGGGCATCACCAAATGGCAAACCGAGTGGCGGTTGTGTTCGTACCTGTGACCAATTTCTGATAAATCAATGGGAAAAGTATTTACCGTGCATACAGTTCACTTGAGAGAACAGCCTAAGGCTGCGTTCAGACAGGGAAAGGTGATCCGGCGGTTTTCTACAGGGTTGTGCTGCGGGCGGAGGGTCAATGAATCGGCCCATTTATGTGTGACGTCCTGCTGTGTTCTTTAATCCCCCAATGTAGCACAAGTAGACTTTATGTTTCACAGTTACTGTTTTTCGTCAGGTCGTTTAAAGATCTCGACGTTTACGGCCGCACTTGAAGGCAGCTTCACGGAGAAAGAAAAGAGACGAGCGAGACAGATTGACTGTACTGGGCCATGTTTAAAAACTTTCTTCTGGCACCAATAGAGGCAGTGATGTCTCCCGTTTACTGAACGGGACTCTTACACCTCCTCAAACACACGGACAAGTCTGATCGCCGGTTACATGACTGGTCACCGCAGCGTGACGTTAGGTTGCGTTTCTCCAAAAGTTGAGCAAACCATGCCGCAGCCTAAACGGCCGATGCAGGCTGTGTGAATGCCCACTAAGGGAGGTGACAGACAAAAACGCACTACTTCAGCCATTCTTGATTGTAGAGAGTATTGTGTAGTGGATATAATAGTGTATATACCTGCATTGTTGGGTACATAGAGGTAGTGTGATGGTTGGGCTGGCTCACTGCTGCTGTTGCTGCGTAGACACTCATTCAGCGTCCGCTCTGTGGAGAGGCCTGCTGGGCGATTTGGGGAAGTCCTAGCGTTACCCGTCTGTGAACACTCTGCTGCTTCACTGTGAGCTTCAGCTCCCATCTGGCAGGAAAACAAACACTGGGTATAAATGAACGTGGACCAGCTGATGGACGTGGTTTAAATAAAGGAACCACACGTTTCTAGCTGTGCATCGGCTGCAGTGCAAGGCACTATTCCTCAAACGAGTTTAAGTCTACAATCCATCTTGAATGAACATTTTACATCATGACATGTAACAATGCACTGATTAACACTCTCCCCTCCTACCACTAGAGTAAATCCTGCCAAGTAATTCTCATAAAGAACCATCTTACTATAAAAAAATGGGGCTTTTCCAATTACTAGGATTGTGCAGCCTGATTCATGGCTAGGGTTTTCCAATTATCAAATTTCCTATACATTACTAATATGTCTTTAATTACACCAGGAATGAGTTATCTTCATTAGCAAGTGTGTATTATTTAATATTTTCAATTTAACGGTCTGCTATCCAATCGCAAGGATCTTGCGATTGCAGGCGCAAAACTGCACTGAACCAAAAATAATTAACTGTTCCCCATCAAGCTATAACATTAATTACATTTATTTTTTTCTCTGTGCAAAATGTCATACATACTGTATCATCATGCTAAAACAACAGCACCACACCTGGTCACACTCCTCTAACCCAGACCGTCCCTTCTTCTTCAACACCGTCACCTCCTCTTCCCTCCTTCTCTTCCTCCCCTCCTCAGACTCCAGCCTGTGCGATCTCGGACCTTCAGGTATCTGGTCAGGCTTGTCTGGTGCCCTGTACAGCATGACCACCGAGGGCTGAGACAGGCTGGGCAGGTAGGCCAAGCAGTGGGGTTGCTCTGGGTGGAGAGAAGGTGCCAGCAGGGTGGAGTGGGTGGAGGACGGAGCCAGCGTGCTGCTGTGGCTTCGGCAGATGGGACGGTTACTGCAGGGAAACGAAAAAGAAGCGAGAAATGATGAGCCATTACAATTAGGGGTGGGACAAAATATTGATATTGATATATTGATACGGCAATATATCGTTGTCCTTCTTTGTGCAATGCGAGAATCAAAACCTGCACTTAACCTTTTCACAGATTTTTACACATAAATTACAGTGTTTTCACTCTGTTGTTAGAACACACATTACACACAGCCCTGAGTAACTATACATGCACAAATGGAGAGATGTCAGAGTGAGGGGGCTGTAGCTGTCGATGGACAGGCGCCCCGAGCAGTTGGGGGTTGGGTGCCTCGCTCAAGAGCACCATAGCAGTGCCCAGGAGGTGAACTGGCACCTCTCCAGCTACTGTATCAGTCCACATTCTGTACTTCGGTACGTTCGGGGACCTGAACCATAACAGCAGGCGGCGCTAATCTGTATTGTCGCCCTAAAAATGAAAACCGGCAGCTGATTGGACGAACGTGTCACGTGGGTCTGGCTGCTCTTGGATTGTACAACCAAGCATAATGGCGGCTTCGTTCGGAATACGATCTTGTATTTTACGACGATAGTTCACCGAAACGTGTTTCTGAAAACATTTTAAGCGAGAAATAGGCAGTGCAGTTGCTGAATCTGTCTTCATTTCAGATCGACAAAGGTCAGTTTAAAAGATTTTTGTCAGATTTTGAGAGCCGTTAGTCAGGCTCGTCCCGCTCGTCATTTCTGGGTTAGCGCTCCACCAATCAGATTGGTCATTGAGCCCGACTGCCCGCCCTCCGGTTCAACATGTCATATTGGCCCAAATGAAGGCCAACGGCTCCTCTGGCTGAAGACGACACGGAACACACCGAACAGACTCGAGTCACTGACCTCGCCAGACTGTTCGACGGCCGATTATTGGGTTGGTGTGTCAGGGCCTTTAAAAAGGATTGTCTAGCGATATATTATCGCAGAATTGCTGTGTCATGATATTATCGGTATCGTGAGCCGTGTATCGTATCATGCGGTCCCCCTGTGATTCCCACACCTAATTAAAGTTAAAGCTTTAATTCTCAGCTTGTAACTGATTCGGCCCTGCATGCTTCGGCCAGCAAACCCCCCCCCCCAGCAACCCCCAACTCTTATCCCGTGGGTAACCAATGCCTCTGGTGCATTTTTACCCAACTTCATGTCTAAAATATTTCATTTTCAACACACACTTCTCTGCCCTATTATTTTGCTCCCTCCAAAAACACTTAACAGCCACAGTCCTGAGGCAGCTGCGGTTTGGCCACAAGCAGGCAAAGCATAAAAAATAACATAAACCACTGTGTACTGTATCTATGGAGCCAACGCATGCATTCATAGGAGACCAAAACTATTCATATCCACAGTGGCATGTTACATGTAGCCTGAAACTACAGCCACATTAGCCAATGCAAACACTGGCAGTGAGTGTGTGAAATATTCTGTATGAGAGACCGCTTCAGTGAATGGAGCCTTGGCATCTTAGAACTAGGTTTATTATAGGTTTAAATGCCTAGTGTGGCAATAAACACTGAGTTCATCCATTCAGATGCAATTGTGTAGCTTCAATCTGAAAGCAGACTTAATTTAAAGATCGGAACAGTTCATAATATTAACTTTATCTTCAGATTCTAACAGCTACAAGACCCTTTGTCCTTGTCACAGGCAGCTGATGTGGATTCTCCACAGTAATACTGATACACTGTCCCGGCAAAGGTTAGCAAAAAAGAGCCACTGTGTGCAGTAAATTGTTTGGCAGTAAATCTGTGGTGGATGACTTCAGATAAATCTACGGCGAGAGAGAGTGTGTGTGTGTGTATGTGTATGTGTGTGTGTGTGTGTGTGTGTGTGTGTGTGTGTGTGAGAGAGAGAGAGAGTGTGTGTGAGAGAGAGTGTGAGAGAGAGAGAGAGTGTGTGAGAGAGAGAGAGAGAGTGTGAGAGAGAGAGAGAGAGAGTGTGAGAGAGAGAGAGAGAGTGTGAGAGAGAGAGAGTGTGAGTGAGAGTATGAACTCACTCAGTGCTGTTTCCAAACTGCAGGCACACTGCATGGTTGCTTGTAGTCTTTTTGGAGAAATCCACAGGCTCGTTAAGCTGACCTGCAAAGGGGGGGGGGGGGGGGGGGGGGGGGGGGGGCAATTTATCAGACAATATAAAAACATTCTACTGCAATAAATTATTGGTTGACTGACTAAACAGTGGCAGAGACAAAAAAAAAAAAGTGTCTTACCCATAAGGTCTCGTCGTGGACTGCTGGGTGCAGAGTTGACCAGCCGCTGTATGGCCACAGAATTAGGTGCAATGTTGAACGAGGCGTGCCGTGCCATCTTGGCTTTTCTAAAGTCCTCGGGCAGAGTGACAGCTGACACATTCACAGTATTTCCTCCAGCTGATAATAGTGAAGTGGATAAGGATTGGGTTAGCGTAAGGGCAATAATGAAAAATGCCGTTTGTTAGCAATAAATCTGCCATTTGTTTTTTTTCCAAAACAAAATCACTGTCACCAGATTTCTTTTGAAAGGGGTTCTTTGCATTTCAGAACTACTTTAGATTTCGCTTTAATTCTTACCAGCATTTCCAGAGCTTTTGAATTCAACAGGGCCATGCCATTTGAAGGCCGGCTTCCTGCCCCTCTCCTCCCGGACATGGACCTTCTTTATGAGGCCCAGGCTGGTCAGCACATTTGCGATGTCGTACAGTCGCCGCACCTTAGCTGAAGATACAGGGATGGCGTTTAGTTTGATAAAGAAACAGGATTTTGTATTACAATAGGACATACACTTTTGTACTTTGACTCTTACTTTTGTACTTGCTGTGACTGGATGAGTCCTGACTCTCCTCAATGAGGATCTTTGCTGCTGAGTCCAGGGTAACGGTCTGAGTTTTGGACACCAGGAACAGCATGACAAACTTCTGGCTCATAATGCGCAGGGATTTGTCTTTCCTGTTTCCACCAGCTGAAAATAACATAGAAACATCCGAGAATGTCAGACTACTGCAGTCACAGGACTCTACATATGAATTAAGAGGACCTTTTTATAATCAACAGTGAAAATTGGGTCATTGTGCAGCAGCAAGGAACAATGATGTGATCATAAACCATGCGATTAAAGATGCTTAAATGTGCAGCTGATGCTTAACGACACCATTTCAGCTGTAGGTGTTTGTTGCTCGGCAATCACAACAACACTGGCGGACATTAACCAATAAATGGACATTGTGTGCCTATTCTTTGTCAAGAGTGCTATTATTATACTGCCAAGTCAACACATACATGCCCTCTTAATAAGCGCCTGTGCTTGTATGAGGATCACTATGGAAACCAGGCTTGCATTCAATCCTATTGGGTTTGAAGGGAAAGACTTTAAGCGGTAGTATTAATTTGGTGGAAGCTGCTCCTGAGATTAAATCTACACTTATATTTTTACATGTGCTGCATTCAACTTTGAGAAACTTCAATTCTAAGAATGATCTTTTAATTAATTACAGTTGCTAGCGTCTCCTTCCCCTCCATCGTCCTTGCGCTCCGCTGCAGCCTCCCTGGCTTCGGTGGCCAGCTCCATTTGGAGGTGGTAGCCCTGCTGCCGCCCCCTCCGCTGCAGCTCCTCTAGTGTTCCCTCCAGCCGCCGCCGCCCGTACCAGGTGTAGCTGTTTTTGGCTATCCGACCCACAATCATGAGAGACTCCAGCACGTTGACGATGTCATAGATACGCCGCCGCTCCACTCCTGACAATTTCAGTGCGAGAGTAGAGGGAAAAAAATATGTTTACATTTTAATAAAAACTCACCAAAAGGTTAGTGTTGTGATTAAAAAGAATAAAAGTTATAAAAAATAAAAAAAGAGCCTTTCTCCAAATGCAGCTGTTTTGTAGGGAAAAGTCTCCATAGCAACCATCTCTAAATCCAGTAACTTTATAATGCTCATTGAACAGACATCAGATGCTTCCATTATCGTCTCCCTCCCATGAGGTGTTTAAAATGACAGTGCCCCCCCCCCTTACCAAGACTGGTCGCCACCTCATCCAGAGAGATCCAGATAGGGCTGTGTAGAGGTGGGTAATCAGGATAGAGTGCCAGGAACTTCTGGCACAGCAGACCCAGACTCTTCTGCTTCCTGCTTGGCTTTTTGTCGGCGTCTTCCTCTTCCTCCACAGCTTCAAACTGGACAGACGGATAAACACATAGAGATAAACAATAACACATATTTTTCAGTCTTGTGTTTTGCCACTTATTTAGAGAATTTGACACCGGCTAAGAGGACTTTGCTGCTACCGTTGGCATCATCATCCTCTAGAGTTATAGTGTGATCCTTTTGGGTTATGTGGCATACACATTACAGTTTTTCTTGATTGACTGGGATCCACTCTGTTTTCATCATCACTGTCTCAGCAGAGCCATTGTTTTAGATATGGTAACCAAAGAGAAACCATCTGTTCCTAACTATTAGAAACTACCTCCATCAGTATGAAATCACTGAAGCACCTGTTTGACACTCCTTCACACAAACCTTCAATTAGCAATCAGTCTGCAGGCCTTAAAAGGTGCAGCGTCTGTGTTGTTCTTTGTCAACATGGATGGAAGAGGTCAAAGACAGATGAGAGTGAGAGGAAGAGGTAAAGGGGTCCGAGGAAGAGGAGTCCGATTGCGAGGTGGCCAGCAACTGTTATTGATCACGTTATCAATCATGGCCATGTGGCCCCATCATCAAGACAGAAGAGACTGAGTATCAATAGTGGCTATTTCTTATACTCTACTGCAGTGGTTCCCAACCTTTTTTCCTTGGTGCCCCCCCCCCTACTTATGTCTAAGAAAAGCTGAGCCCCCCGAAACCGAAGTAGAGCTAACTCTCTCTAAGAGAGTTTCTTTTTTGATACAGAGGAGTTATCAGCACTTGTACGTTTCTCCGCCATGTTTCATTCATAAAATAGTGATGCCGTGGCGGCAGGAAAGACGAGGATGATAGCAGCTAGCAGCTGACCTGATGACAGCAAGGTCCCAGGTTAAGAAGTTACGGAGGGTTGGCCTACTAAGTAGCCTGCCTACAATTTTAAGCAAGAACAAAAATATATAGTTTTTATACAGACTTTTGTATACATTATATGTTCTAGTGTATTATTATAATTTGTTAAACAAGTGCAATTTTCTTTTTTTTTTTTTACCTCAACCTCAAACCAGATAAAGACTTGCGCCCCCCTGAGGGGTCCCCGGACCCCAGGTTGGGAACCAATGCTCTACAGTAATAGATGTTTATATTTTACTGTAAGAGATTTTATTTTTATTTTCTTAATTTCTTATACTCTAATAGATTTTATTTTGGTTTATATGTATTTTGTGTAATATTTACAGTATTTCAGTTTTCAGCCACAGTTTGAAAATAAGAATCAATGGAATCAATAAAATGTGCATCAAAGCATTTCTGATTCTGGATCCAATTTTTAGCAAGAAGGCAAATTTGTCAACAAATGGCACTGGCATGAAAGCGTAGAGTAATAGGCTACAATGACAAGCAATGGTGCACTGATTCGCACTGAGCGCTGTATTTTGTTGTCCACTGTGTAATGGCTGATTGGAAGAGCTCATACACTTGTTTGCAAGTTGTGTTGTTTGAAGGCAAAATTAGCTTTTGTTGCATATTTTAAATGTTTAGAGGTTAGAGCCTTTTGCAAACAAATGTGTCATTTTGACCATGAGTGCCACTGTTTCGGCCTGTGTGTTAACTGTTTTGCAAAATGTGGAGTTTGAGTTGACTGCTGCATCAAAGCAATCAAGAAAAACTGTAACACACGTCAGTTTAGAGTAGGGCTGGGCTATATGGAGAAAATCAAATATCACGATATTTTTGACCAAATACCTCTATCGATACAGCAACAGTATTGTTGACTGTTGGTGCTTTCACAAAATATTTACACAATGAGATTTTTGATAAATAATCATCAGTAATGTGGATATAATGACTAAGTGGGGAAAGGCAAATAATAGAACAGTTACAACAGTCTAAGTTCAGAAAATGACATCACTTTACTGTAATGCAGCCTTTAAAACCAAGAAAAGACAACACTTATGTCATATTGCGATATCCAAAATCTAAGATGATATCTAGTCTCATATCACGATATCGATATATTGCCCAGCTCTAGTTCAGAGTCATAAACTGCTTCTTTGGGGACACATTTTAGAAAACAATTCAATCCTGCAATCCCAATAAGGCTGGCAAAATCTTCACACGTAATATTTAAGAAATAATCATATTAAAAAAAGCAAAGCGATTTAGGCTCCCACTGCCCACAAATATACAATATGACTTTTTCTATTAGGCATAAGTTAATGACTGTATTTGCACTTTTGAAAACGCCCTATCTTGAGAGTTCAGCTGCTAAAGTTAGTTGAGTGAGAAAAAGTGTTTAACCCCTGGACTTTTTAGACTGTTTAATTCTGTGTTTCTCTGAGAGCATTTCCCTAATCAAACTAATACATAATAACTGCAGTCTAACCAATTCCTCCTCAAAGAATGGGAATTTTTAGAAGACCTCAACTGAGACCTTATTGAATGCCTCATTGACTAGAGACTGTTTTTGGTTATATAGTTTAGCTCTTAGCCTCTTTGGCAGGTGCTAAAATCTCCCATTTCACAAACCTGACATGAGTCTTCCACCTCTGTATCCTCGGCCACAGTGTCTGGACTTGCTGACTGGTCCTTCTCATTCTCTATGGGTCTAAACAGCACCTTTTTCATCTCTCTGTCCCGGATGTCTGGGCTCGCAGCACTGATCAGCATCTTCAGATTGGCCGTGGGCGTCCAGGGCTCGACCAGGGCGGTGTGTTTGATGGGAGTGATGTGGGTCAGGTCAGGGGTGGCACCCTTTCTGTTTATCAGCAAAGCAGGGATGGTGGACTCTGCAGACTTTAGTGGCGTGGATCTTCTCCTTTCTGTGCAGATGTTTTCCTATAACGTAGACAATTGTTGTTGTTATAAATGTTTTGTGAAGGTTCCAAACTGCTTATACTGCAGGAATTTCACACATTGATAATTTTTTAGCAAAACGGGACATTCTAAAGCACCATTACGACACTTGAAATCTTTCCCCTGCTGCTGTATAAACCCAAATCTTCATCCAGGGATTTTATTTAGAAGGTCAAATGTTGACAGAGTACCTGGCCAATCCACTGATTTGGAAACACTTCAAGGCCTTGTTTGCCGTTTTTTCTCCTCCAATCCAAAAAATGCTTCCCCACTGTCTCTCATGGAAACCTAGCTGTCTAAATCCAAAGCCACCCTAGCCTAGCCCATATCTCATAACCTTACCTCACTGTTTAGATGCCACCACATTACTCCAAACATCTGTCTCTGATTAGCCTGATTCTGTAGCTCTCCCTAAGTTCCATCACATCGAACCTGCTACACTGCTTACACCACACCCAAGATCAAGCAGTGGGCCACCTTACCTTTTGTTCACTTTGGCCCCCATCCTCCTCCGGCTCCACCGAGAAACTTTTCCTGGGACTTGTGAGGTCTTTCAGTGTTAGACATTCAACTTCCATCTGGGAAAACTGCTGTCCCAAAAAAAAGGTTCAGATGGATATAGAAAATAAGAAATGGTTAACACGACTAATATATTCGCGGGGTGAATGTTAAAGTTAAGGAATGTCCAACTAGTAACGTTACAGAAAACTAATTAGAGTGGTCAGCTGAATTTGGCGCAAACAACATCAGCTAATTAGCTAGCTATCCCTTAGCATGCTAACGGCTATAACATAACTATCAGCCCCGTCCGTTAACAGTGTGGTTTATTGCTAACATGACGTAAAGCCACTGCTGTAGCTAGCTAGCTGATAAAGTCGAGAGCTGAATGTATTATTACATGACATTAATAAATTACGTTAAAGCTGAGTCCAGTTGTAACATAAGATGTAGCCTTAACATTCTCAATTTAGTAAAGGGTACAGTCAATCAAAGTAGTCCATACATTTAGGTGTGGCAGAGCCTGTAAATAACTAGCTATATTACTGTGATTTCTTTATAGTCATAAAGGCCAATTTGACTTGAATTAGCTGACGTTAACTTACTTAGCTACATTACTAGGTCAGCTGACCAGCATACCATAACGTAGTGTTACAGCAAGAAGGAAACCGCTGGAGGGAAAACATCATTCTCACCTTTCTCAGCTGCTGAATGAATGAATGAAATAATCCAATGTGGCTCTGTGTCCAGTTTTACAGACTTGTCAGTGCGTAGTTTCTTCAGACTAACATATCAGCTAATTTTCCTCTTCAAAATTAGCGGGCAGTCTTCCTCAGCTTGTTACTACTGTCCTCTAACTCCTGTCCGATTAGCGGAAACTGTGCACTGTCCCGGGGAGACTCCAGCATCACCCGCTCAAGCTTGTTTTCTGGCGCTCTCATGCATCTGGCTCATTTCAGCCAATCAGCGCCCAGGTGAATACGTGCGTCATTCATCTCCAGCCAGTCAGCGTCGTTGTGCTCGGAAACGTGCATCAGCTTTGACCAATGGGCGTGGACAACAACCACGCCTCCATGGTTATGTTGGCGGGGCAACCGGCGCGCTGTGTCCAAGTCTGAGGGGATTTGAAAATAAAGAAGAGAGGTCTCACTCTGCAACTCTCTCACTCAAGAGTTAGAATGTACGCGAGAAAGATCAATTTTACAATTTTGTAAGCATTGTTGAAGTCAGAAATGGAGCTCGATACTTTTTTTTTTTTTAACTAACCCCTTTCCAGTGCAATGGGGAATTCAGAGGTGTAAAATAATCTCCAGTGCTTTTTCTTTCTGGGTGATTAGCAAGCAAGGGAGACAGGAATGTGCCAAAGAGTTTAACAACTGCAAACATTTCAATTCATGTTTACTTTTAGATGAGTGAAAACAAATGTATATTTGTGAATAACGCGAAAAGCAAACTATTATTTGAAACGGCATAGATATAATGTAATATATGACATCTGGTCTGAGTTTTGTTCTTCGTACACCGATTCTTTTGTAGCAAACGAGTGTTTCGTCGTATTTATAGACGATCTTTGACTTTCAGCTGAGAGAGGTTTGGCTTCCCCCTGCTTTTCCCACGGATACCGGGCGCCTAGTGAACCCCCGGCACCTAGAAACCCATTATTAATACCTTTTAACCTAATCACCCAGGCTTTTGTCTGACAGTCATTAGCTCTGCGGTTGAAACGGACAGATGGGAGACCGGGGAGGGAGGCGTGGGGGACGAAACGAGTGGCGCTAATATTACCTGGGCCACCGCGCGAAAAGCCGTGGTGGAGAAAACTCACTTTTTAGCAGACAGGCTCCCGCTCTGCAAATAGGCTGTTTGAGGACCAGCCCCAAGTGCTTACATAATATCCCCAATACACAAAATCTGCCGCCAAACGCTATTCAAATCTGGGCCTGTGAAGAAGGAGGGAAACCTTTAGGTTATAAGTGCAATAAATATGTGATACATTTTTAGAAAGATTCTATAGTTAACGGTCAGTCCCAAACTATTATTACACATTAGAACACAAGAATGTTAAACTGGATCCATTCTTTTTCACTGCAAGTGTTACAAAATAGTTTTAAAATGGTTTTGTGACAGTTTCAGCACGTGGGCTGGGACCCATCAAGGGGTCTCGAAAAAATGTAAGGGGTCACTGACTTTACTCTAATTTATACCTTTTTCAATACTGCGCAAGTAGCTACTACTTCATGATATAGCCTAAGTACACCTGTAAAACTGATTCCATATAGAACATTTTCCTGGATAGTGCTTCTATTCATCAAACAAATGGAAGTGTCTTTGGTCTATGTGTTAAAGCCAGGAGTGGCACGTTTTTGGGTTGTTATTTTTTAAGTTGACACTACCAGATTATGAAATTTAAGTCATCCGATTTCCTTACTGAAGTCCAAGTTGTAACTAAGAATTTAATCAAATTCGACATGCCAGGTTCCAAGACTCATGCCAAGGCTAGACTTGTGACAAGTTTATTCTCAGCCCAGGTCAGCACCCTAAAGCCTTTCCACATCTGGCAGCTTTCTACCAACCAGTGAATGTTAATTGTTGGTCCTTTGGTGCCAGAATACAGCCAACAGAACCACTAACTTGGTTACAGTAGCTTCATTTGGAAAGAAGTAGCCACTATAGCCTACTATTATTATACTGTTCTGTGTTGTGATTCAATACAGGTATTCTGTTTACAGAACGTTTGGTATAGATGTTATAATTTAAGGAAGGGGATATTGAATTGCAGATGGCAGCTCTGGCTGTCAACACTTGTGAAACACTGATTAGGGCTACGTTAATAGCTGCTGATCATCTTTGTGTGAGTACTGATTTTCTGCATTTAAGCCCACAAGGCTTATGTCATTACGCTCGCCATTCAAATTACATTCTTTGTTTGAGTTTGTATGTAATAAAAAGCTGGGGTCCCAAACTGACCACATCAAGAGGTTTACCAGCCACAATCAAAAGAGAACTTGTAACTAGGGATGTCCCGATCAGGTTTTTTTGCCTCCGAGTCATTTGATTTTGAGTGTCTACCAATACCGAGTCCCGATCCGATACTTCTATAACATAAAAAAAGAATAAAGAAGAGCGAAAAAGCAGATCCAAGATGTTCTTTATTTTTTATTTAATTCACCTTATTTTAACATTCAACAACTCTCTTAACAAACAGAGCACTTCTGTGAGCTAGCTTGAACAATCAAGTAATAACATTAATTCTTCACTTTTGGACTTTAGTGCAACAGTAAATATAAAAAAAGTCAGAAAAACAAATAGCACCTCAACTTAAAATACCCGGCAGGCATGTAAACAAATAAAAAAATAAAAGTGCCACAGTGTTTGCAAAGCCAGTAATGTGCTTTTAGGAACTGCACTCCTGACTCTTACTGTCCGCAGACATACTCGCGCTTTCCGCTTCAAGCTGCTTCCGTGTTCTACTTTGCCATTTAACCAATAGCATCTCTGCAACAAAGTGATGTCATGCCGCACGCGTTGCTGTTTCTGTGTGGAGTCAAAAGGGTCTAACTCTGTGCCACCGCATAACTATAGATGTGTTAAATAATATGAATATATATAAATATATATCCGAGTCCTGATCGGGAGGTAACGTCCGATTCCGATCGAGTCTGAAATCACGTGATCGGGCCCAATTTCCGATCACTTGATCGGATATGGACATCCCTACTTGTAACTGAATGTGTGTTACAGATTTGTTTGTTGTCCAGAATATGGACTTGACATGGATGCTCATTCTGGTTTACATTTCAAAAAGTATTGCATTTAAACTTTTGTTTTGAGCTGGTTGATGCTCTTATTGCTCTGTTACGACGGCTCTTTGCTCCTTCTAGCTCAGTCTGACAATGTGTTTGGTTTTTAGCAGATTGTCCCTTTTTTATGTTGTGTGCTGCTCTAGACACTACTGTAGTTAACCTGGTTTACAAAAAGCATGTACAAGTATTGACCCTCCAAACTATTACTACTACTACTACTATACAAATACTATTTTAATGGGCACTGATGCTCTTCTCATTTGAAACAGCTGATTTTTGAGCCAGAATTAGGACAAAGTTTAAAATCAGAACAGTGAAAATGAAGCCTAAGCAAATGTAAAATATTGCCCAGCCAAGATTTTGATTTATACCTGAAAGTTTTAGCTGTCTCTGTTTGACTTGTTTCTGTGCTAACTCAGCATTGTTGATGGTTATCTTGAGTGGGCTACTCCCAGCCTAATGCAACAAGTTCAGGCATGTTCCCTAGGGTTTATTGATGCAAGGCATTCTGGGAAATGTTAAATATCACTGATTAAAACAGCCAACAGGCAAGACTAAACCACCATGACTCTGCGCTAACACAAAAATCACTTCCGGGTATACAAATGGCAGTTAATTTCAATAGATGGGTAAATGAGAGCTGGGAAATCGGCAATTTGACCCATCTGAGGTTTCTGCGCTGCTTATTTTCTGTACTGTGTTGCTTTGCCAGCGTCTTTGATACACCAAATCTAACGTTACGAACAGCGACCTCTCACCGCCTGTCAGACTTTGGGTGGTGTCATTTTTTTCAACAGGCAAATTAGGTCTCCAACCTAATGTCAATGAAAGTTTTAAGCATCAAACATGCATTTTAGATGAATGAGATGAGAGTATATCCAGATGTTCCTCTGCCCCATTTGCTCAGCGCCTTTTTTAAAGTGTATGTACCGGACGCAATAGTTTTTTGTTTTTTTTTACCTGGAAGTTATCGTAAACAAACATTGTGATTGGGTCTATAGAATGGACACAAGTGAAGAAAAAATTCTGTAAATTCGAGTAAATTCTGCCTTTGCTGCTCTCCACCTGCCTTTCTTTCCATGCCCTTCTCACTTCCCTCTGAACTTTAATGACTCCAACACAGATGATGTAGTTTTTCTTTCCTCTGTTTGGCGGCTCTGTATTGCATACTGACCTTTTTGTCAAACTGCTCCGCTGGAGAAGTGTTCGGATTCACCATGTGCTCAGTGCAGACATTTTACACCATCTGACACTGGCATTTAGCAAATGCTTCGGACACACTCTGAACTTAGCTTCCCAGGTGTGGGCTGCCCTCTTTCACAGTTCATCTTTGCACTTTCCTGTCATATATTCTTGTTGATATGACTCATTTGACCGATTTTGTTTGCTTTATCTGATCTTTCAAAAGTCACATAAATCAGTTCAGGTTGACTCTTGATTGACTTTTACACGGTGGTCTCAGGCAGAAAGCGGAAGGCCTGCAACTCCAAGAAAAAGTACGTTGGTCACATCAAAACAAAATCAAAGGTAGGGTAGGGTATAATGCACCGGGGGGGCAATCATCATACATTAAGAGATCTAACAAAATAATCTTATAGAATCTATAAAATGCAAAGAAAATGTAGTGACTTGTAGATGGTCCCTTACTGTATTTTCCGCTGCACTGGTGTCCCTTTGAGCTACAGCAGGTAAGCATCCCCTCCATCATCATAACCCCAACTTATGGTGCCCTTGTGTATTTATCCCCCCTGACCAGATGGTGCCAAAACCTTTTAATGAGGTGCTTCATAAAAGTAGAGCAAGTGTGTGCATGTCTGCTGAGGACCAGGATGTAGCAGCAGCACGTCTGTCACCAGTGTGTAATAATTGGGGTGTTTTGTATTTTGTGTTTTTGTATTGTAATAGTAAAGGAGAACTTAAAGCTGCTATTGCAATTTGCATGATGCCTTCCAATATCTGCAAGATGGGTAAATATTGAACTTTAATAAAGTAAAGTTTTACTTGAATACAAGAGCAATGTTATTCTAAGTATAAAGGAGGGAAAAACTTCCCAATGCTAAATTTGTCCCACCAATTCTTTTAAAACATACTTTACATGGATGTGAATACATCCTTACATTTTAATTTGATCAGATTGATGCAGAAAAACATCCTAAACAAGTTGTTTTTTTCAGTAGCAATATCAGATTTGTTTGAGTAATACGGCAGCAGAGGACTGTTCCACTGTGACTCGTGATAAACAAAGCAGAACTGGCCCATCAAATGTCAATTTATGTCGGCCATATTGGCTAAAAGCCCAGCAGCCTTTCAAATACAATCATTCTAACAAAAGGAGGATGCATTAGTGCAACTCTAAAAGTGCCTTTCCAGGCATTTAGGTTACGTTCTTATCCAGATGTGACAGGAACAGGAATAGGAAATAAAAACTGAGAAAAGAGACACAATCAAGCATATCAGTTTATTAACATTACATATCCTACAAATATCGATATCCAAATCCAAAATGTGTTTTGCATAATGTTTGAATTAAACAATAGTTTTGATGTATTGCAGTCTGGATAGCATCATATAGTGTATATATACAGCAAAATACAAAGTGAGAACACAGAAAGGGCACTTTAAGTTGGATGAAATCTTGATGGTGACCACTGTCTTTACTTTAGGCCTACTTTATTTAAACCGAGAAGGCTAACAAAAGCATGGGTAGCCCTCAATTGGTTCAGACTGATAGTGCGTTCCATTTGTACTCTGAAGTTGGATTTTCTGAGGCCAAAGTGGGAAACACTCCCCCTGACCTCGGATTTCCGAGCTTGGAACTCAGACAACCTCGCAGTACCCAAAAGTAGTTCAAAATCCAAAATGGCTGCCCCCATGCATCAACAGCTGTTAGAGCTGTAGTAACATACAGTGTATTAGCACTTCTGTGTTGTACACACGGCCCTGTCAAACTTCTATCTGTGGACATGTTGCTACGCTGTTTGTATGCACAAAAAAACAGCGTAATGCGTTGTTATCAACTGGTATTATTAACAATGGCTAACCTGGCTAGAACTAACCCCACAAGGTAAAATCTGAGTTGTAATTGCAACGCATTCAACTCTGGTGTGACGTCATTCCCTGCTCCGGCTTCCAAGTTACGATGTAAATGGAACGCACTAATACATGTGAAAATAAGAAACAAATCACAATCTGAATTTAAGGAGCGGGATTGGACCCCATGAGACAAACAGCATTTAATAATAAATGCCATAAATAATAAATGGAAGTGCCAAACTAAGGACAATTAACAAAGTCTAGCATGAAATGACAAAGTCATGATGTGTTGATTGAAATATAACATGCACTGAGACTGATTATTTCAGCTGGTGTGCTCTCAGCCGGGCAGGCTGTGACTTGCTCTTATGTCGTCAGGGAGTCAGCTGAAGCTGTTTGCCAACAGCAAATTGTGACTCTTCACTGGTCTCTAATAGCATTTGAATGATGTCACAACACAATACTCAACTCTGATTGGCCGGTGAAGGTTTTGTGAGTCCTAAGATACCAATCTGAAAATGGTGCCAGCGACACTCAAGCCTTAACAAGGACAGACGTATTTACAGTATTATGTTTTTTGAAGAGAAAATGAACCGGTTTCCTGTCAGGTAGTTCCATGACCTGCTCAGCATAGCTTACAGTCCTTCCAGAAAAATGCAGAGTTTTTTTTGTGATCGTTGCGGGCAAAGATCCTTGATTATGAGGCACGTTTTCTTAAAAAAATGCAATGGAATATGCGGGATATTTATGCAATTTTATGCGATGAAATTGTGTGAACTTGCAAAAACTGCGGTTTCATCATGGCTTCATCACGGGGTTTGCAGCTTTTCGATGTTCACGTCGCGTAATTACGTCACTTCATAACGTCACTTCATAACGTCACTTCATAACGTCACTTCATAACGTCACTTCATAACGTCACATAACGCTGCTCTTGTGTGAAGTAAACGCAAAATTGCGGGGATTATAAAATCATGCAAGCACCGCATATTTTGCGCGGAAATCGGCAATTTATGTGGCGAAAGTGCGGCGTATTTGAAAAAATGTGGCCCCCGCATAAATATGCAGACTTTGGCTGATTATGCATTGAATTATGCGATCGCATAATCACGTTTTTCTGGAGGGACTGAGCTTAGCACAAACACTGGAAGTATTCCTTTACTTGATCGACAGATACATAATCGCTAACAATTTAGATAATGGATTTATCATTGCATTTCTTTGAACCAATCACAATTGTCTAGGGTGACGTTAAGTTCCACACACAGCGATGGTGGTTCTGTGAAATGGTCTCTGGAAGGAACTTGTTTTGGTGGAACATTTGCACCCTGCAAATAAAATGCCTCATACACTATTAAATGAAGTTGACCACGTGCCTAATGTCAGGCAATTATCATGGAAATGTACTTCCATTGACCCAGTTATATCATACAGTATTGTACGACTTGTCGTAAAAAATAAGCGAATCATTAGGAAAATAATCCGCAATGTAATCAATGATGAAAACAATTGTTAGTTACAGTCCTACAGTAATTCAAAGCACAAAAACTTGAATTGCACTTTAAGAAATAAACAGCAATCGCGCTGTTTTTTTTGCAGCTTAGCTACAGCGTAACCATGGATGCTAAACACATTTTTGTCAAGAGCTTGTAAGTCTATTTTGAAACAAATAATATTTTTAAGACCTGTAGTTATCTACTTTTAATAGTTGAGTTTTCCAGTGTGGTATTGATATTAAATGATTTGAAAATATTTTCCAACCCTGTAAAAGGCTCCTTATATATCCATTCCTTTATTTACATTTGCTTTATGCATTCATCTAGAGCAGCTTACTATGAGTGCAACATTAGGGTTAATTTCTCAGAAACTTATATGACTAACTTATTATTATTATTATAAATGTATATGAATTGTTTTGAGGCGATAGGTCACAGTTGACTTTTATTATCCCTGTCAGGGAAACGAGACATGAACATTATAACACAACACCGCCACACAAAGGTGGACAGCAGTAACTGCATTTGGTCTAAAAGTCAAAGGTCATAATAATGTAAGTTTATGAATGTAGCTCCAGTGGATCTTTTTTTAGTTAGTTGTTGCCCGACCTAGGTCAGGGTCAGGTATGGTGCTGCACCCTGAGGGTTACTAAGGATTCAGTGTGTTGCTCAAGAACACTTCAGGCTAGGGCTAGGACCATATGCTTTTGTCTTGATTTGATTCTTTCACGATACATGGATGGCGATTTGATTTGTATTGCGTTTTTCATTTATTGCAATTCTAGAAGTATTGCGATTCGATAGTATTGAGTATTGCGATTTTGTTTTCCTTTAACAAAATCAAAAGTTGAATAATACCTTTCAAGAGACAATATATCATGAGACATTCCTAAAAACTAATTGTTTTCTAAGAAGAATGCACATCACATGTCAGTCAGTCTGACATTTATTTCATTTGTGAAGAAATACATAACATGGATTTTCTGCATTTTCTGCTTTCGCTCTGTTTTGCTGGAAACATATGATGTAGTCATCGGCGGCGGTACCGTATAAACAGAAAACATTTAGGTGAATCATTTGTAAAGAAATAAAAATAAAAAATTGATTCTGGGGAAAATAATAGATTTAAAAAATCGTCAAAGTAGTGTTTTTCCCACCCCTACTTCAATCAGTTGAAGGTTGCTGTCACAGGAGACTAAACCGTTTTATGCTTCTTGCGGTCAACACAGTCGGTGCGGTGTGGACGGCGATATCACGCAACTGGGTCTGAGCGCCGAGCTGTGCACCTCCAAGATTTCCTAACAACGCGGGCACTGCGTTGCAATAATTGGCCACAGAAGAAAGTCCGTTCTTGGAGCCACCCTAACCGCTGCTCTGATTGCTTTGACCACAATCAGTATGAACGACCATGCGGTTACCGGTGTCTGCATCGCCCCGTCTGCATCGCCTTAGTCTCGCTTTGCCAGACCTTCCTTCACAGAGGAGGGTCTGGCTAGTCCCCACAGCATTCCGGGATGGGAGAAAAACTTGCTCTGGTTTATTGGCATTTCTTTAAACCAATCACAATTGTCATTGCAACAGTGCTTCTGCAAAATAGCCTCGGGAAGGAACTTGTTTTGGTGGAACGTGTACGTTCAAAGGTTGTTTTAGTCGTGCAACAGAAAACTCTGATTGGACAGATAGTCTAGCTAGCTGTCTGGATTTACCCTGCAGTCTGAGTAGTTAACCATAGTCCTCATCAATGCACAGGAGTTTAGAACGCTAACACAAAGAAAGCAGAAGGTAACGAACATCCGGCGGAATGAGGGACATCTGGCGAGATGAGGGACATCCGGCGGAATCAAAGTGAGTGAATCTTTGATTACCCTTCTCCTAAGTCTCCTCTTGATTAATAGCACAATTAACAGCACGCCTCTTCTGTCCCCTCCAACCCTTTGCTGTTTCTTCCTCTCCAAAGTATTCTCTCATAAAGCAGACAGGAGATCAATAGCACTTAGAAGTCTGATGGTGTTTTGATGTGTTCTTATTTAGATTACTCAAAGATGGATACGTGGTGAAGATCACCTTGAAATGTTATTTCACCGTTGTCATATGAATGAGGACAGCAGCTCTTTCCTCCCGTTTCTTCTCTTCCCTTCCCTTCTGCTGTCTCGGGGTAACTCATTCAGTCATCGGGTCTCTGAAGTATTGACTAATGGGACGTTCGTCTATTTCCATTTCACACAGGCTTTGATGGAAGAAAAACAAAACTAGGTAGTTAACATTAGCAGTGGCACCTGCAATGTATTAACAAAGCACAGAGTGCATCTGCAGAAACATCTATGGGATTGTATCATAAATCTGAGTGAAATATTAAAGTGCTCATATTATGCTCATTTTCAGGTTCAGAATTGTATTTAGAGGTTGTACCAGAATAGGATTATGTGGTTTAATTTTCAGTAAACACCATATTTTTGTCGTACTGCACATTGCTGCAGCTCCTCTTTTCACCCTGTGTGTTGAGCTCTCTGTTTTAGCTACAGAGTGAGACATCTCACTTCTGTTCCATCTTTGTTGGGAGTCGCACATGCGCAGTAAGTACTGCTAGCTTGTCAGTTGCAGAGCATGAGGGAGTGCCATGCTAGCAGCTAGGCGAGCATTATAACGTGTTACAAAGTGACCACGTTTGTCTCTGAAGTAAAGGCTGGACTACAATAGAGCTGTTTGGAGCAGTTTGTGAACAGTGTTTTCTGTTGGAGATGGTAAGATATATATATATATATATATATATATATATATATATATATATATATATATATATATATATATATATATATATATATATATATATATCAATAAAGGAAAGGGAAAAAGCCAAAAAGCATAATATGAGCACTTTAAAGTAAATCTATTCATGACAAAGTTTGAACTGAAATGCAATACAATGAATTGAAACCTCCCAAGGGCAATGTCAATACAATATAGGTTTCTATTACCAACCATGGGGTTTGCTGTAATGGGATCTGTCAGAGAATTTTGCTAGGTGAAATGGAAAGTGTTTGTACACATTCAATACTAAAGTCAATTAAGTATGTATCATTTCATTATGGCCATGTTACTCATGTAGTTAAACTTGACAGAAGAAACAGGACTAGACCTTTAGCTTCTGAAATAATCCTAATGAAGTTAAGCAGCTGTTTCTCGAGCGTCTTACCAAACACACTTACAAATGAAGCTGTCTGTCCGTCAGCAGCTCTATGTTCACATTTTAGAGAATGTTAATTATATTTCCCTCGTTAATTGTGTAGAATTTCACCCACCCGCTATTAATCAGAATGTAAATTTCCATGATCTGGCCAGATCCGTAACATTAGATTAACCACGGGGCCGCAGATATTACTCTTATTATTATTTTATTTAGCAGTTTAATTTGTAATCCAATATGCCACACACACACACACACACACACACACACACACACACACACACACACACACACACACACACACACAGAGTGTAGTCTGTCAAAGCAGGGGCGTCTCTGTGTGTTGTCACCTAAAATCCGGTTTCATAGGTATCTTCACATTACGTGCTGCATTCCTTTAAGCTGACAGTCATATAGATGGCTTTGGAAATCTAAAAACATTATACCAACATTATTTTGTTCAATGTCCTATAATCATATTTTCAAAATATATATACTAAGATTTGCTCTTTAAAAAGCTGTCAAAAATGAGTTTTGAGGGTCTTTTATTCAGGGATATCTTACATTCAGGCCAATGTGGTGGATAATAAAGCTATTACTTCCAACCACACTGTGACTGTAACTTGAGTTTTCTTCAAATCACCTCAGCTTAGCTATATATTTAGATGTATGTGACTGTCCATCCTAATTTATTTAGGCACAGTCCTGGCCCATAGCCTGTGGTTGCATAAACACGTTAGCATTCATATTCAGGGGTGTTGCATTCCAAAATCTTGGGAATTACATAAACATACACACAATACAAACAGTAGGCTAGAGGGCACACATGTTACAGTTATCACCAGCTTGGCAGTAGATGCATTTTAAAATCCATTTTTCTTTGTATACGATTATATATTACACAATATGAATCATTACAGATGAAAAGAATGGATGGAAAATAAACCTGTTTATATCTGAGAGGTGTTCGTTATCAAATGCCCCCCTCAGTTTGAGAGGGAATGAAACTGCTTCATATTCTCTTCTACAGCATGATGTGATTTGATATTACCTGGCAAGCGGCATGCAAACAATATCGCAAGAAAACAATCTGGTGCAAATTGGCATGGAGTCGTCCAGCCAGCTGCTTGTTAGGGTTCACATGTGTGATGTATGGGTAATGGAGAGAGTTGGAAGCCTGAGCTCAGTGAATTCAGCCTAATATTGCAGTGAAATGGATCATCAGCCCCGGGTCCCATTCCTCAACCCATTTACTCAACAGGGTCTACACATTGAATCCCAAATACCAGCAGCTGCTGCAGTGTGGTCTGGTTTTGCTTGGGTGATTTTATATTATATATATGTTTCCTATTAATTTGTAATGCAGATTAGTTTTGTCAAACCTAAAGTTCTGCATGCTTGCGTCTTTGAGAGGAATACATCTTTGACTGTTATGTTCTGCAGATTTAGTTTGAAATATGTGTATCATTGAAATGAACTAATAATGTAATTATGTTTATGGGTGCCACAGGGACATTTTGATGTAGGGTGGAGAAAATGCATCAAGGAAATAGCTTCACTTCACTGCTCCGAATTTTAATGGAGAACTAGCAGCTGCGTGTGTGTTGGTGGGGAGGTGGTGGTTGTATAGAAAGAAAGAAAGAAAGAACTTAAAAAATGAAATCAGTTGATGGAGAGGTGGGCAACTAAGAAAGGAAAAAGGGAGAGAGGAAATGCAGGACACCGTACTTTATAAACCTACGGATTATCTTTGAGTGCATTCACACAGACTTAAGTGCATCAGACCTTGTGAAAAAAGTCACAACCCGTTCTCACTCTCGACTTATCAAATATGGCAGCTTGGTCAGTGGCCGTGAGTGTCTGATTCCGATGCACAAGGCACCCTTTGGCGTCTGTATGCACAGAGCTTTCAACTAACTCCAATGTAAACCAATCCACTGCAGTATTAGACACTCAAAGCAACTGCTTGACTGTAGTGCTGTAAGATGACGTAGTATAAAGAGTAACATTCTTTGTAGGTAGGAGGTCGGGGTGGATGGATGACCTGTGTACATCTAAAAGGCAACGTTGACTTATTTTAACTTAACATACGTAAGTAAGTAAGGAAGGAAGGCATGGAATAAGGAAACTTACGTACAATGATTGATTTACTTACCTAAGTTATGCAACACACACACACTTATTGTAACCCAAACCATGAGCTTTTCCTAAACCTTAACGAGTTGTTTTGTTTGAATTCTATGTTGAAGTCTATGACTACACGTTAAAAAATTACGCCAAAGGCCAACACAGAGCATTAAAATGTGACGCCAAGGGGTGCTGACCAAGCGTCCGACCCGGCCCCCGACAAGCTTTTCTCTCAAGCTTGCTTTCTTTACATAGCTACTTCTGCCACACACAAGCTCTTGTGGTTGTGTGTGTGTGTGTGTGTGTGTGTGTGTGTGTGTGTGTGTGTGTGTGTGTGTGTGTGTGTGTGTGTGTGTGTGTGTAGACTCTGTAACAGGCACTAGCAGAACAATGACATTACACTACTGCAAAAGGTCAGTGTAGGTGGACACACACACTCTCTCTCTCACACACACACACATACACACACACACACACACACACACACACACACACACACACACACACACACACACACACACACACTCCCTTTCCGTCCTGCAGTGTCCTAACATTTCAAAGACTCCATTTACATTAGGACTGTGTTTCCAGGCGATCTGTCTGTATTCCACAAGAGCTCCAAAGCCAAACTCAGAGTTACTCTGTGATTTATCTCAGAGAGCAGAGGAGATAAGCTAAAGGCTTGAAGAAGCAGTTTGGGAACAGTCTATTAACTGATAATAGTTACTATCAGGTGAAGTAGATTTGGGAGCCTAACAGGGATTGTTCCAGTTTGTCTCCTGCATTTAAATGTTGAGAGAAAATTCAAGGTTCTTTTGTATATTTAAGTGGAGGCAGATGTGAACTGTGCTGCTGTAAAGGTAAACTCCTCAGTTTCTCACAACTCTGTTCCTAACAATGATCAATCAACTTGACAATCAAAAGTGTGATCAGTGTAAAGTCCGCAGAGGGATGGGTCAAACAAACACAGGACCCAGGAGACCCAGGAGACCGCTGTGTGAAAGCAAAAGTCAACGCAGACTTATTTTAACTTAATTTTGTTTCGTACTTAGTTTAACCCAAACCACAATATATCCCTAAACCTTACAAAGTAGTTTTGTTGCCTAAACAGGTTCTGCACTACAGGGGCTTGCGCAGGCACACTGATCGCCAGGGATGGGAATAATGGCGTTATAAATAATGGCGTTACTAACGGCGTTACTTTTTTTCTGTAACGAGTAATCTAATTGATTACTCTTCCCAACTTAATAACGCCGTTACCATGACTGCCAAAAAATGCGGCGCGTTACTATATTTGAAGCTGTTTTTTTCGTCAGACCAACTAGAGCTCTGAGTCTGAGTCGAGAGGCAAAGACTTTTTTTTTTACTGTTGTTCCTCGGTTAGTGGGCAGTGCACGACGCAAGCGCATACATGCTGACGATTGGCTGAGGTTGAGTAAAATGTCATGGTTAGCCAATCAGAGGTAGAGTTGGGCGGTGTTCAAAAACACGCATAGTAGGACACACAAGAACAACACAAGCGAGTCAGTCAACGAAAGAGAGACACGTATGGCGTTATGAAATCAAGGAGAGGGTTAACTTTTCCTGATACAGATTTCCCACTGTGGTCAGAAAGAACAGGGGAGACACTTTGTTTCTCTCACTATGACTATAGAGTTGCTACTCGCTCCAAAGCTAATCGCCGTCACTCTCTCACTTCTCCCTCGCTCTCTCTCACATACACACACACACACACACACACACACACACACACACACACACACACACACACACACACACACACACACACACACACACACACACACACGCCGGCTCGATGCACACACCAGCGCACAAGTATAAACATCAGGCCACTTGCGTTATTTACACTACAAAGAGTGTATATATTTGTTATTTATTTTTGGTATAGTGCTTAACAAGCATCATTTAATTTTGCCCAGTTGTGGCCTGTTGAGGTGCTGTGTTATTTGTATCGATCCGCTATATAAACATAATATCTACATCCATGGCATTTGATTGGAGGTTTGTCTCACTTTGGCATCACCATAGCAACATTAAAATAGTTTAGATTTGTGTACATTGTTTCTGTTAATAATGTATTGTATTAAGTGTCCATTTCATTATAATATTCAGATTTATCATAAATAATTGAAAATGCACATGCATTTTAAGTTCCATTAAAGAGGGGTAGGTGGAGGTGGGGTCACATTTGAGCATTTAAAAATTTACTTGAAAGTTAACGCAATAGTTACTTTCTGAAGTAACTAGTTACTTTCATAATTTGTAACTGAATAACTAATTTAGTTACTTTTTGGAAGAAGTAACTAGTAACTTGCCCAACACTGCTGATCGCTCGGTTTACTGGACATTCGTAGGATAATGCACAAAAAAAGTGTGCATAACTTGTATGTAAGATATCATACGAACTGTTGTATGAGGATATGTTTTAAATTGATATGTGTTCATCGGTATAATAATGTTATAACATTTCATAAGGATGAGAGGTTTGTGCTCGCTCTGCCACAAGTCCTTGAGTATATTTCCTTTTGTACGGTGACACAGTTGGCGGGTGTAGTTTGGTAGAAAGTAAATAATTCCTACAAGAAAAGGGAGAAGAAAAAGAGACATTGCTGTTGAATTTTTCCAGTGTAATTTTGGCACTTTGATCACCACATGCTGAGTGCCATCTAGCTCCATGATATCGGAGAGAAGGCAGACATCTATATGGCCGATAACTCCAACACTGGGCAACTCGTACCAAAACTCTATCTAGCTTGATAAATAGTACAACAGGTAAGAGGAAAAAAAAAATGGATTTATGATTTTGGGGTGAACTGTCCTTTTCTTAGAGGTAAAGAGGTAGCAAGTTGGTAGAGAAGCCGTAACAATCAGGACCATATAGTGTAGTGGCATACTTAGCACAGTTAGACCTCTGCTCCTGTGATAGATGGCCTATGACATCAGAGGGCGGGGAGAGTCATCAGTCTCACAGCTCATGAATGAACAGCCTCTAGTGTGTGTATACAGTCACATGCTGTCTCCAAGGCTCTGTGGAGCCACAAGTCACGTAGGCACCTCCATCAGCTTATGTCCCCCAGGACAGTGGCATCCTCTGGGGCTTGTCGGTGCTGGAGGTGCCTGCAACCTTCGACCATCAGTCTTGGGCTGGGCTGTCAAAAACGTATATGATTTAAAGGGGTGATAGAATGATTATATAGGGTATTTCACACTGTTCCTTAAGGTCTCCTAATAGGGTATGTAACATTGTTTGGGCTGAAAATGGGGAGCACAGCACAGCAACACAATCCCTTCTTTTCTCAGCGCCACCTTGTACAGACATGCCCGGACGCAGCTGCCCATAGATATTTGCCCAGCCGTGGGCAGCACAGCTGCCACAGCACCGCCGGAGCAGGGGACATTTAGCGGAGAGTGAAGCCCAAAGGCACACAGGCAGAGTTGTAACTACTATGTTCTTATCATGTCTTGTCCTGGTGGCTCCACAGCTCCTTTCCCCCCCGAGGATCCATGTTGGGAACAAAACAAAAAAACTTAACGTACCGCGAACCGCCGCCGGCAGGAAGCTCCACAATAGCAGCAGCACACCGCCCGTTGCAAGTCCTGCGCACCACTGCGTTAGATCCACAAGTCCCACTACATTGTCCGATATCTACTCATTCTAAACACTTTTCTCTTGGCCAGTATTCCGTTGTACAGCCTGGAACGCTGCATTTACGACCGTGGTTCATTTCGCAGTTTAGCTCGCAGCTAAACTCGTGTGAGATCTACGTGACCTACATTCAGAACACCAGCTGGTCTCAGACCAGTGGTCTGTAGCTATGTAAATTTTGGGGCGTGACAAAGGTACAGACCAGAGCCAATTAAGGTACAGTCACCGAGTTGACGTCAACTATTAGCTTCGTTGGAATTTGCCTGTTTTCAGAGGCAGTTTCAAATTGTGAGATTTGCAGAGGAAAGAGGTGTCAATGGGATTTTGAAGTTCTATGTATGCCTGTTTTACCCACTGAACTGTCGTTATTCAACTATGACAAGGTAAACTCGGTTTTGCATTCTATCACCCCTTTAACTACCTTCGTGGAGAGAAGAAAAAAGCAGCGGTTCGGCTGATATGGATGTTTGGGAAGCTTATACCTCTGCACGGAAGCTCCACAGCACACTTTCTAATAACTTATGAGCTCAATAAAATGCAGGCCACATCTTAGTTTACACGTAATGCCTCATACCTGCTCAGCAGTCTGTAAAAAGTGAGGTTGTATACCACTAAAAAATATAAGCAGAGGACCCATCAACCTTTCTCTTTTCTCTTCTTAAAGGTCCTATGACATGCTGCTTTTTGGATGCTTTTATATAGACCTTAGTGGTCCCCTAATACTGTATCTGAAGTCTCTTTTATAGACCTTAGTGGTCCCCTAATACTGTATCTGAAGTCTCTTTTATATAGGCCTTAGTGGTCCCCTAATACTGTATCTGAAGTCTCTTTTATAGACCTTAGTGGTCCCCTAATACTGTATCTGAAGTCTCTTTTATATAGGCCTTAGTGGTCCCCTAATACTGTATCTGAAGTCTCTTTTATATAGGCCTTAATGGTCCTCCAATACCGTATCTGAAGTATCTTTTATATAGACCTTAGTGGTCCCCTAATACTGTATCTGAAGTCTCTTTTATATAGGCCTTAGTGGTCCCCTAATACTGTATCTGAAGTCTCTTTTATATAGACCTTAGTGGTCACCTAATACTGTATCTGAAGTCTCTTTCCCAAAATGCAGCCTTAGTGCAGAATTACAGCCACTAGAGGCAGTCCCACAATGAGCTTTCCTTAGGATGTGCCATTTCTGTGTCTGTAGTTTTAAATGCTATTGAGGCGGAGGAGGGGGGCAAGGTGTAGGGTGGGGGTGTGGCCTTGACCAACTGCTATGCTTTGCTTGTTTTCAAGCCATGATGTCGCTCTCTTTCTCATGGGTGGGCCGAATAAGGAGGACGTCATAAGGAGGAGATTCCAGATCGGCCCATCTGAGCTTTCATTTTCTCAAAGGCAGAGCAGGATACCCAGAGCTTGGTTTACATCTATCACCATTTCTAGTCACTTGGGGACCATAGGCAGGCTGGGGGAACTCATATTAATGTTAAAAAACCTCAAAGTGAAATTTTCATGCCATGGGACCTTTAAACTATAGCTATGGCTTATTGTGACTCAGGCTGCATATGTTCATGGGTTGGGACCATAGACTGTAACAAAAGACGTGCCTCCACTTCCTCCCACTATATGGAAGTGAGGCCAAAATATCCCGGTTACGGGCGCTGCCATCTTGTAATTTTGGAGCCAGAGTCTGCGCAGTAGTGATTGGGCGGTGGAGCACCAATATCAATGTCACGCCCAATACTCGCTCGACCAATCGCGAGTCAGTCACAGCTGTCAATCATGACTTTTTGCCTTGTTTTTATAGCATCAAATAACTAATTAAAACCAAACTTATCAACTTATTAAAAAATTGTTTTCTGCCATCAGATTAATGGGCTGTATCAACTCTCACATCCCTGCCAAATTCCAATGCATGGTTAGATAAAACATTGGCATTTAAATGTTAGACCTACTGAAAACCTGTGTGCTGGGAAACTGTACAGTGCTCTAAAATGTTCATTTTAATGAGAAAATGTTTAGGATCTGTATATGGATATAAGAAGCTGATGATAGTGGCCATGATTTTTGGAGAAAACCTGAAAACCTGAAAACCTGAATCTTGCCCACAAATACCAGGCAGGATTGTACCGAGTTTTTACAAGGAAGAATTGTGCAAAATTATGAGTCAGACTCATGACTGAGTTTTTGCCATTTCAGTGTATTATGTAGCAGTAACACCATATGTGAAATGCCATTACACTTTGCAGGATTTCTTTTGGCAGTAAATATCAAATAGATCAAACTGACAAGAATTTGGCAACATGTTATAGAAAGGCAAAATGGAATATGAAAAACTCTTTTTTTTTGGACAATGCCAAATATCTTGAATCTTTTTAGTTGAAAAAGGATGTAGCCTATACTTAAAGCTAGTATTGACACAGTACATACACAGTAAGTTTTCGTCTTTTGTTCTATTCTATTTCTTCTATTATGAGCTGAAGCCTTTAAAAAGTTGACTAAAAACATTTATTATTCATATAATTTTTTCTATGATTTCGCCCCGGTGGTGCAGTGGTTGGCGCTGTCGCCTCACAGCAAGAGGGTTCCTGGATTTGAACCCACTGGCCAGCTTGGGTCAATATGTGTGGAGTTTGCATGTTCTCCCTGTGTCAGTGTGGCTTTTCTCGAATTCTCCCACAGTCCAAAGGCACCTAGTTAATAGCTGACTCTAAATTAAGTGTGAACGTGAGCGTGAATGGTTGTCTTTATGTGTCAGCCCTGTCATAGTCTGGGGACCTGTCCAGCGTGTACTCCTCCTTCGCCCAATGTCAGCTGGAATTGGCTCCCACCGCCGGCGACCCTGAATAGGATAATGGATGGGATGGATGGATAGTTTTTTATATTTCAGCCTTGTTTGTGTCTGCATTTGTCTTGTCACCTTGTTGCTTGTGTATTGTGACAAAAGTGACAAGATCAAACATAATTTCTTCATTAATATTGCATAATAACAGTTTACTGATATTTGCATGCGAGCTCAGCAACACAAGGAACACATTTAGCCACAAATCAATTCACCATTATCATCTAAAGACCATAAACTTGATTCCCTCTTCTTCACTGGCAGTGTATCAAATGGATGTATATGACACCCTAACAGTATGTGAGTGCTTTGTGCCTGATTTCTTTCCTGGTTCTATTTATTTTATGTATAGTGGGTTTGTTTCAGTCCATTACCCTGACCTTCAGTACCTGTCTGTGATGCTTTATGGTTTGCAGATGGTGCAACGGCTCAGCTATGACGGATAAGGTCATAATTTTATATTGTTGTTTTTAACATGTTAAATGTGTAAATATGACCCCTGTCAGCCTGATGGCAGTTCTGCCCATTTGTGCTGTGCATGTGTAGAGAAAATATATATTTTTAAATTCTGAAGATAGGGAGCGCATTGTGGAAAATGGAAAGATTTATCGAGGTGTGGGTAAAAAGAAAGTTCAAGCATCAAACCATCTTTATATTGTTAAGCATGCCAATTGCACGGATAAAGTGATAAAGTCCATAAAGTGATGGAGAAGAGAGTGTGGTACTACTACTACTAACAATAATAATAATAGCGATAGTAATAATTAAATAATTAATCTGCAACAGCGGATGGTCCACATTCAGTAAGCACGGGAAGTAGCAGACAGACGACATTCTGTAATGAGCATGAATGAATGGCACAGATGAGAAGGGGTGGTGGAGTTCAGGCCTAATGAGCTTAACAATTATCACCCTGGGTTTAATTGGAGTCAGCGGTCTGACTGGTAATGTAGACATATTGGAAATCAATCTGTGCCCTCCGAAGTGGAGGGTGTCTAGTGTGTGCAGTCATTCTGATTGGTGTACGGGTCAACTGATGCAGATAGCGGTAAAAACCATGGAGACAGATGCCTGGGGAGCAGACCAGCTAGTAGTGGCATGAGCAAGGGAATGTCTGCTTTAGACATGATGAGGACAGAGGTCATATTGCTACATTCACTATATTGTCATGGCATAACCACAGCCCTGGGGAAAACTTGATATTATGGCTATGTGTCTAGGAAACGTGTTGTTTTGTCAATAATGTAACAGAGTGAAAGTTTGACTCCTCTTTATTAACGTCCACAGCTCAACCGATATAGCGTCCACATGCCTGGAGTTCCCGCCGTACATACACAACTATTTCTGGTGGCCGTCTCCCGAGAGCCACCCATAGTACCGTAACCCACTAGGGTCAAAACACTTAAACAGTACCACTATCTACGTGTACAGGGTTTGGCTTTAATTTGCATTCAAAATCACAGGAGCTACACACTAATCCTCCAGGCTGGAGTTAAGGATGAGAGGCCAACCTTTGTCCTTGACTCCGGGTGCCGCGCTTCCTCCGCTCGTTGGACCAGCTCACTCCTCGTTGCATTGAAAAACAGGGTCGACACTCAGTTGACAGTTCATTCGCAGACATTCAAGATGTGGACATAACATCAAAACAACTTGGTGGGGAAATGTCACGACAAATCAGAAACACACCCTCCTCTCACTGACTCTCCATCTGAATCAGTCAGTCTCTCTCTCAGCCTGCTTCACTTCCGCTTTGTAAGCTCTGTGAAACTTTGTCATAATGGCTCGTATTGTTATTTTTGGGAAATTGTTCCTGGCCTAATTTAAACTTTAAAACCATGACGGATGCACCTTAAAGGGATATTTTACTGCTGGAAAGCTGAATATATCTTTAAATTGGGTCACTTATGTAGTATAAATGTGAATTTTTCTAAGCCGAGAAAAGGAAATGTGTTTTTGGCTCATGTGGATGAAAGGCACCAAATCCCAGAATGCACTTGCTTCGCTGCTCTAAGTCCACTCCCAAGCCACGCCTACCGTTTACAGACAGACAGTGAGACGATTAACTACTCAACTGTTTTGTCATTTCAACCATATACAAAAAACAACGTTTCACTGTGGCTCTAGTGGTTACACAATTAAAAAATATAAAAACGACATACGAAACAGGCTACATTTAGTGCACACACATTAGCTATATGCTCCGTAAAGTTCAGCTAACACATACTAGCATTAGCGCTTGGTAGGCTGTAAACAGAGCCGTAAATTTGCGTGGAATGTAGAATGGTAGAACAGTCACAAACTCCACCAGTTAGTTGGATACAAGCACCCCATTTCTGCAACAGTCCGTGTTTAAAAAAAGCCCACGTCCACTAGCTAGCTAGTCTTACCCGGAGCCGCTACTGAAGGTGTGCTGCTCTCCGTAGCAGGCGAAACCTGGCACAGGTGGCTGGCTATCGTTAGCTTCCACATAGCTCCAACTCCTACCCTCGTCCCGCTTTCGGCACACCGCTGAGGATGTTCCCCTACCGGCCAGCGGCATCAAGCAACACTGCAGGCTGATGTGCTGGTCTCCATAGCAGGCAAAGGCTGTCAAGTATTCCGGCTAGCGGCACCGCAGGCTGAAGTTCTGGTCTCCGTAGCAGGCGAAGCCTGGCACAGGTGGCTGGCTATCGTTAGCTTCCACCTAGCTCCAACTCCTACAATCGTCCCGCTTTCCGCACACCGCTGAGGATGTCCCCTTACCAGCTAGCAATGTATCCCAGTGGTACGTGTGTGTGGTAGTTTGTATGCACATAATTGTTGTTCTAAAATTTCCTTCGGGATGAATAAATCTGTTTCTGCTGAGAAGCTAAGCGATGATTCAAGATGGCTGACACTTTTTTTTTATCTCGACAATCTCCGTAAAAAAACAACGCCCAAACCCCTATGGGCTATGCAGAAGTACTGGCTGTAGTCCTTTGCCTCTGGAAAAATGTATACCGATGACGTAAAATGACAATTTTTGCGTCATCGGTATACATTTTTCCAGACCCACAATACAGCGATCTCCCCTCTCAGGGGGACATGAGGGAGGGAAGCACGGTCATTCAAAAATACTACCGTGTTTCTACTGATACAAAGCTTAATGCTAAATCGGTGAAGTATCCCTTTAAGAAGTAAGAATTTTAAGGTTCTTTGTGCCTGATCCCTCCAATCTGCTAAATAAATGCAAGGAAACATTCCTTGATCAACAAACTGGCACCCTTGTTTGCTTTATCTGCTACCAGATCAAACATTTCAATTTTCAATCAACACATTCCAATAATTTTTTTATTAAACTGACCTCTTTTGAGCAGCGAGCTGCTTTTTCGGAGGAATGATACGAGGAATGATACGAAATGGGTCAAAATTATTTCTGATATAGGGAATTTCTTTCAGAAGTTGCCTTGACACTTCTGTTCATGAAATAGAGTGCTCCTATGAATGAAGCTATTGCTACAATGCAACAAAAGTGTACCACATTTCCTAATTTCACCAAACTGGCAGTTTAACATTGCTCAACAATATCTCCCTCAGGAACATTACCATTAACTCCAGACACCGGCAGGTTCAATGCCACTCCAGAGGAGGACATGCTGTTGTGTGAGTTAGATAAAGTTGAGAATTAGGTTCATTTTCTGTTTTACTGTCCTGCTAACAAAGACATAAGGGATGTACGTTTTAGTAAAATTGTTCATTTCTTTTGGCTGGATTAAAAAAACCTAACTCTACAGCTCTTTTCTTATCTGAGAAGCCACAACTAATTAATGCTTCATTGCTGCTTCCTGACCAGTAGACATGGAAAGCAGAATGCATAATGTTTAAACACTGAACATTTGAGCTACGGAAAGGTACCGTACCAATTCTTATCAAAGGCTCTTTGCTGTAGTCCAAAGTGGTTCACCTGTGTCTGGAGTCCCTACATTATCCTTGTGGTTCCTTTGCTGCAGCTGTTTTCAAAGTGGACCTCAAGTCTGTTCAAGGGTGTTGGCAGCAAAGTAGACTCATTTTTATTTAATTGTAGGTTGAAAAAACTATTTTGACTGGAACTTTTCCCACTTGAAACACCTTAAGAGCTTCTGTTCTATCAACCTGATTTCTTTTTTTGCAGGGCAACCCACCTCTCAAGCATCTCTGTGTCCCAGACACTACAGTATGGAGAATCCTTCCCATAGGCCACCACTATGGGGTTCAACACTACTGGGGGTTCAACACCGCCACCTCGTGTCCAGCCAAGTAGCTGCACCTCACTGCTGCTTTCTCTCAGCCTGAGCAGAGCCTTTTCTCCCCGCATGTAGGCCTACATTCATGCGTTCATGAAAGCCACCATGGTTTGCTGTTCTGAATATAGTGCTGCTAGATAGCCTACCAGGTAAGGCACTTTTACACCCATCTTATTACTAAATGTCAAGACTGAAAACTGTCAAGACTGGAAACTCTGTGTATGTTAAACTAAGCTCTGCCAGCTCCATTCCTCATTTATATGGATTCTTTGGTGATGAAATATGCCCTGATAAATCAATGCTACAGGAATCTTTTCAGACATCTATTATTAAAAGTGTATACAACATTTATGAGAGCAGGCTGTGAGTAATACTAAACAGATTATAGTGAGTCTCATGACGACAGAACTGTTTTCCCCAAGGTAATATTTTAACAGTAAAACCTAGGTGCATCCTGGGACTACAGGCATCCTGAAGGTTAAAAAAAGAATAGTTTAAGATAGTTGGAGAATATACAGTGCCTTGCGAAAGTATTCGGCCCCCTTGAACTTTTCGACCTTTTGCCACATTTCAGGCTTCAAACATAAAGATATAAAACTGTAATTTTTGGTGAAGAATCAACAACAAGTGGGACACAATCATGAAGTGGAACGAAATGTATTGGATATTTCAAACTTTTTTAACAGATAAAAAACTGAAAAATTGGGTGTGTCATTTCAAGAGCCTTATTTACTATGAACAAACCATTTATGAGTGTGTATACACATGCTTTATTTATGAGAATTAACATAGGAGCAATGCTTTACAAATGATGAACAAAGCATTTAGTAATAGTTTGCAACTGGTTTATAATGGGAAAATGATTTCATTTATAAATGGTTGTTTCATTACCTATTAAGTATAATCATGTACTTACAAACATATTTTTCTAGATAGGCTTATTCACTGTGAACAAACCATTTATAACTGTGTGAGCAAATGCTTTACTGATGATGAATTATGTATGAACAAAAATAATGGTGAACAAACCATTAAGTAATAGGTAACTAATGCTTAATAAATTATAAAGTATGTGTAGTTATTATAAAGTGCTACCGTAATAAATTCTAAATAGTGCAAATGTAAGGCAAAACCAAACAGTGTAGAGAACTAAAGTAACCTAGTGCAAGCAGTGGTGGTGTTTGCTTTTTAAAACTTTTTTATGTGGGAAAACCATGGTAAACAAAATATTAATTATAGCAGAGTCTGGAGGGAGACTTTAAAGTTGAAGATGATCAGTTTGCACAAAGAAATAAGCTGTATAAAGCTTTGGCTACACAGCTAATGCTTGTGATTTGGGGCTTTTCGTGGTAGGCTACTTGTCAACAGTAAGAAAAATGTCAAATATTGACTTAACAATTCTTAAATGTAACTGTAAATGTTTGCAAAAAAAACGTAATGCGACACAAATAATCTGCTGGGATGTAAGAGCATGTCCACGATGGGTGACGTTAGTGATATGATGATGAATAAGGTTATGTAAGATACATAACTGATAGACTGGGAAGAAAAACAATACCACTCAAATAGGTAGTTATCTGGAAATGAAAATGCATCTATAGTCGGGGCTTCAATATTATCTCCCGACGTATGTTTAAATCCCTGCGAAGTAATACAGCTTCTTCATCAATGGGATCATCGACAAAAGGAAATACCATAACTGTCTGCCTAACACCGTTAATAAACCAACCCTGTGTTTTTATTCAAGCAGATGACATAACTGCGCTTAAATGAGCCCGATACAGACTGAATGAATGAATGAGGAAATAAAAGAGCGCTGTGTCAGAGGGAGGAGACTGAGAGAAACTCAAGGTTTCTTGAAGAAAACCTGCTCCTGACCAGGTTAGGTTCACAGGGTCAGTTACCATATTAACTGACTCTGAGGTTAAGTTACCCCTATTTCTGAAACAGGCTGGAGTAACCCCTCTTTCTCAGGTTTGATTTACCTCCCTTTCTGAAACGGAAAACCCAGAGTTACCCTCATCTCAGGGTTAATAAACTCAGAGTTTTCACTAAACCTGCTTTCTGAAACTGGCCTCAGGTCCTCAAATTGCAGCCACGTTTCCTTCACTTGCTTCCATAGGAGAGACACAAGGAAATCATGCGAGGAGAGAGAAAACAAGGAAATGGGTTTTTAGAGGGATGAGACGTCCTTTCCGCTGAAGCGTTACATGAATTCGTCAGCTGTATGGGCGGAGTTAGCAACGACTTTCAGCTGCACGGCTTCTGGAAAGGCTGCTCTCGCGTATCCTCGCTCATAGCTCCTCAGATCCCTCCTCGATCCTTCCTCATAGGAAATATGAGCTTTGAGACAGCCTTCAACAAGGCTGACCAAAACGACTTCCGGTTCAAGCAAGGAGCGAGGAGATATCAAATAAGAGAATTGTGATCCACCCTATACATACAGTATTTGTAGCCCTGGCTAAATTTAATTTAGATATTGAGAGTTAAATAGTTAAAACAGTCATTGAAATCATTTAAATGCAGTACAAATATATAAATATGGTGAAGAAAATATAAGTTATTGGCATATATATGTTAAAATGGTTAAAATTAGTAAAACATTTAAAATGTAAGAGTTATATTTACAGTTTTTAACTGTAGTATTCAGTGAAGTGTAAATGATTCAGCACGTGTAATCAGCCACACAGCTTAAAAGATAGCAGCCTAATATGTCAATCCTCATCTTCCTTTACTTTTATTGGAGGGTCATGACCTATCAGCCAATGTAATTACAATCCCAGGTAGAGGGGTGGGGCTTAGTTGTAACATCAGAGATTCCCGTTTTGAGACTGAGATACAGTCGGAGAGAGACACTTAACAATGCGAATGAACTTCGTGAGGTTCAGTAGGTTGTAGAAGGACAGTGTAATCCATTACTGAGGCTGACGACCAGTTATGCTGTATGCTGTATTTTGGAGTATTGTGTGTGCGATTTTATATGCTGTAACTAAGTGTTGTAGTATGAAATTAGCTACTGTGTTACTAACTGAATAGCCGTTAGCGTTAGCACAAACGCCATTAGCATTGCTTTCGTACTGTTAGCTAGCTTTGCATGTGAAATAATTGGTTGAGACAAGCTACCGCTAATTCCCCATGAAATAGTGTATGGACCTGCTTGCTCAGTTAATTTATTTGATTCAGGAGACGGACATTTGTGTGAAGTTCCTTTGGACCATACAGAGAGCGGTTTTCCATCCTGCTGGTGTGATATAGACTGTCGCTGCTGTTTTCTGTTCTGGTAATCTTCCTGCTGTGGGTTCTCCGCTGCCATTGTCAAGTTCGCCTTTTCATATATCCCCTTGACTATCACCAGGATTCGTGAGTACTGAGTATATTGCACGTGCATTTTATTGTATTGGTTGTGTAAACAAGTGAAACGGCTGTCACAGTTTTAGGCCTCCACGCTCCCAAGCTTCGACTCAGGCCTGCAACAGGGTTTTTTGTTTGTGTTTTTATTGCTGAGTATGAATGTGTGAGTGTGGGCCCACAGATAATTATTGAGGTTTACATGTCAAAAGGTTTGATGCATTTATTTTATTGAAATTAAGCAGAGGTAACAATTTATAGCATACTATGAAAGCTATATTAAAGAAACATATTTTGTGTCATAAAAAAGAGGGAGTACTTTTGTTTATTTATATTGGCCTCACTTGTGTTTATTTTTCTAATATACCATAAATGTGCTTTCATATTATTTTTGTACTTTAACTAAATAAATTCCCTTATCTGTGTTTATTGTATTTAAAGTATACTGGTTGGGTATCTTAGATTTTTTTACATGAGGTTTAATTCTGAGTTACAATTTAAAAGCGTAAACAAGGTTAACACAAGCCTTAACTAATTTCATATTGGAGGCACCGCCAGTTATTTTAATTTTATTGAGAAACATAGATTGCTAACCAGTATTAGTTAGTACCAGTAATAGCAGCATCTAAAGTAAAAAAAAAAAAAGAACCCAGGCGCCTTACCATAGTACTACTACACTAGAGATTATATAGCTACATGGGACAGGAGTTACATAGTTGTAACATCAAACGGGCTGTGTGCATTTCTCTGTGGATTGAGCGTTTTGATACTTTCACAGTAATTTAAGCCTGTTAACCTGCTTTATATTTTAAAAAATACATGGAAATCTCACTTTTACAATATGGGACCTTTAAAGGAAAAATGACTCTTTTATCAACACCTATTGGATTACACTATACACGTTGCATATATGCAGCTCAATGCCTTTTTCAGCATTTCATCAACTCCCCTCTCAGTCCAATAATTATATACACTTAGAAGCACAAGAGAAGACCTTAGCAATGTCTAGCTTTACACATTTAATGTCTGAATATTATCATAAACAGCTTTGTAGAAATTAGATTTCCATTTTTAATGAAGTAGAAATGATGGCTGGCGTCTAGACAATGTGTTGACAGTCTTTGGTGACCTGGCCTGTTCTTCAAATGTGGCTTAACTAATCCAAGCTAACATGCTGTTAACAGCTCAAAATAAGCCTGTTAATTCTCACCCAGCTAATTTTGTCCCTTGAATCCTTATTTAAACTGCTGGCAACTGTTTGCTAACAATTTCACTATATCATCTTAACAGTTGGTGATGTCTCAACGTTTGAATGTGCATAATATAAACTTTATAACCATTACACATCACACAAATAATAATCAAAATGACCACACATGTTCAACATAATACAATCCCCCTTTACTAATGCTGTGTTCCAAACACAATTTTTAGCCCGTAAGTTACGACTTCAAGTCACAACTCACGACTTGGTAGCGTTCCAGGCAAAGTCACGACAAACCCTTCTAGCTAGCGTTAGCAAGCATTAGCTAGCGGCTACGTTAGGTTAACAGCTAGCTGATACTAGCAATTTCTAGTCGGCAAAATATTTTGGGCTTCATTTAATAAACATAACCTGTAGTAGTACACAATCGTATGTGTATTGTTTTGATAACAATGTGCGGAATTTACGTTGCCGATTTATGTCTATTTATTTTGATTTATCACTGTTAATCACAGGCGTCTGTACAGCATCAACAGGGGTCGCCATTGTTGTTGATGTGTGTGTGATGTCAGAAACTGTAACTGGGAGTACAACGATCTGGTACGAGTTCACGAGTAGTAAGTTACGGGTTTGACTGCCGTTCCAGGGCACTTTCACAGGTAGAAGATTGTGAAAACAAGAGTTACAGGTTGCCTGGAACGCGCCCTAAATCTAACCTGTGACATCGTTGATGACATCAGCAAAAGCTAAAAAACAGGAAGTGTTTGGTTGCCACCCCCTTAACTCCTGGGAAAGCATGATAAGAGTGGATGAATGAACAAAACATCAAGAACAAAAGAAAGAATGGGTAAGTATTAACAAAGAAAGCTAAAAATGAACTCAAGATGAAGACTGAATCAATAAATGATAACTAAACTGAACAATACCTGTCTGTGTTTTGATTTAAACAGGAAACAAACACTGATGGTAAATGTTGCATTACAATGCTGAGATGTGATTCTGGCTAAACAAGCCAACCAAAGCATAGTTATAAAATGTGCATATGGTTGCAACTGGTGTATTGTCACCCACGTTGTAGCCCGGGTGTGTAGCATACCTCGCTGCCACCGTGGATTACCCTCCGCACAAAGCACAGACAATTCAAGCAAGTCTTTAAGTCTTTATTTTGACTACTCACACACTTTAAACATATATTTACAACCTAACCTTACCTTAAGCTATTTACACTAGTATCATATGAGGGGCTAAGACATTTGGATCATAATTAAAAATGATGCAGAAGGTACATTTTTCACAGTGTCCCACTTTACCACTTTGTAGGCTACTGTTTAATGCGTCATCTTTTATAAGATGAGTCATTTGTGTTTTCTTAATATGAAAAGTAAATATATTTGTCAAATAGATGCAGTGTAGTAATATGTGAAGTCTAACATTAAAGGTCCTATGACATGCTGCTTTTTGGATGCTTTTATATAGGCCTTAGTGGTCCCCTAATACTGTATCTGAAGTCTCTTTTATATAGACGTTAGTGGTCCTCTAATACTGTATCTGAAGTCTCTTTTATATAGGCCTTAGTGGTCCCCTAATACTGTATCTGAAGTCTCTTTTATACAGGCCTTAGTGGTCCCCTAATACTGTATCTGAAGTCTCTTTTATACAGGCCTTAGTGGTCCCCTAATACTGTATCTGAAGTCTCTTTTATATAGACCTTAGTGGTCCCCTAATACTGTATCTTAAGTCTTTTATATAGATTTCTAGCCACTGGGGGACCATAGGCAGGCTGGGGGAACTCATATTAATGTTAAAAAACCTCATTAAGTGAAATTCCCATGCAATGGGACCTTTTTAATAGCTCACATTACCCAGTTCCTTTGTAAATGTTGCAGGCAAATGCAATTTTTTTAACTTATGAATTTATGGTGGCTGATTTGTTTTAAATAGGCTACTAAAAGAACAGCAGGGCTTTGCATATGGTTGTCAGAATCTGAAAACATGTATGTGGTTGTTGATGGAAAGTGATTTTTATGGAACATTTTCTTTTGAGTGATTGAAATTATCAAGTGGTTTTAGTCAGTTTCAGATTAGTGAACAAGTCATTTCAATATATTTACATCTTTGTTACGTGTGGAAACAAAGAAAAGCCCCATCTAACAAAGATGTCCAATAATTAAACTGCACAGCTTGACTTAACTACTCAACAAATTTTTTTTCTAGTTTCGCAAGTGATGCACTGCTCGCCAGTTGAAGGAAGTGGTTGGGATGTATATACAAAGTGTAGGATTTTGACACTGCAGACCAAGGGTTTGTAGCCTGAGTCGTTTGTGAGATTCAGGCAAACAAAGCACTTTGGTAAAAGTTGGGAAACAATTGGAATTTACTCCGTGGAGGTGGGCGTGGTCTGCAATCAGCTGCAGTGGAGAGAGGTGTGGGGATAGCTGATGAGAGCAGTGCCAGGTGAGTTAAATGTCTCAGCTGATTCTTGTTGGACTAATTATCCCTCTCCCTCTATATGCAGTAGTGTGCTGGACCCTTGGAGGTCTGCCACCCACCACAGAGCCAGGACACTGGACTGTGAGAGATTGTTCTGTTAGAAAATTGTGAGCAATAGGACCATGTAATATGACAGTAGCTGGGCAGACAGAGGTGCATGGTTTTTAAGGTTGTAAATGTATGTTTAAAGTGTGCGAGCAGTCAAAATAAAGACAGTTTCTTGTAAATTGTCTGTGTTTAGTTATCATTTACTGATTTAGTCTACATTTTCTTGAGTCAAGTTTGAGCTTTCTTTGTTCATTCTCAGTCTCGGACATTTCTGAACAGATAGCAAAATGGTCTCTTAAATGTTTCAATTGCTCTGATTTTCATGTTTTATTCAGTTCAGTTTTGAAGAAAATTCAGTTATGTTTTATTAGTCATTCATTCAGTGGTTTAGTCAGAAAATAGCATTCCATAAAATAAAAATCTATCTCCATCACATCATAAAAATACATGAAACCGAACACACACCTTTACATTTGATGCTTAAAGTACACTTTGTTGACAGGACTTCGGTACTTAAACTTAAGTAGGATTTGTATAAAGGCATTGCATTTGTAATGAGTATTTTATACATTGTGGCATTTGTAGCCTACTTTATAGTTAATCTAAATCCTTTAAGTGCAGTTGATTTAACATTGCGGATGTTTAGGGAAGAGAGCATCTCACTGAATTACAAACTTGCCCAATACACATCTAATTACAAAAGAAGAATATGCTTATATTGTATTTTATTATTATTGGGCTATTTATACCTTATCATCTTAGATGTTCAGACAAAAGCAATCGATTCGCCTCACTGTAGTTAAGTCACAACATCGTGTGAAGTGTCGTGCATTGTAGAAAGAGTTCGAATCTTTCTGTGGGAAGTTTGGGACCCTATTGAACCAACCACTTCCAGAACTCTTTGATTGGAAGTATCCTACTGTATTTTTAATTGTTATTTGTTTCGTTTTAATCCCATGAATCCTTTTTCAGGACCTCTGTGATCGTCTCTACTCGGTTCTCAGATGCTACAGTAGGCCTCCATGGAGCACCCTCCCCACAGGTAACCCCTGTCAGGGATTTGGTGTGCTTACATCGCCACCTCGTGTCCGGCTGAGCCTCTGCACTTCCCCGCTGAGCGCTCAAACGGGCTTGGCGCTCGGTTATCTGCAGGCTGCTGCCGCTTTCTCTCAAGCCTGAACAGAGCTTTTTCTCCCGCAGATGCCCGGGCTGACAGCCGTCCTCTCCGCACTCCGGAAACATCTTTCAGGAGAACTAAAACTGCTGTACCAGACGCTGTGCTTCCTTTGAAAAGCCGCCTTGGTCTGCTCGTGTGAAAAAAGAGCTGCGGTGAAGAGAGTAGAGAGAGAGAGCCTCCCTTCTTCAGCTGCTAGATACCAGGTAGGACAGTTTACCATCAATTTGCCGTGAGAAACGTGTGATTTTGCCACTTAGTGTTTTGTTGCTAAAGCGCTCAGAGTGGCTTGTGGGAATGAACAAAAGGGAATGCACAACATGGATTGTTCCAGAGAGACTGCACCTGCTCTAAAGGAGTGTGACTGGTTGTTGGGTGTCAAATATACAAACCGCTTCTTTAAGGTGCCGTCAGATCAACAAGGCGGTTTGGTGATGCACGGGAAAGTGATAATTATTTCTGGAGCCGCGCTTGAACGCATCTTCACATATTGTTCTCAGCGAGTGATGCAGTTGTGTGTAAAAACGCAGACTAACTGGGACTTACAGTTGGTGACAATCATTAGGCAATTAACAGGAGTCGTGCCTTTTTAAAACAAATAGATTTTCAGTTTCAAAAACCCCATTTTTATATCAGCTTGATACTGCTTACTGATGCATCACTAGTTTTTCAACATTTAAGCAGCTAAACTTATTATTCAGAGAAGTAAAGCTGGTGCCCTTCACCCTCCAGTAGGCTACATCCCTGGGTTTTTGTGTGTGTCGGCCTCCCTAGATAATGACAAACTTTATGTGAAGCTGCAGTAGACGTGTACTTGTGGACTTCCAGACCGCACGGTCAGCTGTATCCATCCCACTGCCCTCTGCTCCCTTTATAACGTCTGGACGATGCCTCTAGGCTGAAGATGCTCCTACATGTTTTACAATTACTGTTATTGAAATGTTTCCTTGGGGAAGCCATTGTCTGAGGTCTGTTTTTATAATGCATGGATTAGGGCTCATCCTAATCTATTAGTATCATTCATGCCTGGAACATTTTTTAATAATAGATAGATTAACAGATCCTCTGGCTTTGCAGCATAGATTTTTGTCTGTATGAAGCTGTGAAAAGTCATCTGATAAGAAACCAATGCAACCGAATGTCACAAACCCAAAAAATCCATAGTAATCATATAGTAAATTCTAAAACGGATTGCATATAAATATAGCAAACCTTAATCTCGATACAAATATTGCGATGCCAGAGAAGATTTACAAAACAAAAAATCTGTTTACTGTAACTGTAAAATGAAATCTCTTGGGAATTTGTTCAGATTTTTCATCTTGCTTGGAATGGATTAGATCCAAATTTTCTTAAAGTTGCCCATAGGCGTATTTCTTAAGCTTCTTTTGATTTTTATGGGTTGCAAGAAAGCTGTAGCTCCTGCCATGTTCCACTCTTTGTATTGGTTCCAGAGAATAATAACAGCTTCTTTATTGCCCTAATTGAATTACACGCCCAAGTCAGGTCCCCCAATTATTTCCGTGATTGTGTAACAAGTGAGATGCTGCGGCATCTGGGGTCCCATCCCACAGAACCAGTGTGAGGCCAGAGCTGGCTGTGGGCCCATTGATAGGGTTAACCCTCTCATTCATTCAACCAGAAGCTGCAGAATTGAGGGGGCTCAGGATTTCATCCCCAGGGAATACTAATAACCTTACCAGAGAGATTTGTCTAAGCCTCGCTCACCATCAACCCAGTATAGGCAGGCGTGATGGCGTGCCAGCACTCTGTAGTCATGTTGGTGGTAGATATGGTCTGGTAGGGTGATTGAAGCTGCCTTAGTAAGCACTTTGATTAGCCCAAGAGAAGTCATTAACTGTGGTGAATGCTGCTCTGAAGGCCAGCAGGTAGGCTGTGTGGTTGCCAAGTCAGGTTTATTTATCAGTGCTTTTAACAGGACTGCAGTATATCTGGGTCCAGTGTGTTTGCAGTGGATTTGGTCTTTTCAGATGATTCAATATTTTTCTGCTTATAATCCTTTTTTTTTTTTTTGGCACTAGATTTAGAATTTGTATATTCTGTGGACTATATTTACAGGGCTGCAACTAAGGATCAATTTAATTATCATTCTGCCGATTATTTTAAAGAACATTGATTAATCGTTTAGTCCATAAAATGTTAAAAAAAAAATTAAAAATTGGCATTCACAATTTCTTAGAGCCCACAGAGATGTCTTTGTTTTTTGTTTTACCAACAGTCCCAAAGTAAAGCTTGTCATAAATGAAAACACTTCAGAAGCTAAAAAAATTAAATTAAATAGCTGAAACATGACAATTATCAAAATAGTTGCAGATTCATTTGAGTTAAGCAACTAATCTTAGCAGCTTTATATGTACATTTAGCATTCAAATCATATGTGATATATTGTAGATATATCTCTGATCATTCTTTTGAAACCCTTAAAACACTATGAACCCTAACCCCAATTGTAGATTAGGGCTCTAACTTTTTAAAAAATAAAAATAAAAAAAATCTTATTACAATTAATGTGTTTGAATTAAATCGAATGCAAGCCAATTCTATTCCTAATTCTAGTTGTATGAAGTCAAACTAAGTTTATTTAATTTTCAGTGCCACTGCTGTCTAACTGATGTGGCAAGCTAACATTACTGTTAGCTTTTATTTGTTTGATTGTCAATTTAGCTCAGCTTGCTAGTTTTTCCCTTTTTACAATAGCAAAGAAAACAACTATAGCAATACCCTAGCTTACCAGTCATTAGGGCATGCAATGGATGGACAGTGCATTTTAGAAATTGGCCTACACTGAATTTATATTCAAATATGTCTGAAGATTCATTTTCCCCCCCCATTCAAGTTTCAGTTCTGATTTTCAAATAAAAAGTGCTCTATTTGAAGCTTAATAGGTGTTGACTTTGTATTGGTCTCTGATCTGGCCATTTTCTTTTACATTTGGAAAAAGACACCAACTCCTTTTTATGCGGTCGATACAATAAAAGCCAGCACATTTGTGGTGATGACATTTTATTCGCCCTGTTTCTGTCTTTACTTTGTCTCAGCCCTGTTTGAATGTGGTCTTGGCTTTGAACTCCAGTGGAGCTGCTTGTTGAATTGACTAATGTCATCTTCTCTATAGCTCTGGCTCTAGGCTTTTGATCTGACTGTTTTCTGCTTTCTGGTCAGATTCGAAAGAATATTTTATTCATGCAAAGTTCTTGTACACTGTTTTGTGTTTAGGCAGCTTTTAACCAATTAGAACTTTGGGGTCTTCTGTTAAACAAAAAAAATATTTTTGTAGAAAAACCTCATTGTAAAGTATAGGAAAAAAGGATCTAAACTTGGGTATCGTACTGGTGTCTAAAATATGTAATTTCATATATTCTCTGCTGCAAAGGAAGTAATGCAATTAACATCTGTGGCAGTAGAGTGTTTAAAATGAGTAGAAGATACTTGGTACTTGGCATGAGCTTTGCAGTGATGAGATGTGGTGCCGGTATGTGTCGGGGGTTTAACAGTTCATTGGGGTTGATTGCGAGCAGTTGGTTGTGTTGCACGAATCTGATAGTGAACCCCGAGGGACTGGACCTGCATCTCCAGCTTTGGTCCCTCAATATAGCTCTCCATTATCACTGTTGCTCCCATCGTCTGCTCCTTCTAGTCTTCTGCACTGCTTTGATCGTACTTCCATTCGATCTCTAGTTCTGTCGCTCACTCCTTTTCTTCATTAAATCAGTCCTCTCTATTTTTGTACTCTTTCCCTACACTCCTCGCCACATGGATGCGTTACATGTAACACCTTTCTTTCTCCTCTCCCATCTCCTCCAATCTCTCCTCATTTCCCATCCTTCCTTCTCTTTCATGTCACAGCTTTCATTTTACTTCTTTTCGTGCCCTTGGGTCGTCTCTGTGTTGGATCACAAGGGTAGCGTTTCACTGAAATCAATGACGGCTGAAGATATTTCATTTATAGTGTCGGATTGAGTTAGGGCGAACCTCTGCAGATGAGGGTTTAACGGCCTTGATCGAGAGCAGCAACGTGTTCTCCCATCAGCATTGATTAGCTCCATTGTCATTTTAGTGGGGGAGTCTCGTCTGATTAATCGGACCCTAAGAAGTACCTGGAGGAACGCCATCTGATGCCCTCACAGATTCATAGTTTATCTCGAAAACTGACTAATCAATAGCTGAATATTCTTCTGCAATGTCATGCGTTGTTGCAGTGAATCTGGGCTAACCCATAAAAGTCTTCTCTGTTTTGCAAACTACTTATGGATGCTCTCAAAGAGTTGACTGCAAACAGTTTTGACACCAGCAAAGAGTCAGAATTTAAAGCTGTTTTCAAAAAGGAGGATAGAAGTCAAAAGCTCTGTGTAATCAAAGAGCAGAGAGAGTGTAGGACACAAACGGCTGCGTCTTCTGTTTTTCAGAGAGGGGAGAGGCTGGCGTGTCTCTGCACACATAGAGAATAGGGAATAATGAGAGACACAAAGAGAGGGTATGAGGGGGCATTATTTGTCACCAGTGAGTGCTCCTGGCAGAGAACTCCGTGACACCGATGGCCTGTGAAGCTGCTCTATGAAGATGCTGAAGGAACTTGTCATGACAGATACCGCCCTGCAGCCCGGCGCTGTGGATACATTCGCAATACGATGAGAGATTGTAAGAGTGGTGTGGAAAATGAAGATTTACACTCCTTGAAATGAAGTCCTCCCCCAGATGAGGCCACAGTGGAAGGGAATAGGTAAGGGGAAAACAGGTTGCTGAGTCAAATTAAACTTAAACACGTTTTTTATCAGGGATGCGGGATCCGACTTTTTCAGTCCCAATGCCGAGATGATACCTGGGCTTTGATATCAGGGATACCGAGTATCGATCCGATACCAGTGTTTAAAAAGCTGTATGCCTCACCGTGTGGAAGTGACTGGGTTTATTCTTTTACAGTATGTGTAAGGCTTGACTTAAACATTGCTTGCCAATCTGCTTGTTTGGTGATACCAACCTTTCTAACAGCTGCTCCAACAACCTACGATTCCACCAGCTCCTTGTTGACACCTGACATAGTTCCACTTTTCCATGCCACAGCCTCCATCGGCCAGTGTCTCTTTTAACCTTTACTGGTCCAGAGAACCAACAGAGTGTGTTTTCTTTGCCAGCAGCATCCCACTTCAGATTCACACAATCCCACACATTGACAGTCTGCTGAAAACGGAGCTGTTGAGTGCAAACATGTTCTTCGACTGTTGGTCAGCTCTGCGAGAGTAGCTGAGGGGGAGGTGGCTCGTTCTTTAGTTCTGCAACGACATTTTCTCAGGCCATCTAGAGATTAAAACTGCCAATATTAAATAATGTTGTCCACCACAGTGCGACAATGCTCTTGTTTTAATTCAGTTAAAACCAGGAAAAGTGGGGTTGGCTGCCTCAGCAGTAACTTTTAGATTTAGCTTAGTTTGATGTGTCATTGTATCAAAAAAATGTCTATTCTCTGACAAACTGTGGTTTTGATCCAAACCAGCTGAGCCCTCATAGAGTCTGATGTTAACTCATTACTGCTGTTAAGAAGTGCTGACGACAGACGTGTTACATTCCTTCTGATTGGCAAGGCTGAAAACAGGGTCTTTACTTTGATGCCCAAAATGCCAGCGACGTGACAGGAACAAGCTACAGCTGAACGTACACAAGAAAAGATGAAACTCGACTTGGAGCTTGAAGCTGCACAGGAAGAGATAACAGAGCCTCCATCTACTTCCTATCATGTGTAGTAGTGTCCGTAGGCTAAATGGACCTTCTTCAGTCTTGACTCATGCTAATGTGTTAATATGAAACCTCGCTGCTGTGCACCACACAAATGGTATGAATCTGCATTTTTATGTCATTTTGCTACAAGATTGATAACCCATCAGTTTGAATGTGGCGGTCTGGGAGTAAGGCAAAGAGAAATATAGGTGCTTGGGTCTTATTTACATCTGGCTCATTCATCTCCCCACTCATTTTAAGCAGAGTTTGACATTGAAACGTGTATGTATTAAACACAGGAGAAAGGCGACTTTGAGTTTGTATCGTACCGTGTTTTTTTTTTTTTTTTTTTTTTTTTTATGTTCTCTTTTAGGAGCGAATCAGACATGATGAATGGCATGGCTGTTTAATGATCTTGTAGCGGGAAGGCAAGTGCTGAAGCAGGCACATTACATGCTAACTGCAGGGAGATGAGTATAGACTTTTGCCAGAAGCCTGCAGCATTCACATGAAAAGCCTCCACCTCAATTAAAAGAATGATCTGTGGAATAAAAGGGATTGAATCCCCTCTACACCTACGTACAAAAAAACCCAAACCCTCCCTTGTGACTACACCTCCCTCCTTTTTTTGTATTATTATGAACATGTAGCAGAATTCAGCATGTTCACTTTGACTCCCTTAGGGTTTGGCACTCTCAGCCTGCTCTCTTAACACATATACATCCATACACCTATTCTAGGAAATGAAGGGGGTAATTTACATTTTACAGGGCTTCTTTTTGTTTCTGCGAGCTTACCCTTTCTCTTGAACATGAGGCACTGTGCTGTTCTCTCTTGGCTCAACTACTCCACATTATAGGCTCTCATCACGTCATCCAGGAGCTTCAGTCCCAATTAGAATTACATCTTCATTTGGATCTTCAATATGGTTGTTGGTGGCGTTCAAAGGCCCATGAACACATTTCGTTAACCTAGTTGCGTCCTTCTGCTGTCTATCTTTCTCAGTATATGAAGGTAGCAAAGCCTGAAGACTTTGCGACGCTCTAATCTGCTCTCAACATGTTTGTCCGTTGCACAATGTAACATGTCATTATGAGAGTATTAAATCCTCTCTGTGCCCCTAAAGGGTTCTCAGAGCTCAGGCTTTGGGATTGAGTTTGGTATTGTTTGTACGTAAAAGTGTGTATATGAAATTAGTGTTTGGATTCACTTATGCTTAGGCAAGTGTGTGTGTGTGTGTGTGTGTGTGTGTGTGTGTGTGTGTGTGTGTGTGTGTGTGTGTGTGTGTGTGTGTGTGTGTGTGTGTGTGTGTGTGTGTGTGTGTGTGTGTGTGTGTGTGTGTGTGTGTGTGTGTGTGTGTGTGTGTGTGTGTGTGTGTGTGTCTACTCGCATAACCAGTAGTGGTGTATGTGTGCATGTCTTGGGGAAGATTTGGCCGCAGCCCTGGCCAGGGAATGTTGCTGACATAAAGGGAAGGCAACCGCTTTCTCTCCTTGTACAACAATCGCCATGGCATCAATCCTACCATCAAAGCGGTGGTGGGTTAGTGCTTGGGGTTAGCCGCGGGTAAATTGAAGTGGGCTCGCTTGAATCATGACCTTTCCAGGGGTTATGTGAGTTCACTTAAGTTAGCAACGCCACATGTTAATGCTTCAATGTACATTTTAAATTGTGTGGTGTAGGTGCCAGAGGATGCAAGCCTCTCCTTTTTGTGTTAAGAATTGAACAGCTTGAGGCTACATGGAAAATCACTGATCCCACTGCATGTTATACACACACACACACACACACACACACACACACACACACACACACACACACACACACACACACACACACACACACACACACACACACACACACACAGAGTCTGTAATATTGTATACTATTCAATAGAAGTAAAGAAGGCTACATTTTTTTCAGTAAATGGAGGTAGATGGAATGTAGACTGTCACCCATGGGACAAGGATTGATGGAAAATGGCCTTATTTCTAGTGGGGCACTTTATAATATGCTGCATTCTACATATTCAGTAACATTAGACCCAATGAACAGTTTTAGAGTGTCAAAAGGCAAGATGAGTTTTGTTTGTGGTCAATTATGCCACAGTGTTTTATAGTGGATGGGCACCGCCTCACCTGAAATGAAGAAATATACCTGAAGTATAAGATTATGCTTACTTAGCATCAGGAACAACAAGCAATCGCACAGCAAAGGCCACATTTTTAATTAGTGAGATTTTTCACAGTCAGAGTGAAACGCAGGTTAGATCGTTGTATAATGTGTGGTATTTCTGAGTGAAACAAAGTTGTGTTACGGGTTTAGTTACGAGAAAGCGCTAAATAGGATAATTCCAATTTGATTGGATTGCTCAAGAATGGGCGTGGCTTAGTAAATACAGCGGTGAGATACGGAGGTCTGTTTGCCCTCCTCCCTCACCCTCATTGTTAGATCTGGAGGGAGAAATAAACCAATTAGACCTCAACCACATTCTATGGAAATTTAAGCAAAGTGGCTGATGTCGATACAGACCTTGCATCCATGATGTTGCTAATAGCTACTGCAACTCACCAGCTAACAGATTTTAAAGTGGGGTTTTATATGATGCGAGGTTTATCTACTGGGCCCATAGACTGTAAAAATAATGAACGCAGCAGCAGTAGTGATGTCACCCCTTGGTTTGTGAACTAACATTTTTAGGCGACCAAAATGTTCCACTTAACTTTTGAAGTGAAAAAAAAAACAGTGAGGGAATCAAAGTTTAGGATAAAACTACGGACAGCGACCCAAAACAAGTTAATTTTTTTTATGTACACAGGGCCATGGTTAGTATTGCTAATCCTCTGTCCTGATTTAGAGGTTGGCGTGATGCCATGCCCTAAAGCATCCCTTTCTTTCTTGTCTATTTTAAAACAAATGGGACCATAATTTACTAAATGAACATCAGGCTATATTGAAGACTTGAAACTAGCCATTCTTTTTGCAACCAGTGGAGTTTATGGACCTGGATGCTCTGTCCATTAATTTTACAGTCTAACTGGGCCCAAATCACATTTGACTGGATAAATTAATGTATACGCCCCTGAGTTCAAAATGAGTCATTCAACGTTTTACAGGAGGAAAAAAGGAGAATTATTATTTTTTTTTATATTTGGCGGTATTAAGATGAGTCTGATTCAGTTCAGCAGGTGATTGACTGATCGATCACGCATGTGTACTTTGAATTCAGAGCAACACGTTGCAATGTCTGATTGGAAAGTATTGGTGTAAAGCTTAACTGATTTGTGTTGGAAAACAACTACAAAGTCAAGGAATTTGGCTACATCAATGCACAACGAAAATGTCAGATTCAGAGAGATGAAACTGATCCAGGAAGTAAGGTAATACCGACTCAGGATGAAAAATCCCTCCTCTTTATGGACTTGCTAATGTTCTCTAGTGACTGCCTGTTTTTTACAATGTCCTGGGAGAAATCCTCTACGCTATAGCAAAATCATCAACACAATAACTTAATTCACAGAGAGCAACATATTTACAGGGATGTGTTTTGGAGACATTGGTTTTAGAACAATTTATATTGCTGTGTCTGACAAAAGCTCTATATAACCGTCCACTTGGGTTATGTGGCTGTATTTGCTCAAAAGATGTGAAAATGGCACAAATACAGCATTGCTGAGGCCCAAGGGCAGCAACTCATGCATACAGAATGCACTCTAATTTGTTTATCATTTCCCTCTCATTTCATTGGTGTTGTTGCTTACATCCTCTGGGTCTAGATGACACTGCAAACCCTTTAATCACCGACTGATGCACACATACATTTGCGCACATATCACACCGCAAAGCATCTCCATCCGTCCAATTACTGATTCAGCATCAGTTATTTTCTCAGACTCTGTGCTCGTCAGAAGATACTGATTGCAATAGGCTCCTAATTGCAACTTGCACAATAGGTTTGTTTACCTACAGCTTTATTAATACTATTTAAACAGATGTACAGTTTTTATTCCCAACTTAGGGCTGCACAATTAATCAAATTTTAATCACGATCACGATTTTGGCTTCCCACGATCAAATTCACGTGATCGAGCGATATTTATTTAAAATGCTTCATTCCGTTCATAGAACGCTCCGTATCCAAGTTTTTTTTTTTCCAAAGCTCCGTAAACTCTCTGATCACATGCCTCCATGAGCCAATCAGAGTTGTTCCCTGCACCGCGTAGCTTAGTTTAGATGTAGACAGTCACAGAGGACAGAGCATGGATGTATTAAGAGAACGGGACAGAGTAACGTGAGGAAAATTCCACAACAGATAGCAGTCGGTCATAAGTCGTCACGAGGTTTACCAGTTAACCAGTAAACGCAACATTTAGTCCCGTCTGTGTTGTTTTTCAGACAACAGCAGTGACCTGTGCTAGTTTTAGTCTTTTAGCTCATAGCTTTAGCGGCAGACTGTTGTACATCCCGGTAAAATATAGTCACACTACACCGTTTAGCTGTCAGCATTTTAGCCGTGTTTAATCCAGTTACTACTGTAGCTAATGGTAGGCTAACGTTAGCTGCTGTGTAACGTCTTATTAGTGTTTACTTGCGTGACATGCAGCGATAGCTGCTTTCCGACCAGAGGGATTTTTGCAGTTCCTAGAACATAACATTCCTAGAACCCTTTCTTTCTCCTGTTCCGACTGGACTAATTTGGGGATTATTAAGTTCCTCTGGCCACAATTCCTGTAACTCTTTCAGCTCCTACTTCAGGGTAGAGTCTTTTCCCTTTTCCGCATAGAGGTGGTTAGATGGCTGTGATTATAATAACAAAAGGTCAGTTCCTATGGACAGTTGGCCAGTGTGAATGCAAATGTTAAAACCGGTTTTGGGGGAGAGTAGTTAGTAGAACTGTTTAGAAGTGGACTGTTCCTATAACTACGTTATTGTAACTACTTGGTCGGAAAGAGGCTGATATTTCTGGTGCCTCTAACGTCTGTTTTGGAGCATCAGAGCGCAACGCAGACATTTAAGTGGCACTGTAATCCGCGTTGCAATTTTGTCCGGTAGATACCGGGCACCGGTGCCCTATTGGCACCGGATTTTAACATGTTAACGTGAACAGAAAATTGCGTTGCCTGTATCTTTTCACGGCAAACGCGCATTTTTGGAAAGTGGTCGCACAACAGCTGAAATGACATACTCCTTCATAGAGGAATGTAGCACAATATGGATGTGAAAGCAGTTATAATTAGCCTATGTCACAATAAAATTTGTTTTGGTTAAAATCAACAAATAATTGTGATAATTAATCGTGATCAATATATTGATCAAAATAATCGTGATTATCATTTTGGCCATAATCGTGCAGCCCTATCCCAACTTATAGATATTTTAAACTATTTGTTCTTATATTCTAAACCAATTATTATTATTATTATTATTATTATTATTATTATTATTATTATTATTATTATTTAATGTATATTGTATTCTTTTACTTCATGTATATTCTGTATGTGTGATGTGTGTCTGATATTTTTGCTGCTGCAACACAAGAATTTCCCATTTTTTTTGGGATCAATACAAATCTAACTATCTATCCTCTGCTTTGGTATATATGATTGGATTAACAGGATTTGTATGCAGGACGGTCAGACACTTACTGGCTGCCTGATGGGGTTTGAGGTTATGTTGAAATTGCCTTGCATTTCCTGTCATGACCTTAAAGACCGGTGCTCATTGATCTGTTTTTAATAATAACTTAAAGTGAATGCAAGTACATTCTATTTGATTGCTAGGATGTCAGATCTAGGCTTACATTGGTTTCCATCAAACAAAAGTAGATTCTGTTGTGTTTAATTACAGACGCTGATTGGTGGAGAGTGCGCTCGAGGTGAAATACAGAGTTTTTGCCTTTAAAAAAAATTCTAATCTCCACCACTGATGTAGGAAAGGAAAGATAGGGACAGAGTAAAAGAGAATGCAGACCTTTTGATGCTGCTGCAGTGTTTATTGATGTATATGTGCATGCTGCAAATCTGGCTACTGCTTTTTATTTTCAATGCATTCTAGTCCTGTTTTATCTTCATTATATCTATTTCCCATTATTGTAAAGCACTTTGTGCTAAATTTCTTGTCTGAAAGGTGCTATATGAAAATACATTTTATTATGAATTATTATTATTGGCTGACCAGAAGCCCCTAGTTGACTCTCTCTCTCTCTCTCTCTCTCTCTCTCTCTCTCTCTCTCTCTATATATATATATATATATATATATATATATATATATATATATATATATATATATATATATAGTTGATAAATTGAACTTAGTTTGCTTTAACGCAGATATCTGCTTAACCACATTTTATAGATGAAACAATTAGGGCTGTGTATTGGCAAGAATCTGGCGATACGATACATGGGTCAAGATTCAATATATTGCATTATATTTCGATACTGTGCGTAAGGTGATACATTGGGATTTTTTTTAAAGTATAATTTTAGAAAAAATTATATTTAAAAAAAAGACATGATGTGCATAAAAGTCAAAGAAGTTTACTTCAGGTAAACAATTCAGTACACATAAAATCAAACTGCCAGTTTGGGATTGTGGTTCACAGGTTCTTAGTGAGCTAATGTTCATATGCTAAAATAGGCCAAAGTTCAGCCATAGCTACGTTGTTAGCTTCTAGCAAAAAGTCAGGCACTGCTAGGCACTGTTAAGCACTGTTAGGCAAGGACACTAGTGGTGTCTCAGCATAGCCATCTAGCCAGGCCTGGATTATCCATAAGGGCACTTGGGCCAGTGCCCAAGGGCACCAACCATTCACAACCAGACGGGGGGCACCACATGACACAAGCTTTAACAATATTTTCCGTAAATGGTTATATTACTCACTTGAAATTGTTGAAAGACCATACATTACTTGTTTATCAACACTAATTTCACAATAATAATAATAATAATAATAATAATAATAATAATACATTATAAATAAATCAATTTTACATGACCACTATCACTCCCCTCACCAATCTGTCAGAGTTGAGTTGGTCCACAGGTACGCACAAATGTATCATTTACAGTGCCTTGCGAAAGTATTCGGCCCCCTTGAACTTTTTGACCTTTTGCCACATTTCAGTCTTCAAACTTAAAGATATAAAACTGTAATTTTTTGTGAAGAATCAACAACAAGTGGGACACAATCATGAAGTGGAACGAAATTTATTGGATATTTCAAACTGTTTTAACAGATAAAAAACTGAAAAATTGGGGCGTGCAAAATGATTCAGCCCCTTTACTTTCAGTGCAGCAAACTCTCTCCAGAAGTTCAGTGAGGATCTCTGAATGAGCCAATGTTGACCTAAATGACTAATGATGAAAAATAGAATCCACCTGTGTGTAATCAAGTCTCCGTATAAATGCACCTGCTCTGTGATAGTCTCAGAGGTCCGTTTAAAGAGCAGAGAGCATCATGAAGAACAAGGAACACACCAGGCAGGTCCCAGATACTGTTGTGGAGAAGTTTAAAGCCGGATTTGGATACAAAAGATTTCCCAAGCTTTAAACATCCCAAGGAGCACTGTGCAAGCGATAATATTGAAATGGAAGGAGTATTAGACCACTGCAAATCTACGAAGACCCGGCCGTCCCTCTAAACTTTCAGCTCATACAAGGAGAAGACTGATCAGAGATGCAGCCAAGAGGCCCATGATCACTCTGGATGAACTGCAGAGATCTCCAGCTGAGGTGGGAGACTCTGTCCATATGACAACAATCAGTCGTATACTGCACAAATCTGGCCTTTATGGAAGAGTGGCAAGAAGAAAGCCATTTCTTAAAGATATCCATAAAAAGTGTCGTTTAAAGTTTGCCACAAGCCACCTGGGAGACACACCAAACATGTGGAAGAAGGTGCTCTGGTCAGATGAAACCAAAATCAAACTTTTTGGCAACAATGCAAAACGTTATGTTTGGCGTAAAAGCAACACAGCTCATCACCCTGAACACACCATCCCCACTGTCAAACATGGTGGTGGCAGCATCATGGTTTGGGCCTGCTTTTCTTCAGCAGGGACAGGGAAGATGGTTAAAATTGATGGGAAGATGGATGGAGCCAAATACAGGACCATTCTGGAAGAAAACCTGATGGAGTCTGCAAAAGACCTGAGACTGGGACGGAGATTTGTCTTCCAACAAGACAATGATCCAAAACATAAAGCAAAATCTACAATGGAATGGTTCACAAATAAACATATCCAGGTGTTAGAATGGCCAAGTCAAAGTCCAGACCTGAATCCAATCGAGAATCTGTGGAAAGAATTGAAAACTGCTGTTCACAAACGCTCTCCATCCAACCTCACTGAGCTCCAGCTGTTTTGCAAGGAGGAATGGGCAAAACTGATAGAGACATACCCCAAGCGACTTACAGCTGTAATCGCAGCAAAAGGTGGCGCTACAAAGTATTAACTTAAGGGGGCTGAATAATTTTGCACGCCCAATTTTTCAGTTTTTTATCTGTTAAAACAGTTTGAAATATCCAATAAAGTTCAAGGGGGCCGAATACTTTCGCAAGGCACTGTAGGGGATGGGGGAGTTAACAATAATCAAAAGTGGCCAGTTTAACCCCCCAAAAATGTTATCATAATGATGAATATAAAATATTAACTGTTATAAAAAATGATAAGTGGTTGGCTTTCTTGATTCAATGTAATTGGCAAGCAAAGAAAAACATTTTTCACACAAACCTCCCCCCCCACCTCTGGGTGAGACTTGGATTTTCAAGCACATAGCACGGCCAGCACGGCGCTTCGTGAGTTTAGTCAGTGTGCAGAGAAGTGAAAGACCCGTCCACAGTCTGCGCTTTTTTTCCTAGAACTCATATTTCTTTAAGAGGATTTTGTGCAATAAATCCATATTCTTAGATCTAATATTGATAGTCTTTTGTCCATATCTTATTCATTTTAGGTCCGTTTATTGTCGTTAGCTGTGATGCTAAAGCAGTTTTAGCTTTCCCTTGATGCTTTTGAAAGTTTTTGACCAGAGGAGTTGCTTTCAGGGCCCGTGAAATAAAGTCATAAAAATACATATTTGACCTACCCACAATGCTGCAATACATAGCATTGATTTTGGCTTTTTGAATTGATAGAAATTTTGAATTGAGAAAGTTTGAATATAGTGCTCACTGCTCATATGCCTACATGTATGTAGTTGGATAAGTTAGTAAATTATAGTTGAGAAATCCCATTGATTATGTCTGATATTTTTGGCAGGGGGACAGCACGGGTAAAGGGGGGTGTGGGGGGCCTTTGAGGTATAGTGCCCAGGGGCACCACGTTGTCTTAATACGGGCCTGCATCTAGCGGTAGGGGGTTTAAAGACGGCATAAACGTGAACCACTGTCTTCACATGAATATTTCTGCACGGAAACTAATCATTTAAATTATTGTTTTTTAAATTAATTAAATAAAAAATAGATATTGCGTTTTTGAAAACTGATATAGTATTGCTAAATAAAATATCACGATACTCAAGTGTAGTATTTTTTTCTTACAAACTATAAACAATGAACCATGAAGCACACTCCTTAGATGCGTAGGATATTGTCCCATGACATTTGTGTTATGAAAATGAACATAGCACGAGCGAATGTGTACACCTCCTTGAATGCATCACCCTATGGGGACATTGACTTACTGCATGAGTTAGCAGAGCTATTGTCATATAATAATGTGACAGAGTGGGATGCCATCAAAAATTGAAGCCTTTTAGTATTTTAGCCATGTAGCTACTGTAGAGTTTTACAGTACATTGTTACTTTACAGTCAACAATATGTTCATCTGAACACCCTGTTTTTACTGCAAAGTTGTTCTGAAAAATAATAAGTTTTCATTCCAAATGGAAATGACCCATTGATGTAGAATAAGAATAATGAATGCCAGCTTAGAAATTAGACCAACTGTCGTGATCAATCACAGTGTAGTGAAGTGTAATGTCACAATGGTTGGTTTGTTGCTGTGGGAAGATGTTACAAATGCACAACCAATAAGCTCTGGTGTGCAAAATGTCAAATGTTGTGGCTGTTACAGAACATTTCTTCAAAACAAGGTTAACCACAGATGTGTCAGTGAACATTTGAAGTTTTTAGTTCTAAATCTGAAGAAAAGTTTGTGTTGTATGCATGCTTTCAGTTTTGTTACCACACAGATTTAATAACTCCAAAACTTCAGCATAAACTTGTGGCCTCAGAAGTGAATGCCTAACTCCAGCTATTTAGTTTGAAAGGCAATAGAAGCACTAACCTCACATACATTAGCAGCCTTACTTTAATCTTCTTCCTTTTCAAAACCTTTGGATTGACTCCTGTATTACTGTATAATTGTCTCTAACAATAGATCAGGAAGCAATTATAAGCTATTTGGTTAGTTAAAAACACCATGGTTTGCCAGTAAACCACCATATAAGACCGCACATTAACTGGAGACAGCAGACAGAGAACAGAGCGAGGGAGATGGGGGCTAGCTGGGGGGGGTGATGTCGAGCAAGCCTCTGCCAAGTGGGCACATGCCAGCACTTAACAATCTGGCCTGCTGATATGCGTCTTTGGTCAGGGAGTTAATAAACAATGGAGCAGAACTCCAACAGTGATAAAATCCTTTCTCCCTCACTCATTTTTTCTCTCTCTGTCTTTACTTCTGTCCTATTTGTCAGGACACTGACCTGGTTAGGCGTACTGTATGTGCTGACCTGGTTAAATATATCCGGTTGATATTTGCTTCTTCATCCGCTGCTGATAGGATGGAAATAAAAGTAAGACTTGTTCAGCAGCTTCAGGGGCGTCAGTCAGTAAAACATGGAAAGAAATGACAAATATTGAATTTTGGGTGTCAGCAGCCTCAATCTTAGAATATCATCATGTTGATATGACATTTGATATGCCCAGATCGGCTCTGAGACCGATTCTATTGATTGGCAAAGTAAAACACTGTTAAAAGTTACATACTATTTCTTGGCGGGGAGGAGTAACTTGCTGTTTTTCCCTGCTTTTAGTCTTTATGCTAAGATAAGCTGGCTGTAGCTAATATTCACCGAAAAGATGTGAGTGTGTTATCGATCTTCTCATCTCACTCTCAGCAAGACAGGGAATAAAACCATCTCCTCAAACTTCAGCTTAATTTGTGTCTCTGCTTCACTGGGAACCTGTGCTATGATTTAGATTTGACATTGTCTCCGTTTGCATCCGTTTTAATTTATTTTGATAACTTAAAGCCTAAAGCATGTGTTTGCTACTGTTGTCATTCTTTCAGAATTCAAAATATCTGCTGAATCTGTGACACGGATTATCTTGAGGTTTAAAATGTGTGCTTTTACTGTTTTATGCGTCCAAAAGCCAAACTACCGACTCCTGTTCTCAGCTCTTTGAGTCTGTGTTTCGTCCTCTCTGTCTCCAGTTTTTTCAGTGCATGACCCAACACACTTGCACGGATGGTTGAAGTTATTGAATGCAAAGATCAATCCATCGCCACGGCAAGCACTGGTTAGACACGGTTAGACATGATGGCTGGAACCTACCATTAGATATTTCAGTGATTTATGCACGCAACTCGGAGGGATGTGACTGACAATCGGGTGACTACTGAATCGTCTCAAGCTGTGAGTCATGCAGACCGTGTAAACATAAAAATGTAAATGTAACATGGAAAGCTCTCCTTGCTGCTGGTTGCTGATGTCATTTAGCTGCTCTTGCCCCCGCAGGCCTCTGTGGTTCTGTCTTTAGTGGTTCTTGGAAATCACTCACATGCCTTAGTTATGTCTTTTTATGCTGTTAAGGACGGGTGGTTGAGTGAGATGCTTTCCATTACTGTATTCTGTCACCACACAGCAATTATTGATGCCAGGCAGATTTTTTTCCCCCCCTTTGCTATAACACACGCAAGGATGAACCAGTAAGAACCAAGCAAATGCCAACAAAGATACAAAAGAAGGCACAATTTTGTATTTCTTCTGCACGTCTTTAAAGTAGACATATGCTTTTCCGTATTTTCTGTCATGTCTACAATGTTATAATGTTATGTTGTGTTAAACTTGGCCAAAAAAAAAAATAATGATGTAAACGTATTTCAGAGACATCCCCGTGAGCTAAAAGGTTTAGATTTCTAACTGTTCTGAACGCTCCAGTTTCAACAGTTTTTTCTACTCTCGGCTCAGTGTCACGTAACACTTCTGCGGCCTTCTATGGGACATGGGATTGGTCATCTGCTCCAGGCAGGAACTACTGGAGTGTTATTTTATTTTTTATTTTTGGTGTTAACATTGTCGCATATAGCTACATGCTAACGGCAGTAAACTATGTCATCTTGGCTGCCAATGTTGTTAAATTCTCCCCAATTCCGGCCCACATTACTCCTGAAACATTTCCGATTATGTAGTATTTGGTATAAAAGCATTTTTTTTTTTTTTTTCATGGTACAAAGTCCTGCTATATACTGCGCTGCAGTCAGTCTCCAGCTGCAACGGAGTGCAACAACAGCAGAGGCTGCGGAGCGGAGATTCCAGGAGACTCAGGGACCCTGAGATGCGGAAACACGCTGGCCAATCAGAGCAGACTGGGCTTTTTTGGGAGGGGAGCTTAATGAGACAGGCTACTCCTACAGAGCGTCTCAGACAGAGGGTGAATACAGGTGCAGCAGCCATGGGCAGTATGAGAAAAATAAAGTGTTTTTTGAACATTAAAGCATGTAAACATGTCATAGTACAAACACAAAATACAAGTATGAACTTGAAATGCTATATAATAGTTCCCCTTTAACATACATAATATTTATACATACATATATATTTCATTTTAGATATTTCAGAAGGAAGGAAACAAGCGGCCATTACTGTGTTGGCATCTCACTTGTAAATCCATGCAACAACACTGTAGTGTATGAAAAGGAATTGACTTCATTAACACTTTTGCTAAGGAACTGGTACAGGACATTCTGTTACAATTTGAAAATATCACTGCAAGCCAATGAATTAAAGGTTCTAAAAACTTAACATAATCCAGCCCAGTTGTAACAGACAGCTATGTCTTTTTTGGGCTTTGGTGCTGTCAGTTACTTTACCAATGAAAAAATCAACAAGCCTTTGATCCATAAAATCAATATGTTCTGCTTGCTCTCTGAGTGGCATGCCAACAAAGGACTGACTAGGAACCGCTAAAGCCTGAGTGACTTGCCTACACTGGGCCGATAGCGATCTGTCACCCTGCTTTGTACTTATGTTTCTTGACCGACATCCCACTTTTACAGTATATATGCTTCAGATTTTTATTAAATAGGGAATTTCCTCTTAATTACAATCCAAGTAGTCACGGATTGCAAGTTTGATGATTAAGAAATCCTGATGGATTTAGTTTATGACACTGCTTGCATCCAAGATACAATGGACAGAAGAGAATTAGACTGGACCATGGTTGTTTGATATCAAATGGCCCTCTCAGTCAGTCGTAGGGCATCTCAGTCAGTATCGTCAACTGCACCAGTACTAAATTCAAGAGAAGGAAGGCTTACGTTTGCGTTAATTTCCTTTTTAGATGCCAACAAAGCAATAGCCTCAGAAACCAGTACGTAATATTCACCTCCAGCCTGGGGATATACAGTAATGCGTTGTACCATCTTTGGAAAGTACTTGTTTGTGTTCCATAATCTTTGTGGAAGTACCTTTTTGAAATGGAGGGTTGTTAATTACCGTGGAAAAGTGCATCTGCAGTAACCATGTAATTGCAGTGTTTATGCAGTTTACCAATGCCAGACTTGGCCACAGGTGTAGAATATCTGACCCAACATTTGCCTCATCTTCATGAATCATCATTATGTGGATTTGTGGTGCACTGTCTCATCTATAATGTTCCACTCTTTAGATGCAATGCCTGTTATTCCACTTTTACCTTCAAATTTCTTTGATTTCTGCCTTCCCATCTTTTTCACTCTTATACTTGTATTTAGTCTTCCACCAAGCTGGATATTATATTCATTAGTATTGATTTTAGGGCTGCACGATATGAGGAAAATATGCGATAACGTTAAATATCGCAATAACGATATTACTTGCGATAAAGATATAAAAGTGTACTCAGTTCTGCATTTCTGCTGCTTTCATGTTCTGCTAAATACAACAAATCGTTTGTTGAATTTAAAACAAATGAAAGGAAATCATTTCCAACAATCTTCTATTGAACAAATTGAACATTGAATTGAATATAAAAGGCACCACCAAAAAAAAGTGACAGTTTTATATGGCGATAAAAAAAATATATTGTGCATCCCTAATTGATTTGTATTTGCACCCAGGAGCAGGTCAAGCTACTGTTCCTAAACACGTTGCAATGATTTTGATCAGAGACAGTGCAGTGCATGTCAGAGAACATCTCTTGTTCTTTTAACCTCTTATTGAACACAGTGGAAGAACACCAGGGTACTGGCACTTCTTTGATACATAATGTATAAAGTCAGAGCAGCTGTCACTCAGATTAGCATTAGCCCTCTTGTCCTCCTTTCATGTAGTCTTACATTTTTCATTAATGGCATTTAATAGATGCCCTTACCTGGAGAGAGAGTGAGCTGGTGGGGGTTCAATTAATAAGGTTTCTCATGGATACAGGCTGTTGCAGCTATCAGATCTGTGACCTTTTAGTTGTAAGTGTGTGTGTGTGTGTGTGTGTGTGTGTGTGTGTGTGTGTGTGTGTGTGTGTGTGTGTGTGTGTGTGTGTGTGTGTGTGTGTGTGTGTGTGTGTGTGTGTGTGTGTGTGTGTGTGTGTGTGTGTGTGTGTGTGTGTGTGTGTGTGTGTGTGTGTGTGTGTGTGTGTGGATATCCTGACTTGTGACGGTAGTCTGTTTATGAAGGCATGATGGATGTCGTATTTAGTTACCATTATTTCTGTGAGTCAGTTTACAACAATTTGTATAGCAGTGTCTATCTTATCCCCCCTCATTTTTTGGTGCATTATTTTTATGAATCTAGCTAGTTGGGTGGCTTGTTAGGTCGGGCTTTCCCATTCTTGATCCCACCTACAACGATCTGATTGGTCCACTGTGTCTCTAATAAATGGAAAAAACTTTCAATGTGTATGATACCAAGTCTGTTTGAATTGCTGTGACCTGCTGAAGGCGATGAACCAAAACTGCAGCAAAACCTAACTTTTTCAAAATGTCCCTCTTGTTTTTGTAGTTGAACTAAAGGAGTAAATCACGAATGTTGCAGGGCCTTAATGTGAGACTTCCACATCTCTATTTGTAACACCACTTTATCACAGAAAGTTGAAGTCACACTATGCCTGATTCCCACTGCTTTATCATAAATGCTCATTATGGGCTCAATCTCAGCCTTATATTCTATGCTCCCACATTTAGTTACTTTGTAGAAACTGAGAGAAAAGTCATATGATTTGCTGCCCCTCTGCAGTGACATCCATCTTCACTTTCTCACTTGGTCAGTGTTGAAAGCAGCAGACTCAGAACTTTTATTTGTTGACCCCACCCGCCCACGCCATTGAACATCTCTGCTGATTAGCCACGGCGCTCATCTGGCAAAGACACCCAGCAAGGCAATTTGTCCTGACCCCAGGTCTGCAGACATATTTGCCCAGCCACAGTGTGTGTTGGCATGCTCGGCTGAGCACCATATGTGACAGGATGTTTGTAATGGTGGCCGCAAAGCAATCGTCAGCCATCTATGGACACTATTTATAAGGCAACCCTGTTATTTGGATGTGCGTAGGGAATTGTTGGCATCAAGGGGTGGAGGGATGAAGGCAACTTGTCCGGTTTCCGTCCACTCATCCCACTCTGGTTTTTTTTTTTTCCACAATGGAAAACGTGGACAGCCGCCATCTCCTCTGAACAGCCGGTCCAACCTAAGGCCTAGGGATCAGAGTGGTCCAAAGTGGCAGCTTTGCTCTTGACTTTCATGTCCAAGTCCACGCCTCTCTTGAGGCATCGTTGTAGAGCCAAAGTGGGATTCAAACAGGTACTGTTCCATCAACACAGTCTTGAGAGCTTTATTTTTAATGCTAATATACCTCCAGAGAGCTTGGGCTGTATTGGCTACACGTTCTTTGCTGCTTAAAAGTGGCTTCCTCGTGCATTAGAACTGACTGGTTCAATATGTGCTCTCTCTCCCTGAAGTGCGTCAAAGCTGTAGGAAACGTCATAAAGCTTCCACAGCTAATGTGCACTGATTTTCCAATGAAACATGAGTAATGATGACATTATCACCTGTCAGTCACAGTGACGCTGTGGCTCATACTGTGGTTTTCACAGCTCTGTGTATTGTGGAATGGTTGAACTTTTCATTCTTTTACAGTGCTGGAAACACCTGCCACATCAAGAGTATATTTTTAACGTCAATAACGAGCTGTTATTACAAAAGTTGGCCAACAAGGTATTACAAACACATACTGTATGTAACTTGTGTACGATTTTCTAAATTACGAAACCTAGAAACAACAAAACATGTCTTGTACTGAATTTTTGTAAATTAGCCCACGTGGGAAGCTTACTTGCACTTTAACACACTGAACTCAAATAATATCAAGAATGGGAAATAGGCTACACAGTTAGCTATGTTTGTCTAATAATGTGCACCTGTTACTTCATTTTGTTCATTTTGTCCTATAATTGACTGTTGTTGATCTTGAGTATGCAACTTGCTGTCAAAGGTGTAGGCTACCAATTTTGCACTTGAAGGTTTAATTAGTATTACTCGGCCTGTGAAAACAGTTGTGTAATGTCTTTGGTGGCTCTGGGTGACTTTCCTAAAGTCAGAAAACATAACGCTGGAGATGTCCGGGTTGTTTGAGCTTTGGTCTTGGACACTAGAGGTTTATAGCAGTTACAAACTGAAGGCATGGATTTTGAGTCCAGTCCAGTGTCAAACAAATTCAGCAACTAGCTGGTGAACATAGTGGAGCATTGAGCAGCTAAAGAGCCAGATGTTACCTTTAGGAGATGGTGGAGAGCCAAACGGAGCTAAAAGGAGAGCGAATATTGGACATTCGCCAGGTGACCAGAAACACGACTACAGATGAATAATAATTAAGGCTGACCCGAATGCTTTAAATCTTCTACTGTTGCCATCAGAATTCAAAATTAGCACCATCAACCAGCCAAATGCTGATTTTTAGTAATGACTATTAATGTAAACTTGATTTCTCTACTGCATAAACTTACCGCTCTGTGTTAATACAACTTAACCTGTTAAATTTCACCTTGTGTAAAAACTTAAGACAGTTTAAGGCAATGGGTTTCCACCAAATTTCTAGTAAAGTCAACTACTTTGGGATAACAGTGTAGTTACATATGCATTACCCCCAAAATCGCCCGAAATAGTTATCCAACATTATTCATTATGCATCAACATGAATTATTATTAATATTCTCAGACAGATGGCACTGTTGGTTGTGTGCCACAGCCCGCAGGTGTAGGTGCGGCGCTGCTGTGTGTGCGGTACTGAAACGGAGATGGATAGACAGAGAAACAGAACATGGTCACAGTTTGGTCACAGTTTGGTTTATTGCCTGCTTGCTAGGGCTGTAATGATATGCGATATGAAACTGAAATCGCAACACTCAGATCCACGAACCTGTGTCGCGGTGTGAGAAGGCAGAATCGTGACACACCCCTTCCAACTTCCAGAGTTATCCTTCCCGTCAAGATCCAATGCTACCACATCTTTAAATTACTATTAGTATTAATCGTTTTGGTGCCTTATCCCCCTTTTGTCAGGTAAATTTAGCTAACTGTAAAGATGGCTAAACGCGAAGGGGGAGGAGGGTGATTCGGCAGGGAGGAGATTTTCAGCACGAACGCCGGTAACGCTAACGGAGGTGTAACATTACGAATGGCCGCTGTTCTGACTTGGGTGCCTGGGTCTGTTTCCCGATGGTTCAGTAAACTGCCATTAGCGTCCTTCACACCGGAGTTAAGTGCTGACCGGGTTTGGATTGCTGTAATGATAGTGGCTGGCTGCTAGCTGGCTGGGGGCTGACTGTGGATGTGTCCCCGGGCTTGTTGTCAGCTCTCATCCCGACTGAAGCCTTGCAGCGCTGGGAGAGTGAGGCAGATAGACAGGGGTGTGCTAGCTGGCTAAATTACCATTAGATAAGTCGTCTATGTATACAGTTAACGTTACTGACGAATTCGTGGGTTAGCCCAGAGTCGTTAACCGTGGTCAAAACAATCATACTAAAAATAACTGAGGGGTTGAACAATGTTGTAATCTTATGTTACCCACCAAAAATTGGCTAACGTTATAGACAAAGCATTAGCTACTTGTCAACCAGCACCTATTATAGTAGGCTAACCTTAGCTTGATTGATCGATATTGAAATCAATCAATATCAATAAATAAGGTTTCTGTTGTATTACTGTGTTGCAAAGTGGCTGGTAATCAATGACAAAACGATGCCATGTGGCAGAAAAAAAGTTGTATCAACCCCGAGGTTTGTATCGAATCGTGGGTCAAAAATCGTGATACGAACCGAATCATGGGTTTGGTGTAACATTACAGCCCTACTGCTTGCTTTTTGTAGTTGATAAGTTCCAAAAATAATTTGTATTATACGATCTTATAAGAGTGCTGATTAAAGGGAAACTTGTTTTCAGCCTCAGGCTTTGTTTTACTGCAGTGTGGGGCTCTGTTGGTGTTTAGTGTCATTACGCACCCCCAACCCGTCAAAGCTTTGAATATATATTCAAATATTTCTCACTGAAGCTTTGAAGTCCCAAAAATGATATTTGGGACAGCCTTAATACCAGTTTTTCTCCATGTCTGTTAGATGTGTAAATAGGCTAATGTTTGCTAACGCGTTTTCCATATGAACTTTTAGGTGATAATCCTTGACATGTTTACAGTTTGTTGCGATACCTTCAAGTGCCCAAAAATAAGTGATTTTTTTTTTTTTACTTTTTTTTTGTGAGTTCTAAATAATTAGTATAAGATCATCTTTTCTAGTGGAAGAGATTAAACACATTTGATCAGTGTTCACACATATGTACATTGGGTATATTTCCATGCCTCGTATAGCTCAGTGGGTAAGGTGGCTCCACTCAACGCTGTCCAATTATCTTTCCATTCCTCCCATCCGGAAAAAAATGCAATCATGGCACAGTATGGCGCTCTGGATAAAGGCATCCACCACATGGCACAGGGGAGCTGTATGTGGCCAGTCTCTGATGATCCGTCTCGCTGCAGGCCTCTTTTTCTTTTTTTTTTTTTTGCAGCTCATTAATATAAGACTGTTGACAGTCTTATATAAGAGAAAACGGTCATCAGCAAATCCAAGGCCACATGGCAAGACATTATCCTCCCTTAAATTTTATTATCTGTGTGTCGTATATAGTGCATTGTTCTGCCTTTATATTTTCAACATCTGCTAACTGTAACCTTGAGATCCGTGTGGAATGCAACAGGTATTGCATTCAAGTAGATTTTCCCACCTGGCAGAGTGAAAGGTATGTGTGTGGATTTACTCTTAGTCATGAAATGGTAATGAGAGAGAGAGAGAGAGAGAGAGAGAGACTCGGTGCTCCATAGCCTTAAGGTAAGCTTTTTGTGGAGGTTGCTATGAAACACAGTAATGTAATCGCTACCAGTGAGTAATTTGCAATGAGAATGACTTCATCTCTATCTTTTTGGACTGGATTGTGAGGGTTGGTTGGTAACTTTGATGGCACAGAGAGAAAAACGCTGCTTGGGTGTCTTTTGGCTGATGGTGAAATTTACTCATGACTCCTTTAAAACGGTGTGAATTGCCCAAGCCAATGAGAGAAAGGTTATGTTTCTGTTCATTTCTACACATTTAGATTGGAGGTTCATGAAAGGTTAAAGAAGTCACTTTTGAATAGAAAATGGATATTCGGTGCTTCACTATAGCTAGACAGAGGTATAAATACAGTGCTGGTGTTTTTAATTTGCTTCAGACTGAAATAAACACAACTGCTATGCAAAGGAAGTGATCTTGTGATGGGGTGACCTCATGGTTTGGGAGAGCGTCCCACTACCAGAGGACCACATGCTTGATACCGCTCAATTGTTTCAAAGGCTCCTGGAGTAAAACAAACCTTTAAGGAACAGTTTGACATGTTGGGCTATATACTAATTTGCATTCTTGCAGAGTTAGATGATATTATAGATCATAGATTGGATGCAAAGGGACAAAGCTACACTGGCTCTGTCCAAAGGTAAAAACAGGGTCCTGCCTCCACTGGTTGCCTGGCAACCTTACGATGATGCCAAAACTCAACATTATGCTTTTGACACTTCGCTTCGTGGATGGATTAAACAAGGGAGATATAACATGATAATTATGGAGCTTAAAAGGTGTTAGAAGGCAACTTTTTGTTGACCTTTGGGCAGTTTCCTACTGTTTCCAGTCTTAATTATAAGGTATGCTCACCATCCCTTGGCTGTATTTTTTTCTATTTAGCATCCAGATAAGTGGTATTGATCTTCTCATCAAATGTTTTGCAAGAAAAGAAATATGCGTATTTCCCTTTGCTTTAAAGCTATACTGCTTAAGAGTTTCCTAAAATCAAATTCCAGTTTTGATTCTAATTGACGTTGGCATTTTTTCAGTGATAGCCAGTCTTATGTATTTACATTCTGTAGTTAGCCTACCTCTGTATATAGTACTTTTTATTGTTAATGGCGGAGTCCGCCAATCCTGTGCTGGATTCAAATTGGCTACCTATGAATTCACAGGAAACTGGGAAACAGGCGGCAGCTGATTGGAAACAGGAAATTACTAATTGTAATTGTACAGATGAATAGTCAGCAACACGCACACCACTTGCTTGGTCTCCTTGGTGGTGCAGGGAATTAAATCTCCCAAAGATCCATTTCAAAAATTAAAAATAAAATCCCTGCACACACTTTTCAACCCTGCATTTGGTTTATTTATCAATGTTTCTGTCCCAGAGACCTTTCTCAAGACACGTAATATTAAAATGACATAGTGTCAACAGATAGACCAGTCACTCTTCTACCAGGATGGAAATTTTAAGGATTGTGACTTTGTTTTTTTTGCAGAAGGAGCGCTTTGACACAAGCACAGTGTACTGATACTGATTTGACTGTATCAAACATGTGGTCCTCTGGTTGTAGGATGTTCTACCAAACCATGAGGTCACAACAAGGCCACTTCCTTTGCTTATAGCGATTGTGTTTACTTCATTTTGAAGCAAATTAAAAACATCAGCAGGGAATTTATGCCTCTGTCTAACTCAAGTGAAAGCACACAATACCAGTTTTTTTTTTTTGTTAGGAAAGTGCCCTTGATTGTGCATAATAATGCAATTTTTATTCCCTGCATTAATTATCATTAAATGATAGCATATGGGCGCTAAATCATTTAATTTAGAGTTGTACGATTGTGGAATAACCAAAGTGTCGTGTGGTGAACTTGTCTTCACATCATTAAGATTAATTATTGTGATTTAATAACTGCTAAATTAGTACATTTTCCAGGAGTAGTATTATGATGATCATGCTAATTGTTCAGCCTTAGTGCTTCTTCCTGATGCAATAAAATGCTTGGATGAGTGCAGTGCAGCCTGGAGGTATCACGGTCTACACACTGTGGAGCTTCAGCATACATTATGACCTCACCGCAGCAGAGCTTGTTACGCTGTCATGCTCCAGACATGACATGGGATTACGAGTAATGTTATTCACTTAGCAATGATATTGTGTGCCAGGGCTCCAGCAGTAAGCATTAATACCCTGTAATTGCATTAAGTGGGATCTGCATAACAAAAAAAGAAAATGGATTTATTTTGCAATGATACATTTCTTAATGCACTATTTCACCCTTTATAGCCATTTTCAGTTTTTTTCAGACTTCATTCGATTCATATTTGCAGCTGCAATCTCCTAATTTCTTTTTATGGATCCCCATTTGAAATTTATTTTAACTAGGGATCTGTTGGAGCCATGTTAAGTGAATTATTTGTCACTATGTAAGATGAAAAGTGACAATTTTTTTTTTTGCAACCTTTTTGTTAAAGATCCCAAATTGTAAAAAGTGAGATTTGCATGTCTTTTTTATTATAAAGCAGGTTGAGTTGCTATATAAATACTGTGAAACGCTCAATCCACAGAGAAATGCACACAGCCTGTATTCAGACACTGTGCCTTTAAACAAGCTGTGATGTCACAGCTATACTACATATACAGTGCCTTGCGAAAGTATTTGGCCCCCTTGAACTTTTCGACCTTTTGCCACATTTCAGGCTTCAAACATAAAGATATAAAACTGTAATTTTTTGTGAAGAATCAACAACAAGTGAGACACAATCATGAAGTGGAACGAAATTTATTGGATATTTCAAACTGTTTTAACAGATAAAAAACTGAAAAATTGGGAGTGCAAAATTATTCAGCCCCCTTAAGTTAATACTTTGTAGCGCCACCTTTTGCTGCGATTACAGCTGTAAGTCGCTTGGGGTATGTCTCTATCAGTTTTGCACATCAAGAGACTGACATTTTTGCCCATTCCTCCTTGCAAAACAGCTGGAGCTCAGTGAGGTTGGATGGAGAGCGTTTGTGAACAGCAGTTTTCAGTTCTTTCCACAGATTCTCGATTGGATTCAGGTCTGGACTTTGACTTGGCCATTCTAACACCTGGATATGTTTATTTGTGAACCATTCCATTGTAGATTTTGCTTTGTGTTTTGGATCATTGTCTTGTTGGAAGACAAATCTCCATCCCAGTCTCAGGTCTTTTGCAGACTCCATCAGGTTTTCTTCCAGAATGGTCCTGTATTTGGCTCCATCCATCTTCCCATCAATTTGAACCATCTTCCCTGTCCCTGCTGAAGAAAAGCAGGCCCAAACCATGATGCTGCCACCACCATGTTTGACAGTGGGGATGGTGTGTTCAGGGTGATGAGCTGTGTTGCTTTTACGCCAAACATAACGTTTTGCATTGTTGCCAAAAAGTTTGATTTTGGTTTCATCTGACCAGAGCACCTTCTTCCACATGTTTGGTGTGTCTCCCAGGTGGCTTGTGGCAAACTTTAAACGACACTTTTTATGGATATCTTTAAGAAATGGCTTTCTTCTTGCCACTCTTCCATAAAGGCCAGATTTGTGCAGTATACGACTGATTGTTGTCCTATGGACAGAGTCTCCCACCTCAGCTGTAGATCTCTGCAGTTCATCCAGAGTGATCATGGGCCTCTTGGCTGCATCTCTGATCAGTCTTCTCCTTGTATGAGCTGAAAGTTTAGAGGGACGGCCGGGTCTTCGTAGATTTGCAGTGGTCTGATACTCCTTCCATTTCAATATTATCGCTTGCACAGTGCTCCTTGGGATGTTTAAAGCTTGGAAAATCGTTTTGTATCCAAATCCGGCTTTAAACTTCTCCACAACAGTATCTGGGACCTGCCTGGTGTGTTCCTTGTTCTTCATGATGCTCTCTGCTCTTTAAACGGACCTCTGAGACTATCACAGAGCAGGTGCATTTATACGGAGACTTGATTACACACAGGTGGATTCTATTTTTCATCATTAGTCATTTAGGTCAACATTGGATCATTCAGAGATCCTCACTGAACTTCTGGAGAGAGTTTGCTGCACTGAAAGTAAAGGGGCTGAATAATTTTGCACGCCCAATTTTTCAGTTTTTTATCTGTTAAAAAAAGTTTGAAATATCCAATAAATTTCGTTCCACTTCATGATTGTGTCCCACTTGTTGTTGATTCTTCACAAAAAAATACAGTTTTATATCTTTATGTTTGAAGCCTGAAATGTGGCAAAAGGTCGAAAAGTTCAAGGGGGCCGAATACTTTCGCAAGGCACTGTATGTAGAATGTGCTGCTACAGTGCAGTTACAGTCATTCCCCGGCTGCAATGACGGTGCATAGACTCCAAAAAACTGCAAATGCTGAAGGCCCATAAATGCTGACCAATCAGAGCAGACTTGGCCTTTTCAGGGGGGCTTAAAGAAACATGCGCTAAAATGAGCGTTTCAGACCGAGGGTGACTACAGGTATATTCAGACTGACAGTATGAGTATCATTAAAGCATGTTCTAGCACAAACCCAACATGCTAGTATGAACCTGAAAATGAGCACGATATGGGAGCTGTAAAGCATATTGTACCAATTTGTCAAGTATTTGAGGATTTTCAGCGCTAATGTAAAGTGTCTCCCCTGTGTAGAAAAAAATCTACCTAATAATAACCACTGTAACTCCTCATTATTGACTAATCTCAAGCCTTTTTCCCTAGATACTTCTTGTCTGGCCTCGTCAGCACCAATTTAGTGAGCTTTCTCTACAGTTATCAAGTAAAGCATGCGCTGCATCTTTCTTTATTCAAGCTATATAACCACTACCACTTATCTGTCTGACATCAATACAACTCCAGCAGTGGGACACATTGCATGGCTGCCATTAAAAGCAAGCTCCATTCAGGCTTTCTTTGCTGCATTTCCTTTATTCTCTTACAGTTTTTCCCAAGGACGTTTACAGTCCTTGGTGGGCTTTCCACTAAACATGTTACTAATGTGCGTGGCTGCAGAGGAGCTTTTAATGGATTTCTCAGCATGCCTCTACTGAGATTGGAGGCTTGTGTGTCATCAGTAATTCACCGAAGGAGCTTGGAAGCTGAAATCCAATCCACTGATCAACGTGAGAACACTTAGTTATAGATGTAGAGGACATCATCTTTTAACTGTGACCTGTAGTGTCTATATGTTTGGCTCCTGGGGTTAGGTTTCAGGGAGTCACACATGAGCTCCTCATTGATTTCAGTATATTTTTAGATTTGTTACATATATGTAGATACTACATATGTTTAAGAAATAATTTTATTCTTCTCAGATTTCCTCATAAAAGCACAATTGGAAACAAACCACAGCAGCCTCCATGCTTGCATAGCCTCTGAAAATCCATGCAGGCTTTGTGCCAATGGGAGGTTGGAGCGACAACACACACACACACACACACCCACACACACACACACACACACACACACACACACACACACACACACACACAAGGTTCTGTTTGCTGCCTGTCAGCCAAGACCCCTGAAGCCTGACCACTACTAATAATGCCAGTCTGCTGTGTGTACGGTATGTGAGCACATTTGTGTCTCTAAATGTAAATGCTTGAGTGAGTATGTATGTATGTATGTATGTATGTATGTATGTATTGGTGTGTGTGATCTGAGCTTACTGCTGTCTTATCTGTGAGGATACGTCTGAGTTCGTGCACAGGTGTGCCCTGTCCTGCTGGGGGGATGAGAGGGCAGCTCTCCGAGGTGCGATAACTTGCTCAGGGCTGTGACTTTGAACAAGGGCGGCATCCCTGTCACTGAAGGAGGATCATCTATCATAACACATGCTGTACTATAGACAGACAGACGAGCATGAGCTTGTGAGGAAGACACGTCATGCCTGCAGTGAATGTATCTGCCTATTTGTGGAGCTGGCATGTACATATTATCCCAGAGCTACTGTTCCCCCCCCCCCCCCCCCCCCCCCACTGGAGAGCTGTCCTTAAAATGACACACATTTATCCACTCGACATGAGGGCAATTGACTGGAGAATTAGGCCAGACACTGTCTCAGATACTGGCTGAGATGTCGCTAAGTTTAGATGCATGTAAGATAATTGTTCTGTCCCTCAAACTCAGCAGGAGCTGTTGTTTTTGCATTGTATTGGGAGCAATTTAATGTCGGGGTTAGGTTTCTTTAGATCTAGTAAGAGATCAGATTTACGCAGCGAGTTTGGATTCGTTTTGTTAAGCGAGCACATGGAAAGACATCTTTTCAGAGAAGAAAGAAACCCCATTTTTCCTAAGAAGCCATTAAAACAAGCCAGTCAAGCATGGACAGTGAATCGAAGACGGGATGCAATAATGTGACTGACCACTTTCAACATCCCAATGTCCTCCTTTTGGAAAGCAAACAGTTTTGTCCTGTGTCTGCGAGGCCTGGAAAACATACAGGAACGCAACCGATTATTAAATCTGCCAGCCGAGGCTCTGAGAACATTTTCTGATCCCGTTTCCCTCTGGAGATTGATGTGTGCAGACTGAGGGCTCCCTTACCATGCTGGCAAGATTTACTGATTTTTTGTGGTAATAAACATCTTCAGTAGGGTTTTGCCCTTTATTATGCACACTACTGAGCCAATGACCAAGCCTGTAGGTTGCACTAATACATTTCAGAGCTTGAAAGTTTTTTGGCACTCCTCCATGCTGTATGATATGATAGGACTAATGAAAAAGGTCATACCCAAAAGGCCAGGTACAAGCAATCAAATCAGAATATCAGCTGGGTAATTACAGAGCTTGGAAGATATTTTTGGCAAAGACCAAAAGCAGTACTGTGCCTTAGATGAGCCTGGGTACTGCATTGTTCCTCTCAAACACTGTCCTTGTCTGATGCTAAAACAGTTGACCAGTTCTTGGGAGGGAAGACGAGGGATGGAGGGAGGAGAGTTTGGACAGAGAACACAATCACCATGGTTACTGCCAATCTCCATAATCTTTTTGTTCCTGTCTCCACCTTCAACTTTTTCTTTCCCTCTCTCTTGCTCTCCGTCTGGCTCTTTCTCCCCACGCTCGGTGGGTGTGACGTCTGGGGCTCATCGAGCGTTGCCAGTGATTTACACCATGACACGCTGCCGCTGACGGATAGCCGCATTACTGCCAGACGTGTCATGCAAGACGAACTGAGATGGTGGCAGTTACAGGATAGGGTATGGGTGTTATGGGGTATGGAGGGGCTGGGAGTTGTCTGTCAGAGTGGATGGGTATAATGCTGAGGTTGGAGTTTGTATCCGCCTTTGGGTTGGTGCAGCTGGTGCAAAAAAAGTAGAGACTAAATTGGGAAGGAGACCTGTCATCTCTTCCACAGCGTACTCCCAGTTCGCAACTGGTTAGGCTTTTTAATATCAGTGATTAGATTTGAAAACAGCGGGGGAAATGTCACACCGCGGGCAGGCAGAATTTGTTGATGATGCAGTCATCAGAGCTGGTTGAAATAACCTGCTTAGATGGCAGCTCTAACCCTCTCCTTGTCACAAACAGTTTGCATCAATAGTTCCGCCCCCCCCCCCACCCCCCCCCCCCCCCCCCCCCCCCAAGGACAGCCTTCTTTATATGATGAATGTGAACAATCAGTCATCAAAATAATTAGTATTTTATCCCCTGAAGTCCATGCTCAAATCATCCAATTAGAGCATATGATTTGATGCTATGTAATATTGGCCACAGCCACTCAATTTCCTATTTGAATTTTGGAAATGATATCGCAGCCAACTTGTTCACATACGGAATTAGCAACAGCCTCCTGCAACAGGATAACAACGCTATGCAAATTTATCCCAAGAAGGTCATTAAACTGAATAACTCAAATGCAAATAAGCACTGCTGAAAATTGCAGTTTTGTTTGTGAAACTCCATTGATTACTGTGTGCAGAAATTAGAAGAGTATCCTACCCTCATCCACACAGACACCGAGTTCAGCTACAGAGAAGCAAACTGGTTGGCGAGTCTTCTGCAGGGCACAGGGGGCTTGAGCCTGCACTTTTCACATCAAGGACGCAACATGTAATCACCACGCCACACAGCTGCCCTCCGTTTCCAGCTCCTCTGCTGCTTGTCTCGACCTCTGACCCCGAAACACACAGCTCCTATCACACAAGTTCATCTCCGATACGCAAACGAGGTCACCACTTGCAAAGTCCGAGGTCATTAATCAGAGGTGTGAAGTGGAGAGGGTAAAGGGCTTACCCCCCCCCTCCCCAGTGCAGGGTCATCAGATGGACTCTTGCTGAGAGTGTGGCTGGAATTAGCATTGATCTGACTCGCTCATGTGCTCGCATGTATTTATGGACATGAGTGTGGTTCATAAGTCTCAGCATGGCCTGATAGACTGGATCGGGAGGGGAAAGGCAGATGGAGGACAAATGATGAGGGCTTTTTGTGCATAAACGGATCATTTGGGAAAAAAATACTAAGCAACATGTTGCTCATTGGGTAATAGCAAAAGATTTAGTTGGCAGCTTTTCACTTTTTATTATTTAATCAGTGGAGCTGAGGATTATGGGGGTTGTGTTAGCTCTGACACGTTATCAAGTGGTCCCACTTTGCCACTATTCAAGGGCAGCTGATTGGAAAATGTAAGGTCCTTGCAACTAAAACCACAAACACAAAAAGGGTTAAAAGTGGACAGATGAAGAAGGGATAAGTCAGGAAGATAGCCGAGCCTTATTTTAACGGTTTGCTCCATGAAAGACTGGTCTGTGCTACAGGGTTTTATCTGCCTCAGTGCCTGCTTCCTGTAAAGTCAGCCCGGTGCTCAGCCTGTTGTCGCGCTAGCTCAGACCAAGATTGGATTCTTTTCCAAACAAACAGCACAGATAAGACAGAGGTCCTGAAATGTTTCCCTTGATGGATAGACTTGGTTTGTTCATGGTTGAAGAAATGTGGGATAAACGATATAGCTGAGAGAGTGAGAGCCGGCTTTGTTTCAACACGTTTTTTAGATTTCACTGAGCATTAGCTAAACTCATTCATATAGCAAATAAAGTAACGTGAGTGACATCTCCTTATCTGGCACACCGTATGAGCTTAGGAGGATGTATTGTTTGTCACTGATTGACGCCCATTTTTACCCAGCAAAGCCCCATTATGGACAAGTAAACCACTGGCTGTTTGACAAACTTCCTTGGTTTTTGTTGTGATTAAACACATTCTGAACCATTGATTGATTGTTCAATAAAGTGGCAAAATCTTTTATGGCTCGTCCAGTTTTGCATGGGCTGTCGAAGCCTGGCTCTATCCCACAGTATTTTTGTCAGAGTCCCTCTCAGATCACTGGGAGCGGGGCTGGAGTCTTGCCAAGAAACATCAATAGTGATACTGGCTTTCATAGATTGGTCTCATTACACTGGAAAACTGTTGATTACAGTAGCTTCACCCCCTGTCACACCCCTGCATCTGTGCACGGATGACTGTCAAAATGTAAAAATAGTAGGAGCAGCTGAAAAAGGGGGTAAAAGCTGTCAAATAGGCTTGCTAAGTTTGGCTCATTTCTCTGTGTGTGCATGTCGTTTAGACAGATTATGCTGGAGCCCGCGGCGAGACAAAGTGTTTGTGGATAAGCACACGCTTTTTGGAGATTACATTTACATTTTATGCATAAAGCTGTGGCTTTTACTCGCTGTGCAGTTCTCAGTGATGAAGGTTTGGTATCTTACTCGAGGACACATGGCTATTGAGGAACAAACCTTGGCTAAACAAGTACTAAATTTGGATTACTCCGCACTTTGTGATTTACATCCAGTGACAATGTTCAGTGCCATTAAAGAAGGTAGTGTGCCCTTTTATGTAGCGAGGCGGAAATTCACGGTGTAAAGGCAAATTTAGAGATTTCTATGCAGGAAACCAGGGTTTGCATCCTACCACTGTCTTGCCTTGTCCAGCCCAGACACGGTCATCGATGACACTGTTGAAGGACGCAAGCTGAAATGTGTTGGTCTCACAATAAAGTTGTGCTTTATTCCACAAGTGTTGCCAGAGTGATGACCTCTTGAGACAATTTCCCTTGTCTATCCACTTTAGACGAAGGTGACGTTTTGCAGTCTCTGCGATCAGTCCTTAGTCTTAACTATACAGATATTGTAGAAAGTGAGAACTGACTGTCAGCAGCATTACAGGAAAAACTACTGCCCCGATTTCCATGGAACTTGGTGTAAGGGTGTAGCATGGGCCATGGGCCAAGAAACCCATTCAACTTTGGAGCAGATCCAAATCACAGGGCAGGTACACACATTACTTTTTACTTTTCGAGATAGGGCATGGCCTTGGTGGAGGTCTACACTCTCCGAGTGCCCTTCTAATTTTATAATTCGTTCTTAGGCGATGTATAGCAACCAATAAATAGCTGTGTTACACTTGGGTGCCAAGTGAAATTTTGTTTATTAAAAGAACTGAAGCGGTATTAGTCCACTTTCTGCTGAAGGGTTCCTATCCTTTTACCTGCAATCGATCGAGATAAGATTGCCAGAATTTGTACAATTTCGGACATTTAAGAATCAATTTTCATTATCTCACTCTGTGCCCTCTCTTCTTTCCTTGACTGCACACAAACGAGGAGACGTCTGGATTGGACCTATGAAAGTGATTTATCTCCAACATGCATTTAAATTGTCAGCAGTAGCTGACGCCACCCTTTATGCCCAGAACAGAAATGTCAAGGCTCCATCCTCGCCGCTTTTCTTTTTCCTCTCCGGTTTGATACTCAGTGAACAGCCGCAGATTGTCTGAAATGGAGCACTAATTGGATTGCCACATTTTTACACACGGGGGAATACAAGTGAGCAAGAAAAGTGCTTCACGCAGTGGCCTTGTTTGACTTCCCTTTTCTCCTACTCAATCCCCTTCTTGGCCCACTGAGATTTTTTTCCATGCGACTAGCCGGAGCTTAAGCCCTAATCCGTCTGCAGTACATGAAAAGGAACCCGCTATCACTCCTTTTGGTTTTCTTCAACCTCCAACTCCTATCAGATCAGTTCTCTCTCTCATCCCAACACCAAACGCCCGCCTCTCTCCAATATCAGGAGAAACTACTGTTGCATCTGGAACACCACGGCGCCATAAGTCATCTTTTACAGCTGCCTGGAGGGCCATATAATCTCTGCCACTGCCCTTCTCTCACAAACACACACACAGACACACACAGACAAATGGACAGTGGAAGGTCAGGTCAGCAAAGCAGGAGCAAAGGAGAAAAGGGGGCTGCTGCCATGATAACAAATGTTAATAAGAGTCCTCTAGAACACTGGCCAACGCTGGTGTAAATGCTCTATTAAAGGGACAGGAACAGGCAAAAGAGAGGATAAAAGTAGCTGCACTGATTGAGTTGTTGCATTTACTGTAAATCTAAATGACACAGAGGAACCCCAGCTTACTGTCATTTGAAATGGTCTTACCCACGATAAATCCCTGTGTGGAATCTTACAGCCAAATAATGTAATTGTGGTCTTGCAAATTAAAATCATATTGTGACAAAGCCTAAAGTTTGCAACCCGCACCAGCAGCTTGTTTGGACATTGGAGTTTGCTTTAATTTGTGCAAGAGAAATAGCACCTTTTCTAGATATTAGGCTTATACAAAATGCTCCATCTGGAAACACTGTGGAACCTTTTATAGGTCTGCTTTTGTGTTGTTCTGCAGCTGAGAGTTGGCACTTCCCCATCAAGTGTCATCGGTGGTACCTTTTTAAAAAAAAAAAAAAAAAAAACAAGTGCTGTGAGTGTAAAAGGGTACAGCTTTTTTTGTCTGAAGAGTAAACCTTTCAGGTCATGTGGAGGTTGACCAACATGTTGAGTGAGCAGAGAGCACCTTTGAGGCTACATTTCTGCTCACTGAGAAAGTCCTCACCACATATTGTGCCTTTTGCCTTTTTGAGGATTATCATGCTTCCCCTCTCAGCAGCAGCACTGTAGGTGGGAGGACAAGGCATTACAGGGAAGATAGCCGGGGTGAATCTCATCCTATGTCAGCGAAAGGACTCCTAGTAAGCCAGACCTGACACACACTGCCAGAGGAGGTTCATGGGGGGTGGGTACACGAAAATGGAGTGATTACGAGGTCTGGAGTGGGGGGTGTTAAGCCTGCCTCTCCTCAGGGGCTGTTATCAGACAGGAACATGTCTGCTTCAAGTGCTGGTAGATTAAGATTAGGCCACATATGTGAGGAGGGTTAGGGTTAGTGTCCCGTTGTTTTGACCCGGACCTCTGATCCGTGCACCAGAAATTAATTTAGTTCTTCCTTGGTCCATGGCTAAGCAACTTGTGAGATATCCTGACAGACAGACCCACACGTGCAAATATAATCTTCCTTGTGGAAGTAATTATGGTTAGATTTTCAGTAATTAAGTAACACTACCAAAGATTAGCAGGTTACAGCTTCACTGTTGCTAATGTTTTGTTTATTTTGATAGATTTTGCTTTTGCATCGTGCCTCATGGATACAATGCATTTTGCAGCATAAGTGCTAACAGACTTTAGACTTTGTTACGAAAGTAACAAATGTGTATGTATACGCCCCGTGATTCACATCCACTCCAAAATGTTGTGGCTTCTTCCTTGACCCATGCTACACCCCTTCACCAAATTCCATGAAAATCAGGAGAGCTGTTTTTTCTGTTATCCTGCTGACAGACAAACAAACCAACCGACAAACTGAGCTAAAAACATACTGCAACCTTCTTGGCAGGGCTAAAAGTCCAAGATATTTAAAGTCCATAGCAGCTTATGGCAAATTAAATGTGCAAATTAAGGAAGCAAATTTAAGCAAATCCCAGTTATTCCTTAACTTTAGGACACACTTTGGAGCATTGAAGGGAGACCTTATTCTTACTATGATAAGTGAATAAAACTACATATCATATAACTCCTAAGGGTTTGTGTTTATAGCTACAAACCTGCAGAGAGATTGCTTTGTGATTTGCACCAGTGGAGTGTCTTGGTTCACATCCCTGGTTATGTCGTTGTGTTAATGTCTGATCATATACAGTTTATCCATAATATACAATTTGAACATGCGTCTTCAGTGATGAATCAGGTAAGAAAATGCAGTTTTGGCAGTTCAGTGTGAGAGAAACAGAGGTTCTCTAATGTCCACAGGCCACAGACATGGGTCCTGGCGCTGCTCACAGACCTAATCAAAGTGCTCATGGCTCCCTGCCCGCTGGCTAATGAACAGCTAATGCTCTCCTCTCCCGCTGTTTCTGAAAAGCACCCACTTTGAAATTGCCACAGTGATGATTACCTCCTCCATATTGCATGAGTTTGGATGTAAACAAATTTGCTCCACCCCTTGCACATCCGTCGCTCTCCCCTTCGGATGTGCCCATGCCTAATTTCTTCGCATGATCATGATACTTTGGGTAGCGGATGTAATTCTTCTACCATGCAAATGTATGGGAACTCTGCTATAAGCCATGCAGTTCTTTGTGTTGGTACTAGTATTTCCGTCTCCCTGCGCCCAGACTGTCCTGACATGAGCCCCAGTGTTCAATTTTTTCGGCTGTTTTGACGTCGGTGCTGTTTTCCAGCTGCTGCACTTATTTTAGCAGCACTGCAAACTAGGGGTGGGAAAAATAATTGATTCTTAGATGCATCACGATTCTCTCTAGAACGATTCTATTATCGATTCTGATAAGTTAATAATCGATTTGATTTTTATTTAAAAGTTACTGTCTCCAGACAAGTACAAATCAGAAAACGGAGTGACTGAAAGAGGATGGGATAATGGACAACAACTTAGTTTAGGCAAGAGTGCAGAAAAAAAACAAAAATGGCCAAAAGGAAAAAAAATTATAAATTTTGTATATATACACATGATCTAATAAGACATACATAAAATAATTAGGCAAGACACACATAGGCTGTTCATCTACTTTATCACATTACATCTGACCACCTCATGTTTCATGTTCTAAGAAGCCAATTATCCACCTTTAGACATGACTGAGCCTCTGACATGGAAGATTACTGGGAGAGAAGGTGACTTTCACAAGACTGTTTAAGGCTTAAGCATGGAATAACTACAAAACAAAAACCTCAGTAGACAAAACATTTCATTAAAACTTGTGTGTGACAAATATATGTCAAAATCTAAGCTTTGTCTAGCTGCTTTGTCTAGGAAGTGATTAGCAAACTCTGAGTAGCAAACTCAGATTTATATGTATATTTTTAAAAACCACCCATGGAAATGTACGTTAAAAAAAAATTGTTGCATCGAGATGCCTCGATAATCAGTTTGGAATTGAATCGTTGGCCTCAGAATCGAATCATGTGGTGCCAAGAGATTCCCACGCCTACTGCAAACAGACCTAACACTGACTCAGCACAGCATGAGCACACGCTGCTTTTCAAAGTCTTTGACTCCGAACATCCCCTTGAATAAACATACACAACCACATTGTTTATCCAGTAGGCTAATTAGCTAATTGTTTAACCCCATGCAACTCTGACTGGTGTACTCGGCAATTCCAGTCGTTCATTAAGTCTGCCTTTGTGCTTATTTCCCCTCTCTGTAATCCACATTTCCATGTCACTGCCAGCGCTGCAATAATTGCAGAACGAGATAATTGTTTACATACTGCAGGACATATGAATTGACAATGGAGCGGGACTTGGAGCCTGTGTCACGGAGGAAAATAGTCATTTTCATGTGAAAGCCTGGTCCTCAGGCGACCTCGGAGGAAAGTAAAGAGTTCATGGGGACAGTTTATTGGATTGATGACAGATGATGCATTAATGATTGCAGCATGTGATCTTTTCTCTCTCTCTCTGCTCAGTTTTTATGTAACGGTTTAGCCTCAGTCAACCAAGGCAAAGTTTCAAGGTTTGCTTTCTGAACAAATTGGCACACTGATACGATGCCGTTCTGTTTGTAACAGGGATGTCACGATAACAAAAATCTAGTAAGCTAGTCGGTACTGATAACATCAAAAGTACACGATACTCGATACCTAAGTCGATACCACGGTGGGTAAAAAAAAATACTAATGCCAGTGAATCCATCCATCCATCCATATCCAATTTGATACCATGGTAAAAAAACTAAAACTAAAAATCCCATGTCCTCCTTTATAAAGTGTATTTTAGGATGAGGATAACACTTAGGGAAGAGGTACAAGGAGAGTGTGATTTCCATGTAATCTGGAGAAAACGTCAGTCTTCTGGACCCACAGCCCGCTACTCTGAAGCCTGGCATCACCACACAGCCAGCGTACGGTACCGTCTTCCATGAGTTCACCTGGAACTCCCAGACAGCAAGCATGTTTAGTTACGTCTGTTTCTCGCTGCCGTTGTTGTTTTTCACATAGAATTAGTCTGGTTAAAGTTAACTTAATGGACATTATCCATATCCACGCTATCGTAGCTAACGTCAGGCTGTGACAGACAACGGCAGAGAGAAACATTTACTTTCAGGTTGGGAGCTCCAGGTGAAGTCACAAAAGCTGGTGCTGTAGATGTAATGTTAGTGTATACTGCCCCCGTCTGCTCCGGAATAATTGCATCCCTCGGTACCTAGGCTACTGTAGAAAAATGAGTACCGTCACTTTTTCAGAATTTTGGTACCGCAGTACCAGTTCTCGTGACATCCTTAGTTTGAATAACAGGGTCTGTCATGACTGGTGTGTTTCAATTAGGTTGTCCCGCTAAATCGGAAAGGTGTGAGCAATTTTGGTTGAGGGGTTGTTTCCTGACTTTTTCCTGACTTGATTGTGGGCAGTTTAAGAACAGTTTCTTGTGATTTTGAACAGGTTTATTGTCTGTTTTTCACTAGTTGGTTTTGCCTTGAAATCTGTTCAAATGAGTTGATGTAGCCTGCTAGCAAGCGCTTAGATTAAACATTAACTAAGCAATGATACATTTTTGCCACTTGGCAGCGGAACAAGCTGTAAACACTAAATTGATTAAAGGTGGCAAAAGTTGCTATGGTGAACATGCTAGCCAACAGCTGCCTATTTAAACATCCAGCAGATACGCAGCAACATTAACATTAATTTGGAGTCGTATTTCTGGGTCTAATGTGTTACATATCAATAGGTTAAACCTCCGTCCATACCTCTTCACATTCCTTGAGCCTGTGAATTCTTTTTTTTTTTTTTACCAGGTGGATCTGTTGCTCATAGTCCAAACCCACAAGTAGAACATCTGATTGCCTGTTGATGCAAACATTCAGCAAGACATTTAGATGTGGTTAAATTCCACAATTGGCTTAATTTCAAGGGTGTGTGATCATTTAGCACTTAGGTTGCTCCCAATATCCAGAGTTTAGCTAACTCACTGTTATTCAGTCAGTCACACACGCACTCCAACTAACTTTCACGTTCATATGCAGTGGTGCACTTGGAGCCCGGCTGCTTTGGGAAATACCAAAGCAGCCGGTATTACTTAGAGTTAGATGAGAAGATTGATACCAATCTCATGTCTGTCCGTGAAATATGAAGTTACAGCAAGGAGACAGTTAGCCTAGCTTAGCATAAAGACTCTAAACATTGGGAAACTGCTAACAAAATCCCCTTACTAGCACTAAAGCTCCCTCATTAACAGTGGTATTGATCGTCTTCTCAAACTCTCGCCAAGAGAGAGCGTATTTCCCCAAATCTCAAAAATCACTATACAGGCCAACAGCAGGGTTAGGCAGCCTACTTCATTATAATAATCCTGCTAATTCAAATGGCTGTGTTTTAGTGTTGATGTATATCAGCACTCATAACCAAACGTGAAGATGGCCCAGTATGAATTTGGGCAAATTAGGCTGAAGGCAGCGTGTGAGCCTGGGATCATGGGATTCCTAAATGGTGTTTCCATGGCAACAGTGATTTCCTTTCACTGCAGGTGATTATTCTGTGGTGGTCTACCCGGCCGTGGCCTACCTGTGGTTGGGGGGTGGGGCGGGGCAGGTTGTGTGTAGTGTCATTCGTTCTTCCATTAACCTTTGTTTATACAGAGTAGTCCAGTGAGAATGAGATGCTCTCATTTACACGCAGCAATAAAAGCAACAGCAAAGTCTAGTTTAGGCTTATGGGGCTTTAATTGAAGCTTTACACTCAGTAACATAAGTCCATCTCATTTGAAATTCACGTGCAGTTCTAGCTGAAACAAACCTTGAAAAGCTTTTTTTGTCACAAATCAATCAAAATGTGTGATCAGACTGTTCCAGCATCGGTGGACAGTGCTAAAGGTGGAGGTCACCTTTACTTAAACAACGTAGACACCCCCTTTGCTTTTATTGACCTGATGGTGGGAAGAAGCGTGTCTATGGATTAGTGTGTTCATTATACTTTGGCTTGGAGCCAAACAGATAAATCACTCGCAAACAAGGAAGTTTATGGGACCTAATATAGACTTGATTGGAGTAATACCACACACAGCGTGTAGTTATTAGACTGCCAATGACTGTCACAAGCAGCAGAGTGATTGGCTGTGGTTCCAAGTAAACAACACAGTAGATTGGCCCAGTCTCTGATTGCAGACCAGTGGGACTGCCAGCAGGAAGGAATACATATCCGTCATCCCATTGGACATCTCACTTCGCTGGGTTTAATCCAAACAGGCATACTGTATAAACAACAACCTGTAAATGTTAAATCAGATAAGCAGATTGTGAGGATTATTTTCCATTTAGTAATTCCATTTATCACCATACAGAAATATTTTGTACTGAAATACACAGCATATCATATCTCCATAACAATAAACTGTGCACATTGTAATATAATCGGTCATTATTGACTATTTGGACCAAAATTCTTTTTTTTTTTTTTTTTTTTTTTTAAAATCGTTTTTTTGGATTTAATAAATCACATTCAGCAATATTACAAAATTTAAACCCCTGCCCTCCCTTCCCACATTCCTACATCCCATGAGCAGAAAGAGAAGAGAAAAAAAATGAAGACAATAAGTAAATAAATAAAAAATAATAATAAATTAAATAAAAAATAAAGAAGTACACAAAATGAAAAAATTGTAATGACAATACAATGAGTAATAATACTAATACTTATACTACTACTACTACTACTACTACTACTACTACTAATAATAATAATAATAATAATAATAATAATAATAAAAAATAATAATTAGAAACAAAAATCACAGCACAAATCTTCATCACCAGCTATGCAAGTCGAGCCAGTCCGGACTCAGTCAGGAAGTGTCCCAGTCTGTCACGTTGGTTAGGGACCAACGTTCATAAAGGAATACAGATTTTGTAGGATGCATGATGAGCTGAATCAACACCTTTTTATTGGTTCCAACAAAATAAAAAAAGTCTACGGTCACACTTTGTGATGCTGTAATGCTCATTTGTAAAGAAAACACAATTTTACAGGGTCTGCACACCCTGTAAAAAGAATTTTTTTTTTTATATTCTGGCTAATTAGACTTCTGCCCACATTGAAGTTGGATGGAGCCAATAAGAATGATAAAGGTGTAACCTCTACCACTTTAATAACAAGGTGCGACAAAACTACTAGAGAGAGAAGTCAATCAGCTGTCAACACGCCCATCTTTATATACAGTCTATGGATTGGACCACGGGTGTGTAGGGCCTCTACAAGCAATTCAAGTTGAGGCAGGGATTGGTATGGTTGTGATTGCATGGAAACATGCTCATAAAAACATGCTAACATGCTGATGTTTAGCAGGTTTTGCTCACTGTGTTAACCACTGGTTCAGGGTGTTAGCAGGCTAATATTTGTTGATATGCAAATCAGCTATAAACACGGTTGAGGGAATGTTAGTTTAGCAGTTTCTTTAGCCATGAAGTACTGATGCCATCAGGATTAATCCACCAGGGACCATAAATGCTTATTTATTATTTATATTTGTGGCCTTTTATATAATGGACTCTATGACAAAGTGGGAGAGACCACAGCATTTGTCCCATTTATATGCATGTCTAACCATGCTTATTTGCTTGTTTAGCCGATGTTTCCATTATTAATATTTGGGTTGAATAAGACATGGTGATTAGAGTACAATATTTCCAAGATCAAAATCAAACTTTCATGCTCTACGTTGCAGAGCTTAACAATCGAGATTCAGCTGACTCAATCCGGATGCACATTCAGTGGCCCTTGCATTTATTTTGTAGGTGTCTAACATTACTCCTGCAGACAACTCTATAAATCTATCCACTATATACATATACATAGTGAGTCAGAGCTTGGAGTTTCCCTGAGCTGGCTACTTTACAGTCCATCCCTTACGCTGTCAGACAGCTGAGAAGAGAGCTAAATTAGATGTTCCCCCACTATTCCTCTTGAGGATGAAGCCCAGCAGTTGTTTCAGTAAGCAGACATACAGTATAAAGGAGGACTCATGCAGTGGCTACATCTGTACCCCCATGTTGCTAACAGGATGCTGCCAGGCAATGTATTTAACGTTCATGTGTGGCCTTTAGGAGTTGCTGAGAGATTCTGCTCATGGATATCTATTCATCATGTCTGCCATGTCTGTCACTTCCCGTTTGTTTTTGTGGCTCTCTATAGCTTGTATGGGGACACTGCACCATTCATCATGGACGTCCTTTGTGCCTTTCTGTGTCTAGGTGAGCTCTTTGAAAAGAGAGATATCTTTGGTAATGGTTAACAATGTTGTTGTAGGAGTGGGTTCTATTCTGACTGGTGATTGCAGAAAATGATTTTAGATTATGATGAGTATTTTGGGCTTTCTGAAGTAGGCCAGCCTTCTGTGTAATTGATGGACTGGCCTCTTTTCTTATGTACATCCTGAATAGAAGTGAAAGCTACAATACTACTACTGTTACAACTAACCGTGCTACTAATACTACTTCTACTACTACTACCAAATACTGCTAGTGCTGTTAGTTGGACCATCCTCGTTGAAACGTTTTACTGCTACAACTTAAACAGTTACAACTGCTACTACTACTGACATAAAATAGTCAATTAAAGCAAGGGATGGACTTTAAGATTATGGAAAGCTAGTAAGACCAGACATCCTGCACATCACTTTTTCCACCAACGTACACAGATCTTTTTAGGCTTGAAAGTCAAAAAGGAGCACACGATGAATGACTCAATAGAGCGACTCCCAAAATCTCACCACAACACAAATTACTGCATGCTCCTGTACCAAAACAAAAATGGACATCCATCAACAACAGCTTTCTCTGCTAATCTATGCTGCAATTTTCATAGAAAGGCAAGAACTAAGATAGAACCCATGAAGACCTCATGCTAACACAAAAAACCAAACTGTAACTAAAAGAGAAATGTTAATTACAATCATTTGAGGTCATAAAAGGATGCAAGACTGTAGCCTTAAGAAGTAAAGTGAAAAATTATCTGACATGCTCTTTTCCTTAAGTGAGAGCAACTACTCAGAGGAGTTGTGTTTCCATCTGGGACTGCATCCTTTTTTATTATTGTGTGAAGTCAAGAGTTCACGTTGCACCCAACCTGCCCTGACTAGTTTAGTCTCCTGACCAGTAACGGCAACAATCTTTCATCACCTGCCCATCAAAGGCACTCACTTCCTCCCCTTTCCTTCGCGTGATTCGCCGTCGGGTTTAGCGATGACGGCTCCTAGCCTTCTAATTGGTCATTTTCCTGCCAACATCCTGGAATGGTTGACTTCATCACTTGGCACGGCTCGATGTGACTTCTCCTATTCCACTTGTGGTGAGTTCTGTGACTGACCACATCTTTGCATCTTTGATCTTTATTTTTTTCCATTGTTGTTGTTTTTTTCCCACCGATCCGAAAGACTTTTAAATTGCTTTCTGGTCTCATTTTCAAGCGAGAGCTCAGAAAGGCTCCAGCACATCTAATTCTGTGGGCTAACTTACTGAAATACAGCAAGAGGACAGCCATGTTAAGCCCTAAGTGAAGGGAAATCTGGTTCAAGACTTCACCTATGCAAATCTTTAAGTCATATGTCTCTTTCAAAAGTACCAACAATTAGTTTTCACTTTGCACTCTCTGTTACTTTGTCAGAGTAGGTTCAGGACAAATGGAAGAAGGATCTCTGTTTGTATCACTCTCTCAGATGTGCGCAGGGTACAGTAGTGTTTGCAGGTTCAGAGCAGGCCGCAGCCCTTCTCACTTTTGATTTGCTTTCTTCCTTTACCTTTTGCCTCTGAACAAGCACTTCAGAAAAGAAAGCTGGAAATGAATGGTTTGTGCAGATTAACACGCAGTTGACATTAGGCTAGGATCGTCAGGAAGGAATGGTTTCACTTCCTTGCCGACTTCATTGTGACTGATTGAAGGGGGAAGTTTAGAAGTGTGAGGCTTCTGTTTGAATTTACGCCCGCTGAAAGCTCCGCTTGTGGTCTCCTTTTACTGCACCGCTTGGGTTTATGTGGAGCAGCTGTGCTTACAGCTTTAATCAGCTTGTAATCTTTGGCAAGATACAAATCGTGACTTTGATTTACTGAGGAATGCTGAACACCTTTGGTCATTATTGGATGTGATTTAATGTAAACAGCTACATAAATAAAACAAATGTGTGTGTGTGTGTGTGTGTGTGTGTGTGTGTGTGCGTATGTAGAACTATGCATACCCTTTACATTTTTGCATGGGACTGTACGTGTTCTTGCAGATATTACTTTTGTTATGTCATTCTGTTAATGGAATCTATGAAAATATGAGGGAAAATACCACCTTTTTTCTCAGGACAAATGCAGGACTAAAATAAGATATATATATATATATATATATATATATATATATATATATATATATATATATATATATATATATATATATATATATATAAAGTAAACTGAAAATGAAATGAAAAATGAGAGGAAATGTATTCATTTCTGTCAGCAAAAGAAATGAATACATGACATTTAAATGATGAAAACTAACCAAAAACAATATGCAAATTACTTAAATGTGACTAAACCTAATATATTTTTTTAATTTTATGTTAAAAGATAGATTAAAACTAAATTAAAATCAATGAACACTTTCTCACTTGGATTACAAAATCTGTAGTATGTGGACAGAAATCAAGTAATGCAGATTGTGAGGAAGCCTCATGCATAAACAACAAAGGGACCATGTTAATATTCAGCCTTCATTTCCGACATTCCTCTTCACAGACATTCCCTGGTCAATTCTCCACATGCGGCGTCCATCGTCCTTTTTTGAACCTATTTTGAAGCTCGCTGTTTACAAATTGAGATGTTTTCTCCTCACCACAGGTCCGTGTTGGAATCAATAAGCGTGGCCTCGCTCTGTGACTGGCACATCATCGGGCATTGTGTTCACTTTGGTTTGATGTACTGTACAGGGATGCTGCTCTCTGGACTCTTGTGATAGTCCTTTTGTTGTTAGCTGACGATGAGCCCCCTTGCAGCAAAGGGCTGACGCCGGAGCATGCAATATGCATGAAGCTGTCGGATAACGGAGGAGTAGGTGAAACACACGCAGTGCATTTTGAATACAAATGCTCAGGAAGAGAATGGGCTGAATGTGGAGAACTTTGCAGACCACCCAAGGCCATTGGAGGTGTTTCCTGATGACCAGCTGATTGCACTAAATGATGTTTGCTGTGCTAATAGAGTAGACAATATCTACTGGGGTGGAAGTGTGGGCTTTAAACAAAGATATGTCCATTTCCATTACACAAAGGTTCAATTTAGAACATCTTTCAGCTCTACAATGAGATGGATAGCCCTGGAAACCTTTAGATGTGCAGGGACATCCTTGATCATTGCATTTTTTTCAAAAAAGTTGAATTGTTGCCTCTTGTTGCTGGGTGTCCCTTTTACTTGTGAAAGCAGTGAGATGTATCAACAGGGATGTGGGGTCAGAAACCTCCTTTTAATTAGCCCGTGTTTCCGTCTGGATATTTTCCCTCATGAAATGAGTATTTCTCTTGACCCACCTGCTCAATACCAAAGCTCACCTGTAGAAGACTGCGCAATATTGGACTACGAGGGTGTCTACACAAGTGTGTGTGCATGATATACAATAATCTGTTAGAGATGTGTCTGTCTATACACCGATTTGAGCAACACAAGCTTTACATTTGTTAAAAAAAAGGTCCATTTATAAATGTTTACTTCATTCCTTACAAACTGCCTTGCAGTATTCTTGGAGGAATGAGCTCGCCTCCTGCTGCCCTGTATAATGTAATTGGACATCAGGCCTCTGGGGTGAGTGTGAAGCGAGTAGCACCCAGACAGCAAGGCGTGACCCAGAACCTAAAGGGACCTCTGATGGACATATATGTGTGTCTGTGTGGCTTCTTAGCAGAAGGTTTCAGTGCCTCAACACTTCCAATGCTCCGACCCTGATATTCCTAAGGGACTGTCTATCTTTCCTCTTACTCGTCCTCCGTACCGCCGCCACCCCTTCGATTTATTGCTTTGTCTGCTGCTGAGAATCTTGGCTGACAACCCCCCCCCCCCAACAAATCAAGCAGGCATCCCCCCTCCAGGCAGGTGCAGAGGTCAAACAATGCCGAGTTTTTTATGGGGGAGGTGGAGAGACGCCGTGGAAGTGACTGGGATGTGATAACGTCTGCCGAGACTCCTCCGGCTGTATGACATTGTAGAGCAATACTGGTGAGATGAGAAAATTTCACACAATGAGATAAGATGCACTTTATTGATCCCTGAGGGGAATCTGGGTCATTTCAGCAGCAAATGATGGAGGGAGTGGCTTCAGAGTACAGAGTCAAAAAGTAATGAAGAATTTAAAAGTTCATTTCACAAATTTTGACTTTCCACAAATAGGTTCTAAGGATCTCTTGGATTCTGTTTTTAAATGGAGCCTGCCCCTCGCGACATAGCATGTGTTGCTTTTTATGAATTAGCTGCTTGCTTCAGTCTAATGTAAGCATTACACAGGCAGGAATGTTCCTACCTGTTTTATTTTCCCCATGTTTAATCTCTCTGTAAAGGGTAGTTTTAGACCGTAGTCCCTCTTGTATGAGGGAGAAATATGTCAGTACCTTAAAATATGGCTAATGGAAGGACGAACAAGCTCTGTGAACTCCTTTGCTTATAAGTGCCAGATCAGATTAAATCTGCTCTAATACATGTTTTTGTATTATTAATGATCAAACAACTATGAAGTGTAAAAAAAAAAAAAAAAAAGGTAGCTTGTAGTAACAAACCCTCAGAGAATTACCACCCGACCCCACAGTTCCCCTCAGCTCTACAGAGCTCTTTAGTGTCTTTTGTTTTGGTGTTTTTGCCCACGACTTCACTCTTTGATTCAGTCTCGCTGCTCCCTTCAATGTTGCTTTCAACTGCAACAGGCAACTACCTGCAAACAGAAAATTAGAGACTAGCTGGTGAACAAAGTGGAGTATTTAGCTTTGATTCTCTGCCCGAACTCAATTGGGCCTGACATCCCCCCCGACCCCTAAAAACTGCTGCCATGGTTCAGGCTCGGCTCAGGTTTGAATAGAAACTATGCAGGTTCATGAAGGATCAGGCTTGGTTTTTTCGGGACCAATCATAGCCCTTAACTGAATAATGAACTTGTCGGGTGAACACAAACTCCAAAATGATTGTGATGCTCAGTAAACACGTTTGTGGATGTTTTAAAAATGTTTATATAAGCACAATATATAATATATAATGGTCGGATGATTATGAAAAATTTGAGTTATGCTTCAAGAAAGGAACGTTTTTGTAGCAGATTTTTATTTGCCAAGCTTGGGAGAGAAGATGGAAGACTTCGTTTAAGAACGAGCTGTAAGATAACGATAATGAAATGTTGGTGTCTTATTAGTCTCGCTTTGCCAGACCTTCCTCCACAGCGCTGCAGAGGAGGGTCTGGCTAGTCCACACAGCATTGTGGGATGGGAGAAAAACATGCTCTGATTTATTGGCATTTCTTTAAACCAATCACAACTGTCTTGGGCGGCGCTAAGATGGAGGGAGCAATGGTGCCGCTGCAAAATAGCCTCGGGAAGGAACTTGTTTTAGTGGAACATTTGTACGTTCAAAAGTAGAAAACTCAGATTGGACAGATAGTCTAGCTAGCTGTCTGGATTTACCCTGCAGAGATCTGAGGAGCAGTTAACCATAGTCCTCAGAAATCCACCAGAGTTTAGAACGCCAAGACAAAAGAAAGCGGAAGGTAACGGACATCCGGCTGAAAAGAGTGAATCTAGCAGAATTTCCGTATGCAACGGAGCAATCCCGGAAGTGGAATGTCGTGGATATAGACTAGTGTCTTTTAAACCCATGGGCACTTTGTGTGCATGACACAAAAATAAAGAATCAATTAATCGATCAGTCATATACATTTTAGATCTTATTTGTGTATATGAGCCAACACTACTGAGACCTGCCCATACCTTTTTGATGTATTCTCACCTCTCATATTTATTCTATTCTATTTATTATTTGTTTCTTTTGTTAAATCAAGTCATCCTCCTGTGTTCACTCCACCTCAGCGAAGTGATCATGAAATCCAGCCCTGATGCAGAAATGCTATGAGTGCGGGGCTTCACGAAGGTCTGCTGGTTGAAATGTCAAATCCTCAGAGAAATAGACGAGTATTATAGAGGAGGCTCAAATGCACACTGGGCTCCATGTTCTGTCTGTTGTATTCCTTTCCTCCTCAATGCTTCCTGCATTCATGTCTTTGTGTTCCGCCGGTGGTGGTGGTGCAACAGCCTGAATGGGACACATTCACAGCGCCAATATGCTCATGCTGGCAAACGGTCGCCTTTGTCGCCTCTAATTCCCTTATCTTGTAGACAAGGTGTTGGTGATGTGCCTCTCAGCGTGGCTGGCAGCAGTGATCTCTGCTTATCTGAGCTGCGAGTTAATAACTCTGCAGCCAATTCTCTCTCAGCTCTTTCCGCTATTGTCTTAATCCTCATGAGGACCAAACTATTTTAGAAATGGCAAAAGAGCACAAAACCATGATTCACCATTATGTGTTGTCGCTTACTACCTACAGTTATACCCCACTAACAAAAAACACATTAACATTCAGCATTTCATAGTGTTAGTTATAATCTCAGGTAATGACTCTCGGGCCTTTTCGTACTTTTGGAAGTTGCCTTGACAACTGACTCACAAAAATAATGATGATCAGAAACCCTGACCTTTAATCTCCATGGAAGAAGGGAGGAAACCACTCCTAACTGGCCAAAACTTTTATTTAGTTATATATTTTTGGTCCTACATTAGATTAGAAGGAGGAGCATTTGAACAACTTCCTTAAATTGAAAATGCCACCTATCTCTGTTGAAATGTAAGGGAGCTCCAGACGTCCTAACCTGTAAGGAGTTGCCAAGAGACGGCGATTAGGCAGAGCGATTCGGCAAGAGGAGAGATGCTTTGGGAGCGCTTGATGGCAGTGAAGTTATACCCAAATTATTTTGACAAAAAACTAATTATGTTTTAAACGGACCTTGGACGGGATACAGAGGACAATACATCCCTGCTAAAACCAATGTCCTCACAACATTACACTTTATTTTGTAATTTTTGGGTCCTATGTCACTTTAGAGATATTTTCATATTGTTAAAGTATTTTTCCCAAGACTGTGTGACATCACAAACTGTTTCGTAGAAGATTTGGAATGATATTTTGCATATATAATCTTGGTAACTAGTTACCGATGTTATTTGCCTATACAAATATACAAACCGAGATTTTCTGCATTTTGAATTTTTTTAAGAGAATATTTGAAGCTGCAATTATCAGAAAAATACTCCACTTAATCCCAATTTCTACTTTGAAGCTCAGAGCATTGGGTTTTACAGGGACATAAATATTATAGGTGCAGTTAAATACATATACAAAATCATGGGCCTTTAGCATACAGCAGGTCTACATACTATTAAGCATACCCCTCTGTTCATATGGGTATAAGTATGAAGGGCCAGGCGCACAATCAGGCACTTATTTACGCTACGCGGCACCTACGCGCCCGGTGTGTTCCAGCTGTCCCTCAAGTCCTGTAGTCTGAGTACTCCTAGGTCAACTTTCAGCATGACTCCTTGGACTGTGATCTTGTTAAATAGGGACCCAGGAGATCAGTAAACCACAGGTTCACATTTTACTCGCATGAGTTTTTGTTCTCTGTAATCGTCCGCAATCCCTTCCAAAATTTTAATGTAGGTGATGGGGGACAATGTAGACCATAGACCAAGCCAAAAGTTCAACTAAATCTACTATAATATTGAGCAGTCTGAGTTAGACAAATCAACTGGTAATCTTCCAATGTTATAGTCATATTAGTGCCAAGGTCTCATTTTGTGTTACTGAACCTCCCTACTGTCTGCTGTAAAACAACAAGGGGATTTCATACCACTTGATTAGTCCAACACAGGCTGCTGACGCCTTATACAAGCTTCAGATAAACTTCAGAATGCATTTTTACACAGAGAAAAGGACTGTGGATCCTCCATCAGTTACATTGAAATCATTCTAAGAAGCGATCTCTTTGCAGCCAGCCAGTATGAACAGGAACAACAATTAAACTAAACAATATCCCTTCCAATGTACATATGGGCATTTCAGCAATGTTTTAAGATAGACTGAAAAATGTGAAAAACGTTTTTTGTGAAAGAAAACAAGTAAGAAAATGGGTTGAGGGAGCAAACTATGGGAGATAGAGAGAGATGAAGTCATCCTACCTGATGTGGAAGTGAAGTCACCTTCCCCACATGGGAGAAAGGCTATGAGGTGTGTGTGTGAGAGAGTGAAACGTGAGGAAATGGTGAAGTCATCCAGCTTCTCTAGTGAAGCATGAACACTGCTTGCCTGCAGATGCAGTGCACCAACTTAGCCCCCACCTCCTCCTCTGCAACACATTGGTGTCTGATCACAATGACCATGGCAGACACCTCAGCCCAGTCTCTCTCCTGCATCTCTAACTTTGTCTTTTGTACTCGTTCACCAGCTTTTTACAGTCACTGTACATTCATACTGAACATAGTACCTGTTTGTATTGAGTATCTGGGATCACTGAGCTAGTCGGCATCTTTTCTAACTCTTTTATATTTTGATTATTTTTCAATGAAGTTTTCTAAATGCTTCATTTAAAATAGTTACTGTTTATAAATGCATCCCTAACCAAACATTCATAAATTGTTACATTATCCATCTGTGTAGTAGAGTGTTGTAAAATGCACAAACTAGATATTTGTTGTGGTTGGAAGGACTCTCCTCAATTTACTATTGCTAAATATTGATTGGCTTGAGCCAGTGCACTAAGATTGGCTTATTTCACTTTATGTTGTTCTTCATGGAAAGTGCACAGAGAGCTACTGTAGAAAAGATGAGGGAAAACACAGGATCTTGGTTGCACATGCATTATGCAAAGGTTGACTCAATCCAACTGAATGAACACCCACAAACGGAATGATGTATGTTGTTTTCCTTTGATTGTTCTATAATCTCTTTTCATTTCTTAATCGCCCTGTACTATTTCACAGTTTTTGCATCCTCAGTTCTCCTTGTACACCTTTTTTAGGACGTTTCAAACCTATAGTTAAATAGCGCTGGTCCCAATAAGTGGATGACTTGGTAAACTTGTGTTTTTCCCCTTAGTTTAGTTTGTTTTAATACAGAAAGAAATTCAAGCAAACCAAACTGCAACACTAAAAGCCAAGGAGAACATCGATGACTCTGGGGTGGGATTGTGAAAGTAAACCCATGAAGACGGTCCTGAACAAGATCCTATCTGCCCAAATATCAAGAAGGCAGCATACTTCGTAGCTAGTCCAGGTACAACCCCGAGCTCCTTGAAGTTGTGTCTTCTGCCTATTAGCTTATCAGAACTTGGATGTCATTGTTTGACCAGCATAAGGCTGGGTATTTAAAAAATTATACTTGAACAAATACCAGTACCCAGAAAGAAATACAGATAACAGTAAAGTACTTTATTTAAACATTGAGATACCAACTCCATCAAATACACTGCGCTGGACTTCACCACAGACTGTATAGGTTGGAGCCAATCACACGTCACATTAAATCGAAGAATGCTTGTGGTGACTGGCTGCAAGCAAAACCATACAAATAGTCTTTTTTTTCTAGGTCTGGGTACAAAAAGTGTTGAATACAGGTGTCATTTGACTGGAGAAGTTTCAATACTACTTGGTAATGAGTTATTTCGGTCGGTACCTTTTTAAAGGTATGGAGGCTGGAGTACCCAGCCCTGGTCCATCGTGAACTTCCATTGTTCTATGCAGTTCAGGATGGCTAAGATAGACTGTAACAGTTACATTAACATGCTTTCAGTGCTTGATACATGTACGCATTTGCTTTTCTGTTCACATCAATGAGACACACCAGCTTTGAACCCTTTCCGAGCAGCACAGCACCAGAGTTAATCTAAAACAACACCTTCCTTTGGTGGTTGTTAATTAACCTGAGCTGGCTGTCTGAGTATGAATATTATATGGAGAAAAGCAGTGGAACAGCCACAAGCTTGAACCATCTTCTCCTGCTGACTAGGAAAGCCTGAATGGTCATTTCGCTGTAGATAACACAATATGTCGCTGTGCTCCTCGCTTTCCTTGCTGCAGGCGTTTTCCATCACAGCTGGTTGCTCAGACGCTCCCCCTCCTGCCTGTTTTTAATGTTGGCTGGACAATTCTGACCCTGCAGCCTTTCCTTCCTGTCCTTCCTCCTCCTCCCCGTCATCCTCCGGCTGGTCAGTCTGGACAGAGGAAATGAGGACTGTCTCATTATCGCCTCAGCTTCCTCTTGGATCTCTTCCAAACTGGAGCCTGTCTGATTTGTCTGGACGCAAGCTGGAAACAGTCAGCTGTCACCTCTCGGGCTGCATCTGGCTGTCTCTGGCTCCTTGCTTCAACATCCTCCTATCCATGTCTCTGTAGTCTTAGCCCTGTTTTACTTTGCATCCTCTGCTACGTGAATGTGTTTTAGTTCTAGGGCTGGGTATTCAACTTCCATACTTTTTAGGCACCGACCGAATTTTCTCCTCAGTATCAAGTATCGAAAAATTTCAATACCTAGGGAGTAAATCTCATCAGCGTGAGTGAGCCAATAAGCATGCAGCATGCTTCTACCGGATCTAATAATGCTGGTGATTTGCTGTGTAACGGAAAACTCTACATTAGACGGGCTAACGTGTGTCACATGTGTAAAGGAGCTGAAAAAAATAGTACCTTAATGTTTAATTTTGTAATTTTCTTTTTGTTCAAATGTTTTTTGTAAAATTAGTATCGAAAAAGGTATCTCTCAGAACCGATATTAAAGTCACAGTATCGACATTTTTTTAACGATACCCAGCCCTTCTTTTTCCAATTTCCTTGCTTGCTTAAGCTTTAGGACAGTGCACTAAGCACTGCTGCTTTTTTGTTTTATTCAGCAATGCCCTACTTCACATTCATATCATACTGTGTCATACATTCCGAGTTGCCCAGTGCAGACCAGTTAGTGTGACTGCCTTAAACCAGTGACCTTCTGGTTACTGCCACCCTCTAAGGACCTGTCTCATTTACTCACCTCTCTGATTCTTTTTTCCGATTTAGTTTTCTACGTCTGATCTTACATTTGTCTTGTCTTTCTTGTTTTTCCACTTTCTTCTTTCTCGCCTTGCTTCTGTCTGTCCTGTTTTTTTTCTCTGTTTCTGTCTCATTTTCTCTCCCTCTGCTTGGCTCTCCCTCATGGTCTCTATCTCCTGCTCTCTGTCAGTCTCCATAACCTCCTCATCTCTCTCCTACCCTTTTTGTCTTTCAAACCTTTCTTTATAATTGGCTTTGTTTTTCTTCTGGCCTGTCTGGCTTTCTCTGTCCCCCTCTCTGTCTGGGTTTTATTTTCTGCTTCAGTCTCTCTGCCTCTCTCTGTAAGGCTGCAGGCAGAGGCAGATAGCTCCTTTTAAACCATGTGATCCCTCTGTACCCATGTGCTGGCCATCTACCAGGACACTACAAAGGAAGATGCTTCCCGTCTCCTTGATCATGGATCATAGGGCATTATTAAAGCATTAAAACCCAGGATGATGAGCTTTACAGTGATGTGGTTAGTGCAGCTCTAGAAATTAAAAGGTTTCTTCAAAGTAAGTACACACGCATACAGGCTGAACGATTTGAGGGAAATATCTAAGTGCAAGTCTCACCAATATAGCGATTCAAATCGTGATTATTTTCCAGACTGGTGATGTTGGTCTGTATAGTATTAAACAATATACAGTGCAACAGCTCTCAGCTCAAGGACAGCAAACTTCCAAGGGAAAAGAAGTGACTGGACGACACTGATTGATTTGCAGCCTTCTGTGCAAATGGACAAGATTGAACAACTTTAAAAAAAAATCAGATAAAATGATGGAGTTGTTTAGGTCCTCCTAGGGTTATCTTCTATAAAAACCAGTTCAATGGAGAACAATATTACAACTTGGCAACTTTTCTGGAAGAAACACTACCTATTTAAGTTTACCAAAGGTCCTGATTTGTGAACATCTCATATAATGAACTTAAACAATAATATGATACACTAAGGAGTAGGGACGTCACAATAACTGATACGTCGATATCTAGTCGGTATTTTTTCTTTTTACAGTACTGGAGGGTGCTATTCTTTCAGCCTGAGGGGGCAGCATATATGCCTGTTCTAGTTTGACGCTAAATGCCGAAAAGAAGTACGCCTATCAGCACGGAAGAACCGCCTCATCTCCGTGCACTCTGACTGCTTGACCGCAGCAGCCTCCGGCTTTAACATACATCTACAGCTACAGCTTTCACAAGTTCACCTGGAACTCCCAAATCGCTCTGAAAAGTCTGCTTCTCTCTGCCATTGTTTTTCACATAGAACCGTTAGCTTTAGCTACGATAGCTGCCATTAGGGAACGGCAACGCTTGTTCCAGCGGACCAGCATAACATCCGTTAATTTTAACCAGCTCGGTTCTATGTGAAAAAAACGACGGCAGAGAGAAACAGACTTAACTTAATCCAACTGCATGTCATGAAGTTCTTCAGCAAATGTAACTGGCCCAGGTGTTAGATGACCCAAGTGTGGTTGTGTGTATTTGAGAGAGAAAACATGCTGTAAAACTGTTCAAGGATGATCTGTGGTGGTCTGGTTTATTTAGCTTGCATATATTCTATATTTTATCATATACCTGGAACATCAGTAGCTGGAATAAGTTGAACCTACATGACTTACACCCTCCCTCTGCAGCCATTATTAAGATGGGCACCAAAGGCACCAAACACTGCAACCACTTCAGTGGAGCTAAATTGCAGCAGGCAGTAGTTGTAAATGTGAGTAAGTGTGTGAATACAAAACAGAAGGGTGAAAGAGAGCATACATGCTGAGCTGATTATTGACTGAAAGAGCTCAGACCAAACAGACCAATCTGATCTGCGTTTAGCAGACTGTCTTGATTAATTGAGGCGGTGGCTCACGTTGGTGAATAGAAAACAAGACCTCACTGCTGTTCTGCTTTAGCTGAGCTTGGCTGCTAACCAGAGCTGTGGATCTATCCTGTGAAGCTAACTGTGCTTTCTCCAAAGCGTTGCTCTTGTGAGTGTAAGACAGTGACTCTGAGAAGTGTATCAGTTTGATCTGTCGTCAGCGGTTGTGAGGTGCAGTAACAAAGATGGCACCCAATCTTTTCCTCTTTGACTTTATCTTCTTCTTCTTTTCAGTCTCCTTCACCTTTTCTCTCCATGCCTCTGAGTTAGCATCCATCTCTTTTGTCACACTTTCATCACCTCTAATCCTCTCGGTTTCTGTCTTTGGCACACTCTCACTTTTCTCTTCCTCTCTTATTCGCTGACTCGCTCCCTCTGGCCCGAAAACACTTGTACACTGGTAGCTGTGTGTATGAAGACAAAAGCGTGTGCTGCATTCCCAACTGCAAATCCTATTTGCTTCTTTGGCCGTCCTTGGAGGATAAGTGACTAGACGTTTATATTTTGCCCAAGCTAATATTTTTCTCTCTCTCTCTCTCCTGTATGGAGGGCAGTTGAGCTGGAGATCGTCCTTGGTGATTTGCTGCCAGTGAAGAATGAAGATGTGCGAGGTCGGGTGCGTTCAAGGACAACTCTGGACTCCAGCTGCTAACAGTGGAGGGGACTGTAAACACAATTGTCTTAAATTAAAAAAAATATATCAAACAGCTCTTTTAACTACAATAGGATTAAATGGGAAAAATATGACAAATCCTGTTAAAAATAAATAAATAAATAAATAAATGATTAAAGGATATATAAGTTCTAAGATAAAAAACATGTAAAGAAAAATCGAGCCAGCCACTTATAGTCCGATTGGAAAAATGCACTAATAGAAGCTGAATGAAGAGGTACATCGTGCGCCTCTACAGGCTTGAATTGTGTGTGTGTGTGTGTGTGTGTGTGTGTGTGTGTGTGTGTGTGTGTGTGTGTGTGTGTGTGTGTGTGTGTGTGTGTGTGTGTGTGTGTGTGTGTGTGTGTGTGTGTGTGTGTGTGTGTGTGTGTGTGTGTGTGTGTGTGTGTGTGTGGAGGACCAGCAGTACATCACAGCCTGGCTAATGGAACACTGTGCTCCTGAAGGGTCCTCAGCTCTACCTCGTCCATCACAGCTCCCGCATCCATCCACAGAGGATTCTGGGTAGACGCTGACACCTGAGCACGCCTGCAGGACTTAAGTGTTGTTTGTGCCTGTGAAGTGCTCTGCCTCTTGTGCTAGGGATGGCTTAAGAGGAAATCTTAAGTATTTTCTCTACAACATTAAATATTCATAACTAAATAAGCAACAATCACAGTTAAAGTTAGTTATTTATTATATTGAGTTTTAACTCTAAAAACATTTAAAGGATTTGACAACTTTTTGTACTGCACACATGTAGGGAGGTGCAACGCATTCTCATGTACCTATGATATCGTACGAAAACGTATGCACAGCAATTCTTTAGGCACCAACCCTTGTGTTGTCTTTTGTTTTGCTTGTTTGTAAAATATAAATTATCACCAAATTCTGTGTTACATCTTCTTCGGCAACTTCATTCCAACTTATTACCACTAGTTTTACATAGTTTTTTTTAGAATCCATGGTCAATAAACCTCATTTATATAAAATTATACCTAATTTGAGTTTAGAGCGTTCATATTATGCTTTTTGGCTTTTTCCCTTTCCTTTATTGTGTTATATATCTTTTTGTTCACGTTATAGGTGTGTTATACATCACGTTATAGGTGTGTTATATATCACGTTATAGGTGTGTTATATATCACGTTATAGGTGTGTTATATATCTTTTTTATTCACGTTATAGGTTTACAAAGTGAAAAATCCCAAAGTCCACCCCAAAGGGACTTACCATCTCCAACAGAAAACACTGTTCACAAACTGCTCCAAACAGCTCTATTGTAGTCCAGCCTTTACTTCAGAGACAAACGTGGTCACTTTGTAACACACGTTATAATGCTCGCCTAGCTGCTAGCATGGCATGGCCGTAGCTGTACTTACGGTGCATGTGTGACTCCCAACAAAGATGGAACAGATGTGAGATGTCTCACTCTGTAGCTAAAACAGAGAGCTCAACACACAGGGTGAAAAGAGGAGCTGCAGCAATGTGCAGTACAACAAAAATATAGTGTTTTCTGAAAATTAAACCACATAATCCTATTCTGGTACAACCTCTAAATACAATTCTGAACCTGAACATGAGCATAATATGAGCACTTTAAAAAATCAGAAAATCTGAATTATTTGGACTAATAGTTAAGATATGAGGGACATATGTTGATTGGTAATCACAGACATATATAAATATATGTCAAAGTTCAGTCAGGAATACTGTTTTGGAACCATTTCACTCCAGAAAAAATGCAACTATGCGATCGCATAATCAGCCAAGCCTGCATATTTATGCGGGGGCCGCATTTTTTCAAATACGCCTCACTTTTGCCGCATAAATTGCCGATTTCCGCGCAAAATATGCGGCAAAGTTGCATAGCAGAAAGTTGAAAAATGTTGCGTTTACTTCATACAAGAGCAGCAATTTTCCCCTGTTGCCATGGGAACGTTATGAAGTGACATAATTGCACGACGTGAACATCATTGAAAAGCTGCAAACCCCGCGATGAAGCCGTGATGAAACCGCAGTTTTGCAAGTTCCCGCAATTTCATCGCATAAAATTGCATAAATATCCCGCATATTCCATCGCATTTATTAAGAAAACGTGCTGCATAATCAAGGATTTTTACCCGCAACAATCACAAAAAAACTCTGCATTTTTCTGGAAGGACTGTATAATATCGAACACCGAGAATTCAATGACGCTCTTCGCAAGTAACATCAATGATCACTGTTTGATTAATGTCACTTGTGAAGAGCGTTTTAGGGAACCATCCATGTTATTTTTGGGCAATTTGGTTGAAGGAAACCTACAATTCTGATTATAAAAACTTTGAAAACAGGTCAAATTTGACCCGAGGACAACAGGAGGGTTGAAACACCGGTGTCCCCTTAAGTAGTACTCCCGGGACATGAACACAAGTCTTGTTTTTTCCCCTTAACTTCTTCCGTGACACAAACTCTGTTCCCCCGTTTGAAAGCCCCGTGTTTTAGGATCTTCACACTCTTATACAGCAGCAGTCAGTGTGATGCGTACAGTAATAAATATGTGGAGTACATACAAATTACAGTGCATTACTTTCCATAGCTATATGTAGGAATGGTTCATGAGTACAGCCTGAGGGAGGTGTTGGGGTGGATGGTGAACTTAGACTCAGTGGACCTGAGCTGAGCTGAGTCCCACCCACACAAACCAGTGAGAAAAGCTAGGACAAAAACAGAAATGCACAAATCTCTTGTGAAAGAATGTGTTCATGTGTTCATGGAGGACCACGTTGCTCATCGTAAAAAGCCGATTGAGAAGATAGGTTTTCAGTTTGCAATGTTTTTAAAGTAATTGCTTCTTAATTCCCTTCAAAGCAAACCCTGCTGAGCCAAGGTGCAGTACAACATGCTATCGATCCCACCGGGTCACTTCTGGGGTGTTGACCAGCACCATTGAGAGCTGTGGTGTTTGCATGTCTACCAGCTTTAGATTATTGCCGGCACGTGATGAGGACATCTGCATGCAGATCAGTAGATGCCTCTAAGCCTCCATTGATTACCAATGGAGCTCGGCACTGTAACAGCTTTAAAATCTCATCACTGGCGTCTGATGCTGTTTGTTCACAGGATTTCCTCTGTTTGCTGTAATTGCCAATTATGCAGGAAAAATGACAACATTACATGGAGATTGCTACTGATTTCTGTATTGCTGCTGCAGGTGTATGTAGATAATGTGCTCCCCTCGCAGTTGTGGGATATTGATGCTTAGTGATTTGCTGTTCTTCGTGGATTGAGACTGTGTGCATTGTCAGTCTTCTGTTTACCCAGTAAAGACTTACAGTAGCCAAGCCATCCTTATGGATTTATCAATGCAGACAATGGCTGCACTGATAAATGGCTACCTGCATCACTTTGTGAGGGTGGGGAATCAATATCTTTTTATTATATCCAAATCGTTATTTATAAAACGGCATTCAAAGCAGTGTTAGAATCATATTGTATGAAGGTTATGAGCATGGAAACCAAAAGGATCAGAGTGACTCAGGAAAAATCCTCCAGTGGGGGAATAAGTACTCAGATCTTTAAGTAAAAATAATAATACCACAGTGTAGAAATATTCTGTTACAAGTTAAAGTCCTGCATTCAAAATTTCCTCTAGTTAAAGTACATTAGTAATTGCATCAAAAATATACAGTACTTAAAGTACCAAAATTAAAAGTATTGTAATTATTGATATATTAATGTGTTCATCACTTTAATGTTGCAGCTAGAGCTGCAAAGATTAATCAATTAGTTGTCAACTATTAAATTAATCGCCAATTATTTTGAAAATCGAATAATCCATTTGAGTCATTTTTTATGAAAGTCAAAATATCTCTGATTCCAGCTTGTTAAATGTGAATATTGTTCTGGTTTCTTCTCTCCTCTGTGACAGTAAACTGAATATCTTTGAGTTGTGGACAAAACAAGACATTTGAGGACCTCCTCTTGGGCTTTGGGAAACACTGTTCCACATTGTTCCCAATGTTCTGACATTTTATAGACCAAACAACTAATCAATTAATCAAGAAAATAATCAACCTATTAATCGACAATGAAAATAATCGTTAGTTGCAGCCCTAGTTGCAGCTTGTAAAGATGGAGCTAATTTTAACTACTTAGTTGGTAGCTTGTGTATTCCCCCGGGGGTCAGTCAAGTTTTTCAAAGATTCAAAATCCTTTATTAATCCCACACAGTTTCACAGTGGCCTTTCAATTTTATCTTAATCTATAATATTAGATCATCATTTATCTGTTGATCATGTGTTTGACTATTAATATGATTCTGCAAAGTAAGTAACTAAAATAAATATAGTGTAGTAAAAAAATTACTATTTGTCTCTGATATGTAGTGGAGTCAAAGTAAAAAAAAAAAAAAAAAAAAAAAAGCAGAAAATGGAAATACTAAAGTAAAGTACCTCTAAATTGTTAAGTGCAGTACTTACTGTAAGTAAATTGGTTACTTCCCACCAATAGGATTAAATGGGAAAAATATGACAAATCCTGTTAAAAAAAAAAAAAAATAAATAAATGATTAAAGGATATATACGTTCTAAGATAAAAAAACATGTAAAGAAAAATCGAGCCAGCCACTTATAGTCCGATTGGAAAAATGCACTAATAGAAGCTGAATGAAGAGGTACATCGTGCGCCTCTACAGGCTTGAATTGTGTGTGTGTGTGTGTGTGTGTGTGTGTGTGTGTGTGTGTGTGTGTGTGTGTGTGTGTGTGTGTGTGTGTGTGTGTGTGTGTGTGTGTGTGTGTGTGTGTGTGTGTGAGTGAGAGAGAAAAGGGACAAGACAACAAATATAGCAAACGACAAATAGGTTAGGAAAAGCTCTTTTAGTGTGCGTGAGACAGCAAGGCAAGAATTCAATTGTTTTTCACCATACAAAAATGATGTTTTTGACAGATTGTATGCTGTTTGTGTGTTTTTACTATCATTTTTTACATTTTGACAAAATAATCTTGACTCAAGGTCCACTTACTAGCTTTTTCTTGTGCTTTCAGCCTCACCATCTTCATCAGCGGATGAAAGTTGCTTAGTTGTCATGGAGCTGTTGTCATGGAGATCATCCATTCATGAAGTTTCCGTCTGCTCATGAAGACCCTGGGGTTTTGTTGAAACCTGGGGAAAAGCAAGTAAGTGGGCCTTTAGTTAAGATTATTTTGCCCAACTACTATTTCCAAGATTAAGAATTAACACTTTTTTATATTTTTCCTGACCTTTCCGAGTATGATGATGGGCTGTGCAGTATGTAGTCTTTTCTTTATATCTTTTCTTAAATGTAGTTTAAAAGTAGGTGAAGGAGTCACACTTTCAGCTGCACAAAAAAACCTTTTCCCTGTCTTCTCTTGGCTGTCAAAGCTGCTATCTCTCACTTCACCTTGCCCTTTCCTGCTCGGCCTATCGCACTTTAACAGCCTCTCTACCTGCTCCCTGAAACTGTCTACCTCCATATTTCCCTTTATGCTTTATCGCTCTAAGATTCTCATTCATGTCACAGCCACAGCGACCTTGGATTCATGGCTGCGTGATCCACTTAATCGCCTATAAATTACGTGCATGGCAATTAGGCGACAAATAATGGCAAACAAGGATGTTTTTCTTACTTTGACACAGTTATATGCAGTCCCACCAAAATGCTGCTCAGTCCAACCACATTCTATTCCACTAACCACATGGATCAGAGGTGTTAATGCCTGGCTCTGTGGAACCTCAGCAGTATGACAGATGTGTCATCATGTCTGTCTTTAGCTCTCCATCACACTGGACTTGGTTTTAAAGGTCTGAAACCACCAGTTACACACACCTTCCTTGATTTTAAGAAGCCAGCACATGCAGAAGCATCACCCAGCTGTCACTAGGCAACAGCTAACTCGGCTGCTGTCAATCACTTACTGTAGCTTGCATATATTATGATATTAGCAGTGTTGATAACCAAATAAGAATTAAACATGACCTACAGCAAGCAGGTTGGGTGGAAACAATTATAAGCAACTGCTTCCTTCATTTTTATTGTTTACAGATGACAAGACCGCCTCTGCCATAGAAATAAAATGGATAGAAAGGCCATTCCCATTCAACTCAACGTAGAAGAATGGTCAGAGCGGCAGCCATTTTTGTCTGTACCATTGCCATGGCAATGTATAAACTTCCATACAAACCTAATTGTGGCAAGTCGCGGAGGTGAGGTTTTGCAGTAACGGACAAACGGGCAGTGGAGTAGTAACATTACGAGGCGGAGAGCCAGCCGCTAAATCAGTCAGATTTAACAACTTAATGCGTCACCCACACAAAGCACATTGCTATCGCCAGATGAGTTACTGCTGTGTAGGGCTGTACCAAATACCATTTTTTTTTTTTGAGCTTCGAAGCTTCGGTGCTTTGCGGACTTTGCCATTGGCATTCAAAACAAACGGAAAGACCTGTGTTTTTAACGGACTATCTGACGAGTGACAACCGATGCAATGTCGTGAATGAAAGCTCAGCCAGTCGGCGACTCATTGTATTGGCATTGTACACGGCCGTAACTAACATGTTACTATGTTTACTTTTATCACGTCGCCTGAAAACGACACCAGGATGATATACAGTATAACCATACAGACCTCTACAAATATCAGACTGCTCGCTTGTAACTACACATTTCTTAGCGACTTAGCGCTGCATAAATTAACCCAGCGGCTAGCGGACATTAAGCAATCAGCGTAATCCGGAAAAAAAACACTGTGAATTTCAGCCTGCATGCACGTTTAAAAAAAAAAATCAAATACCTACCCATCGAACAAATATTCGGATATTCGCTCGTTTTCTTTGACCGGTTGGGCGTGGTGGCACGGCAGAGTTAGCAAGCTAACGTTAGCCAACTAACAAGTCGTGTGCTGGCTGGCTCGCTGGTTCCGCCGTGCTTTCATGCTGCATTTGTCCCAGAGAATGAGTCGAACAGCAGGCTGGGTCTAGCGGTCCGCTGACCAACTGCTGTTGGGTCTAACGGTCCGTCCTCCTCACTCCTCGCTGCGTCGGGCCGCTCTCGAGTTATGACACACTTTACAGCCCCACTGATGAGTGTTGTCACCATGACAACTAACAACAATCGCCATTTTGTTTTGTAGGCTACTCATCAAATGACCACGGTTAACAGTCCAATGGCTTTTCTATCCATTTTATTTCTATGGCCCCTGCTCTCATCTGATTGGACAACAGAGACATTTGATGTGGCTGTTTTTCCAGGCCTCAACGTAAAGGCTTATGTGCTAATTTTAATAATGGAAATATGTATGGAGTCCTGATGGTAAACAGGATAAGTTGTTTGTTATATTTTGGGTATGAGCCAGTAGCATACATCTTTACTGAGCTTTGTCCAGCTTTCTTTATTGTCACTTTGCACATGGCACCTTTAAATATGTAACTTCTTTCGCTCAGCTTAACACTGCTAACACATGTTTATAGTACCTGTTTATCTGTGTAGTCTGTTCAGTGTTGTATCCAACATGTGTTGTTTGATGGCTTATATATTGTTCTATAGTCAAGTAAGCAGCAGAGCTGTCCCACTCTTTTTATTGCTGTACTGAAAGCAATTTCCCTCGCCATCCGCTCTGTTCCTCGGCAGACATTTGTGGCTTTGTTGGCATGACAAGAGGGTGTGCAAAGTAAAATCAATTGTCTGTCTTTTCAGCAACTCGCTCTTCAACTGAGGATGTTTACTTCTATTCACAATGAGTTCAGTCCAAAAGAGAAATTATACAGTCTCATACTATGTGGATTACAGTTTTGGCTTTATGACTATTGACAAAATCCAGATACAGGGTTTTAATGACAGTTAACTGTGTTAATATAACAATCCTCTATAAACATATTGACCATCTTTAAGTGTATTTTTAATTCAATTTGTATGCAAAATGGAAATATTATTGTAATTACATATTTAATCTTTTGATATAACCCTCCGACACCATGTCTGACTTATTGTTATTGTACTACCAGCCTAAGTAGGAAAGGAGGGAACCAATTATATTTTATTTCTGTTAGTCAGAAGAGAATGAATACATAAACATTGAAAAATATAGCTATATTGCAGAGATACAATTACTCTGCCCCTCCCTGACACACAAAACCCCAATACAGTATTGATTTGTGAATGCAAAATAACATAAAACAAGGAAATTATGAAACCCTGTTGCAAAACCAGCAGATAACAGAACATGCTCTAAAGCGTTAGGCTGGTGTTATTCTATATTTTTCTTAAAGTCCAAAACCAACAATGCGTTAGTCCTACTCCCAATACAGCATGCCACAGAGAAGGCATGCTGTATTGGGAGCAGGACTAACGCATTGTTGGTTTTGGACTTCATCCCCAAGCTAATTGGTTCCCACTGAAGTCATAAAAGCACCACAGCTGGGCACCGTAAACATTACACCTGCAAGCATAAGCATGTTAACATTGATATTGTGAGCATGCTGATGTTAGCATTTAGTGTATGGCATACATGTCAAGCAAAGTATTTCAGGTTTTGGGAACAGAAACATCACTTCTTCTTTCTGTTTTTATGCCTCTGCCCCAGCCATTGCCGGAAGCATTGTTTTTCAGCTTGTCCGTCCCATTTCTTGAACGCGATATCCCAGAATCGCCTTGAGGGAATTTCACATATTTGGCACAAATGTCCAGTTGGACTCAAGAATGAACTGATTGGGTGCTCGGATAGCTCAGTTGGTAGAGCGGGCACCCATATATGGCAAGGCAAGGCAGCTTTATTTGTATAGCACATTTCAGCAACAGGGCAATTCAAAGTGCAGTTAAAACAGTTAAATATATAAAAGCAGATAAAATAAGAATTTCTCTTTATATTAGGGCTGTCAAAATAACGCGTTAAAAAAAAATAACGGAGATTAATCCATTCCATTTTGACATTTGGCCCGGAGCCGTTCTAGCCACCAGAGACGAGAATGTGCTGCCTGGATCATTAATTGGAACGTTTACTTGTAAAAATCTTCTTCCTGCCAACCCTGGCTACCGAAATCTGGTGCCACTGATATGTCTGCTCTTCTCTCTGACGATACAGGCAACACAAACACCGCTGCACGTGACGCTAGTTAACACTATATTCGACAGCAGCTAACGTTAGCCTACCACTAGCTAGTAGCTGGATTAAACACGGTAAAAATGCTGACAGCTAACGCTAAACGGTGTAAGGTTTGACTGTGTTTTACTGTAGAGGATTCAACACCGGGATGTAACAATCTGCAGCTGCCGTCGGAGAAACAACACAGACGGCGTGTTCAATGAAACTGGTAAACTACAGCGTCGTGGTGCATTTGAAGTTATTGTAAATGTCCTTTTCCATCTGGTGGTTGTTTTTGTCGTTCAACAGCAATTTACTAGTGAAATAAGTTATTGTTATACATTATTATTAAATCATTTAATTTTGACCATATGGCCTTAGCAATAAACAAGCCGTTCTTTAATGTCACCCACATTAAAGAACCCTTTTTTTTCTTTTCTTTTTTTACTTTCTTAAAAAGTATCGGTTCAGGCACCGTTAATTATGTATGTGATTCATTTCGATTAATTAATCACAGAGTATGTAATTAATTAGATTACATTTTTGAATCATACAGTGTCAACAATGCAACTTCAGTATAAGAAATGAACAGTTATTTAAAGAAAGGCAACATCAAAAAGATGGGTCTTCAGCCTTGATTTAAAAGAACTGATAGTTGCAGCAGACCTGCAGTTTTCTGGGAGTTTGTTCCAGATATGTGGAGCATAAAAACTAAACACCGCTTCCCCCTGTTTAGTTCTGATCTGGGGACAACAAGCAGACCTGTCCCAGACCACCTGAGAGGTCTGGGTGCATCATAGTGTAGCAGCAGATCAGAAATGTATTTTGGCCCTAAACCGTTTAGTGATTTATAAACCAGCAAAAGTATTTTGAAATCAATTCTTTGAGGCACTGGAATCCGGTATAGAGACTTCAGAACTGGAGTGATGTGATCCACTTTCTTGGTGTTAGTGAGGACTCGAGCAGCAGCGTTCTGAATCAGCTGCAGCTGTCTGATTGTTTTTTTTTTTAGGGAGTCCTGTAAAGACTCCGTTACAGAAGTCAAGTCTACTGAAGATAAAAGCATGGACAAGCAAGTTTTTCCAAATCCTGCTGAGACATAAGTCCTTTAACCCTTGATATATTCTTGAGGTGATAATAGGCTGACTTTGTAATTGTCTTAATGTGGCTTTTAAAATTCAGATCTCATATATAGAGGTTTACTCCTCAACGCAGCGGCTGCGTGTTCGACTCTGACCTGCGGCCCTTTGCTGCATGTCGTTCCCCCTGTCTCTCCCCTTTCATGTCTTCAGCTGTCCTGTCTATTAAAGGCCTAAAATGCCCAAAAAATAATCTTAAAAAAAAACTGATTAGTTGGTCAAATATCATCTTCACTTTGACATCATAAAGTTCTACAAAAACGCTTTTCTGGCCATTATTCAACACCATAACTCTGGAACAGACATTTGTTCCTATACTGAATCGGGGACATTAATCTTATAACTGTGATAGTAGGGAATATTGTAAGCTGTATAATTTAAAAGTAAAGTTGAAAGTGTTAGCAGAGTAGAATTCCTGAAAGGCCACCTTTTGTTGATCACAGATGTCACTTCCATTCCTCACTGATTTGTTTTGTCATAGCCAGCATGTTCTCATCTTTGCCAGCCAGTCATGTTGTGTCAAGGTAAATTGATCATAACCGAAGCTGAGCAGCCCAATTATTTTCCAATTTTGCTCTGGTTATTGATCCTTTTCTCTGTACAGCCAAGTCGAGTCAAAATGGATTAGCCATCAGATTGAGTCCAAACATTCTATGGGAGGGTCATTTAAATGGATACACACAGGGTACACATTTTGTGTTGCTCCGGAGTCCCGTCCCCTCCCCCCCCCCAAAATAATTTCAGATAGCAGTCCGGTGGCACAGGGTACATCATGGTATCCATCTTGATCTAATCACCATCATTGGTATGCTGTCAGTCAACGGGGGACTCAACAGAGAGGCTGCCAGAGGCAAACCCCAAACATTAAAGGATTTCTTTCTGAATATATCATTAAATATCATTGATAGAATCGTAGATTATCAGTTGTAGGAAATCATGCATATATGCAACACCCTTTGGATTCTTTAAAAGTTGGATGGCATGTTAATTAAAATAAAATTCAGAAAAAAAAATTAAAAGAATTGCTGAAAAGAAAACCTTGGCAGCAGATGATTGTGCTGAGCTTATGGAGGTCTTAATTAATAACAGCAGGTGCTCTATTTGTTTGTTTTTTGTGTTTTAGGTTGAGAGTAGTCTTGCATACATACACTGATAGGATAGGAGTTAAAAACGCTCTGGGTTGTTTGCATTTCTTTAAACCAATCACAATCGTCATGGGTTGTGCTAAGCTCCGGACGCAGCGACGGTGGCTCTGCAAAATAGTCTCGGGAAGGAACTTGTTTTGGTGAAACGCCACGATCCAAATTTTTTTCAAAACTTGCCATTTTCAGCATGTAGCTCGCTAGCTTGAAGGTTGTTGATGTTTCCAGAAACCAACGGAATTTTGCAATTTTTCGAGGGACATCCGGCGAATTATCCAGTGGCGCCGGATGTTCCAGAGATTATCCAGTAAATGAATTGTCATCAATCCAGACTAGGTTGAGAGTAGACAGAGAAATGTGCAGCCTAGTTAGACACAACATATAGATGACGTGTTGATACTGATGCAACACAAAACACTTGCAACAACACAGGTCAAAGTATCAGTGTCCAGTCCAGTGGAACAACAGATTGATCCTTTTTGAAACACATCATGGCGTCAGAGCATCTGCTAGCACACAAACATTGAACCGCTATTTTGCTTATAATAATCCATATATTGTTCTTGCTTATGTGTTTTCTTTATTTACTATGTTTTTACCCGTAAGGCCTTCTTTACATAAAGTGTTTAAAATGGGAAATTAAACTGATTATAGAGTAGCAAAATGCTCATTTGTATATGAGAAATGTACTATTATATCACCTGTGTCAACACTCATCAATTTAAAGCAGTTTCAAACAAATTTTTGCGCATGAAAAAGCAAAGGCTGGGTTGGTGAAACAGAAAGCGAAAGCTGCTTCAATTGTTTTCAGTGTAAACACATCGGCAGCCATGCTGCCTGGGGTCGCTGTGTGACCATGGCAACCACAGAACCTAAAGCAAGAGAAATGATACAGGAGCTGATTTTATTGTATCTGAATGCAATGAATGATTCACCTCTTTACCAGCAGAGGTATACGTTTCAAAATACTCACTCACTCAATGTGTGAAGACACCTTTAAAAAAAAAGTAACACTCCACCTTCTTGCACAGCTAATCAAAACCAAACACCAGAATGCTGACGATGTTTCTGTATCTTTATGATAATCATTTTAAAGCTTTAGTGTGTAACTTTTTGATATTACATTCCAGCCATTGCCAAATGAGTTGCTACAAAGCTAATTAAGACTATCAGCTCCACACAACTCTCTCTGTATTTCTCAGTATGGCTGTGTTCAGAAGATTGTGGCGTCCGATGACTTTCCCGCGCAGAAACTGAAGATAATGACCTCTTCTGAAGAGTTCATGTTTTTTTTAATCCTCTGTCCTCCTTGGCTACTAGCAACTGCGTGGAGGCGGGGTGGGTGTTCACGGAAGGCTTGTATCATGTGGTTGCGCCGACAGTGTTGTTGTCATTACCTAGAATTCCTCATGGGGAGACGGAAACTACATACTATAGCTTTAACAAAAGAAAAGCAGACACTTCTGTTCCACTTCTTGCCCGGCTGTCTGTACGCTCTACGGTTCGCGTGAAAATAGACCTGGCTGGTGGAATATCAAGCACCGAGTTGAATGGCAGTGATTGCTCGTGGGGGTCGCAGCACCTCCAGAACGCAGCTCAGACGTGCCCGGTGGAAAAATAAGGGTGAGACGCTCGGGATCTAACACCACTGACCCTACATGATGGTCAATATTTATGTCTGCAAAACGGGAATCTGATTTTAAACGCAAGTTGTCCTGGACGCCCCTGCAAAAAAGGGTCTTACTGCATGTTGTGGTGGAGAGTCTGATGGGGGCTCTGGATGGAAATGGGAATGGACAGAAATCATCACGCAGCACTTTATACTTCAGTCCCATTTCCAGTTGTACCCTCTGACGATCCTCTCAGACATAATAACGCCCGCCCACTGAAAGCAGCAGAAAGAAATGCAAAACTGAGTACACTTCAATATCTGTTTTATTTATTGCAAGTAATATCGTTATTGCATATGTAAACATTTAATCTTGCAAACCATTTGTATGACATTCTTTCAAATGCCGCCACCCTAGCATCTCACATACCCATTCTTGGATTGAAGGAACCCCTTCATTCTACCATCCTCTTAAAATAATCTGTCTGGCTATCATTAAACTAGTCTGGACCCAGCTTCTTATGTGTTTATCCAGCCCACTTAAGATTGATCCATCTCCCAGAACAAATAATCTTGGGCTGAATAGAACCTGGGTCCCTGCAATCAGACATAGGTTATCATGTATCCCGGTCCAAAATTCCTGGACCTTATCACAGGAACGTAGGACATGAACAAACTTTAATTTCTGTTGATTAAAACGACCAACAAGCAAATGGCTTAAATTTAGGTTTTGGGATATGTCTGAAATTACAGCAACACAACGCTGCCAACAGTATTTATGAGCCCCTTTCACACATGCACTGCAACCCTGAGATTATCTAGACATTACATTACATTAAGGAGCTGTATGTGAGAACGCAAATGTTAGAATCAGTTGGATATTGAAGCTGCAGTGGGTAGAAAGCAAAAAAAAAAGCTCTCCATCTTCTCTCTCTGTCAAACGGGCAATGCATGCGCAGAACAGCCAATAGGCTCTCTCTCTCTGAAATGACCTGTGATTGGCCAAAGTCTCCTGTCATGGGCTAGATTTTCTAAAGCCTCAAAACGGAGCCCAGAGGAGATGCAGAAGTTTAGTCTAGTTTTCTCAGACCACTTGAATTACAATATGCTTAACGATTATTATGGAAAAAAACAAGCCCATGTGTGAATAGAGCAGGTCACTGTCCAGAGTATTTACACGCCCGCACGAGTGGGCATGTTGATGACCTTTCAATCATGTGGCTGGCGTGCAACCGGAAGAAAACAAGCATCCAAGAGTGAAGAAGAAGGGGGATTTACACAAAGATGCCAACGAAAATGTCGAACTGAAGGGATGACGAGATTCGGGAACTTCTGTCGGTAAGGGCCGACTTCAAAATCACAGGTACAAGGTACAGCAATACTTGATTGTTTATGACCAAATTATGAACGGGCTACGTCAACCCGGTGTGATCCGCATCATGTCCTGTCTGCTGCACGCTCTACCTAGCAGCCACCCTTCACCTTAACCAAACAAGAGTATTTCCAGTAAGTGAGAACATGTCCAGACATGGACAATCTCCTGTTAAAGTCTGTGTCTTCAGTAGAAAGTGGTTCCAAATTCTATTAACATCAATTGTGTAGAGGTGGTGACATTCAATATCTTTAAACCTAATCATGCAGCATTACGCACTGGGGTCACCGCAGAATTTCTATGTTTGCAACAATTTGTGATTGTTAACACCTTGCCAAAATCACAGCATCAACTAGCGGTATACCCCACCCCGAGATACAATTTGAAGACGAAAGTCTAATAGGCAAACACACTTTTCTTCATGCAGGTTTTGTCACAAACAGTGTTAAAGACAGATATTTAGTTATTTACACAGTGTTCTGCAGTTATCTAATGCTAGGGTATTTGATGCTATCCTGTATTCCATGGAGCTGGGCCATCTCCTCCTCCTGCGCTCCATAGCGGACAATGTGACGGTGATATGTGTTTATGGGTTTGTCAAATAAAGCTGCTTGAGGACGATGTCCATTAGGACAAAGCCACATGGGCCTGATAATGAAAGACCTGATGGGCGGCCTGGCGGGTTTTAATGTGCACTTGTAGGCATAAGGACCATCATGCAAGGAGCTTAATGTGTTGTCAGACAAAGGATCATAACACTAATGTCAGCTGTTTAATATATTTTTCATCTAATGAAAGATTATTACATTTTCGCTCAAGTGGTTCAGCACCAGTGATGTTGAAATAGTTTAATGAACACATATTTGTTTGGTGACATTATCTCACCCTCACAAACGCACACAAAATCACAGCACAACACTTCTTCCATATTCTGCCTGTGAGCCGTGCCATTTCTCCCGCGCTGATATTGACGCTTGTGTCCATTAATTTGCTCATTTGGAGGCAATTACGGTTGATGCCATTTGTCAGTATGCAGGCGTGTGCATTTCAGTGAGCGCGCTGCTGATTTGCACTGCTGTCTGTTAGAGTAATTAAACCATGAGACGTGGAGTGGAGCCCCGGATGGATTTCTTCAACCTATTTTATGTAGAAAATGGCTCAAATGGAATTTACAATGACATCTGTAAAGCTCACATGTAGGCAGTCCACACACACACACACACACACACACACACACACACACACACACACACACACACACACACACACACACACACACACACACACACAGAGTCAGGAGGCTGTCACACTTCCATGCCATTAGCGGCCCTTGGGCTGATGGATTGTTGAAATCTTGGACAAATACAAGAAAACCTGTGGAAGCGTGGGGAAAAAGTGTATCATTTTGCAATAACTTAAGATGCACACGTCCACTACCCTTCTTCCTATGTGCCTTCTATGGTGTCTGCTTGGCTTTTTTTTTTGGTGGAATTTGAAGCGGTGCAAGGTGGTCACTAGGGAACCAATTACTTTTTCAAAGATTGCCTGGTTTCATCTATTTTTTTTATGGGAGGTATGGCATGGAGGGGCTTTCTCATACCAAAGCCCCCTGTCATTCTTCTAGACACTCCTTTCAGAGGCAGCCTTCTTCTTCAGTATCAAGAGTGCCACTTTTCATGACACTGGTAATGACAATAAGCCTTCTGTGGTCTTGTAGAGCATTGTGCTGCTATTACCACAGCTCAGGGATCTATCAGATACCTTCCACTCTATCTTACTTTTCCTTACTCTTATCTACTGACTCTTTGATCATTCTAAATGTTTGAATACAGCTCTTTATATACAGTGAGGAAAATAAGTATTTGAACACCCTGCTATTTTGCAGGTTCTCCCACTTGGAAATCATGGAGGGGTCTGAAATTGTCATCGTAGGTGCATGTCCACTGTGAGAGACATAATCTAAAAACAAAAATCCAGAAATCACAATGTATGATTTTCTAACTATTTATTTGTATGATACAGCTGCAAATAAGTATTTGAACACCTGTCTATCAGCTAGAATTCTGACCCTCAAAGACCTATTAGTCTGCCTTTAAAATGTCCACCTCCTCTCCATTTATTATCCTAAATTAGATGCACCTGTTTGAGGTCGTTAGCTGCATAAAGACACATGCCCACCCCATACAATCAGTAAGAATCCAACTACTAACATGGCCAAGACCAAAGAGCTGTCCAAAGACACTAGAGACAAAATTGTACACCTCCACAAGGCTGGAAAGGGCTACGGGGAAATTGCCAAGCAGCTTGGTGAAAAAAGGTCCACTGTTGGAGCAATCATTAGAAAATGGAAGAAGCTAAACATGACTGTCAATCTCCCTCGGACTGGGGCTCCATGCAAGATCTCACCTCGTGGGGTCTCAATGATCCTAAGAAAGGTGAGAAATCAGCCCAGGACTACACGGGAGGAGCTGGTCAATGACCTGAAAAGAGCTGGGACCACCGTTTCCAAGGTTACTGTTGGTAATACACTAAGACGTCATGGTTTGAAATCATGCATGGCACGGAAGGTTCCCCTGCTTAAACCAGCACATGTCAAGGCCCGTCTTAAGTTTGCCAATGACCATTTGGATGATCCAGAGGAGTCATGGGAGAAAGTCATGTGGTCAGATGAGACCAAAATAGAACTTTTTGGTCATAATTCCACTAACCGTGTTTGGAGGAAGAAGAATGATGAGTACCATCCCAAGAACACCATCCCTACTGTGAAGCATGGGGGTGGTAGCATCATGCTTTGGGGGTGTTTTTCTGCACATGGGACAGGGCGACTGCACTGTATTAAGGAGAGGATGACCGGGGCCATGTATTGCGAGATTTTGGGGAACAACCTCCTTCCCTCAGTTAGAGCATTGAAGATGGGTCGAGGCTGGGTCTTCCAACATGACAATGACCCGAAGCACACAGCCAGGATAACCAAGGAGTGGCTCTGTAAGAAGCATATCAAGGTTCTGGCGTGGCCTAGCCAGTCTCCAGACCTAAACCCAATGGAGAATCTTTGGAGGGAGCTCAAACTCCGTGTTTCTCAGCGACAGCCCAGAAACCTGACTGATCTAGAGAAGATCTGTGTGGAGGAGTGGGCCAAACTCCCTCCTGCAGTGTGTGCAAACCTGGTGAAAAACTACAGGAAACGTTTGACCTCTGGAATTGCAAACAAAGGCTACTGTACCAAATATTAACATTGATTTTCTCAGGTGTTCAAATACTTATTTGCAGCTGTATCATACAAATAAATAGTTAAAAAATCATACATTGTGATTTCTGGATTTTTTTTTTAGATTATGTCTCTCACAGTGGACATGCACCTACGATGACAATTTCAGACCCCTCCATGATTTCCAAGTGGGAGAACCTGCAAAATAGCAGGGTGTTCAAATACTTATTTTCCTCACTGTATATATATATATATATATATATATATATATATATATATATATATATATATATATATATATAATTTTTTTTTTTTTTTTTTTTTTAAGGGGTACTGGTTGTCTAGCAACTGAAATGTAGGCCTACTGTAAATACAAATAGTTCTGACTGGGTCCTGCACTTCCCATAATGCAAATAGTTAACATTTTTCATTAG